>CM050326.1:71643109-72243109 GCA_027475135.1 Bactrocera correcta
TTTGAATTTAAACTGCGCGCGTCGAAGGATTTGGAGAATTGTTTTTTTTTTAGGTTGGTAGTACTGTCAGTCACATTTATTGCAAATTTCATGTCAAAATATTCATTCGTGTTTGAGATACGTGTCGTTTTGTGAGCTGCTAAAAGTGAGTTTTTCGTTTTTTGCGATGTCGAAATTTGTTGAGCAGAGAATTTGCATTAAATTTTGTTTACGGAATCAATTTTCTGCTGCGGATACGTTGAGGATGGTACAGAAAGCCTTTGGTGATGAGGCTATGTCTTAAAAAAAAATGTTTACAAGTGGTATAGTGAGTTCCAAGCCGGCCGTGAACGTGTCGAAGACGAAGAGCGTCCAGGGCGACCATCAACCTCAACCGACGAAGCTCACGTTCAACAAATCAAAGATTTTGTGTTGAAAAACCGTCGATTAACAATTAGAGACCTTGCTGATGAAGTTGGCATATCGAAAGGCTCAGCCAATACCATTTTGAAGGATTTTTTGGGGGCCTCAAGCGCGTCAAATCTCGACTGGTACCGAAAACATTGAATTTTTGGAAAAAAAAAAAGGCGTCGCGTTGAAGTGTGTGAAACGATGCTTTCCGACTACCAGGGTGTCAGTAAATGCATTATAACTAGCGAAGAGACTTGGATCTATGCTTACGACCCCGAAACAACCGACCAATCGAGCGAATCCCGTGCCAAAAGAGAGCCGAGACCAAAAAATCGCGCCAAAGTCGCTCAAAAGTCAAGGTCATGTTGACTGTTTTCTTCGATTATCGTGGTGTTGTGCATTATGAATTCCTTCCAACCGGTCAAACAGTCAACAAGGAGTATTATTTGAACGTTATGCGACGTTTGCGTAACGATATTCGCCTAAAAAGGCCGGAATTGTGGAAAGACAATTCTTGGTTTTTACACCACGATAATGCACCATCCCATACTGCCCCGTAGTTCGTGATCATTTCGCCAAAAACTCAACCCATATCATTCCGCAACCACCTTATTCATCTGATCTGGCGCCGTGCGACTTCTGGCTGTTCACTAGGCTCAAAAGACCGCTCTGGGGACACCGTTTTTATACGATAGAGGAGATTCAAGCCGCAGTCATTATAGTAAGTTCACCTCGGAATTCGATATACCCATTTATATGTCTGTAAATACTTGTATATTGACACCCTAAAGTTGTCTCAAAACCTACATATGGTAGGTATACCCTACAGACATATAAATGGGTATATCGAATTCCGAGATTCTTACCTAATTTAAGCTTAAATGACTGGACTAAATTCGCGTAAGGATTTTAATGTATTTACCTTTACATTTTCCAAGAAATATAGAAACATAGTGCGATAAGCAAGGGGTTAGTGAATATAATAGACCACATACCCGCATACTTTATTTGGGGGAGAAGATTTCAAGTCACGCTAAAGGGTAGGGTGTGCGGCGTAGGGGTGTACGACTCGCCTACGGAACATACAACATCTACAGAGATGGATAAAAATGGCTGTTGGAGTGTGCGCCGGAATCTACTGCTCGGAGCTAAGTCTTAGGTAACTCTTCAAGCTTCCGGAATACTGCAGTATCTTGCAGGCGTAAGCCTTTGTGATCAGGAAAGCAACTGAGTTGGGAAAAACCCAAAAATTTAAAAAAGAAGATCAATATTTACATTCGTCGATAGCCAGGCGTCAATTAAGGCAATAACCCTCACATCGTATTACGTCAGAAAATGTCCCTAGAGGGGGTAAGGGGCGGGAAATGCATAAGGGAACACGCAAAAGTCGGAACGTTTATGTGCAAAAACGGCGAAGAAAATTTTGCATGATTTTTACTCGCATCGAAAGGACGACAGCGCGGTTGTTGGCTTAATGACAACCCCAAATTCACTGCCGGTTGGACTGATCGTGAAAGGAAAGTAGATGTGAGAGAGACGCTGGGAGCTTCCTATGCTTATGTCCAGCTTTATCTAGAGCTCGTCTAGGATATATTCGCAGTTGAAAACTTAACTTAATCACACGATTTCGGCTGTTGAATGGATTATCCTACTAATCTTAAAAATTTATCAAGATTTCGCCATACAAAAATTACAGTTCCAAATCACTGCATTGAAATGATTTGAAACTGATCCACGCTAAATCTCGCTGTGTGACTCTGATTTTGCGCAATCCACTTGTCAGCACTGGAAATCTGTTACATTATCACAGCTGTTTTAGACACTTAAAAAGGGAAAAAAATGTTAACAAACAAATTTTTTTTAAAGCCAAAAAAACCCTAATTTAAACCTTAAAATCGCCCTTAACAAATGAAAAATGCATCCATTATTTCTTTTAAATTTTGGAAAATATTAAAAAAAATACGCTTTTATTTCAAAATACTATATGACAATCTTTTCTTTTGATAAATATTAAGCGATGTGAATTCTTGAATGACAATAACAGCTGTTTTTTGATCTTTGTAACGGCAGTGTGAACACTGTTGGGTTATGAAATGCTTAAATGTAATCTAATCTTTTAAATTTTCGGTGTGAACATGGTATTACAGTCACTGCTTAATTTCTATAAAAATTTTTTGCGATAAATGGCAACGTTATGAGGGAACATATGTTTTATAAATGTCATCCATAAAAATATGTTTAAAATATATTTAAAATTTTAACAGATACTATATGAGTTTGCGAGGAAAATTATGTCGAAAATGGAGAAAAACAACAAAAGAACCACGAATTTCACCGCCAGCGAGTCGGAGCACCGATTGGACTGGTGGAAAAGTATAAAGCTGTCATCGAATGCAACCGGACAGACACTTGCTCGAACGCTAAGGAAAAAAAACCTGAAAAAATTATTTTTCGATGAAAAATCCGGATCATTTTCAAGTAGGTGCTCAGCCCAATTCACGAACATACGACGAATCTTCTGGTCAAGCGGCCTTTAGTTCTTGCGTCAATTTGATCTTGTAAGGATTAAGTCAAGCTCTTTTTGCAAAATTCGCCACAACAACTTCACAGAGATGCCAAACGCTTAAGACGTGTGAGAGACTGATTTGGGTCTTCCCCAATTTTATGCGCTAGCGGCAGCAATCTTTAACATTACGGGGCACTTCTTTCTCTTACTGACGCGGGAACATTTTGTACTGTGCCCGTGGATTAAAATTTGTTTCACTAGACGCTCACTTGTTGATCTGACACAACGATTATGACGTCCATAAATTGGACCCTATCGCTTTTAAAGTTGAAGGGCCCCTAACTTCGATTTTCGATGGGGTTTTCGGAAAAACGAAAATTTTTTTGTGAAATTCGTAAAAATTTACAACCCGTAATTTTTACCATAAAAAAAGAAAGAGGGAATTCAAACTAACATTTCACCCCATTTATAACACCGGAAAATCTGTACAATTACACTTTGCCCAACCAGGGGAATATTAAAGTGGAATCTCTTGATAAACCCCGCTATTGAGCTTTTATTTTTTTTTTAAAATTTTTTTAAAATTTTTTTTTTATTGTTTTTAATTTTTATTTTTTTTAAAAAGTACGCGTATGTTCTCTGATCTCTCACTCTAGTTTGATTCCCATAATCAATACTTATTTCAATTGCTACACTCGAACGAACACGGCAACACCGCGCGCAACATGTTCGCATGGAATTCTCCAAACACAAGCAACAAGTTCGCATCAAATTGAAAGCACATGCTGCCACTTACGACTTAAAGTAATTAATTGTGGATACAAGCACTAATATAATTGAAATCAAGAGTAAAATTAATTGCAAACACATGAAATATTGAATTTTTAGCATTTCATATATATTTTTGCTTTCATACTTTAAATCCACACATTTTTAGTTAATTATTTTAGCGTTGTGGAGACATACTTTCGTGTCATCCGGCAACTTCATTCCAATTCATTTTGTTTTGCCGGCTTGCAACCGCAACACAACTTGTTCCGTATTCAATAGAACTGGAAAACAATCGATGTCTGGGGCCATCGATGTTTTCGATGTTTTTGAAAGAAAACATCGATGTTTCATCGATGTTTTCAGTTAAAACAAAAAATTAAAACTTAACAAATTTATTAAGAGATCATTGTTTTTGATTTTTGTTGAGAAAAAGTAGCTTATCTACTATATTCGATTTTAAAGCGCATCTCCTGTCCGATACAATTTGTCCAGCTTTGCTGAACGCTCGTTCAGAAGCGCAGGAAGACGCTGGTACGCAAAAATACTTCTTTGATAATATTGCTAAAGCTGTCGTATCCTTTGTATGCTCCTAAAATGAAGAGAAAATTATTTTTGTTATATTAACCATGTGAATAATTATATTACACTTATTATTACCTTCCAATAGTCAAGTGGATTGACTTCTTCAGCTTCATGCGCCGTTTCAAAATATTGGCGCAAAAGAATTATGGCGTCAGCTTTATTTGATTTTACTTTATCCTCCAGCTTTTGACTCATGAAGGAAAAGCGTTTGGGTTGTGGTGGTGTTGGCTGTGGACGTGGTGTTGTTTTTGACAAAAATGTGGAGACTTCTAACTCTAAGGCTTTTTTAGCCTGCTCAGCATTTGATGGCTGCAGGAATCCATCCTTTTTGAACCGTGGGTCCAAAATGGTTGCAAGCCTTGTCGCGGTACGCTCCTCGTACTGTGAAAATCTCTCTGCCATTCGGACCCTTAGGTAGTCGACGACTAGTTTAGCCTCTGGAGATATGAAAGAGTTCATTTCAAATATTTGTTTGCGCAGCTCACAGCATGTTGGAATGATCAGTGATATAGTCACTTTTGTGTCTGCAGAAACGGATACGGTTGCATCCTGAAATGGATTAAGTATCTCAACCAGTTCCTTTATGAGTGTTATTTCGTCTGCAGTAAACGGCGGTAAAGACTTTGGGGTTTTCAAAAGAACTCTCGAGATTGCTTCATTTGTCTCCAAAATACGCTGCATCATAAAGAGAGCACTATTCCAACGCGTAGGAACCTCCTGGATCAAACTGTACGGCTTATTAACGCCTTGCTCTTCCTTGAATTTAGCATAAGCTATATTGCTCGCTTTAAAAAAAGCGACTGTGCGCTTGCACTTCACAATAATTTCGGAAACGCATGGCAGCTTTAGCACATCTTGCACTAATAAATTTATCGTATGTGCAAAACAGGGAATATGCATGATTTTAAGCAGCTCACAAGCTTTTTTCATTGTGGCGTCATTGTCTGTTACTACACAAACGACTTTACCTTGCAAACCCCATTCAGTTACAACATTATTTATAGTATCAGCAATGTTAACAGCTGAGTGGTTAGTTGGTGTGATAAGTTGGTTCGTCGACAAAATTTTTGAAGCAAGCTCAAAAGATTCGGTTACAAAATGACACGTAACAGTTAGATAGGATTCATTGGCTCTTGATGACCAGCCATCGGTTGTTAATGCGACGCTTTCGACAATCTGAAGCTCTGCTTTTAAAGTTTCTTTTAGACTATTGTATTCATTTTTTAATAGTACATTGCGCAGGTGAGTCTTACTCGGCATTTTGTAACGTGGATCTAGTTCATGGATCAGCTTGGTTAACCCAACATTATTAACCACATTTAGAGGTAAGACATCGGACGCAACCATATTTAGTACCAGCTTGTCAATGCGTTTCTTTTTTTCAGAGGTATTAGAGTAGAGGATATCACGCTCTAGGAATTTCGTCATGCATTTTGCTTTCTCTAAAGGCTGATCTTTAAGTAGCGTAGGATGCATGCGCTTCAAGTGATCCATAAGGTTGGTCGTGTTTCCACCGGTTTTGTACTGCTTACCGCACTGGTTGCAAATAGCCATATTACTCTCCTTGCATTTCTTAAAAACCTGCCAAACCATCGACGTTTCCCTTTTGCGTTTATTTGTGTGCTGCTGTATGTCATCCTCAACTACATTTTCTTTATCGCCAGTTGATATTGATGTTACTAAAAAAAATACAAATACAGACACATGTTATAAGTATACATATACAACATACACACATTTTTACTTGTATGCAGAACTATTTAGAAACAATACTTACTTTTCACAAATTTGTCCATTTTTTATCACCACGCTTAAAGCCAACACCACCGTTCGCCTTCAAGTTAGTCCAAGTTTACTGTATATTATCATAAATTTAATAAAAAAATAAAATAATGCGAGACAAAACCAATTCTACTTACACGTTGCTCCAATGCACAGATACAATTAAAAACAATCGATAGTGGTCTATGAGCCATCGATGTTTAGAAAATTTAAAAAACATCGATGGTATCGATAGTGCCATCGATTGTTTTCCAGCTCTAGTATTCAATTCGAATCGAGCGCTTGAAGTAAACGAATGTGTTTTCGCGTACGGTTGAGCGCGAATTTCCGAAACATAAACGGTGTGCGTGAGCGTGTGTGTGCATATGTGTTGTGTAGGCCAAATAGCAAACGGCCACCAATGCAAAAACAAAATACAAGTAAGTGTGCAAATGCAAAGCCAGTCAGCGCAAAGATCTTAAAAAGTTAAAATAAGCGTAAGGTAAAGCAAAAATTTGGAAATATAATGAATGTAATTTTGAAGTTGAAAAGCTGATTGGAATTATTTACTAAGATTTGTGGAAAACTGTGTGAAAAGTGCTCGTGCGCAGGCAAAATACACGTAAATTGTACGAAAGCAGTTAACAGTAGAAGCGTGGTGGACGAAGAAGCTGTAAAGAAATAGTGGAAAAGGTAAAAAGCAGCAAAATGCAAGTGTGTAGCAATGTGAAACGTTTGGCAGTTTTTGTTTGAAGCAAAAGTGCATAACTAATAAAAGTCGAAAAGCTTTAACTTGGTGTGTATATAATAAACAACATTTGGTGCAACAACAATAACAAAATCGCATACGAAGTGTTGAAATTGCAGCCGGTAAGCTTCTGGCCGGTTTGGTGCAGCATCAAGTGCCACTTCTGCAGCTATCCGCGAGTCTACGCCAAACATATTTTAACAATATTAAAATTAACAATGCAATAAACAGCGAAAGTGCAAGCAGGAAAGCAGTTAACGGCTATAAATATATTGAGTAAATATATTCGTGAACTTAGTGCACTTAAATTTTGTCATTAAATTCCACTGTTAGTATTGCCACCGCTAATCCATTGAAATAGCATGCCATTTGTTCCATTATTCCTTCCAGCATAATAAATATGTATAAAACTGGCGCTGCGGCAAGCTTTACATATCGAAAAAATATTTTATGCAGTTTTACCAAAAATTCCAGTTTCTCCCGTTTTTTGGTTTTGTGTAATTTAAAAAAACTTAAATGTTTTTTCTAATTTGGCAAATAAGTTGCAATCGCGCTCACAATACACAATTCCATGTAACTGCTTCTATCCTTATCAGACGCGCCATATCAGCGCTACAAAATGATCGTCTGCAGCGACAGCCTTCTTTCTCGTGCTGTTTGTTGTACGTGCTTTGAGAGAACCCGTCTGCTAAGCCAGAGAATGTAAAGACATACATACATATGGATATGTGTTAAGTTCTCTGTCTCAGATATTGTTGTTGTTCGTTTGTTTGTTCGCACTGATCTTGATAGATCGGTTTGAAAGCGTTTGTTTGCATTTTATTTCATGTTATTTATTGGCTGTGTAATTGTTTTACTACAAATGCGGCGTTTCTGTGATCGATCGTTCGCTGGTAACAGTGTTTAATATTTTAGTATACCCAATCTGAGTAAAGTTACAAATATTTCCACAAAAAATGTTATATATTCTGTGTAATGTTGATAATGTTTTTACAAAAAGCGATCTATACTTGTTTCAGTTGAAATTTGTGATTAAAATGGGAAATATTAATGATAAAAATATCAAATGATAATAAAATAATTTAACATGCAATAAATAATATAAAATAAATAGTTTGTAGAAATGCTCTTAATATATAAATACTTTCGAGATTTGTAAATTAACCTAAAGAGAATTGATGCAACATGAGGTCAATGTATCTAAAAAATATTTATTTGAACACTAGTATTTTGGCTAAAATATAAATGAGTGTGTTAAAATTTAACAGATTGCTGTTCACTGATCTAAGAAATGCTGTAATTGGTTTTATAAACAGTGCTTAAATTTGATAGATCTACATATTAACATTTTTTGATAAAACTCAGGTTCAAAATTTGAACTGTTTAAAGTGCGTCTTTCTTTGATTTATAACGAAATTCACATACATAAGTTATATCTTGTATAAAAATTAGTTTTGCACTATTTGATATAAAATAAATGGGTAGAAACGAATTAGTGAAGTGTTAGTGGATATAAAAATTAAAGTTATAAGTGTAAAATTTAATAAAACCCGGAGAAGCATGCATTTTAAATAGTTGAATTTTAAAACTTTAAATGTAAAAATTTTAAAATATGGTCATCGGCAACTACATATATACATATATGTTACATATGTATGTACATTTTTTTTTTTTAAGCTTGAGGACCTGCTCTAGCCGTACAATCCCCTTTTTCTCGCCGAAATCGCTGTGCTATTCTAAAATTTACACGGGCGAACCATGACCTCAGTACAGAAATGTGTTTTACACCATCATTTAGATTTTAAATTGAAGATTTATTCACTTGTATGACATTTTTAAATAAAAATCTAACATATTGCCAAAATTGTTAAATATATATGTATGTATGTGGTCTATTGCTGTCAAGAAAAACTTTTTATTTATTTATGTATACATATATAACAATTTATATAATTTAAATTTTAGCACGATTTTTTTTTACATTTTTCTAAAATTTTTCTGATTTTTTTACGAGCACGTGATCTGACATATTGTGACCAATGTTAGGTTTTCCCTTATAGTAAGTTTTTGAGAGTGAAGACTTACTGGTCTCACAACAATTACAATAGGCTTCTACAACGACAAAAACAACAACCATTTTACGTTATAGCAATGTGGGTTCAACATATTCTAAATAAAATATTGATATTAAATTTGTAATCAATAACTCCACAAAGAATGCAGATTATTTAACTTTTGGCCAATTTATTTCACTTTTTGGCCCCTGACAATTGAATTTAATTACTAGTTCAATTGGGTTGTATGACCTTGATAAGGGTTATTTATGGTGTGACCTTGAAAAAGGGTTATTTAGAATCCTGCACTATTCTGCTACTTCTGTCATTTTTTACATAGCACTAACATGCTGTTGGTAACACGCTGTAAGGAAATGTTGCGGCTGTTGCTTTCAGGAGGAAAAGTTTGACTTCAATATTCTCTGATCGAGGATTCAAACAAGAATTTTTATGCGAATGTTGCAACGAAGTTGTGCTGAACTGGTTGGAAACACAAGACATATTTAAATTCACATTTCTCTACGAAAGGAGTTAGCAGTGGAAGCGACAACGTTGTGTTTTTAAGCGCCAAAAAATTGAAAATAGTGCTAAAATAAAGTTTTAAATGCACAATAAACGGGAAAATGTATATTTATTTAGAGTGTG
This sequence comes from Bactrocera correcta, assembly GCA_027475135.1. Lineage (NCBI taxonomy): Eukaryota > Metazoa > Arthropoda > Insecta > Diptera > Tephritidae > Bactrocera > Bactrocera correcta. The sequence goes on from CM050326.1 coordinate 71,652,567, forward strand.
CAAAAATTATGCGCCAGAAAACTTTGTGGCAGTGAATAAAAACAGGTTTCGCTGATTGCTTTCCTGCTTTCCACGCTGCAGTCGTAGATCCTTGCTAATTTAGTCAAATTTTTTGCTTTATTTTCAGCTAACACTGGAAAACGCTGTACGCTTACTATACAATATAATACAAAGAATACTGATTTTTTTATTTAAGTTTTTTCGTGTAAAAACAGTGCAACGAAAAGCCAAAAACCAACAACAAGTATTGTGTAAATGCCGCGGCAAAAAATTAATAAAATAATAATAAAAAAAACATTAAAAAATGAGTGATGAAACGAAATGCCAAAACAAGTTCGGAAAATCAAAGAATTCCACAGCGGCTGCGTGACGGTGAAGACGAAACGTGCGCGCAATAAAGACGAAGCGAGTGTGTCGCGAAGTGAACGTGGCGGTGTAAACGTGTGCGCGAGCGAGTGAACGAACGTGTGCGAATAGCGGCGAGTTGCCAGTTCAATTGCAATAAAAACAACAGTGCGAAGTAATTTTTGTGTGTGCGTGTGTCGTGTACGGAAAAAGTGCAACGACAGTCGTTGCAGCAACAATAACAACGCAGGCACAATAAGCAACGAGCAGCGCATTACAAAAACAAATTGGCGAGTTCGCTGCAAAGGAATGTGAAATAAAAGCAAAACACTAAGAATAAAGTGTAAATTGCAATAAAAAGGTTCGATAAACAAGAAAAATATATACGTACCTACAACGGGTAAACGGCTGCAACAGGCATTGTGCAACTGTTTGTGTGAAAAGCGAAAAGTGCAGGAAAGCAGGTTTATAATGTAGCGAAAAGGCGAAAAGTGCGTGTTGTTGTTTTTTATTTAAGTGCGAAACAAAGGCGAATTTCTCGTGAAGTTGCAGTGCTCGCGTAAAAAATTAAATAAAAAAAAAACGGTGAAAATAAGTTTATAATATGCACTTGCTTATTGTTTTTGTAAATATATTTTTTACAAATTAATTTCTTTTTAGTTTAAGTGCGCTAACTTTTTTTCTAACGTATTTTTGCCACTCTTTTGTTGTAAACATATTCGTTTCGTTTTGCGCTACAAAAAGCTTGTAAATAGCTAAATTCCGTTTATTTTTTCATTTCTTACCAAAAGCAATGAAGATGAATTGATCAGCAACATTATTATTTTTCTTTTTGTGCTTTAAAAACCGTTAATTTCAATAAAATAAATCACATTCTTTAAATTTCAATCCCTGCTTGAAATTATGAAGAATAATCAAACAAAAAACGCCAACAACAATAACACCATTAATAATAACAATAACAACAACAATAAGAATCTAAATTACCTAAATAATATCAATAAGAAATTCAACAATAACAACAAAACAACAACAACGACAACAATCGCTAATAGCAACAACGTAAAATTGCACAATAATAACAACAATAATAATAATAATAAAAATAAGAAGAAGAAGAATAGCAATAAACGCACTCTACGATTGGGTCGTAATAAAATGGGCGGCCGCAAGGATGTGCGTCGCGGCCTCGAGCCACTAGAATTCGAGGAATGCATTGTGGATAGTCCAGAGTTTCGTGATAATTTGAATCGCCACGAAAAGGAACTGGATCACACTAGTCATCAAATCAAGCGTATAATTAAGGAGGTGAAAGATTTGATGAGTGCCGCTAAAGGTGAGTAAGAAGCATTAAAAATATAATTATAATGTTTGTATATTTCTTTACTTAATTACTTTAAAATATTCTTTTTTTTTAATTATTTTAGTACGTTTTTATATTTTTAAATTTATATTTAAATTTTTTTTTACATTTTAAATTTTTCTGTTTTTATGTATTTAAAATATTATGTTTTCTTGATGTGTTAAATCTTGTATGTATTTTTATAATTATTAATTTTTTAAAATTCATATTTCCGTAAGTTTTTTTTTATGCAATTCAATTTTATATATTATACAAATCAAACTATTTAAATTTTTTAAAATGTTTAATCTTGTACGATATAATATTTTTAAAATTATTAATTTTTTTTATTTTTTTATGTATTTAAATTACTTTTTTTATGTATTTGAATTATTTTTTTTTAGTTTTTTATGTATTTAAATTACTTTTTTTTTAATTCTTTATGTATTTAAATTACTTTTTTTTTTAATATTTAAGTTTGTATTTTACGAACTCAGCTTCAAAAATATTTTTTCAAAAATTTAGGTCTTTTTTTGGGTGCCGTACAAGCTGTTCGTTAAAACCATCCTCTTTGTAAGGAAATCTTTTTTATTTGACGGTACAATCTCCGTACAAATTGTTCAGAAAATATACATATACATACATACCATATAGTAGCTGCCACTCAAGCTGATCGATTAAAATACAGGCCTGGCCTTATTTAATGTTATATCTTCTCATAATTAGGTATGGGTGTTTGTCTAAAAACGATTACAAGCAACGAACAAATTTTTCAGATTGGATATAGTAGTCGATCGATCAAAATGTAGTTCTGGACCATTGTGTGTGGCAACGGTACGATATCCGCTAAAATTGCTCTGATCGGACAACTTTAGCATAGAGCTGAAGGATATTATAGCTTCAGTGCAACCGAAGTTAACGTTATTTTTTGTTTCTATGAAGTTTTATGTTTGTATCAAATAGGTATTTGCTTAAATATTGATTTATTTGCAGTACCATGCCACAAAGTACGCTACTGCATGCCGCATAACCTCAAAATAAATTTCAACGCCGTAAAATCTTATAATTGACTCGATATAAGCAACCGGTATTCAAATAAATTTACTTAAGCTAACCGCAGAATAACGCTATTGAAAGAAAAACCAAAAAAAAAAAAAAAAAAAAAAAAAAAAAACGTGTGTACAAAAATCGCACTTTGGCATTAGTCACAAGCCGACTTTGTATGCATGTATTTGTGTGCGTATGTATTTGTGTGTGTTTGTAAGCAGTTACCTAAATGAACTTGCGAAATATTGAATTACGAAATCCTACACACCAAAGCAACAACAATAGAACATGCATATGTAGATATGTACTTACGTATATCCAAACATATCATAACCACAGGCAAGCGGTTTAACAACAACTACAAGCAGTATTTACTAACTGCAACTTTGGTTTAATAACAACAACAAGCAAGCGGCGGCATTTACTAAATGCAACTTTGTTTTGCCATATAGCAGTTGTTTTTGCAAGCAACTGTTGTTGTTGTTCCTGTTAATTATTTTCCTTTGCCATTGCAGTGGACAGTAATTTCTTAGCAAGTTTTTTGTTGTTGTTTATTTTACTTTTGTGCATTTTCGCCCAAACAATTGTTTGCCTTCAGCATGCGAACCTCGTACAATTACAATTGGCGTGTTAAGCTACAATAACAAAAACAACAGCAACAAAGTATGTTGTATTTAAAAAACAGTTGGCACGTCTCGCATGCAACGACTTTTCTTTGCAATGAGAAGGCAGCAACAATAACCAATGCATCAAACTGCAAGCAAATACATATTTATATACATACATTCATATTCATATGTGTATACTATATTTATAGTATATAATTATTTTCGGTGCACAAGTATATTATATGTTTTTTGTATATTTTTCTTTCTTGCGTTGCAAAGGTAATCCGCTTTAGGCATTACTCTGTCTGTTTGTTGTTCGCCTGCAACAAGTGGTTGACTTTGAGAATTTAACTCAGCCGCTTTTGTTGTTGTATTGCTACTACTGTTGTGATAATTAACCACAGCTGACGTTACAATAAGTGGCAGTGTCGCTACAACAGACACAATTGCCGCTGCACATTGCCTTCTTTACAGACCAACATTAGGTTGATTCGAAAATATATAATTTTGAACTCTTACCTTCTGAAATTGATTTATCCTATTTGCGTATAAAGTTGAGCCTATGAGCATTATTAAATTCTAAGACAGAGCATGTTTATATTTACAAGAAGAGTCGAATAACATGTTGTTTGAGAGTTTTTGAAGCATCTTAATGTACATACATGCTGTCAAGTAAGAGCGTGGCCGTGTTAATTTATAAAAAAAAATATTTTATGAAACTTTCATATTTGTATATAGTATACATTGTACACATTACAAACAATGATGCAATTTGGTCAATAATATGTCCAGTTACCACCGGCGTCGATAATTGCCTGACATCTCCGAGGCATGCTTTCTACTAATTTGACGGCGTATTCTAGTGACAAGGATCTCCGGATCCGACAAATTTCGTAAGACAACTACCTCAAAGTGTATGTGCGTCCTCCACGAAGCTTCTGTTTAATATATGCCCACACGTTTTCAATTGGGTTTGCATCGGGCGACTGTGACTGCCAATTCAATGTAACGATGCGAGATTAAGTTTTCCACTGAGTACAGAGGTTGCTGCGGTGTTTAGTATCATTGTCCTCCTGCAGAATCCACTCTTCATTTTTTCTGATGAAACATCGTTTGGCAGATAGCACTAAAGCCTTTTTGTATATTTTTACCATTTTCTCGGCATTTAAGTTGTCAGTAAAGAGGTACAAAGTGCCGAATCCCTGCTTTTAGAAGCAGCTCCAAACATGCACCTTTATTCCATGTTTTACGGTCTGCCGGACAAGCCTATTGGTGGATGTTGACCAGGCTCGCGTGAGGACAGAACGTGCTCATATAGAACATTCTTCGCTAAAAATGATATTTTCAAAATCTCTATCAATATTCTCATGCACCCAAGCGTGTCGATTTTGTCACAAGTTTTTCAGTCAACAGAGGCTTCTTCATTGTGTTGCGCCATTTCAGATCATGAGTATGAAGAAGGGTTCGGATAGTTTCGTAGGATATATATAAACCTTTTGCCATTAATTTTTCTTGTCCTTGCCGCAGTGGTAAAGCAGGATTCCGCGAAAACAGATTAAGTATTCTTTTTTCATTTTTTTTTTTTTGGTTTTTTTGAACCACGTTCTGGTAAATCATTGACATTTTTAGCCACTATATATCGCTGTAACCACTTCTGTACAAATGCCTTCGACTTTCTCATATATTTAGCAGCCGCTAATTGCGATATTTTGGGACCTTTCGGGTGGATGCAAAGGAACACAGCTTCGTAGCGCGACGCGTACTCAGCACTCATGGCGTTTAACGTGATTCTCTTTCAAAAGATCAACGACAACTGAAACTTTGTTGACAATGCATCAAGGACAAAGCTTCCCTCTATCGGCTCGCGAAGGAATTAGAGTGAAATGTTTCATTAAGTAAAGTCGATCACGCTCTTACTTGACAGACTGTATATAGTCATGTATGTATATTGAATGTTCGTGTGTCACTTGTCGTTTACGCCCGTTGCACCTTGTACTAAGAAGTCGTCTCGTGTCCGCTTTCTGTGCGTCAGCTTTAGTTGTTTCTTATTTAAGTTGTAAACATATGCCCTTCAGACTTAGCTTTCTGATCTAAGATCTGTAACAAGATGGAATAAAAATGTAAGGTTATTCGTATATTTTTACAATTTGTACCTACATCATACAGATGTATACAATATATACACTAGGGTGGTGCTTAAGAATTTAACTAACTATTTTTCTCATTTCGGCAACCGAAATCAACAATAGAAAATTCCTAACAATGTAGACACTAGGGTGATTCTTATAATTCGTAAAGAGATTATTAATGATAAGCTGCAAATTTTCACATTCAACTTTTTGTACGTTTTATCGTTGTTGCACCGTTAGATTTTTTATTGTTTGTTTGTTTTGTTTTGTTTTTATTTCTAAAATAATAGTATACCGCCCTAATATACCTTAAGTGGCTCAGTATACAAGATAATTTAAGCGAGTTCCGCAGCAGCGTCGTAAGACTGTTATACCTTTTTCAGCGTTGTAAGACTTATACTATTGATCTAACCTCGTTTTAATAAAAAATAATTCCCACGTAAGCCGGTTCTACGCACCGGAATTGACTCGGATTTTATCCGACCAAGGGCTGTTCTTTCGGCGATCTAACCCCGTTTAATATACTGTTATACTATATGAGTTATTTCGTCAAAATTAAGGTGCACCCTAATAAAAAAAATCCATTATAAATAATTGGGTGGTCGAAAAAGTCCTTTCGTATTTTGTCAATTGATGTCGTTGCAGTCGCATATCTCTAAAAAAGGTAAGAATGCCACGCAAGCCACCAATGAAACTTGTGAAGTTTACGGAGACGATGCTGTAGCAGTTCGTGAAGCACAACAATGCTTCGTTCGCTCGTTCTGGAAATTTCGAAATTTCGATTTACTTTGATGAAAGTTTTACACTGATGGAATAATGGCTCTAGCGAAAAAATGGAAAAAAGTGGTCGACCGAAATGGTACATATTTGTTTATTTATTTTTATAAATAAAAATTTTTTTATTATAATAAAAAAAAATAAGTTGAAGAGTGATTAGAAATACGAAAAGTCTTTTTCGTCTATCCAATATATATATTTTTTGTTAATTTTATTTTTTTTTTTCCAATTTTATTTTTTCATTTTTTTTACGACATTTTGAACCACCTTAATGAACATTAAATGTTCATATAACTGATAACACAATCGGTGTTTGATAGCATCGTTTAAGGATTCGGTTATAGTATACTACTAATATTATACTTGTATAGCTGTCATGCTAACTAACCTATCAAACTGAAGTCCTTGTATAGAAAACATTTTTATTTGACAAGGTATCTCCACGAAATTTGACCAAGCTGATTACTCGAGGCATCGCTATAATCTCCGAAAAAATTGTTGAGATCCAACAACTATTTGTTTAAACTAAATTGAGTGTAGGTGTGAATAGCAAACTTAATTGCCACTCAATTTACAACTTAGTAGTTGAGCCATTTGACTATTCTGTAAGCATATTAACTGTTTTAAAATAAAAAAAAATATAAGTCTTAATTTTGTTTTGCTGCATTTTCGAAATTTTACATACAATAATTTACTTAGCACAAAATTTTTTTTATTTATTATTTTTGTTTTTTATTATAAATACATACTAGTGCATGTACATACCAACATATGTTATATCTTGTCACTTACCAGCTACACTGCCAGCCAGCAACCAGTGCTTCCGTTTGCTTACAACAACTACACATATTTACATGTTTACAGAATTCTTATTTGTGTTGTTATTGTTGATAGATGTTGACTGACGCTGGCGGCATACTGCTGTCTAACAGTTGCATGCAACGGTGTCAACGCTGAGCGGTCGACTGGTTGGCTGGCAGCAGCAGCTGTTGTTGTTGTGTTGTTGGTGGTTATGTCGACTGTGTTAATTATTGTTTTTGTTGTAAAGTTGTTGCTGTGGTTGTAGCAAGTCGTTTGCCTGCAGGTGGACGTATACAAAACTAAAACTCTGTGTGTTTGTGTGTGAGTTGTACCTTTTGTTATTTAAATTCAAAAAATTGCAGCAAAATAATCGGTGTTTTTCGCTGCCTGACGACAACTTGTTTTTCTTGTTATTGCCGTTTTGCTTTTAGTTTGATTCACTCATTCGTTTTTACGAGTAATATTGGTGGGAAAATCCTAAATGATCGATTGTGGTGATTAAATAAATGGTTGTGGTGTAATGCAAGCAAAGGTAACAACAAATGAAAAGGTGTTTATGGCATAAATGCAACAACAGTGGAATGCAGCGAAACAAATTAGCCAAAGGTTGCCAACTGGATTTTGATTTTGCAGTTTGTATGGCAGCTATATACTATAGTGGTCCGATGTTTGCGTTTCCGATAAATGAGCAGCTTCTTGGGTAGAATTGTGCGCTTTTTTGGAAACTGAGGAACTGATTTTTTTTAATGAAATTAATCGAAAAACTGGATTCCAAGTACATACATGTATCGATAATAATAATTTATTTCATAAAGAAATTAAAATTCACCAATTTAATTAAAGATTTTTTTTAAAAGTAAAAATATTGACTAATTTAAAATATGTAATTACAAATAATCGGCACATTTCCGATATAAAATTATCGATAAATTTTTATCGAAAATAATTATAAAGTATCGATTAATTTTCATCGACAAAAATTATAAAGTATCGATTAATTTTCATCGAAAAATATTAAATACAAAATATCGATTGATTTTGATCGAATAATACTAATTATAAGTTATCGTTTAAAAATGTTGATATTGATTAATTTAAAATATTTAATTACAAATAATCGGCACATTTCCATCTTAAAAAATTGCAAATACAAATAAGAATTCTGCGATGCATACACTATTTTCATAAAAAAAATATAAATTATCGATAAATTTTTGTCGAAAAAAAATTATAAAGTATCGACTTTTTTTCATCGAAAAATATTAAATACAAAATATCGATTGATTTTGATCGAATAACACTAATTATAAGTTATCGTTTAAAAATATTGATATTGATTAATTTAAAATATGTAATTACAAATAATCGGCACATTTCCATTGTAAAAAATTGCAAATACAAATAAGAATTCTGCGATGCATACACTATTTTCATTAAAAAAAAAAATAAATTATCGATACATTTTTATCGAAAAAAAAATATAAAGTATCGATTAATTTTCATCGAAAAATATTAATTACAAAATTCCGATTGATTTTAATCGAATAATACGAATTATAAGTTATCGTTTAAAAATATTGATATTGATTAATTTGAAATATGTAATTAGAAATAATCGGCACATTTCCATCGTTGAAAATTTCAAATACAAATAAGAATTAAGCGATGCATACACTATTTTCATAAAAAAATATAAGTTATCGATAAATTTTTATCGAAAAAAATAGTAAAGTATCGATTAATTTTAATCGAAAAATATTAATTACAAAATATCGATTGATTTTGATCGAATAATACGGATTATAAATTATCGTTTAAAAATATTGATATTGATTACTTTAAAATATGTATGTATGTAATTACAAATAATCAGCAGATTTCTATCGTAAAAAATTGCAAATACAAATAAGAATTCTGCGATGCATACACTATTTTCATAAAAAAATATAAATTATCGATAAATTTTTATCGAAAAAAATAGTAAAGTATCGATTAATTTTCATCGAAAAATATTAAATACAAAATATCGATTGATTTTGATCGAATAATACGCATTATAAATTATCGTTTAAAAATATTGATATTGATTACTTTAAAATATGTATGTAATTACAAATAACCGGCACATTTCCATCGTAAAAAATTGCAAATACAAATAAGAATTAAGCGATGCATACACTATTTTCATAAAAAATATAAATTATCGATAAATTTTTATCGAAAAAAATATAAAGTATCGATTCATTTTCATCGAAAAATATTAAATACAAATAAGAATTAAGCGATGCATACACTATTTTCATAAAAAACTATAAATTATCGATAAATTTTTATCGAAAAAAATATAAATTATCGATAAATTTTTATCGAAAAATCTAAAGTATCTATTAATTTTTATCGAAAATTATTAATTACAAAATATCGATTGATTTTATTCGAATAATACGAATTATAAGTTATCGTTTAGTTTCCATAGTAAAACAATAATTACAAAATATCGAGTTATTTTATTTACAAGCTCTCGATTAGTTTTTATGGGAAAGATTTATAAGTTATCGTTTAATTTCCATAGAAAAGTAATAATTACAACATATCGATTAATTTTTCGTCAAAATAATTTCATGAGAAGAAATAAAAAACAACAAATTAATATAAAATTAATGTAATATTATGCTGAAAGTTCCAAAACAAAAGATTATAAACTTTTTTGTATATTCAGCTTGCGCGCTGGAAAACATACATAAGTATGTATATATGTACAAATATTTAGCATTCATCACAATGGAATTTGCTCCAGTGAAATTCCCCAGAGAGCACAGCCCAGCCTTGCAGCGGGTCGACGCAGGCATTCAATGTGAGGGTGCGAACGACGAGCAACAAGTGTTGCCGACCCATGGCATGCAACCAACAACAAAAAATTAATGCCAAGCACAAGCGATAAAGCCAAGCAAACATATGCTTGCTTGTGAGTGTGTGTTTATATGTATGTATGTAAGTCTGCCTGCCAAAGGCGAATGAACAAATTATAAACGCATCGAATGTCATTTAACGCGCTCATAAATACTTGCTGCTTTCCGTATGTGTATTCCAACTAAGTATTTTATCAAATACAAAAATAAATACAAACATGCACACACACATACATGCATACATATGTACATATCTATAAAGAAATGTATACTATTTAGTCTGCGGCTACATTAGCAGCAATGAAATAAAATTTAATAGAGTGTAATATGAAACTGTGCAGTTACACTACAAACAACAACAACAATAATAATAACAACAATTGCATTTCAAATATGTACATACATATGTACATATAAATTTATTGATTATCGTTTCGGTTGCTTGGCAGAATCGATTCGTTGCGTTTTGAAGGCGAAGGCGAAGGCAAAGACGTCAATAGATAAATTCTAACGGGCACTTAAATACACGCTAAGCTACACACAACTACATACGTATGTACATGCGTATTCAAATACACATACAGACGTGTTCGAAATAATAAGAACAACCAAAGTGAATATCGAAATCATTGAATAAAATTTTCTCAGTAATATTTTATTGAACCTTTTTTTCTTAAAAAATTTATACATATTGTGAGTATTAAAAAAATTGAAAATCTGCTCATCAAATACGCACTAATTTTTTTGTACTGCAAATTTTGTTGCATTGGGTCTTAAACAGCCTGTTCGAAAAAATAAGAACAAAATCAAGTAGGCTGCTTATATACCGTTATTTGCGAAAATTTTAGCAAGTCAGCTGCATATCATTTTAGTGAATCCTAATGTTATAGTCAGTGCGCGAATTTAATCGAGTGAATACGGGAAATTACTTTTATTTATTTAAAAATGGGTAGAGCTCCTCATTGTTCTACAGAGAAAAAAGAGATTATAAAAAAAAATACTTTCCGAGGGAGAGACATTTGCCAATATAAGACAGCTTTTAGGAGTCTCAAACGGAATGATAACAAACTGTAAAAATTGGTCGTTGAAAGCTGAAATGAGAGGAAGACGCAAAAAAACTACCCATAGGCAAGATGAGCTCATCAAAAGAATTGTTAAAAGGCGCCCGTTTATAACTTCCAAACAGATAAAAGATGAACTAGAATTGTCAATAGCGACTAGCACAATAAGAAAACGGTTGATCGCCGTTAATCTGAAAGCTCGAAGGCCTAGAAAAGTACCTTTACTGAAAAGTGTACATTTGAAACGGGGACTCGAATTTGCAAAACGGTTTATTAATGAACCTAAAACAATTTGGCATAATATTTTATGGACCGATGAGACAAAGGTTGTGCAATTCGACTCTGGTAAAGAAAAACAGTGTGTTAGATGTCCTCCTAAACAGCAATTTAATTCAAAATACACAACGAAAACTATAAAACATGGAGGTCTCAAGTTGATGTTATGGGGTTGTTTTTCGTGGAATGGTGTTGGGCCTCTAATAAAGATCACCGGAATTATAGACGCAGTTTTCTACGTTAATAATATTTTGGATGACGTGGTTTTACCTTATGCAGAAGAGGATATGCCACTGCGTTGGGTCTATCAGCAAGATAATGACCCAAAGCATACCTCAAAAAGGGCTAAGGAATGGTTTCGCAGCAAAAATGTGAAATTAATGGATTGGCCGGCGCAGTCGCCGGACCTTAACCCAATCGAACACTTATGGATGGATGTAAAAAAGGGAATAAGGGATGCTAAGCCACAAAATTTGGAAGAATTATGGAGAGCAGCAAAGAACACTTGGGAAAATATACCCCTCTCTAGATGCCGCACCCTTGTAGACTCCATGCATTCCAGATGTGCCGAGGTAATAAAAAATCGTAGCGGAGCAACTTCATATTAAATTTAAGGGCATTTGTATGTATTTCAAAACAACAAACGTGTGTTCTTATAATTTTTCATGCTTTGTTCTTATATTTTCGAACAGGCTGTTTAAGACCCAATGCAACAAAATTTGCAGTACAAAAAAGTTAGTGCGTATTTGATGAGCAGATTTTCAATTTTTTTAATACTCACAATATGTATAAATTTTTTAAGAAAAAAAGGTTCAATAAAATATTACTGAGAAAATTTTATTCAATGATTTCGATATTCACTTTGGTTGTTCTTATTATTTCGAACACGTCTGTACATATGTAAATACTTATTGTACATATGTAAGTGTTTATTTACCAAAGTTCACATGCAACAATCTAATAAATTAAGTAAATCTATGCTTTTGTATTTATGTATGTATGTATGTATGTATGTATGTATGTGTGTCCATATCAATACATCTAAATACATATCTACCTATTTAAACATGCGTTTGTTTATTCATTTGCACACTGGCTATTGAATTAATTTGTTCTTTCTATTTCCACCCTTCACGTCCGTCTCTCTGTGCGCCACTTTCATGCCCAATCCCTTGCATGCCAACACGTCTTTATGTCGAGTCGACGCATTTGTGGTCTTATCAACCGCAAAATTGCTCACTTCGTTTTTAATCAGACACACATACATACATATGTATATTTATTTTCTTACATGGATACATACATACATATGTACTTATTATATGAAAATAAATGTATATAAATACATATGTACATATGTCTATAATATATAAAGTTGTGTTCGTTCTGACTTTTCTCCAACACTTGTTTAGTTGTTAGAACTAATCTCAATTGCTCAAGGCGCTTACTAATTGTGTTGCGTTAAAAATTATCTACACACAGTGGGCTATGATGCATTAAAAAGTAAATAAGTTTTAAAAATTTTGATAATAATTGATTAAGTTTTTGAAACAGTCTATGTGTATGTGTTGCGATAAAAATTAGCTGCGCACAGTGGGCTATGATACATGAAAAAGACAACACATTTTAACAATGTTAATGAAAATTCACTAAATTTTTTAAACTAAAATTTATTAAGCGTTGCGATAAAAATTAGCTGCGCACAGTGGGCTATGATACATGAAAAAGACAACACATTTAAACAATGTTAATGAAAATTCACTCAATTTTTTAAACTAAAATTTATTAAGCGTTGCGATAAAAATTAGCTGCGCACAGTGGGCTATGATACGTAAAAAAGTTAATTTTTTTTCCATACCATTGAAAGTTCACTCAATTTTTTTAACTAAAATTTATAAAGCGTTACGATAAAAATTAGCTGCGCACAGTGGGCTATGATACATGAAAAAGAGAACACATTTTAACAATGTTAATGAAAATTCACTCAATTTTTTTAACTATCAATTTTTTATGCAATGAGTTAAAAAGTACTTGCGAACAGTGGGGTATGATGTGTGAATAACTAAAAAAAAATTTAACAATATTAATAAAAATTCACAAAATTTTTGTAATAATGTATTTTTTAATTAAACATATTTCCAATAACTGGATTTATGTGATTTAAAACTGCATAATATTTGAAAATTTTAAAAAATAAATTAAATTGAACTAAATAAAAAAAAATATTTTTATTATTAAAAGACGTGCCTTCTCAACAAAAGTATTATTATTATTATACATGACTAACTTTAAATTAAAATTATAGGCTAGTAGTAAGATAGGAGCAATGGTAGCAAAGACCAATCTCAACAAAAGTAATTTTTAAAATAAATTATAAAAATTATAATAAAATAATTTTTAAATAAATTATAAACTATAAAAGCGCTGAAGTCTATTGATACCAATTTTAAGAAAATTGTTAATTGTTTTGAAAATTAAAAAACAAAGCAATAAAACTAAGTTTACACCAAATTTCGTGAAAGAAAATCTGTTTTTGAAAGATAGCTATAAAAACACCAAAAACTTCAATATTTGAAATTTTCACCTAAATTTTAAATTGTGGAACTTTTCATTACCTATAACTTTTACACACATATAACTTTTTTCTATAGTAATCGTAGTTTTTCTAGAAAACGATTGAACCATTTTTCTCTCTTAAAAAATTACTCACGCCTCTCTCCTTTTTCTTACTGACCTCAGATCGCCCGTAAATTAATTTTCCCTTCATTTTTTATCTTTTGTTTTCGATGAGTTTCATCTACTTCGTTTTTTTTTTTTTTGGGTTTTAAAAAAATTTTTTACCCTGTTAAAATTTTAAGTCTCTTGTCCTCACGACCCGTTTTTAACAAATCTAATATAAGGTTATAAGAATTTCTACCTTAAGGAGGTTTTCTAGTCTAGAAATTTAAAATAATCGAATTTTTTTTTATATTTTCAAAGTTTAACTATTCAAGAATATGTGTACAAGAGGATTTTTCATAATTTAAATTATTTTCGGAGATATAGGCATATTCTGACCCGGCATCCAAACTGGTTCGACCGAAACTAATCGAACAAAACACATTAGGGAAACTTTAAACGCGTTTTACTCAAAACTTACTTTTTCGGAACGATACCCAAGATTTCTCAGGTTCTACTGAACCGATTTACTTAAAATTTTTAAAAAATTCGAAATAGTCAGAAAAAGTAATACAAAAAAAAAACTTTTTTCAGGCAGTCGTTATTTTGTGAAAAAAATTTTTTCCTCACTTTTTCGTAGTTCCTGCCTTTGCGACATTATTCTAGATTAATAAACTTTTTTTTTTCTTTTTGGTTTCAGATAACTAGCAGGGTTGAAATCATGGGTATGGTCACGTGGAAATTTTTAGGGACCGCCCCACTTCCTTAGCTCATAATTTTTGAAATTTTTTACTTTTTTTAGTTTTTAATTTTTTTCTGTACTCTGCAAAAATTAAGAAATAACTAATAAAAAATGTATGGTAAAAATGTTCATTGCCCTTTTTTTACGACACTTTAAAAATTACCTGAAATTCATGCTTCTAGACTAGAATACCCCCTTAATATATATTTAATTGATTATTTTTTATTTAGAAAGTTGATAATAAAGACGTAAGTTTTCTGGAAAAATTTAAAAAAATATAAAATTTATGATTTTATAGTAATTATCTCAACTTAAACAGTGCTTTTCATAAGCCCCAACTTCTAAGTCAAACCAGCCGATTGCCGAAGTATTTACTGCCTTACCAATTTCGCCTACACCCCACTCATCACCCGTTATTAATGCCCGAAAGTCAAGTACACACTCAAACACTTTATTTGGTTAAACACTTGTCACACGCAATAAATAACTGTACTTATAAGGTATTCAGCTATCAGGTTCTGTGCGGTCGATCGATTTTTCGTTGACAAAGTTTCAGTGGGCAGAGGAAAAGTGAGCTTACTACATTCTCTACAGCTTAATACCTTAGAATTGTTAAATGTTTGATTTAATATTTGTATATACATACATATGTATAGGTATATGTTATATCAGTATGTAGTCAGTATTAATGTCTTTTATTCTCAACCTCTAAGTGTCACCACTGTAGTTATTTATTTCGTGTTCATTTGGAATTAACCTTAAAATATGGTGGATAACAATTGTGCAACAAGAAAATATAATTGTAGGATATCAATATATTCTAGGTAAAATAAAAATAACACAGAAATGAAACAATATTTATAGAAATTTTTCGGCTACTTAAAGGGGTATTCTACTCTAGAAATCAAATTTTGGGCAGCTTTTTGAATTTTATTAAAAAAAAAAAAACATATTTTTACTATACTTTTTTTTGTGGTGTTTTTATTGATATCTTAAGAATACAGAAAAAAAATTTTACAAAAAAAAAAAAAAAAAAAAAAAAAAATTA
This sequence comes from Bactrocera correcta, assembly GCA_027475135.1. NCBI lineage: Eukaryota > Metazoa > Arthropoda > Insecta > Diptera > Tephritidae > Bactrocera > Bactrocera correcta. The sequence goes on from CM050326.1 coordinate 71,668,310, forward strand.
AAATAATTAGAGGGGGAGACACAGGTGTAAAAAAATGGCGCATCCTGGTGACATTGATCCTGACTCTCTTGGTGGTCTGAAAAAAAAAAAAAAAATCAAAAGAAATTCATAATCAGTAAGGATGCTGCTAAGCCCCTAAATCAGGAAATACAAAGAAATTTTTTTTTTGAAAAATGGCGACTGCCTGAAAATAAAAATAATTTTTTACGCTTTTTTTAAAGTTCCTGAATTTTTTTTTATATATTAAAAACAAAAATGTTGGCACAATGCTGGTACGAACGATAAAGGATTATATAAAGAAGGTTCACACAAAATTTCAAGTAAATCGGTTGTATAGAACTTGAGATAATGCCGGTACCGTGTGGAAAAAAGTAGCTTCGAGAAAAACGCGTTTAAAAAAGTGAGTCTACCTACCTACCGGGCTAGGTACTGCGTCACTAAAGTAACTGTAGCTCTTAAAATAATTTTAATTTTTAAAAATCCTTTGGAGGATATGTTCTTAAGGGTCTAAACTTTAAATATATGAAAAAAAAAAAAAATCGAATTTTTCAAAATTCTAGAGTAGAATACCCCCTTAAGATAGCGCCGCACCGCAGTCTTGAGGTAATCGCGAATTCTAAATTTTTTTCTACAGCGTCGAAAACAAAAAAATTTTGATATTAAATGATCTACGTGACGTGGCGAATCGATTTAGTCATGTCCGCCTGTTTGCTTCTCTTTATATACGCGAACTAGTTTCTTAGTTTTTGTGATATTGGTCTAAAATTTCGCATACGTGCTTTTTTCATTAAGAAGCTGCACATTTTTCGAAACCGCTGAAATCGGACTACTATATCATATAGCTGAACGATCGCTATCAAGTTCTTGTATGGAAAACTTTTTCACTTGACTAGATATCTTTAAGAAATTTGGCAGAGATCATTATCAAAGGCGTTGTCACAATCTCCGAAGAAATGGTGTAGATCGGACTACTATATCACATAATTGCCATACAAACTGAACGATCGCTATCAAGTTCTTGTGAGGAAAACTTTTTTATTTCTCACGTTATCTTCATGAAATTCGGCATTAATTATTATCAATGGTAACTTTACAATCTCCTTTAAGAAATTGTTCAGATCGGACTACTAAAACACATAGCTGCCATACAAATTGATCGGTTAAAATCGGTGTCGCACCGTAGGCCCTGGTAGCTAGTGTGTATTTACTCAAGTTAGTTTAATATTTCATATTACTCCAATAAATAATAATAATAATAATAAAATCAGAGTAAATATTTTTTTAAGTTCGTTTATGCTTTAAAGGCACCTCTGAAGGGTATTATAGCTTCAGCAATTTTTTTTTGTTTATATTTTTTAATTATTTATTTATTTATTTTGTTTTTTTATATATTTTATTTATATATTTTTTTTATATATTTTTTTTTATATATTTTTTTTATATATTTTTTTTATATATTTTTTTTATATATTTTTTTTATATATTTTATTTATATATTTTTTTTTATATATTTTTTTTTTATATATTTTTTTAATATATTTTTTTAATTTATTTTACGAAAATATACTTAAGTGAAAAAGGTATAATTTATTTTCATATAGCAAAAGGAAAATATTAAAAAAATACTGCGTGCCAATTTACTTTATTAAACATACGCATACATACATACATACATGCATACATACATACATATGTATGCATATACGAACCTTACCAGTCATTCGCTAGTCGTTTTCATTTTCATTTACCGCTTCAAAACAGGTTTAAGGTCATGAGATTAACATTTAAGAAAACGTAAATATATACACACATATACATACATGACATATACATATATTGTATATACATATATACACATATACATACATTGCTTGATAAAAACTCAATACTCGGCACACCTGTATGCTCTTATAGGCACACACAGCCAAACACGCATCGAATTATACACGCTGTACTTCAGCAAGTCAATACAACAACAGCAACAAACGCTTTGTGCGCATGATTTGGAGAATTAATTGCAAATAAAACTTACTAAATGCGTTATATTATCGGTGTGTACCTTGGCTTTTGGTATATTACCCGTTGACTTGCTGATTAAACACACACACACATGCAAACAAGTGCTTCATGAAGCAAACAAATAAATACCGCAGATAAAAATAATACGGCAAAAAAGCGCAAGTAACGGGTGATTTTTTAAGAGCTTGATAACTTTTTTAAAAAAAAAAAACGCATAAAATTTGCAAAATCTCATCGGTTCTTTATTTGAAACGTTAGATTGGTTCATGACATTTACTTTTTGAAGATAATTTCATTTAAATGTTGACCGCGGCTGCGTCTTAGGTGGTCCATTCGGAAAGTCCAATTTTGGGCAACTTTTTCGAGCATTTCGGCCGGAATAGCCCGAATTTCTTCGGAAATGTTGTCTTCCAAAGCTGGAATAGTTGCTGGCTTATTTCTGTAGACTTTAGACTTGACGTAGCCCCACAAAAAATAGTCTAAAGGCGTTAAATCGCATGATCTTGGTGGCCAACTTACGGGTCCATTTCTTGAGATGAATTGTTGTCCGAAGTTTTCCCTCAAAATGGCCATAGAATCGCGAGCTGTGTGGCATGTAGCGCCATCTTGTTGAAACCACATGTCAACCAAGTTCAGTTCTTCCATTTTTGGCAACAAAAAGTTTGTTAGCATCGAACGATAGCGATCGCCATTCACCGTAACGTTGCGTCCAACAGCATCTTTGAAAAAATACGGTCCAATGATTCCACCAGCGTACAAACCACACCAAACAGTGCATTTTTCGGGATGCATGGGCAGTTCTTGAACGGCTTCTGGTTGCTCTTCACCCCAAATGCGGCAATTTTGCTTATTTACGTAGCCATTCAACCAGAAATGAGCCTCATCGCTCATCGGACACGGACGCGAAACACATTTCGAACCGAACACTGATTTTGGTAATAAAATTCAATGATTTGCAAGCGTTGCTCGTTAGTAAGTCTATTCATGATGAAATGTCAAAGCATACTGAGCATCTTTCTCTTTGACACCATGTCTGACATCCCACGTGATCTGTCAAATACTACTGCATGAAAATCCTAACCTCAAAAAAATCACCCGTTAAAACCAGATAATATGTAAACAGCAGCTACAGAGTAAACAGCAAAGGGCAGAGGAAGATATGGCGTTGGCAAAACAACAAGTGTGAAATTGGCGAGCAAATTCGGGGGCCATAAGTTTGTAATATTTATAAAGCCCCGATTTGGCGTAACTCTTCGCTTAACACACTCATATGCGGCTATCAAAGGCAAACACTGTGACACACAAATATATGTGTGTATGTGTGTACATAAAGCCGTTGCGTTGATAAAAAGGGCGTACGAAGCTGCTGTGTGCTTGCTATTGTTGTTTTTCTCTGCTGATAACCGATTTCTCCACAATACACTGACTCACAACTGCTTTTACTCTGTTTCTCATTTATTTTTGTTGCCTTCTTCTCTTGTTTTTCTACAACAAACACTACCTACACTACAAATTATTACCGCCAATTGAAAGCTTGCGGAAAATTTATAATCGATAGTTTTTCACATTCGATTGCGAATTTTGGTAGGACACATGCATATGTACATATGTATGTTTGGGTGTGTGTGTGTGGCCACTTTTATGATGACTATCCGTTGTGGAAAATTACGGTAATTATTTTGACAGTGTGTGTAAAATGAGTTTGGGTGCGAAAAGATATTGTTTAGCATATAAAAATCGATATTATGTGCTGCCTAACGATTCGAGCCCTTTAAAAGAGGTACCATTTTTTAGGGGGTTTTCTAGTCTGGAAACATGAATGAAGAGTAGAGAAAAAAATTAAAAAGTAAAAAATTTCAAAAATTATGAGCTGACGAAGTGGGGGGTCCCTAAAAATTTTCACCTGACCATACCCATGATTTCAATCTTCCTAGTTATCTGAAACCAAAAACAAAAAATATTATTATTCTAGAATAATGTCGCAATGGTCGGAACTACGGAAAAGTGGAAAAAAAATTTCATAAAATGGCGACTGCCTAAAAAAAAGTTTTTTTGGATCACTATTTCTGACTATTTTGAATTTTTTAAAAATAATAAAAATAAAAATTTGGGGCTGGGGCTAGTTCCAACCATAGACAAACCCATAAAGAAAACTCTATAAAAATTTCAAGCAAATCGGTCCAGTAGAAACTGAGAAATCGTGGGCATCGTTCCGAAAAAGTCAGTTTTGAGAAAAACGCGTTTAAAGTTTCGCGTTCCGGCCGAACCAGTTTGGATGCCGGGTCAGAAAAATGTCTATATCTCCGAAAATAATTTGAATTTTGAAAAATCCTCTAGTACACATATTTTTGAATAGTTAAACTTTGAAAATATAAAAAAAATTGATTTTTTTAAATTTCTAGACTAGAATGCCTCCTTAAAAGTCTTTTTATTATACATAATCGTACCATGAACAGACGGTGCTGTCTTTGCCAACAACTTTTGTAACACTGTTCACGAAAACACCAATATTGCTCTATCTTAGAAAGACGCTATGAATATGAGAAATACAAACGCAGTTGAGCAGTTTGATCCCTCCTATACCAAAATCATGATTGGATAATATTTACGGTATGTTTCAGATTGTTATCCCGCATGAAAATAACTTCTTGTCCAAGTTCGAATCAGATTATATCCAGTCTAGGAAGGTATGGGTCCTCGAGAACAACAATATAATCTGTTTCTCGCTTGAAAATATCGCCTTGTCCAAGTTCGAGTCAGATTATATCCAGACTTGTAAGGTATGAGTCCTCAAGAACATCAATGTAATCTGTGGCACGCATTAAACCATCGATTCGCCGAAGCACACCCAACACATTTCCGGGAAAACATCGCAAAGCCTTCAATGATGCAGCTCCAAATCTCTTTATTTGGCATATGTTGCCATTCTTTGTACCAACCGATTTGTCAGCACATACCCATGAGAGTCCATCTGATCCCATTCAATTAGCTTTGGTTTTATCGGACCAATTAACTTGGCGAAACGTTAATATTTTTGGCGAACTATAAGCAAGCCTTACAGTGCTTATCAATTTAGAACGGTTTTTTATCATCGCTCATGCCTTGAGCACATTATTTTTCAGGCATCTTCATATTCCTTGTCACTGAAACTAACTCCATGGACCGCTCAAATGACTATTAGTTTCCACAATAAAGCGCCTGAGAATTCGGAAACCGTTGAGGAAATTTATGCGGTTTGCCTCTACTCTTTCATAGTGCTATTAAATTATTATTTTTTTTATTTTATTGAAAAACATAAGAGAAATTTTATGATCAGCAAGACGAGCTGAGCCATGTTCCTCTGTTTGCATGATTTTTGAGATGTCAATCTGAAATTTTGCACATGTCTTTTTCTCGTCAAGAAGCCGGAGTCGCCTATATCAGGCCATAGTAACTGCCATACGAACTGAACGACAAAAGTCAAGTTCTTGTATGGAAAAGATCTTTCTGAAATTTGGCACCGATTATTGTTTAAAGTATTAACTGATTGATTATTGTCCAAGTCCACAGTACAATCGTCGAACAAATTGTTGAGATCGGACCACAATAGCTTATAGCTCCCTTACAAACTAAGCGAACAAAATCAAGCTCTTTTATGGAAACTTTTTTATACTTGAATGTGAATGATAATACACCTCTGTCTCGGCGATCGCCATGTCATTCTGTAAACGTCTGCCAGCGAGCATTCTTCCCAGGTCTGAGAACTGAAAAAAATTATTGGTCATGAGTTTCGCAGCATATGGTGACGTGAATATCAATTCGAAACCCAATTCATGTAATTTTTTCTATGTTTTCATTGAATGCATGTCATTACCGCATTCTCGTGCACTCTTATTGAGATACTACTAATGATTTATAGTCATAACCTAACGATCATTACTCCTGCCTACATGAAATAACGGGTGATTTTTTTGAGGTTAGGATTTTCATGCAGTAGTATTTGACAGATCACGTGGGATGTCAGACATGGTGTCAAAGAGAAAGATGCTCAGTATGCTTTGACATTTCATCATGAATAGACTTACTAACGAGCAACGCTTGCAAATCATTGAATTTTATTACCAAAATCAGTGTTCGGTTCGAAATGTGTTTCGCGTCCGTGTCCGATGAGCGATGAGGCTCATTTCTGGTTGAATGGCTACGTAAATAAGCAAAATTGCCGCATTTGGGGTGAAGAGCAACCAGAAGCCGTTCAAGAACTGCCCATGCATCCCGAAAAATGCACTGTTTGGTGTGGTTTGTACGCTGGTGGAATCATTGGACCGTATTTTTTCAAAGATGCTGTTGGACGCAACGTTACGGTGAATGGCGATCGCTATCGTTCGATGCTAACAAACTTTTTGTTGCCAAAAATGGAAGAACTGAACTTGGTTGACATGTGGTTTCAACAAGATGGCGCTACATGCCACACAGCTCGCGATTCTATGGCCATTTTGAGGGAAAACTTCGGACAACAATTCATCTCAAGAAATGGACCCGTAAGTTGGCCACCAAGATCATGCGATTTAACGCCTTTAGACTATTTTTTGTGGGGCTACGTCAAGTCTAAAGTCTACAGAAATAAGCCAGCAACTATTCCAGCTTTGGAAGACAACATTTCCGAAGAAATTCGGGCTATTCCGGCCGAAATGCTCGAAAAAGTTGCCCAAAATTGGACTTTCCGAATGGACCACCTAAGACGCAGCCGCGGTCAACATTTAAATGAAATTATCTTCAAAAAGTAAATGTCATGAACCAATCTAACGTTTCAAATAAAGAACCGATGAGATTTTGCAAATTTTATGCGTTTTTTTTTTTAAAAAAGTTATCAAGCTCTTAAAAAATCACCCTATATTACTTACAGGCTGGAAGAGTGCAAAGTTCTTAGACCATACATGCTGTGTCAGGAAAGTAATAGGACTGTTTTCTTCCGCCGCTATTGTACTTCGGAGTGTGCGCGCGCCGATTGGATTCGGTAGAGGGCGTTCCTAGCTAACGAACGAGCGGCTGGTCAGTTGTCCCCCAGCACCTGGGGAGTCAGAACAAACATTTTCGCGCAACGTGTTTCTGCGAGTGGTGCAAGCCGAAAATGCGACAAAGACGTTTGGTATGATCAACCAGGCTTACCCAGATGTTGCTTAAGCAAGAAGTGGTGTGTTTCGCTGGGATCAGGCCTTTTTGGAGGGCTGGGAAGACATTAAAGGCATCGTGCGCTAGGAATTTGTTCCTTCTGGACAAACAGTCAAAGCCAAGTTTTACGTGGAAGTCGCCGAGAGACTCAAACGAAGGGTCAATCGGGTCCGAAAAGACATCGCAGCCGATTGGACGTTGCACCACGACAACGACCCGTCTCACACCGCCTTTCTTGTGAACAGCTACCTAACCAAGGTTGGCATCCCAACGCTTCCGCAGCCGCCCTACAGCCCGGCTGTGGCCCCGGACTTATTTTTGTGGGTCCCAAACCCAGCGCACAACCCTCTGAAGGGATGTTTCGCCTTCTCATTGTAATTCGCCTACAAACCGATGTTTTTTTGGCTACCCAAAGTATATTTGGTTTAAGTCCGAAAATCGTAAGCTGCTTAAGACATATGTAAAAGAATAGTTTCTGGCCACTCCCAAGTGAATGGCGCTCAGATAAATTTTTGTTTTATCAATTCTTATTTTTTTTTAATATTTTAGTGTTAGATCTCGGTTAAATTTTGAATATTACGCCCTTCCATGTAAATGAAATTTTTGCCACCAAAATTGGCGCATTGTCAAAAATTGGTGCTCTCTTTGTCAGCGCCGGTAATTATAACCTGTTTTGGCGACGTTAATGAGTCTTGCAACTTTTACGTTTTTTATTTTTCAATTTTTCGTTAAGCTATTTGCGGCGATCCACACATTTTGTGGCGTTTTTCCATTTCCGAAATGTTAAATGACCAAACGCAACCAATTGACCGACTAATTCAAGGTTCGCCGAAAATTCGAAACGCCACTACAACAAAAATTTAATGCTTATAAATTTGAAATTGACGCTAAAACAGTTAAGCAAAAAGTGGTAATGAATCATAGCTCGTTAATGACTCGTCAGCCGCCGAGCGCACATGCAGCGCAACGAGTTGACTGGACACGGCGTCGGCCGAAACAAGTTTGAGACAGCGAGTAAGCTGTAGGTGCGTATGTGTATACGGCAGTCGGTAGTGTTTTTTTTTTTTCAAATATTTTTTTTTTCGGTAAAATTCAACGAGTTGCAGTGCAGGCTCGTATTGCTTCACTCAACTGCCGTAGGGTGTACCTGCTCAGCGCTGCAACGAAAGATCGCTTACCAAAATAAACACGCTGACAAACCGCACAGCAAACGAAAAATATCTAACAAAAAAACAAACAAAAGCATTTTTGTTTTTTTCGAAAAACGATACAAGTAAATAAATAAATTAGCCATATAAAGAAGAATGCGCAAACATTAGCATTAGCATTAGCCAGAACCGGATTTTCTAGCGCTGTAAAATGCTGAGCGCACTTGTGCTGCGCGCTGATCGATCGCTGTCTTATGAGATCGATGTGTTTGGATTATCGCTGACGTTTAGTTGTTGCTGTTGTTGACGTTATTGTAGCATAGCCGCCTCGACTTGAGCTATTTGTTTTTGCATTATGTTGTCATTCAGTTCCATATTTCTCTATCTGTTTACTTTTTTTTTTGTTTTGGCTGACATATTTATTTCCATATTTACTTTGATTTGTAAGATCAGTGGTCGTTGCTGCTAATCAACTTCATTACCACACGTACGACGCGCTTCGTTCATGCTACGCTCGTGATTAGCCGTTAAGGCAGACGCGCGGCGGTCACTTATGTGTCTTATCGCTCGCTGGCAAGCCAAGAATAACCGCGCCATATTTCACATTAACAAACGCACGAGCAGATAAGCGCGCAGCGGAATGCTTGAGGCGATCGTTTTTTGCTCCCACTGAATGGTGTTCATTGATGATCAGCCAATGGCTAGCCATAAATAGCTGCTAATCTTGAGTTGTTTAAAATTGGGAAGAAATATATAGGTATATAAAATAAAAAATGTAAAATGTGCTTTTAACAGTTGCGCATTTGACGGTTATATTTCCGTTATCTCATGTGGGTTTAGCGCGTCTCAAGCAGAAGGTGAAATATACTTACTTACTTAAATAAATGTCGCCCATCTTGTTTTTGTATACATACACAAGATAACTCTTCTGCCATTAAACAAGACAAAATGTTAAATTCGGCTATTATACCCTTCACAGTGTATAAAAGTGTCTCTATTTGATTTTTATTGTTCAGCTTGTATGGCAGCTATACACTATAGTGTTCGGATATCGACGGACGGACGACAAATGAGTAGCTTCTTGGGGAGAAAAGGATGTATGCAAAAATTCAGTTCGATATCTCAAAAACTGAGAGACTAGTTCGAGTATATACAGATAGATGGACAGCCAGACCACCAGACCAGCGGTTATGGCTAAATTGGCTTCGCTAGTCATTCTGATCAATTATACATATATATGACCAGATATTCACCATGCGCCAAATCTTGGAAAAGACCCGTGAAAGGAGAATCGACACACACCACATCTTTGTCGATTTCAAAGCTGCTTTCGACAGCACGAAAAGGTGCTGCCTTTATGCCGCGATGTCTGAGTTTGGTATCCCCGCAAAACTAATACGACTGTGTAAACTGACGTTGAGCAGCACCAAAAGCTCCGTCAGGATCGGGAAGGACCTCTCCGAGCCGTTCGATACCAAACGAGGTTTCAGACAAGGCGACTCCTTATCGTGCGACTTCTTCAATATGCTGCTGGAGAAAATAGTTCGAGCTGCAGAACTAAATAGAGAAGGTACCATCTTCTATAAGAGTGTACAACTGCTGGCGTATGCCATCAATATCATCGGCATCGTCGGCCTCAACACCCGCGCCGTTAGTTCTGCTTTCTCCAGGCTGGACAAGGAAGCAATGGGTCTGGCAATGAACGAGGGAAAGACGAAATATAATATCTCCTGTCATCAAACAAACAGTCGTCGCACTCGCGACTTTTGCACTCACGTCCCTGTTGACAGTCATAACTTTGAAGTCGTAGATAATTTCGTCTATCTTGGAACCGGCATAAACACCACCAACAATGTCAGACTGGTAATCCAAAGCAGGATTACTCTTGCTAACAGGTGCTACTTTAGACTGAGTAGGCAATTGAAAAGTAAAGTCCTCTTTCGACGAACAAAAACCAAACTGGCCACGGCGAATATCGCATTCGATGGAACCATGAGCTGTATGAAATATATGACGACATTGACATAGTTCAGCGAATTAAAAGTCAGCGGCTACGCTGACTAGGTCATGTTGCCCGGATGGACGAAAACACTCCAGCTCTGAAAGTATTCGACGCTGTACCCGCCGGGGGAAGCAGAGGAATAGGAAGACATCCACTCCGTTGGAAGGACCAAGTGGAGAAGGACCTGGCTTCGCGTGGGATATCCAACTGGCTCCGCGTGGCGAAAAGAAGAAACGACTGGTACGCTTTTGTTGACTCGGCTATAATCGCGTAAGCGGTGCCAACACCAATTAAGTAGAAGAAGAAGAATATATATATATATATTTTATTTTTTCTCCGACATTTCTGCCTAGTTGTTACAATTTTCGTGTCAAAATTAATACACCCTATTTAGGGTATAAAAATTAATTTTGAATTTCAAACGAAAAATTCCAGAATCATGTTTTTTTAGGTCCAATTCGAACCTACATTTTTTGATTGAAATAGTTCACGAAAAGCACATGACACCGTGGATCTTGAGAGATAAGTCGGTACTACTCTGCGTCTTCACAGAGTTTTCCTGTCTTTCTGATCATTTTAATATTAGAAGAAGGTGCTGATTGAAATAGCTCATCTAGGATCCGAGAATCTTGAGAGATAAATCCATTTTACTATGTACTTCATCCAGTTATACTTGCTTTTCATCTCACCATCGAACGTGGGTCTGCATATAGAGTTCACTGAAGGTGTAGGCCTTAAGGGGGTATTCTACTCTAGAAATCAAATTTTGGACAGTTTTTTGAATTTTATTTAAAAAAAACCAAAAATATTTTTACGATCCGTTTTTCTATGGAATTTTTATTCATATCTTAAGAATACAGAAAAAAATTTTTACAAAAAAATATTAAAAATTAAAATAATTAGAGGGGGTTGGAGACAGGTGTAAAAAAAAAAAATGGCGCATCCTGGTGACATTGATCCTGACTCTCCTGGTGGCCTGAAAAAAAAAATCAAAAGAAATTCTTAGTCAGTAAGGGTGCTGTTATAGTCCCTAAATCAGGGAATACGAAAAAATTTTTGTTTTTGAAAAATGGCGACTGCGTGAAAATAAAAATCATCTTTTACGCTTTTTTTTTTGAAATTCCTGAATTTTGTTTAAATATTAAAAACAAAAATTTTGACACGATGCTGGTGGGAACGATACAGTGTGGAAAAATGTAGTTTCGAGAAAAACGCGTTTAAAGTTTAGGAGACAATTCTAGTGAACACGGACGCCACCTTACAAAATCTGCCGTATCTCCGAATATAATTCGAATTTTGAAAAATCCTTTCAAGGACATATTTTTGAAAGTCTGAAATTTAAATATATGAAAAAAAATCGAATTTTACAAAATTCTACAGTAGAATACCCCCTTAAAAGCTCTCTTTAGATTTAGATTTTAGTTTTCTTGCCATAGATTTCTATTGTCCTTCGAGCTCACCTTTCGTCTTTGAACGAGGCCTTCGGATAGAGTTGATTGAAATTGGAGGTATTAAATGCTTTTTTCGATTTTAGTTTTCTTGACACAGAGTTCTAGTATCCTTCCAGCTCACCTACCTACCTACCTCACGTATTAGAACGAGGTCTACGGATAGAGTTCATTGAAGTGGAAGGCATTACCAGCTCTGTTTTGATTTTAGATTTCTTTCAGTTGCCAAACTTCCCAGCAGTCATATCTAATTCTGTGGGTTTAGTGGGATAAGTACGTCTTAATCTAAAGACATTGGTAGTTGTACGTAGATATCTCTCGAATATAAATTAGAGCAATGATTGTTACTGCAACAGCATTCCTCCAAAACGATTACGAAAAAGATTTGAACAGAGGTTTTGAATCAGAAGACTTGCTATTCGCGAGATTTGGCTCAAAACCAATATCACTTCACTAAAATTGGTCTGACATTTTCTGTATATTGTGATGTACATATGTATTTATAACATTATTTTCCATTGCCATTTTTAGTCTTCTAAATTTCTTTGCGAGAATTGGCGCAGAGCCATATTCTCATTGAAGTTTCTGTGAAGTTTATGTTTACACTATTTTTAGATTTGCATTGAATAAAATAGCTCTGGAGTGTATACTTTGAAGAGCAAATGTAAAATTGCTGTGCAAAAATAGATCAAAGCAGAAGTGTACAAAAATTGAAGTGTTAGACGATAACATTGCTTAATACGGATACGAAGGATGGACAGAATTTAGTGAAGTTCCACAATTGCCTTGGTTGCAACGTAAGCGATATCTCTTTACTACTTTTCTTTCTTTACTACTAACTAACTCTTTACATTCTTCTTCTTTACGCTCTTTGCCAACTTTATATATTTTATTTTTCCAATTTTCTAGTCTCAAACCTACAGAAATAGTGCTTCTTTGGGACTCAATCTCATTTTCATGTTAGAAGTTCGAATTTTTTTCTGCCTTAAGGGGGTATTCTACTCTAGAATTTTGAAAAATTCAATTTTTTTTCATATATTTAAAGTTTAGACCCTTGAGAACATATCTTCCAAAGGATATTTAAAAATTAAAATTTTAAGCGCTTTTACTTGAGTGACGCAGTACCTAACCCGGTAGGTAGGTAGACTCACTTTTTTTAACGCTTTTTGCTCGAAACTACTTTTTTCCACTCGGTACCGGCATTATCTCAACTTCTATACAACCGATTTACTTCAAATTTTGTGTGAACCTTCTCTATATAATCCTTTATCGTTCCTACTAGCATCGTGTTAAAATTTTTGTTTTTAATATTTAAAAAAACTCAGAAATTTCAAATTTTTTTTTTTATTTTCAGGCAGTCGCCATTTTTCAAAAATAAATTTTTTTCGTATTCCCTGATTTAGGGACTATAACAGCATCCTGACTGATTAAGAATTTCTTTTGATTTTTTTTTCAGACCACAGGTGAGTCAGGATCAATGTCACCAGGATGCGCCCCCTCTAATTATTTTAATTTTTAATAGTTTTTTGTAAATTTTTTTTCTGTATTCTCAAGATATCAATAACCATAAAAAAGTGGATGGTAAAAATATTTTTTTTTTTATAAAATTCAAAAAACTGTCCAAAAATTGATTTCTAGAGTAGAATACCCCCTTAAGAATATAACCACTTGCCATACCATAAAGTATGCTTTCAAAATTTTACCATGTTCAGCACTTCTTTACGCTTCTTTCTAAAAATAAATCTCTTTCACAAAAAAATTTGTGGTTTACCATGCTCTTCTAAAAATTTTTAATAGTTTTTTTTGTGAAATAAATTTGTTTTGAATATTTTTTTTTGCGAAATAAATGTAAATACTTAGAAATAAGTGAAACAACTAAATCTATCACCAAAGACGCGTCTTTTTGGCGCACACACTGTCTTATCTGCTGGTATTGGTTCTCTATACTTCGCTCTTGTCTGTATTTGCTATTTTGAAACTCCACTTCTACTTTATTTTGACCTAATTCTCTATTTAGTCCCAGCATTTGGCGTAAACGCTCAAATTTTCAAAATGTTCGAATTATTTTTACCCTCACTCCGTCTCAAGTTCTTGCTTCTTGCTTTGAAAATCAATCAGCGAATATTAATTTGTAACCCGGAGAAAGTTGCTTATAGTCCACAGCTAATTTAAATTCATTAGCAATATCTGAAAGCAATAATGCCAAGCAAACAAAAATATAAACTGAATTTGTTTGTTGTTGCTAGAGCTCGGATTACAGCTTAAAAATGAGATACAACAAAAATTAGTGAAAGTTGCCAAAAGTGGCAGATTTATTCTTGGCGGAGATAAAAACAAATATCAAAGCAAAATGAAGATGCCATTTCTAGTTGATAGCTACTGACATTAGGGCGTTTCAAAATTCAAATCAACGATTTTTACTCTCATTTCTAAACAGGAAAAAGTATGACTTTAGTCCGATTGAAAAAAAAATTTTTAATCTAATAGATAAAGCGATACCTTCATTGGTCGAAGAAATCTTATAATAATTGCAATAATATTCAGAGAGGAATTAATCGGAATTACATGCCCGTAAAACACACATATTTAGTACTATAATTTATTGTTCGAAATCTATGTTGTTCCCCTCAATGTAATTTTCCTTGACCCTAATAAACTTGTATCAATTCTCGAAACAGTTCTTAAAGTCAATTTTCGGAACAGCCTTCAATGCGCGTAGCGATTCACGTTTAATGTCTACAATTAACTGAAAACGGTTTCCCCGGAGCGGTTGTTTGGGCTTGCTGAATAGCCAGAAGTCACAAGGGGCTAAATCAGGCGAAAACGGTGGTTGTGACACGATGTCAGTTGGAAATTCGCCGAAAAGCTTACGAAGAATCAATGAAATATGCGACGGTGCATTATCGTGGTGCAAAATCCAAGAGTTTTCGGCCCATAATTCCGAAATTTTTTACGAATAGCTTCGCGCAAACGACGCATAACACTTAAATATTATTATTTTATTACAGTTGTGCCGGTGGGAGGGGATTTGGAGGGCACCACACCTCGATAAACGAAGAAAATTGTCATAACCTAGATTTTTTTATCTGCTTTAACGTGTTTTTTTCGGTTTCGGCTCACCTTTGCCACGATATTCGGCTGATTGTTGGTCAGTTTCGAGGTCGAAAATATAGATACAAGACTCATCTCCAGTAATAATACATTGCATCATATCTTGGTAGTCGAAAAGCATTGTATCACAGACGTTAACGTGACGCTGTGTTTCGAAAAAATTGAGTGATTTTGGCACCAATCGTGCTTTCACTTTTCTTAGGCCCAAATGATCTTTCAACATGGTTTTCACTAATCCTTCCGATATTCCAACGATTGCAGTAAGATCTTTGACTTAATCGTCGATTCTCACTAAGTCACGATTTTTACTAAGTCACGCTTTAATAGAAAATTTGTCTATTTGGCACAAAATACCATGAAAATTGCTAAGTAAGGAGAAGAATTCAGTTGTAGAGCTCGAAAATAAATAAATAAAAATAAAAACATAAGATTTGGAGGCGATTATAGCCGACCAATCGATACAGAAAAAAAAACTCCGAACACCGGAGCACAGTGTTGCGGAACCGGAATTTTTCGTAAATATTGCCTAAACTGTAATTTTAATTGTATCGATGAGAAACTTCTACAGATTGGTCAGAATGAAATCCCAAACAAAAATTTACACCGAAAAAAATTGTTGGGTAAAATTTTTAACAAAAGTCAAAAAAAAAAAAAAAGTTGTTCGAAAAATTTACAAAAAAAATTTATTTTAATTCTTCTTTTATTTCTGATAAATACCCTATGATTAGTTTTTTAAATAAAGTATAGGGTGATCCGAACAAGAATTATAAACATCAAATTTTCATAATTTTCCGATATTTGTTGAAAAACTCTGAAATTTTATATAAAACCAAAATCTATTTCATTTCTTATTTGAAAGATGGCAATAAAAGCTTTAATTTGATACCGGTTTGAAGTCAATAGCTTCAGTTTTAAGAGAGTTATGCTCATTTTTGTGGAGTGCTGGAATAGATGTAGAATAAAAAAAAAATTGAAGATACTATTTTATAACACAGGTATATTTTATTGCATTCTACAGAAAAATTACAAATTATCAGTCATCTACCAATAAGTTCATTGCTTCCTCTGGAAATTTCAGATGTTTCTTCTCCTTCAGTATTCTCCTACTTGTGATTGCGGGATCAGAATTGGCGAGCAGATAATGTCTTCACAATTGTCTTTTTTTTGATGTTTTCCTCGCATGGTAAAGCCTTGTCTGAAGTCCTTGTTTCCTGCTTCCAATGCTTCTTCTGATAGTTGCCCAATGGGGACCAAAAATGAACGAATTATTTCAGCTCCATGAATAAGAACCTTGTGGACAGTTGGTGGCATATATTGCCACGAATATTTCTTTACATAGAGACCAGCTGTTTCTTTTCCGTACTTAGAGAACTTATCGCAGTCTACCTTATATCCAGAAGTTATAGCTTGAAGAATACTAGAAAACCTTCTTATAAGTTCGGTATCTACTCCTGTGGCCAGAGCGGTTTCCTCAGGATCACTAAAGAATTTCCTTGCTGTGTTACCATCATTAGTTGTTCCACTTCCTTGTTTCACAACATCGACAGTTATTTGGAGCTGATATTTCAGATTTTGTTGAACTTCCTTTTTTCTTTGATCTCTAATAATCTTCTCATCTTTACTGAGCTTAGTTCTCTTTGTTTCCCCTGCCTTGCGTGGGATGACAGAAAGTCACCTGAAAACCAATATGATTAAATTATTCAATAAGTGATTCCGAGAATTTCCGTTCTACTTCTATGGAATAAATACTGAGAGTGATATACTAAAATCGCTATAACTCTCAGGAGGGCAGGTATGGGCAGCTGATTTTTTCACAGTTCGTTGAAAACAAATTATTCAACATTTCTGTAGTGGTTTCGAACTGGGACTCTCTGGGACTTTTTAGATATTGCTTACCTAACCTAAATTTAAAGGAAAAATGGACCTTTAGTCGGGTTTTCGCTCTAAAAAAGGTGCTTATGAAAATGTCTCAAACAACATTCCTTTGTTTTACAGAAGATACTTGTCCGAAGGCAGATTTTTTTTCCGAATCAAAATATCAGTCACCAAAATCAAATGAGATGATTTAGAATACAGCCCTGAAATCCCCTCTTTTCGTGAAAATTTTGTATATTTGACTTCTAAAATCAATTAAAAACCAACGGGCCAACATAAAAATAAGCTTTATGTGTTTTTTGTTTACTTGGAATGTCTGTGACAAAATTGCATCATTGAAAACACTGAAAAAAATAATCGGAAAGAAGTTACTTTTCCACTAGCCGCAACACAGTGCGAGCTCATCTTAGCTTTCTAAGGAAATAGAATTTTCGTTTTGACAACGTTTTAGATATCTTTTTTTTATTATTGCTATAATTAAAAACTTACTGGTCTCTTTTCCGATGGGCTCTGTAGCTAAAAATGTGTTTATTTCTATGTCATGCAGAGTCTCGCACTGCTTTGTGGTCATCCAACCTATAGAATGTATTCTTATTCTTCATCTTCTTCCGCTCACGCGGTTTTGGCCGAGTTTACAACAGCACGACAGTGGTTCTTCTTTTTCGCTGTTTGGCGCCAATTCCAAATGTAGCCAGGTCCTTCTCCACCTGGTCTTTCCAACGGAGTGCAGGTTTTCCTCTTCCTCTGCTTCCCCCGACGTCGAATACATATAGCTTGTAGAATTTGGCCTTTGTTCGACGAGAGAGAACTTTAATATTTCTTTAGGAAACTAAAATTGTTCTGATGGACTATAGAGATCGAGTATTGATTATGTTGTCATAACTGTGGAGATTATTCTTGCTCGGAACTTTAGTTTGAGCTTTGTATGTCTTCATGATCTGGCAGGGTTTTGGTATTTGAGTGGGTTCACTTGTATGAGTTAGCTTGGAAGAGAATGCCAAGCAGATAATTTCATTAAATCAGTTCCGGTTTGTCTATAATGGCTCAATAGATGTCCTTAGACTTGGCACATAACGGAATAAATTATTTTAGTGTTACACATTTAGGTCAAGTACGTAGCAGAGTGAAATTTTATGGACGCTTAGTTTTAAGTGGGATTAGGCTGAGTATAAAGGTGACTGAATAGTTTTAAATGAAAAATGTATTAAATTTTTTGTGGACTTCGAAAAAATAGCTTTAAACAGAAAACCTAAATTCTCGATCGATTACCAGAAACGTTTTGAGCCAAAGGTTAAATAGCTAATCGAACAAGCGAAAACGAAACGCAACGAAAACGAAAGCAACGAGCAGCCGCATTCACATGGAGTAGAGAGGGAAGTACGCACAGCACGCAAACATTTCAGAAATATTTAATTACAAACAAATGCAACAACCACACTAATTTGGCGGGGCAACTCGAACGGCGTTTGTTACTTTTTGGCCAATTTAACTTTCGATTGTTGAAACGTGTGCGCGTGCGCAACACCTCCAATCGAATAGATATCTATCGACATGCCTGCACTAATGTCTACACGCATAACCGTATATGTAGCTATGTATATTTGTTTGTGGTGTGTATCGCTTGCAGCGCATTCGTATCAAAAATGCGAGTCAAGTGCACAGCGGCGCATGCGCAACTTTTATTTGCACCGCAGCGCTGCGGAATCTAGGTCAATGCGCAAAGGTTGTTTGGCGCTGCAGGTCGCAAGCAGACGCGATAACACCAAAACACATTTACCCGTGCACAGCTGGAGCAAAAGCCTAGCGCTTGAGCGGCGCACGACGTGCAGCCGACACTACATGTCACCGGCTGTTTGCATTTCAAGTCAGCAGCGCGCAAATCAGCTGTTCACAATTCATTTGTTTTGTGTTTTTTTTTTCTGTTTTTGTGCCACTTTGTAATCGCATTCGCTTTGATTGCTGATTTGCACCGATCGCCGGCTGTCCAGTGCGCGGCACAAATTTCTCTAGTTGCTAATTCATACAGCGGCGCTGTGCAGATCACACCTTGCCTAAGCTAAGCTAAGCAAATGCGGGTGAAAAAATACAACATTAAAAAATATAAGGAGAGTTTAAAGTGCCTTCGCACCATATAAAGAGCGTCAACTTCCTATCATGGATTTTGCCTTTACCGGCAAGGTTTCCTTGCTGACTTTTAAGCACGATGTTGAGTTTGAGTCCACTACGTTCCTATACCGAAGTACAAGTATTTTACGTAAGCCCTCGTTTGGATAGTTTCTGAGTGAACTTGCATGTTCTCCTCAGATCAGCTCAGTTTTTTTCCGCGGCAAGGCCAAAACCGTGTCTCGACTGGCATTTCGACGTTTAGAATTCTGTCATAGCTGGCATTCCAAAGATCTGGTCCAAGTATGCATCCCTGTGCTGCTCCAGAGGTGACTTCTTTCTTTGAGAGCCATGAGTATATCCCATAGCTTGTATTTAATATAGCTTCATATCACTTTCATCAAATAGAGGGACGATTTGAAACGACTTTCTAGAGCATCGGTCATATCGGTGCATTTTGCGCTATTGAATCCGTCATTTGTATCGAGTAGTTTTTCTTTTGACGAACTTTCTCCACGCTACGTACGACGGTTTTAACGGCTCCGATGTTGGATCTGCTTAGTCTGAAACCATATTGTCGCTCTGATGGGCCTCCATAAATGTTTATGACTGCAATGTTGCTAGGTTTTAACAGTCCTTCTAGTCACTTACCTGCTGTATATAACATGCATAGAGGTCGGTGTTTCTGGGTATTCTATTCCTTTTGTTATCTGGATCACATGCTGTATCTTCTATACTTCTGGGAAACTGCCCTCGTTGAGACAAGCATTATGGATACAGGATAATCAATACATGAAAACAGAGTTAGTTAAAAAAATAAAATAAATTATAGAAACTAAAATTGGATATTAAAAAATTGAATTGAAAAATTAAAATAGAAAAAAACAAAAAATTTTAAAGTAAACTGTTAAAACAAAATTCAAGAAATAATCATAAAATAAAACATAATATACATATCTATATATCATAAAAAATTATAAAAAAAATTTTTTTATTTAATTTTTAAAATAAAAAGAAAAATTTACTAACAAAAAAAAAAAAAAAAATATTCAATATTAAAAAATAATAAAATAACAAGAAATTTAAATAATAAAAATTCATGAAATATTGAAATGATTTAAAATAAAATATTATAAATTAAGTAAAATATAGAAATATTCAATAAGAAGAAAGTCCATTAAATATAAAACAAATTAAAATAAAAAATTTTTTAAATTAAATAAAAAAAGAAAAAATGAATAACGAAAAAATATAAATTAAAAAAAGGTTCTAAATATTTAAAAACATTAAAATAATAACAAATCAAACGCTTATTTAAATAAATATACAGAAAATTTAATACAAAAATATATGACTAAAATATAAAATTCTTAAATATAAAAAAACAAAAATTAAAGTAGTGAAAAAAGTTAAATAAAACTAAATATTTGTTAAATAAATTAAAAAACTTAAATAACAAAAATATAAATAAACTAAAAAAATTAAATCGAATTAAAAATTAAATAACGAAAAAATTAAATTAAAAAAAATTCATTAAATAATAATAAAAAAAAAACACTGAAATAAAAATAAAATAAAAAATCTTGAATATTGGAAAAAATTAAAGTTGTGAAAAAAGAAATTAGATTAGCTAAATTAAACTAAATATTTGTCAAATAAATTAAAAAAATTAAATAACAAAAATATAAATAAACTAAACAAATTAAATCTAAGTAAAAATTAAATAACGAAAAAAATTAATAAAAAAAAATTCATTAAATAATAAAAAAAAACTGAAATAAAAATAAAATAAAAAATCTTGAATATTATAAAAAATTAAAGTAGTGAAAAAAAATTAGAATAGCTAAATTAAACTAAATATTTGTTTAAAAAATTAAAAAGATTAAATAACAAAAATATAAATAAACTAAACAAATTAAATCGAAGTAAAAATTAAATAACGAAAAAAATTAAATTAAAAAAAATTCATTAAATAATAGAAAAAAACTAAAATAAAAATAAAATAAAAAATCTCGAATATTGGAAAAAATTAAAGTAGTGAAAAAAGAAATTAGCTAAATAAAACTAAATATATGCTAAAAAAATTAAATTACCAAAAAAAAATTAAATTCCAAAAAAAAAAAAAAAATTAAATTAAAAAAAAATTCCTAAAAACCCATTCAAATTAAAATAAAATAATAAAAATGAAATCAAAATAATAAAAATAAAATAAAAAAATCTTAAATATTGGAAAAAATTAAAGTAATAAAAAAAAAATTGATATAGCTAAATAAAAATAAAATATTAAAAAATATAAAATTAAATAAAAAACTTATTCGTCACTTCTAAAATTTACATCTTTTCTATTTTGAATATTTTAGTTTGTATTTATTGATTTTTACCCAAAATTATATTTTTCAATATTTTTGCCGCACTGTCATTCTTCCAAGTGTCAACTGTCACCTACAAAGTGCTAACAGGGTTAAAGAAAATGCAGAGAAATGTGTGAAAAGAAACAAACTGACATATACAGACATACATACATACATACATACAAATATTTGTATATGTGTGTTATCTATTGAGATTTATGCAGAAATAAGCGCAAGCGCAGTAAAAGTGTAAAGTGCCAGTGAAAATCATACGCTTGTATGAAAATTAAATGAAATGATTTGTCGGTGATTTGCATGCTCGGCATTTGCGCATTTCTTCTTCAACGTTTAATTGCGAACACTGGTGAAAATCGCAAGAAGTTGCAAGCTGCGGGGAGTGTTGAGCGCGGCCAACAATGCATGTGTTTATATGGATGTATGTGTGTGTACATATGCATCTCTATGGATGTATTTTTAATATATATGTATGTGTGTGCCAGAATTGCCTTTGCCAACGCTGCGCATGCGCGATTTACCTTTCTTCA
This sequence comes from Bactrocera correcta, assembly GCA_027475135.1. NCBI lineage: Eukaryota > Metazoa > Arthropoda > Insecta > Diptera > Tephritidae > Bactrocera > Bactrocera correcta. The sequence goes on from CM050326.1 coordinate 71,690,060, forward strand.
GCCAAAGTTCGTGCTAGAAATATTTTTATGCGCATGCTTATATACACTGTATATACATGTGTATGTATGAAAGTATATAAAAAATATGCCAGCCACGTTCGCGCCGCGCTACAAAGAAGGTGAAATTGTCTGTTTTTCACAATTCAACATTTGTTATTTGTTTTTTCTTTGTTTTCTTATTGTTATTTGTTTTTTTTTTAGTGCCGCGAAGGTGCTAATGCCTGCCGCTGGGTCGTTCGATCGGCCTCTTCGCCGCTACTCGTCTGCGCGCTGTCGTCTGCTGTCAGCAGTTAGAATTCGAATTTATGCGCTTAGCATTTCTTATAAATAACGCTGTGCTCACCTTTCGCTTTCAGCGTTTCTTTTTTTGCACGTGATTTTGCTTTCTGCTTTTCTCTTATTTGTTCATTGTGCACACTTGCACACACAAACACAAGACATGTACGGTTATTTGTGAGTTTCAACACGTAAATGAAAATTTTGCGTTTCAAAACGACCACTGATGGCTAATAAATAAGCGAGTGAGTGTTGTTGTTGTTGTGTTTTGCAGATCATTGGCTTTGTTTGCTACATTTTTGGTGTTTATTTCAGTTTTATGCATTTGTTGTAATACTCAGAATTAAAATAACCACTAATAACTAAAAAAAATACTTTTTTGTGGTTATATTTTTTTATAATTATTTTTTTTTTATTTTTTTTTTATATATTTTTTTTTATATTTTTTTTTATATTTTTTTATAATTATTTTTATTTTATTTTTTTTTATTATTTTTTTATTTTATTTTTTCTTTAATTATTATTATTTTATTTTTTAATAATTTTTTTTTTTATAATTATTTTCATATATTTTTAATGATTCTTGTTATTTTTAAAATTATTATTTTAATTTTTAGTGATTTTTTACATTTTTTTTAATGTTTTTAATTTTTTTTCTATTTTTTTTTTTAATTTTTTTCTATTTTTTTTTTTAATTTTTTTCTATTTTTTTTTTTTAATTTTTAACGATTCCTTTTTTAAATATAGCTTTTATTTTTTATGATGATTGTAATTTTTCAATTATTATTTAAGTTTACTTTTTAACTATGTTTTTCATTTTTTATTAATGATTTCTGATTATTTATTAATGATTTCTTTTTTTTCATTTTTTATGTTTTTTTTTTTTTTATTTTGAAATAATTATTTCCTTTTATTTTTTTGATGATTTTTAATTTTTCAAATATTATTTTAGTTTATTTTTCAACTATGTTTTTTATTTTTTATTAATGATTTCTTATTATTTATTAATGATTTCTTATTCATTTCTTTATGGTTGTTTTTATTTTGAAATTATTATTTCTATTGTTTTTGTTTTAAGTTTTTTTCTACTTTAACTAGTTTTTATATTTTATTAATTATTTTTTATATTTTTTAATTATTTTGTATGGTTGTTTCTATTTTGTAATCATTCTTTGTATTATTAAATGATTAATTTTTTTTTTTTTTTTAATGAATAGTTTTTAATTTTATTTTTTTAACACTATTTTTGCTGTTTTAATGTTTATTATTTTTTAGTGATTATTTAATTTTTTTGTTAAATAATTTTTTTTTGGTTTTTATAAATATGTATATTTATTTTTTTAAGAACTATTTAATCTTTAAATCATTAATTATGATTTTTATTTTAACTATTTTTAAATTTTTAATGTTTTTTTTTAATAATAATTTTTTTAATGCAAATTTTTGTTTTTAATTTTTTGTTTATTTTTTGATGACTGTTATGTTTTCTTTTATAATACTGGTTTCATGATTACTTACATATATTTTTTAACGTTGGTTTTCATTTTTTAATATATTTTTGTAATATTTTAATTAATAATTTTTAATAATAATTTTAATTAATGTAATGGTTTCACTCTTTTAATTCTATTCTTCATAATTTTTTATGATAACTGTTATTATCTTTCCATTTTTCGAAAGACTATTATTTTTGAATTGTTATTATTTGTTTTTATATATATTTTTTTTTAAAACTTGTTTACTTTATATTATAACCTACTTTTACTTTTTACTATATTTAATTATATTTATTTATATTTATATTTTTAAATAATTAATTTTGTTTTTCTAATGATTCATTATAGATCTTTTTTACTATTTTACTTTCTAATGATTATTTCTTATTATTTTTCGTTTTTTTTTTTTTTTTTTTTTGATTACTATTATATTTTTGTGAATTTTTTGGAGAGATTATTATTATTTTCTTGTTTCTATTTATAAATTAAAATTTTTAATAATGATTTTATTTTGTTTCTTACTATTTTTTTACTGGTTATTTTTATTTTGTTTCTTATTATTTTTTTTTATTGGCTATTTTTATTTTTTTATTATTGTTATATTTTTTCAAAGATAAATTTATTTGTAAGGATTATTTATATTTTTTTTTATTTATAAACTAAAATTTTTAATGATTATTTTAGTTTTTTTTATTATTTTTATTTATTTATTTATTATTACTTTTATTTATTTATGTTTTTTATTATTATTATTTATTATTTATTTATTTTTTTTTATTTTTATTATTATTTGTTTTGTCTTATTTTTCTTATTTATTTCTGGTTTTTTATTTTTATTTATTTATGGTAGGTGTCCTTCTAATCTCCCAACATTTTGTCACACTTGGTTTAAAAGTTTATAAAATCGATTATTTTTTGTTTTTGCTTGTCTTGCTTCCACTGCCATAAAAAGTGTGAACTACAATTTATTAATTCTTTGAAACTGCGACAAATGTTTGATAAGATAAGCTTTGTTATTGTAATACACATACATATATTTGTCATCTATGCTTGATATTGATGCCTTCAAGGTCGTTGTGGCAACTTAATCTCTCACAACTTGAGTGCAGCAGTCATAAATCTTATCGTAACGGTATAGTTTCTGATTAACAAACAATTTTGTTTAATTATTTATTTTTCTTCGAAAAATAAAATAACTGAAAAAATTTTTGAGCTTTTAGAAATGACATAAACGGTAAAAAAATATATTTGAGCTTTCAGAAAATTACAGTTATGGAAGATATGAAAGCCTCTAGAGCTAAGAAAATACTAAAAAAAAAGCAGTGACTCGGGAACCCCTTTCTAGAATTTTTAGTTAATTTTTTTTTTCAAAACTCCCTTGGGTTATTCAGCTTAACTGAATGATTGCTGATTAAAGCGCTGAATATAAAAAACTCGTAAAAAACACTCTTAAGAAATCTATATTAATTGATTCGCGAGAAATACACTAAGAAATAAATCTTCGGCGCATAAAATTTAGTCATCGGAAACCACAAATATACAAAATTTTTAAACATCATCAAAACATGACGGATTGTTAACCTGAAGGAAAAGTGATCTGCAGCATGTGATCGCCAAAGCCAAGAGGTGATTAGCCGAACAACACGAGACGGGTCTGCGTAGACAAAACGAATCTGGGTGTATATCCGCGCTTGCGTGTTCAAATTTGGGGAATGTACTTTTCCTGCGGTATCCATAATATTCTGTACTAAGCATGGATAGATCGTGATGATTTTCTGGAAGATCAATAAATTATTTTTTTTTTTTTAAGTCCTCATCATTAGGGCTCTGCATTCCCCGCAAGTCATTGGTTGGTAGTTATTTTTAGTTTTGGCTCGTCATAAATTCGCCTAACAATGGCCACAAGTCTAAAAAGGGTCTATCAAAAGTTGTTATTGGCTAGAAAATTGCTTTATCCCTTATCTTCTTATGCTTTGGTGTGTGTATTTTTACAATACATTATATTGTTCTAAGAACTTATTGAACTATTTGGTTGAAGAGAAGTCTAAATTACACTTGAAAGCAGATTGTGTGAGTTTTATTAGTTATAAACTTGTTAAGCACTCATTTGGCCATATAGAAAATAATTCATAAACTTGTCGAGAATTAGTTGTAGAGAGTAAGCAATGAACAAAATTGTAAGTGACGATCGAGTGGACGATCAAAACCAAATCCTTGTTTTTTAAATTTTTTTATATGACGATATTACTTCACAAAATGTATCGTCAATTATTGTTCTAAATATCGATTCAATCTCCGAAGAATTAGTTCATATCGGACCACTATACCATGTACTTTGCTGCCGTACAAACTGATCGATCAAAAAAAAGTACAGACTTTTTTATACTGTAAGGCTAAGCTCAGACTATTACCGGGGTCGGAGTTGGCGGATATTGGACGGCCTGTGCTAAGTAGGTTAGCTACGAATAGTAATCCGCAGCCCCCGACCAAGAGTTGCAGCAGAGGAGGGCTTGACCCAAAATGCCTCATGCGCCAATGAATCTCCGGCGAAGAGGCGGACAGATGCCGCCTTTATGGCAAATATGCGTCCACAACCCCCACCGGAATAGCACCAAGGTATAACCTACCCACGAGATACCGATCATTTTATACCTTTTTATGCCATAAGAAATGTACCTCTGAAGTGTATTTCAACAAACCGTTATGAGCACTGAGCAATATTCGCCGCTAAAACTCTTGTCGACGAACCCACGAATACCGTCACTTTTTATTTTATTATTATCTTATTGATTATGTGTTTTTTAAGACCACAGTCACATAATATCGTGCAATAATATTTTTTCATATCGAACCATATCAGCGCCTAGCTGTAACAGTCATAAACAATATTACATGACAGTCGGTAAGTTTGGTTAGTTTCGCCGCGACAGACAGACATATTTTCAATGACAGCGCAAAGAAAATCCCCAGTGATAAAAACCAATTAAATGATATTGAAGAAAATGGGAAAAGTGCAATCAAATGCACGGTCGGCTGTTTGACTGCCGTTGCCGATGAGGAAACGAGCGAATGGTGAAATTGTGAAGAGGATGATGACAGCGAATTGGTGAATGTGTGGCGATGATGAGCAGTTAATAGCCAGCGCAAATGATGACAGGGACAGGCACACAACAACAGCGGGCTGTGCGGGGTGTTAAACCGTAAGAGTAGACTGCTAAAGCGCGCGCGCGCTCTTCGTTAGTGGCGGTTTGAGGCGGCATAAAATGATTAACGTGAAAGTGACAAATGCCAATAGACTGAGAAACATAAAAAGCAGCAACAACTGGTTAAAGGAATTTAAAGCTAAGAGCCGCGCTGAATTGCCCACAAAACATAAAAAAACAAAATAAAAAAACTCACAAAGAAAATAAAAGAAAAATACCACAAAACTACAGCCGCCACAACATAACTGTTTGACAGACAATTTCTGTCGGAACGAAAAAAAGCATACGGCTGAACTTAACCCCAACGCGCATCAGCAGCATCACGCGCAAGTGGCAGCCACGTAGAGTACCGTTAAAGCGCGAAACTTCAGCGAAGCAGCGACGAGTGAAATTAGTAATCACAGGTTCTGCGAAAGCCGCATGTTACCGACGATCGCAAGCGACGCGCTTAAGCAGCGTTGCAATAAAGATTGCCTACGCTTTACACTTCGTATATTCGTACACGTGAACCGAGGCGCGCCATAAACTTGCGAAATCTATTGTGCGCTTTAAGTAAAGTGTGAGATCTCATTGACAACTGCCATGGAGTTTGGAGCAGTGTGTGGTTTTTATAGAAATTACTAATAAAATAACGGATTTTTAATTAGTTTTGATAAGACTAGCGTACTTTTATGGAAACGTGGACTTTTTCAAAATACTTGACTGAGGGTTCGAGTAATGTAGATGGGTCTTAAGACTGGAAGGCGGTCGTTAGATGAGCGATTGAGCATTAGCCCATGTGATTAACCTCTACATATGTATGTATGTACATAACTTCGGCAAATCGGATCAATTCGCTGACACTGTTTATATTGTTCTTTAACAGGAAGTTTTGGTCATCACAAAGACCCGTGTTTCAAGCGGGATTCCCGAATCGAATTAACTAAAAAGGCTAAAATACCTATATTTTTGGCTCATTTATGGCTTCCTAAGGCTCATGTTGAAGCTCCGGTTTCAGTGTCAATAATTTTAGCTGGAATTATGTTAAAATCGTACGAATCAGCGCTAAAACCTAACTTAATCCACCTTTATTAAATATTGTCTATTTTGTCAGTAAAACAGTATACAAGTTTTTAGCATCGTTTAGAAAGTTAGCGCGCCCTTTGAAACGACGTCTCAGTTCTCGAAAGATTTTTCATAAGCACTTTTTTCGGATGGCCTTCAGCTCTTTCAGCGAATTTTGTTTCAACTCTTCGATTGACTGAAAACGGGTTCCACAGAGCGCAATTGCAGTTTGGTTAACAAGCAAAAATCTACGGAGCCAAATCTGGTGAATACGGCTGTTGATCGACGTTTTTGGCTTTAAATTCGGTCACAATCGTGGCTCGATGCGATGGTGCATTATCATCGACTAAAATCCATGAATTATTCTTCCACAATTCCGGTCGTTTCGACGTATGTTTTCACGCAAACGCCTCAATATGGCCGAATAGAACTCCTTATTGAGCGTCTGACCCTCCGGAACAAGTTCATCAGCTTGAATTTTGAACAGCTGTGGCGTGGTTTTTTGGTTTCGGCTCGTTTTTTCCCTCCATTCCTATGATCATAAGCACATGTCTCATCGATACTTACAATGCTGTCCATGAATGTGAGATCGGATACGCACGATCAAGCATGTTCAAATACACATGTTCGCGATACTCTTTTTCAGATAATTTCAGCTTTATCGGTATGAGTCGAGCAAGAACGCGTATCATACCCAAAATATCCTCCAAAATCATTCGAACGAACTCGCGAGAGATGTGGAGCTCTCTTGCCATCTCTAACACTTGCCTGACGATTTTCAAGCACCTTATTCTTCTCTTTTAATATTTTCCTTAGTTGAAGAGTTTGAAGATCTTCCAGAGCAAGGCATGTCTTCCAAAACCTCGGTCTTTGTACTGAAAACAATTTTCTTCCTTGTTCGTCTCAAACATTATTTTTCCTAAATTTTGAGTTCCGTTTAGGTTTGAACAGCTTGAAGAAGTATTACGTGATTTCCCTAGAAGTTGCTCTGTTGAAATTTTGCTTGACGGAGATTCTTGTTTGTCTTTATTCTTTACCGTTATGCCGTGTTGGAAATCCTTTGAGTATATTGAGTGACGAACCAAAAATTGAAGGTTATGATTTTGGAAGGGTTGATAAAACTGGATTATGGACCATTCCAGTATGAGGCGCAATACGAATATTTTAATAATGTGATCTCTTTGAATTCACGTCTTCCCACCTTCCGTTTCTTTGAAATACCTTTCTTTTACACTGTGCTCCCACATTCACACAAACACTCATCTTCCACCCAAATTACTGCCGTGAGCCATCACCTTACTCATCGATTGCCGCTTATTGAGACTGTGGCCACGACTGTAACTGACGCGCTGCTCTTTGGCCATAAATAAAATCAACAATTGCGGCGGCTTCAAATGCAAATACAACAAAAACAATGCAAGAAGTTTGCTGTGTTTTCGGTTTTGCTGAATTGGAAGATGGTAACCAGGGTTTCTTTTTTGCTGCTGAGTTGTTGTGTGTTTTTAACGGCTTGAAGAGGCGCTACAAGCAAGGAAATTGACAACCGCAACCACAAACAACAACAGTGACAGTGAAAAGCACAAACGTCAATGGCCGATTGGCGCAATCACAACACAAACCAAGCAAACCGACAACAACAACAACAGCAATAAAGTCGAGTGACAAGCACAAACAATACAGCTGGTATTGGCTGCAAGCTCTCTGGCAGCTTGCTTACCTTGAGTGGCCGTCTGCGCATGTCAAGCTGTCCGACGGGCGAAGCGTATAAATTAATAAGCAAATGAAAGATATGACAACGAGAAAAAAAATCGAGAGAAAGAAAGAAATGTCACGAAAAATAGCTAAAGTGAAAAAGTGCGCTTGAGGCTACAGAAAAAGTTCACACACGCTTACACAAAAAGCAGGAAAAAATAAACGCGCATGCGCACTTTACAGCCATATGCCTTGTGGCGCCTAATAAGCATTCCTTCCACGTTGAGCAGCGATAGCGCGTTGGTGCGTCTGAAGGTCGATCGCCACTTGAGCAGCGCAGAGCGCTTACGGCGCAGCATTTACAACAATCAGGCGGCGTTACGCGCGAAACAAAAACAAATGGCGTCGAAAAGATACAGATACATTTTTGTACTAAGAAATTAAAATGTGAAAAAATACAAATTGGTAAAAGCTCAATTTAGCAGCGCCTTCACGGCAACAAACGCGCGCGACTCGAAGATCGAGGGTTGCATTTGCTGTGAGTAAGCGCCAATTGATAAGCGCACTGCGTGGGTATTTGATTAGGCTTTGAGATTTTTGCGCTCGTAGCAATGTTATTGATGGCGGCTTTTATGTACACAAAAGCTATGGGTGTGGCTTAACGAGTAATTAGCTTTGATACGGTTAGAATAAGACGCTAAGCGTTTCAAAGAAAAGTAAAAAGGTTCTTAAGGTGCCGCATTATTTAATAAATTATGACCGATAAGCTTTCAAGTTAATGAATGAGTGCAGGGAAATGTTAAGCGATAGCATTGAGTGCTTGTCGCAGGGTCGGGAAACGCAGGGAGAGCTATTAGTTGTTATGTAAACATAAAGAATTTATCGCACAGGAATTAGAGAGGCGCGGAAGGGAAGGCCTTTGGACTCGCCAATAAGGCATACTGTATACTATATACTCAAAGAGGAGATGGCAGGAAAAGATTCAATTTAATATAATATACTACTGTGCCCAAATAAGGTGACATGTGAATTTAAACTGCGCGCGTCGAAGGATTTTTAGGTTGGTAGTACTGTCAGTCACATTTATGTCAAATTTCATGTCAAAATATTCATTAGTGTATGAGATACGTGTTGTTTTGTGAGCTGCTAAAAGTGAGTTTTTCGTTTTTTGCGATGTCGAAATTTGTTGAGCAAAGAATTTGCATTAAATTTTGTTTACGGAATCAATTTTCTGCTGCGGATACGTTGAGGATGATGCACAAAGCGTTTGGTGATGAGGCTATGTCTAAAAAAAATGTTTACAAGTGGTATAGTGAGTTCGAAGCCGGCCGTGAACGTGTCGAAGACGAAAAGCGGCCAGGGCGTCAACCGATGAAGCTCACGTCCAACAAATCAAAGATTTGGTGTTGAAAAACCGTCGATTAACAATTAGATACCTTGCTGATGAAGTTATCATATCAGCCAATACCATTTTGAAGGATGTTTTGGTCCTCATGCACGTCAAATCTCGACTGGTACCGAAAACATTAAATTTTTTGGAAAAAAGGTGTCGCGTTGAAGTGCGTGAAACGATGCTTTCCGACTACCAGGGTGTCATGAAACGCATTATAACTGGCGATGAGACTTGGATCTATGCTTACGACCCCGAAACAACCGATCAATCGAGCGAATATCGTACCAAAATAGAGCCGAGACAAAAAAAATCGCGCCAAAGTCGCTCAAAAGCAAGGTCATGTTGACGGTTTTCTTCGATTATCGTGGTGTTGTGCATTATGAAATCCTTCCAACCGGTCAAACAGTCAACAAGGAATATTATTTGAAGGTTATGCGTCCTTTGCTAAAAAGACCGGAATTGTGGAAAGACAATTCTTGGTTTTTACACCACGATAATGCACCATCCCATACTGCCCTCAACCCATATCTTTCCGCAACCACCGTATTCAACTGATCTGGCGTCGTGCGACTTTTGGCTGTTCACCAAGCTCAAAAGACCGCTCCGGGGACACCGTTTTTATACCATAGAGGAGATTCAAGCCGCAGCGAAGACCGAACTGAAGGCCATCCCGGAAAGTGACTGCAACCAGTGTTTCGAAGATTGGAAAATCCGTTGGCATAAGTGCATTGCATCGGGAGGAGATTACTTTGAAGTGGATGAAATTGATTTGGAAGAATAAATAAAGAATTTTCAAAATAAATACAATGTCATCTTACCTTTGTTTGGGCACAGTAGTATATTAAATTAAAATTATCCAGTAAGCTAAGATATAAATTTATACTTGTTACAAATTATTGAAAGAGAGATATGCTACACTTGTAACAAAAAGGAAAATTTTTAGTGTAAGACACAAAATCTACACCTACAATAGTATTTATATAAACCATTGTTAGTAAAAATGTTTTTAAAAGGCTTCGCCGAGTAGTTATCTAGCTTTCACTCTATGAACAGTTCTGTTCTGACAAGAATCCTAAAAGTTTAAGGATTGCTGATTGATTGATTATTCTTAGATGGATAAAAATCTAGATTCGTATCGATTACATGCCCGAACGAATGTAACGAATGTAAATTAGATGTGAAGATACTTTGGCATCGCAGGTTCTGAACCTTATAGCGTGAACGCCGATAGGCCAATGGCCACCACAACTAGGCGGAGATGAACCGTTGGTAGCCCAGCTAATCAATACATAGTAGATAACACGAGGAGAGTGGACCACTGAACGGTTCCCATTCTAATGATAGTGAAGCTGGGGTATCTTTCTTTGCCGGCTCATCCGCAGAATAGTTACCTGCTACTCCGCTGTGGCCTCGTACCCATTATAGTAGGGATGGAAAGATTGTTTACAGAATCGGTTCTCGATTCCGATTATTTTTTAATATTTTTCGATTCTAAGAATCGATTAATCGAGCGCAAGAATCGATTCTTTCGATTTCAATCGATTTTAAATTAAAAGGACAAAAATTTATTTATTAAATCACAAGGCATAAATTGAATGAATAATTCAAATCGATTAAATAAAACATAAAAATAGCTAAAAACAATTATATTTTTTTGTCCATAAATAATGTACAAGAACATTACATTTCATAAAATTTTTTTTTTTTAATAATTCAAGTTGTTTAAACACCCTATATATTTACCTTTCTAGGTTGTGAGACACTTATTGTTTCATCGTCACTCTCTTTTTCACTCAATGTGCGATTTTCGACCTGTTGTTAATATTTTTTAAAGTAAATCCATAGTCTTTTTAATAAATTTATCGTCAAGAATTAAGAATCGCGAGTTTTCTTGTGCTCGTATGTAGTATGTATAACTTGAAACTAGTCACTTATTTAATAGTAAAGTCGAATGTGAAGAATCGATTCTTAATCGACTTCGACTGCCGAAGATCGATTGCGAAAAATCGATTATTCTACGAGAAAACTCGATTCTCGCGTAGAATAGGAATCGCGTTTACCATCCCTACATTATAGTCTTATCACAAAGTGACTCAGTGTGATTGTTCACGAAATTAGGCATTCTTTAACCTGCACTGAATGCACGGTTAGTGAGCTCAGGGCCAGTATTGCCGCCCTGCCGCCCAGAGTGATGTTCAGAAGAAGTCTGCACTCTGCGGAAGTGCATCTTAATGGCAGCAACATCGGCTTTAAAACTCTTACAATTAGCATTCGAATATGGTTTGAGAATTTGGAGCATTCTTGTAGTTTATTGTTTTTTAGTTTTTAGTTCAAATGGCTTGAATGAACACAGGGAATAGCTTTCGGTGGTAGGTGGTCTATCGAGAAGTCTTGGCGTAATTCGACCAGTATATGCAGTATTATATTATTATCATTTACTGTTATTATCCGCATATCTGGGAGTTGATGTGGAACCGTGTAATTACAGTAATTTGCAAGTACACTAAGCTCTGCAAAACCGCATGGTTAATGTTTTGGAAATTCCGAAAAAGTGTTTGTGAATAAAATTTGTATTTTTGTTTACCTTTGGAAACCCTGTTCTTAAAGGCAATCAACAAGAAACCATTACAAAAACTTTATTTTATAATTTTTTTAGACATTATTTTTTTTATTAAATGTGATTGGTTGGATCTTTTCAAACTTACAACTGAGCTCTGATCAATCGCGCAATGTGAAGAGATAACCTCAAATGCGTTCCGATCCACTTAAAAAGTACCATTCTTTCTAGAAATGAACAAAATTTGGAATTCAAGCTTATGGAGCGATCTCATTTGTGTCTAATTAAGTTCCTGTGCTTTTTTGAGACTTTGACTCTGTAGCCAAAGCTATCATTACTAACCTTACATTTGAATGTTTTGTTTTAGACAAATCGAAGACTCAAACTATGTTAGGTCCAAAAAAATGTTTTATTAGATTATTAAATGAGACCTTGTTCATCAAAAATCCCTCATTGAAATTACATAACATTGTTATTTTATTGATACTTTCATATATAAAATTCTTTTATTTTCTCTTTTCAGGTGAGTCGATTTGCATTCATGTATCCTCGTATATTGTGTTCCCATGGAGGGGTAAGTCCTGATGTTGTGAAAATTATCTGGAAACTTAAGTGGGTAGGGGTAGTTAGAATTCTCAAAATATTAGTTTGTTTTTTTTTTGCATTTTCGTAGAGTGTAATATCTTAGAAATATTCCCTGACAATTTCACGTTGATCCGATAATAAGTTTTTGAGTTATTCGACAAATAACAAAGAGAGCTCGGGCACTTCAAAGCGCTAGTGTGAAACTTTTAACGCATTTTTCTCAAAACTATGTTTTTTCAACCGGTGACTACTGTAACTCGAAAACCGTTCAATAGATTTTAAGGAAATTTATACAGCTTTTAGAATACAAAATAAACTCGAGCCTGATCGAAGGATTTTTAGTTTTTCGAAAATTTCGAATTTTTAAGACCAATTAACTGTTGATTTTTTCGCAAAAATTTAGAAAAAAATTTCCTGAGGCCGCCATTTTCTTAATTTTGAAAATAAAATAAAATCCTTCGATATTTTTGTCCGATTGTTTTTAGGTGAACCTCCAAGGACTTATGCTTGTCACCGCAAGTACCGTTTTTTTTTGGGAAAAGGGTCAACACAAACAACTATAACTTTGGAAATAATTTTTTTTTTTTTTTGAAATTTGCGTGACTTTAAGTCAACACATCCTATAATAATGCCATATTACTACTTTTGTAAAACGAAAAATACTGTAAACTCTCATTTTTTCGTGCCTCTGACTACCCCTAACTCCTTAACGTAAAATCAATCCAGTTCGACGAGTTTACAGTTAGTTAAATGCCTCTCAATGATTCTAATATTATTTTTTGATTTCATGAAAGTTGTTCCGACATAATTAGCTCAGTTATGTACTCTCAAACTGAAGTAACATATTTTCTTTATTTTTATTTGACAACCCACTATACTTCAGCTGTTTTGAGTGTTTTACTGAAAGAAAGCGTTATTTTTTCTCCGGTTTGCGTTCTTATCTGTCAGCGAACTTCGTTCGGGAACCTTCTGCTGTTGCTATTGTTGAAACCATTTTAGTTTTTACAACTTGAGCAGGGAAACGCAGGGAGTCCCAAACTAACCGATCAAATTTAAGTCCTAGTATGGAAAATTTGTTTATTTATCGAGATATCTTCAAAAAAAACATTGCATGGATTATTATATAAGGGATCGCTACAACCTACAAATAAATTTTTCAAATCGAACTACTATAGCATATAGCTACCATACAAATTGAACGATTAAACTCAAGTCCTTATATCGAAACTTTTTAATTAGTGAAGTTGCAACCGAATTTAATTTATTTATGTATTTATTTGCCATCGTTAATGACAAAAATATTTCATGTCAACTTCCACGCAATTTCCCGTCATCAACTCAAAAGTCACCGTTAGCGTGTTTTTCGAGTTAAGTCACTTGTTGCGGTAGCTGCACTTGCGAAGCATACTTCATACATTTTTATGGCCATAAACGCATTAATTTTTTTTGTTGTCTTTTTACAACAAATTTTTGTTTAGTTTTTCCAACTACAACAACTATTGCGCATGATTTTTAAGTTCAACAAACGCATTTTGTGCGTGCATCGATTTTTCGCGCGCAACTATACATACAACGTTACATACTATACATATTAAAGTGCAGCAAATTTACCGTTTTCTCCCTGATTTTTGATATTGAAAAGGAAAATGCGCATTTTCTAGACAAACTGCGTAAAGTTTTCGAAAAATTTCGCATCAATTTAATAACCAGCTTGCAGCTCACATCTGGTCTTATGTATATCATATATGTACATATGTATATGCATTTCTTCCGATGGCTATAAATTTTTGCAATAAACTCAGGAGGAAGTTACACGCGATTTTTCCACAAGCTCGTAGGCACATACTCTAGGCGGCCGTTTTTAGTAGCCGTGCATTAACTGTTGTTTTGTTGCTATTTTGTAATTATATTTATAGTTTTATTGCACAGTCAATTTTTATAGTTTGTTATGCTTTTATCGGTATTTATTGTAGTTTTTTATGGCATTGCTTACCTACCCAACAAGCAATTTGGTTTTGAGCTCAATTTTATTTGAAATGGAGTACCAACAGTTTGTTTGAATCGTACTGAAGTGTAGTTTGAAATGAGCTCAAGTTTCAGCATTGAGTCATTTAAAGAAATCTTAATTTTGAAAATTGAGGGATTTAATAATAATCTCAAGTTTGAAAATTGAGGGATTTAATAATAATCTCAAGTTTAAGAACTAGGTGATTTAAAAAAAAACTCAAATTTGAAAATTGAGGAATTTAAAAAAATTTCAAGTTCAAAATTGAGTGACTTAAAAATAATGTCAAGTTTGAGAATTGGGTGGTTTAAAAAAGGCTAAAGCTTAAATTTGAATGTTTTAAAAATAATCTTAAGTTTAAATTGTAATTTAAAAATTGAGGAGTTTTGAGGAGTTTAAAAAAATTTCAAGTACAAAATTGAGTGATTTAAAAATAATATTAAATTTGAGTATTGGGTGATATTTAAATTAAAAAAGTCTAAAGTTTAAGAATTGAGTGGTTCAGAAATAAAATAAGTTTGAAAATTGAGTGACTTAAAAAAATCTTTGAAAAAGTTTAATAATTGAGTGGTTCGGAAATAAACTCAAGTTTGAAAATTAAGAGATTAAAAAAATCCTAAATATTATAATTAAGTGATTTAAAAATAATTTCAAGTTTAAGATTGAGTGAATAGTTTAAATCATTCTTTTTTGCGCAAACTTATGCAAATTAGTTTATCTAGACTCAATACCTGGTTACACGCAAGAAATTTAACGGAAAATGTCTAATTTTTTTGGAGTTTTGAGGTAAATCACACTATATAACTCAATATTTTTACTTATATTTGAGCAAGTTGTGAGTTACAATTTTTATAATTTAAGAACACTCAATGATTGAGTGAAATTTAGAATAGACCGTTAGTTACCATAATAAGCATCAGAAACTACTCAATGAGTACTGTTTAGATTAAGAAATATAGATGTATGGTCTCTCTGGTTTACTCAAATTATTCAAAAATGTTTGAGCATAAAACGAATTACAATATTTATATTTTAACAGCACTCAATAATTTGTGTTAAATTTAGATAAGCCAGAATATTTCTGAATTATTCAAATAATTGAGTGATGTTTGAGCATAATATGAATTACAATATTTATATAGTAGCAGGAATCCAAGAATTGAGTTAAATTTAGGTTAGCCAGAACATTTCTGAATTATTCAAATAATTGAGTGATGTTTGAGCATGATTAAATTCTTCAATGATTTGAGCACAAACGTTCGAGTGAAAATTGAGTATAATTGTTGTTTGCAGCATTTCAATTTCGGAATACGTTTTTGAAAACTCACTCAAACCTTTGAGTTAAAATTGAGTGAAATTTTTGTGTTCAGTTAATTTTTGGATATATCGGAATATAGTTTTGAAAACTCACTCAAACCTTTGAGTTAAAATTGAGTGAAATTTTTGTGTTCAGTTAATTTTTGGATATATCGCAGTACGTTTTTGAAAACTCAAACGCCTGAGTAAAAATTGAGTGAAATTCTTGTGTTCAGTTAATTTTTTAAATGTAAAATTCTAAAGTTTGAGTGAAAATTGAGTAAAAAGCTAGTATTCGGCTTAAAACTAAAAATTGCTCAAGCATTTGAGTGAAAATTGAGTATAATTGTTGTTTGAAAGGTTTTTTCCAGCAAAAGACCTTTAAACGTTTGAGTGAAAAATGAGTCAAATACTGGATTTCAACGTAAATATTATAAATAAATAGTTATTTTCGGAATAAAAAATTTTATCTTCATATACATATTTGAAAATATGTTGTATGAGTTGAATATTATTAAGTGTAGAATATTTTTTATTTCTTACTTGAATATTGTTGTATGTAATTTAATATTAATATTTTTGCTGGTTGGCTATGTTTATTGCGTGCGTTAATTACTTTTCTACTTTTCTTTCAATGAATAATTTATTTTTCATCAGTCGACTGATTTGCGTCTCTCAATTTGTTCTCTTATTAATTTATTTGCTATTTTTTTATTTGAAACTGTTTTGCTTTAATGTTATATTTATTACTCACGTTGTTACAAAGCCTTATTTGCTGATTTTTTTCAACTGACTGCCTTTCGATCACAGTATCGTTTTGCTCACATTTCGTGTAAAGTTTGCGCTTTTCTTTAATTTTGTTTTTGTTCAGTTCGTTTTTGTCTCACTTCGGTTTGAGTAAGTAATTTTGTTGTTTTCATGGCGTTGCCATTGCAAGTATTTTTCAGCTCTTACCTGACTCATTAACGTCTTTCAATCACTTTTCAATTGTTGCATTGCCATTAAATTGGTATTTCTTCCGCCACACACCTCACTCGCGCAGCCGAACAGCCTTTATTATTATTAATTTTTTTTGTTAATTTTTTTTTTATTGCTTTGTTCATTTCCTTCATCATTTGTAATTCGATTCAACGTCATCTCGATCGCTCACATGACTCATTGCCACCAACAAATGCTTGTTTTTTAGTCTCACTTTTTTGCTCTGTCTTCTCCTTCCTTCTTATGTTTTGAGCAGCTTCCAGCTCTCAGCTGATATTTTTTTTATTTCGTTGGAAATATGTATATAACGTTTGAACGTTTATAAAAAATTTTATTTAAAACGGTTCTTCATTGTTCTATTTGTAGAGAGAGTTATACTTCATCATTTCTGAAGAAAAAGTTTTCGTTGTTTACTGGTTCGGGATTTAGTAGTATGAAAAAATATATTTTTTGTCATTTGGTCACTAAAAAATCTTTTTTATAAAATTAGTTGGTTAGAACTATATATAGACGCAATTCTGTCCTCTTCAATATATGAATATTTATGCCTTTCTAACAGTTTTGGTACACTTTTACGAAGAATCTGTCTAAATATAACGAAAATTGTACTTAGGGTTGGGTCACGCGGCAAATAGCAAGAAAACGCGACGCGAATTCGAAAGTATTTTGATACCGTTGAACCTTGCGAGCTGATTCAACGGTCAAACTTGTTTGGAAGAATGTGAGTTGGAAACATCCAGTCACTTTTTTCTTCATTAACCAGCCTTTGAAAGACTTAGGTTGAAACATATTGACAGTCATAGCAGATTTTAACCGCCTCAAAATATTTGTGATCGACTCAAAGCGCTTTGCCTGTCATAAAGGCCCTCATATTATCAATTATAAGCTGTCCAAGTGAGATCGTTCACTTAACCTAATCTAAACTGACTTGGCGATCTTCTGAATCATATAAATGCTCAAGTCTTTCATTCGCCTTTACCACTGCATCGAGGAGAGCTCACAGCAAAATATTCTGCAGTGCTTCGTTCAAAGCTTTGATAGTTCTTTTCAAGATCTGACAGGTCACCGTTGAGTATGGATAGTAATGGTTAATTAAATTTTCTTTAAAAGGAGCATACTTTGTCTACGAGGTCATTTCCCATACTTGCATCCTCTTTTAGCGCTGAATGTCGATGATGAACTCATACTTCAAAATTTGGTTAGTTCCTTTCGAGGTCTAACTGGAAAACACTGGTATAATTGAAGGTAGAACCAAATTGAAAACTTCCTAATAGATAACAATAAACACTAACTCCAAGTAAAAACTTTAGATTGGTTTAGTCTAACCATGTAGCCATATACTGACCGCAATCCAATGGGGTTTTAGGTTTTGAGATCTGCGAAAGATAGATGCAGTTCTACAACCGATGTGCAAGATTTCTTTAGGGTTTTTTAAATGGTTTTGCCGGAATTACTGTTTCGTCGCTGAACTTATGCCCGTTTGCGTCGGGTTCTAGACCGAAATCAACTGAGTTGCTAAAGACGAAAGATTCTCGTCTTTAATGAGGTAGCAAAGAAAAGAAATAACAGCCTTGGGATAAATTATCTTCAGAGAAACACTTGAGATTCGAGCAGGACAGTAGAGAGAAAACAGGGACCCCAAAGTAATTGTAGTGAATTGTCGGAGAAAAAATTTTGCAGAGCAGCGAGCCGCCTGATCCCCTCTCTTTCTCTGCATTCGAACCGAAGATTATATACGTGAAAGAAGTGTTACATCAGAAGTATTTTAGATGGCTCCTAACCACTGTCAAGTATTAAGTGTTGCTATATTCCCTTTTCACTCTCAAATCCCGTCCATTTAAATCTTTTAATACCTCATATGACAGCAGTTTACTACTCCCTCCAAGAAAGCCGTCGTGTAATCGAAGCCCTCCTCTTAACCGCAATTTCACTTTTAGCCAAACGATCGACCAACAATTAGCCGGCTACGTGAAAAGTGAATATCATGCAGTGGCGCCTCAAATGTCAGTCTCAATGCTTACATACTTACATACAGCGTTACCGTCAATGAACGCTTTAAATGCGCTGACGTTGACATTTCATTACTTCAGCTTCGTTTAATTATGTCATTAACCCTATCGCACTTCATATTTTCATGCAAATCCGCATGCGACACCATTGTGCGGTGTCAGCGGTTGATCATTGTTCTTGTAGTTGTTGTTGGCGCCACAAGCTATAACTGAAATCTTAACGCGCGAGCTTATAAGCTTTGATTTCTAATAAAATGAATAACTTAATAAATTTTAATCACGTTTTTCCATTAACGTAAATAACGCGCAGCCGCAGCGCAGTGTCGACTAAATGGACCGGCACGCAGCTTGCATGAGTAGTGGCTGGCTGACAGCCTTTGTGTATGCGCGACTCAATGCGAGTGGTATGCACATACAGATGGAACGTGGAATTATGCGAAGAGTTGTCATATGCAAATGCCAATGTTGATATATTAATAGCTGCTTAAATAAGTTGTTGTTGTTGTTGGAGAGATAAAGCAATTATTTGTACGTATGTACATCCGTAAAAGTGTAACTGTATGTTAACGCAAAAATTACAACACTTTTTCAAGCTTTGTATTAAAATCCCACTGTAAGAAGTTGGCGAAAAAAGCTCTGATGGCATACCAAAAAAAGCTCGCTGCTTAGTTTTGTACGAACCTACGACGTGGGATGAACGAAAATTCGCAAAAAGATACATAAAAACTTAAATTAGCTTTAAAGACGCAACTAACGTTCTGTGAAGAGACCTTGTAATCGAGTAAAAATACGAAAACTTTTGTTAAAAGCTCTAATGGCATATCAAAGAAACTCATGAGTCAGTTATATAAGAACCACCGATGGGCGTAATAATAATAATAATGAATAAAGAAAGTTTTCAAAGATTTCAAAGACGCAGCTTACGCTACTTTCTGAACGAAAAAAATATCAAAGCTACAAAAGCATACCAATAAAGCTCACTAGTGAATATTTCAAGAGCTTACCGAGTCGGTTCAGTTCCTCGGAGATCAGTTTCTTTAAAAATAGCACTAAGAAATTGCCGTAAAGGTTCCAATGTCATACCAAAGTAAATGCACTGTCAGTTTTGTAATCGAAAAATCTTGTCATGATAAAAGCTCTATAGAAAAGCTTAAAAAAGCTTTAAAGACTTTTTAGAAATTCATGAAAAAGGTGTTAATTTTCACATTATTGTTATAGCTCCGCAATATTATTAATATTATAAGGCAACATTTCTATAAAAATGTCGAGGGCCTCTTTTCTTCTTACTCTCTCTTATTTAGTACTAATCAATTAAAATGAGTAGTGACCTGAAATTGAGTTATATTTGTTCCAACTGACGTCTTTTTCATATTGTTCCAAGAGCCTTAAAGTAGGTACCACAAAGTCACTCGCGTTCAACCTAACCTTTTCTTCGTCGGCAAAAATCCAATATCATCCGATATTTTAAATCGTGCCGTATGTGGAATTACTAGCTCGCTTCGCTACTGAACTTTTTTGTCATTTCATTCTCACGTCGATCAAGGTTTCAAAGACCCAGAGCTTGGTTAGTAAATAATTTCATTTGAAATCTGTGCAACAAACTTTAGAGTTCTTTATAAGCAATGATTCTGTCTTTCATTTTCGTTTCGGCTTCGTTTTGTGCAGCTTCGAACTAATTTTCTTTTTGCTTGACCTGTCTTCACATATTAGTTTACTGCTCTAGTGTGTTAGCCTGGCATGTTAGCTAATTCTATTGTCAAACGGAATTCGTTCCTTGAATACCTGTTATGATTTCTAGGTGGCTGTGAGAATTCTCACGATCCCCAATATTCTTTGTGTTCAAAGTATGAAGAGCTTAACCCAAATACTGTTTAAGTGTTGCCGGGTGTAATGTTTCTGCCATATTAAATGGTTAAGAAAGATTACTTGTGATTCAGCTACGCTATCAAAGCGTTAAATAAGGCACTGGTATTCCCAATTTCCGGTTAATTTTTATATGGTATGTGTCACTAATCTTGCACTACTATTTCTAAATATATATACATATGTATGAAAATATTTAGTTTAGAGCTATTGTTATGCTTTAATAGAGTAAAAAATCTAAACTCAATCTGAATACTGGATTCGTCAAAGCTTTTGTTGATGGAAAAATTTGAAAATGTTTTTAATTTTCTCCAACGCGATTAACTGTGTGACAGCTCAGCCAATTCGCGAATTTTACGTAATACGTATATTCAAGGTAAGAAGAGGAATCTCTTGTAAGGAGCTGTGTGCGACCGATAGTCACATATGGAGCGGTGTCCTGGGCCTCTGTAGCGGCGCAGGCCTCGGTGGTGATGAAACTATCGAAGCTTCAGCGGCTAGCATGTGTCTGCATGACGGGCGCTATGCGAACCTGCCCAACGGCGGCGCTGGAGGTCCTGCTGGAACTCACACTGCTTCACATAGTGATCGGTCAAGTAGCCAAGCATTCACTCCTGCAAATAACGGCAGAGGGATGCGGCAAAGGGAAAATAATCTCGTCCCAGAGGATGGAAATGATAAGTGGCAACATTCCAATTGCCCTCCTCCCGAAGCACGGGATTACAAAAACAATTAATTTCACGAGGAAGTTTAAGGTTACCCTTGGCAGCAAGAGCGAGTGGAAGGACTCCACTCTTGAGCTGGTGCTGAGGGATAGCACACTGAAGTGGTACACTGACGGCTCGAAGACGGCTCGGAAGGTATTGGTGCAGGTCGCAGGTCCACGCACAAGGCTATCCATACCGATGGGTATATTTCCCAGTATCTTTCAAGCCGAAGTCTTGGCCATAAGTTGGTGTATAGAGATAAACCTCCATCGCAACTATCGAAATGAGCGAATAACCATACTCAGCGATAGCCAAGCGGCACTAAAAGCGATCTCCGCGTACGAGATCTAATCGCTGCTAGTGCAGGAGTGTAGAGAACGGCTAAACAGCCTAGCTGAAATGAACCAGGTGCACCTAATCTGGGTACCTGGTCATAGAGGCATAGCCGGCAATGAACTGGCTGACGAGCTTGCCCGCTCCGCAGCTTCCACAAATATGGTAGGGTCCGAACCGTTCTCTGGGGTGGACCCCACACTATAAAGGAGCTGCTCCGTAAGGAAGAAAGATTGGGTAGAGAAGGGCATTGGCAACGGGCGCATGGTATGCGGCATGCCAAGTTGCTCATAGGGGGGTACAACCTTAACAGGTTTAGATCACCGGCCACTGCAAGTTGAAAAGGCACTTATTCAACCTAGGACTAGCCTCTTGCACTAACTGCCGGTACTGCGACAGGGAACCTGAAACCCCGGAGCTCCTGCTAATCGACTGCATTGCTGTCTGCAGACGCAGGTCGAAGGCCCTTGGAACCATTTTTCCGGATAGGGATCACATGGACTCACTAGCTCCCAGCTAAATACTAGAATTTATCCATTTGCTGGGGCTTAGTGAGTCCCTGTGAATTAGGAGAGGGCAGGTCGCAGTGCATACCTTAATTAAATTCTATTCTATTCTATTCTAAGGAGCTGTCCGTCAAGCTTAGCTTTAAGTTACCGGACTACTGTAGTGTTTTTCAGGCAACAGTAGGTAGCCACTATTAATACAGAAGTATACTTACTGCTCTGAAGTGCAGCCTCTTTCAGGAAGATGAGCATTCACAACAGAGTGACGATACCGGAGTTGAGTTCGCAAACTATGCGCTTAAATTTATTCTCTAGAAATAGCATCAATCTGCTTAATCCTTAAATCGTGCTCTTAGCAGGCGTTGATCAACAACCACCTCCAGGGCAACCGCGATATTCGTCTGACCTCGAGTTGAACGTGGAAGATCTACTTTACTTGCTGCAATCCGAAGTTGTATGGAAGAAGGTGTTGTGGAAACAACGAAGTTGATACTTGGTCTATAGGATAGCAGAAAGAGGATAGCATCTTCACTGATGTAGTGAGTATAATAACTTAAAGCGAGAACTTAGCGACGAGTATGTTGGGATTACAAAAAAACCGAGCAAAATGTGCTGTCTGAACTTGGTTGGCTGATTGGAAAGAGCGGCTCAGAAGCGCCAGACCGCAGAGAGCCACATTTAGGTCTTCATTAGGCGCATTCTGCTTTCGGGTGTTAACCATATTAAACCTTATCCAGCAACTCAGTAGATTAGTAAAAAACCTATTTTTTCAAGCCCAGTCTCTTTAAGTCGAAGCATTGGGAGCCGTGGAAGATATTCCGTTGACTGTACATTCGGAAAGACAAGGCTCCAACGTCTCATTATTTCGCCCAATTCACTTTACTAATTTGCTGAAGGTGGAATCTTAAGGGCAGGTGCCCTTGTTTCCACGTTCTTGGCATCAAATAACTCTTAAGGAAGCAGAGTGGTCCGGAGCAGCTTAAAAAATTAAGTTCCGGAGCGGACCAACTCTTCTGCCTTTTCGTTTCCTTCTATTCCTACTTCACTCATTTGATTTCAATTTTATTTTTACGAGCTGAGAGTCTACTTATTGCTAGCTATGGACAGCCGTAATTGCAGAAGAAGCCCGCTCCAGTTCCTTTGATCCGGTTGAGCTTGTGTTCTCAGGATTTTTGGATCGAAGCCGTTTTGCATGAGCGCATCGAATAAATAGGTCAAGTTGAAGTGTGCAAAGTTCTCAGGTACATTCTAGACAGGGTTGTCTTGGGTTCGTGGCACTTCAGCGGAGATAGAAGCTGCGACTTCTGCGAGCTAAATCTTTTGTTTGATATTTGCTTAGAAAATATTTGCTATAAAATATGACATTTACTAATAACCTGCTATAATATCAAAGCGCTGATGTCAAGAAGAGGTAGACACTCAGCCAAAAATTTGTAGGTCCATTTTATTTATTAAATGAAGATTTATGTGATGCCCGTGCCTGTTCTGTGCTACAAACTTGTTTATACCAATTCATTTGTTTTTTCTAAACGAATCAAGTGGCATTCTTTAAGCGAATCTCACGCGAGTGCAAGAAAACGAAATACAAAGCTCGAAAATCCCAAGCTGAATTGGGTTAAATGCGCGACTAACCTAGTAACAAGTATTTATTTTGACTCTATCTCTGTCTCTACAGTTGTGCCTTTTTTGCTTTGCAGTTTGCAGTTTTTTAGAATTTTTACTTTATTTTTTTTTTTCGGGCGCTTGTCAGCCTGTTGACTTGTGAACTACTTCTACTTCAGTTTAATTAATTTAAAATCGTTGCACTGTGCTTTAGTGACCCGCATTAGTTTGCTATGTTTGTTTGAATATCTGTGTGGACTTGGTCTTTGGACTTTGTCGGTGCTTAATTGCTTACCAACAGGTTCGCAGGTAGAACTATTAGTAGCCGCAAATTTAATTGAAAAGTAAGCCACCGTCAGCAGCAAGAACCAGCTAGTGCCACTGCCAATAAGTCTTTCATTACTTAACCGCTAAGTCGGCCGACAAAGTTAGTTAAGTCACCGCGCTTACTTACTTATGCACAGCCACAGCAACACAGCGACATTTGGCGGGCGACCGTGTCTTTTCGCGCTGCGCTTAACGCCGCCAATGCTAGTCCACGCGTTAACCTGTCTAAATACTGCTTTGTAGTTCATACATATGTACGTATATATACTTTTTCTTAATGCTGTGTGCCGCAGAACCGAACGTCCTTGGTACTAATTTTAGGCGCGATCAGCGTGCAAACCGCCGATTTGACTTCGGTCGACAGCTTGGCTTGCGCGCTAATCAAGCGTCTAACCAGCGACTAGTCGAGCTCCACGACGTCGCGCAATCAGCCGCCGGTGTGCTATGCAATAAGCCATGTTTATTGCGTTAAGCTACTTTCGGTTGTATTAAATTTAAATGAAATGCGTTCGCGCTGCCAAAGTCAACTTGAACGTGTGTTCTTGGTGTGGTTTTTCCCAGCCGTCGGCTTAGTGTGACTTACGACCCTGTTAGAGGCTAGCAGTGCACATAAAATGCACTAAATATTTTAGCTTATAAAGTGCATAGTTAATGGCTTCAGTTAGTTGCATAGGCTAGTGGACGGTGTTACTTCTAAGGTGTATGGGGGTTTCATATTAGACGCGCTCAGAAGCGTGCTGTAGATTTCAAGTCAAGATGGTTATGCTAATTTATTGGTGACAATTGTCAGCGCGATGGTGAGATTATGCGTAGAAAGTGGCGCAAGTCTTCTTTGCCTTGCCTTTTATTTATTACCGGTAAAAGTTTGTGATCATAGAAACTTGAGTAATATTTGTCTCATGCAAAATATATGAAAAACTTAATCAGCCGCATAACTACCTACACAGCTGCGTAGTTCAACTAATCTGTGCCTAGCTAATCTATTTTCGCAAACATAATAAGCTTCCACCACTGAAACCCAGTTTAGACTAGACAGTGGTGTTTGGAACTCAGAATACAGAATAGAAAAAATTGACTCGAGTTTCTAGTATTAGGAACGTATTTGACTAGGCTAAAAGCAGTGAAAAGCTCTAGATCATCCTGAAATCCGTTTACGTGGTGGTATCTGGATCCACAGATCACCATAACTTGAATCGAAACAAGCTATTATTTCCAACACCAGCAAGCTTCTAGTGTTAGGAATGTATTTGGCCGGGTTAGAGCTAGTGAAAGACTCTATATCATCTCGAAACCCGTTAACACAGCGGTATTTAGAACTCAAAACACATGTCGAAAAAATACTGCATTCCAACTCCAGCAAGCTTCTAGTATTAGGTTCGTATTGAACTAGGCTAAAAGCGGCAAAAAGCTCTAGAAAAGCTCGAAACCTATTTACGCAGTGCTATTTGGAGCTCAAACCACAGATCACAATGAATTGAATCGAAACAAGTTATCATATTCCAACTCCAGTAAGCTTCTAGTTCGTGTTAGGAACTTATTCGACTAGGCTAGGGGCAGTGAAAGACTCTAGTTCGTGTCGAGTTTACACTTTTTATACTCTCTAAGGAGAGTATTATAGTTTTGTTCACATAACGGTTGTTTGTAAGTCCTAAAACTAAAAGAGTCAGATATAGGGTTACCAAAGTGATCAGGGTGACGAGTAGAGTTGAAATCCGGATGTCTGTCCGTCCGTCTGTCCGTCCGTGCAAGCTGTCACTTGAGTAAAAATTGAGATATCATTATGAAACTTGGTGCACGTATTTCTTGACTCCATAAGAAGGTTAAGTTCGAAGATGGGCAAAATCGACGCACTACCACGCCCACAAAATGGCGAAAAGCGAAAACCTATAAAGTGTCATAACTAAAAATATTAAAGTGAAATTTGGCACAAAGGATCGCATTAGGGAGGGGCATATTTGGACGTAATTTTTTTTGGAAAAGTGGGCGTGGCCCCGCCCCTACTAAGTTTTTTGTACATATCTCGGAAACTACTATAGCTATGTCAACCAAACTCTATAGAGTCGTTTCCTTCAGACATTTCCATATACAGTTCAAAAATGGAAGAAATCGGATAATAACCACGCCCACCTCCCATACAAAGGTTATGTTGAAAATCACTAAATGTGCGTTAGCCGACTAACAAAAAACGTCAGAAACACTAAATTTTACGGAAGAAATGGCAGAAGGAAGCTGCACCCAGGCTTTTTTTTTTAAATTGAAAATGGGCGTGGCGTCGCCCACTTATGGACCAAAAACCATATCTCAGGAACTACTAATCTAATTAATTTTACAGCAAAATAAAAAAATATGTAAATGACGGATAATGAAATCTCGATTATCTTATATTATAAAATGTTCGGTGACACCCAAACTTAGCTCTTCTTTACTTGTTAAAGCATAAAAAATTCGGTAAGTTCTCTTTAATTCTTTAAACTCTGTAGGAACCAAACAACGGAGGCTCTATAATATATGATTAGCTATTAGCGAAGGCCCCCAGTTTTTGAGATTTCAATCAGAAATTTTGTACATGTTTTTTTCTCTTCAAGAAGTTTTTCATTTGTCACGACAGTCGATATCAGACCACTCTACCGTATAGCTGCCATACCAACTGAATGATCAACCTCAAGTCCTTGTTTGAAAAACTTTTCTTTTATTTTTCAAGATATCTCTACGAAATTCGGCATAGATTATTATACAAGGCGCTGCTATGATTTCCTATCAAATTGTTCAGATCGCTGCTGTAAATATTGAGTTCAGCTCTCAAGCGCGTACTTCGAAAATAACGCTCCAAACAAATACCTATATATTGACAGATTCACACGAGAACTATATAATTTAATTGAAATTTGTTTCGTTCCAGTAATTTTCATTATTGTTATCGCAAAAACACAGTAAT
This sequence comes from Bactrocera correcta, assembly GCA_027475135.1. Classification (NCBI taxonomy): domain Eukaryota; kingdom Metazoa; phylum Arthropoda; class Insecta; order Diptera; family Tephritidae; genus Bactrocera; species Bactrocera correcta. Next base: position 71,716,867 of record CM050326.1, read on the forward strand.
AATAAATATATAGTAGTAAGGGCAATAATGATTGAAATAACAGCATTGATGATAGCGAAGTGTGGTGAGCGAGCGAATAAACAATCCAACGCCGGAAATCATAAATGAGCTGTGCAATATAATGAAAATCACCAAATTAAAAACAGTGAAATGAAAAATATAGTACATAGAAAAAGCATATGTAAGTTGTATGTAAACCAAAGCAAGAGCTAGTCCATTGGCTTCAACAAAATAAGAGACATAAAAAGAAAAAATCAACGTTCGAATGCCGAAACTAGTGCAGCCGAATTTCTCTACAATTCGAGAGAACTGTTTGATATAATAAACTGTGACAGAATCCGCTGTTGCTCTCATTTCCCTTTAATTAATATTCTCCTAGTTGAAGTACTGGAAAGCTTAGATTCGTAATAATTCAATCAAGAAAAATCTTTCTGACAAATCCACCTGTCAATCAGGTGGCTAGCAATGGATTTAAACAAGCACGAGTGAACTTCAACGGACTTTCAGTTCGCATACAAAAAAAAAAAAACAAAAAAAAAAAATATAATAAATAAATAAAAAAAAAACATCACAACGGAAATTCTTAATAAAATGCTAGAAAATGATGTAGAAAATAGTGTGTCAAAGACAATTTGGCCCTTAATAAAATGGGGGTTTACAGTATTGAAAGAAATATGGATTCTTTGTAAAATTGGATGATACACAAGAGACTAAACAACGATTAAAGTGGTAAGCTTCAGAATTGGGTCATCAAAATATATTAGTTCGAAAGGTAGTTGGCTTTTCCGCCGTTTTATGATACTAATACTCTATATGTTACCTGGTCTACGAAAAGGAGGCTTAGGTGTCAAAAAATATTTATTTATTTATTTTTTTATTTTTTTTAATTTTTTTTTTTTATTTTTTTTTATTTTTATTTTATTTTTTTATTTTTTTTTTATTTTTTTTTTATTTTTATTTTATTTTTTTTTTTATTATTTTTTTATTATTTTTAATTTTTTTTTTTTCAATTTTTTTTTTTTATTTTTTTTTTATTTTATTTTTTTTTATTTTTATTTTTATTTTTTATTTTTTTTATTTTTATTTTATTTTATTTTTTTTTTATTTTATTTTTTTTTTTATTATTTTTTATTTTTTTTTAATTTTTTTTTTTATTTTTTTTTTATTTTATTTTTCTTTTTATTCACACCTAAGCCCCCTTTTCGTAGACCAGGTCACATATATCCATAAAATATGTCCAAACTTGAAATTCTTCGAGTAAAAAATACCCCAAAGAACTAATTTTGTTATTGAATTGCAGGCAGTTAAAATAGATGACGATGAAGGAATAAATGAGTGACTATCCAAATAGCAGGGTTTTCTAGCTAAGTTTTTTTCTAGCGAAGTGTGCTCTAATGCTCAGTGAAGCTATGTATATGAAAGGTGCCCAACAAGGACACCTTGAAAACTTGGACCACTGCGTCACATGGACTACTGGTGGTGGCTCTTTCTCAGCTTACATACCGACGAAGGATATGTGTATGGGAAAGAGTCGCTGAGAGGTAGGCGCAGGGAGTGTTTTCACGAATGGGTGGACACTAGAAGAGAAATCTGAAAAGAGAGTTTTCTGTATTGATATCACCGTCAGTTTTAGCTTTAAGCTACCGCACCAGTGTAGTGTTTTACAGACAGAAGCGGCTGCTTTGAAGGTAGCTGTAGACGTACTGCTATGTAGTGCTGCCTCTTTCAGTTGAGAATTCACTACGACACCAGAGCATTAATCGATGGTAGAAATAGCATCAATCTCCTTCAACTTCAGACTTGTTTGGGTGTAATGCAAAGCCAGAGAGCTAGCAAATAGAGGATTCCTTGGACCTAGCTCTTGACTCGTACGCAAGTTGTCAAAATTGTATGAAGGAGAGTGAAATGGAAACACATTTTATGCACTTTCTTCTTCATTGGCCAGCCTTTCCACACTCTGAGATCTCTGTTAGGATCGACCTCTTAACCTAAATTCAGCACTTCAACCAACATGTTCTCGCAGTTAGCCTTTCATGTTTTGGCGAAATCACAGTAGGATCTTGAAATTAAAAGATGCGTTGAAATCCAAATAATTTTCGTACTTCTTGACTATAAATTTATATCAATTGTCTTTGTTTTCTGTAACGAAACTGGAGTTGTCGCTGGATATAAGAGAATAATCCAATATAGGAATCGCCTCTGATCTCAGTTCTAGGGTTTTTTTTTGTAAATAATAACAAAATTTGAGATTTTTTTCCAGAAAAACTTGCCTTAATGCTGGTATCAGCTTGCCAAACTGTACTCTTGAGATATTTTTAGTGGAACATTATATTTTTTGAACGGAGTACCGTTATGCGACGTAAGGTGGTTAAAATTTTGCTACCCCCTGAAGTTTGTTTCTCGTTTTTTGCCAAAAACCCTACTGTGTTTTTTTTTTTTTTTGTTTGCTAAATTAAAGAAAAAACAATCAAATAACTGCAGTGCGCCCAAGAAGGTCATAGGTGGGTGCGCATATGCGAGATTAATGATGCAGCGGCTGTGGCAATCACACAGTTATCTCTTTCCCTGTGCGCCACCCCCAAGCAACAGCGTGTCTAAATATTTATATACACACCTTTTCAAGTAGTCTTTCAGTTGAGTAACATAAATATGCCACACTAATATTGTATAACTGTTATATAGTCAAAAAGCGAGGCAACAACCGCCCGCTCGACAGTAATCGCTTTATGAACGCCTTAACGCCTCTCTCTCTCTTTCTACTCGCAAACACTCGGGCTGCGTGTCATCTTGCCATGCTGTGGACTTAAGCGCGCCACCAACGTCGTTCCATACTTCTGCGGCGTACGCTCGAGACGCGGTGGCGTTGGCACAAAAAGGTCGCAATGCCGTTTGTGGCCACTTTTTTTCGTTGCATTTGCTACTTCTGCCGTCTGCCAACATTTAAAAATTGTTTTACGGCATTTTTGCTGACTGCGGCTGTTTGCTGTAATATACCGTTGTCGTCTGGAGCGTGCTGCTGCACATTAATCACAGCTGTGGTTGCTGTGCTTCCTCATCATCATCATTGCCGCCGCTCATTGTGTCGCCCCGAGTCTGGTGTTGCATGCAATTTGCTGATTATTCGCATGAATCGTTTTTAGTTGTCCATTTGGTGCACACGAAGTTATGTTTCACCTTTTTTGTAACATTTCAAATTTATTATCATTGCTATTGTTATTGTTTATTTAGTACTTTTACACCTCACCAAAATGTTGTTTGTTTGTAAATTAGCTGGCTGCGGCACAATAGACATCCTGTTTGAGTAAATTTTAAAATTTTCTATGACTGTGGGAACTATTTTCACAGTTAATTGGCTGCGAAAGTATTTTTAAGGGGGTATTCTAGTCTAGAAATAAAATTTTGGACAGTTTTTTGAATTTTATTAAAAAACAAAAACCAAAAATATTTTTACTATCCATTTTTATGGTGTTTTTATTGATATCTTAAGAATACAGAAAAAAAATTAAAAAAAAAATATTAAAAATTAAAATAATTAGAGGGGGGGAGAGACAGGTGTAAACTGGTGACATTGATCCTGACTCTCCTGGTGGTCTGAAAAAAAAAATCCAAAGAAATTCTTAATCAGTAAGGATGCTGTTATAGTCCGGGAATATGAAAAAAAAAATTTGAGAAGTGGCGACTGCCTGAAAATAAAAATCAGTTTTTTTCACGTTTTTTTTATTTCCTGAATTTTTTTAAAACATTAAAAGCAAAAATTTTGACACGATGCTGGTAGCAACGATAAAGGACTATATAAAGAAGGTTCACACAAAATTTCAAGTAAATCGGTTGTATAGAACTTGAGATAATGCCGGTACCGTGTGGAAAAAAGTAGTTTCGAGAAAAACGCGTTTAAAAAAGTGAGTCTACCTACCTATCGGGCTAGGTACTGCATCACTAAAGTGACTGTAGCTCTTAAAATAATTTTAATTTGTAAAAATCCTGTGGAGGGTATGTTCTTAAGGGCCTAAACTTTAAATATATGGAAAAAAACGAATTTTTCAAAATTCTAGAGTAGAATACCCCCTTAATAATATTAGGAGTCAAATCGTCTACAGTTTCTACACTCCCCAATGCTTCAAGTGGAGAGATTGGCAAGCTTGGTTACCACCCGTGAGTATAACGCAAATGATAAAAGTTTACTTTAATAATTATCTCGGGCGATTGACCGCCACTGGTCTGGGTTGAATAACTTCCAGCCGAGAGGCCTAGTTTTCGATCACTTCTTACAGGAAGTCGTATGTCGTAACAATAATAGCCGAGCAAAATTAAAGCGCAGCGGAAACTTTTTGACCACAGTATCGATCATTAATAAGACCAACCCACTCATAAGTAAATGCTTCAACCGAAGATCTTTGAAAGAACTGTCACTAGGACCGCGATCCCTGAAACTTGTTTTACGTCAAACCCTTTATTATATTATAACAAAAATAAGAGTAAAACAATATTGTATTCACCACTGGTTCCAGAAAAATCTCCTGTTCGCCATCGAGGTGGTCATCAAATGACTGCAACGTCACGTAAGATGGTTCGGAAAGTGAAGAAGCGACTTGACCGTAATCCACGACGAAGTGCCAATCAAAAGGCTAAAAAACTGAAAATGCCCGACCGCAGCATCCGACGCATATTGAGCTCAAAGTTAAGCCTTACAAGTTCCAAAAGACCCCTGATCTCACACGGAAGCAGCAACTAGTTAGACTTGAGAAAGCGAAGCCGTTACTTCGCTTGGCCGAAAGCGGTCAAATTCCGAACATTGTGTTTTCTGACGAAAAAATTTTTCCAATTAAGCAATTCGTAAACTCTCAAAACGCTAGGGTTTACATGACCGACCGTTCATACGAGAATCTAAGTCATCGGTTGGCTACCCGGAGACAGCATCCGCCATAAATAATGATTTGGGTCGCTGTCACCACAGATGGGCGCTCTCCAATTGTTTTCATCGCGCCTGGCGTCAAAGTAAATGCGACATATTATCGGGAAAGTGAAAAGTTTTGAAGCCGTGGGCAAATAAACATTCCGGTCGCAAACCATGGACGTTTCAACAAGACTCAGCACCGTCTTACAAAGCGCGAGTGAACCTAAAATGGCTGAAAAACAACGTTCTGAACTTCATTACGACCACACAATGGCTCTCGAATTCACCAGATGCGAATCAAATGGATTATTCTCTCTGCGCCATTTTGGAGAGCAAGATCCGAAGTAAAAAATACACCAGTCTCGAGATGCTGAAGAAAGCCATTGTCCGTGAGTGGGCCAAAATACCGGCAAGTCACATTCGGACGGCTTGAGGTTCGTTTTTTGATCGTCTCAAGGTCATAGTTAAGGCAAAAGGATCCATTAGATATTTGTTTCAAGAGAGCTAACGAGGTTCCACTTCGTATTCACGAAATAATCGCTAGAAATAAGAGAGTAAAATTTACTTTTAGCTTGTCAAACTGCTCGTTCTCTATTATTTTACTAAGTAAGGTAGTTTATGTGGGCGCTTCACATACTCACATCTTTACTCTGTTCATTCTTTTTTACACAGCTTGATCGCTCCAATCTCTTCGAAATATACTGTTTTGTTTAATGACGCCATTATCGCGCCAATTTCGGTCTCCCAACCGCCAAAAAAGGCTTGCCATTACAAAGCCACACAAACTTCAACATTTTCGCTTTCGCATGTCGTGCCTTTATTGTAAACCTTAGTTAACTTCTGATCTTTCCCATTTTGGAAGAATCTTGTTGGTACTTTCGTACACACATATTTTCATTTGCTTACCGTTACGTTTAACTAAAGCCCACAAAAGCAGCGTTGTGACATCATTATTTGAATTTGAGATGGAGACGTCAACCGTCAAGCGCCAAATAATTACTTGTTTTGCGCCCACAAACCCAAAAGCAAGGAAGGCAGCGAAGAGAAAACGGTAACATGTCTTACTTTGTTTCTACCTTTTTTTTCTGCTGCGAAAACAGTTTTCGGCGAAGTAACCGATGAAGAAGACTGATTTCAAACTTTTGGTTGACGCTTTTTTCTGTGACTTAATAACGCCTTTTTGCTGTTGTTGCTGTTATGACAGTTAATACGTACAAGATTCTTTGTGTCTTCTGTGTATGTTTGGCGTCTTTTATTTATTTTCTCTACAAACAAATGTGTTGTTTTAGTTGTTTTTCTTAGTTAGCTGCCTAAGTAAACATTGGAAATCTGTTTGTAGAGTGCGAGTACAACGATCCCGTATGGGTTAGGTAAGCAGTGAACAGGCAGACGCGCCTCAAAGTTGTCGAGTGTGTGTGTGTGTGTGTGTGTGTGTGTGTGTGTATGCAAGCATACCAATTTTTAGTCAATTTACAGTAGCTCTCAAGTGATATCGAACATGCCACAAAGCAACTTTATGAGAAAATTGTATTAGAGTTGCGTCTAGGGCGCACTCATACGCTGAACACAATGGTTGCGACACAACATTGCATCACGACAGTGAACTGGACAACACAGCTCTCCATTTTGCATGTACACAATTTCGTTGTGGCCATACTAATACCTTGCACTTCAATGAAATTTTAATATTTTGTTCAAAGTGAAAGTTTTTATGCAAAAAATAAGTAAATAGGTATATATTTTTGTTTTAAATTATCAATTGTTATTACAAATGATATAACAGAGCTATAATAGAGCTATTTTATGCTTTTATTTGTAAAATAACGTCAAGTTTTAAGAGCTGTGAATAATTTTACATTTTACATATTAGTGGCATCACCACTCTTCCTCATCTCTCTATCTTCCATTCTACTGTCAACTCTACTGTCGTCCTACTGTCGCAGGCAAATATAGGAAAATATCGAAGTTAGCGAGAACGACAACTGTCGGCCTACCGTCGTGGAGTCGTGCAGCTGTCTAAATAACAGTGTCCATAAGAACGTGTTTATTTTAATATTTGACAGCTGTCGGTTGTCGTCTGTCGCAACCATTGTGTTCAGCGTATCAAGCTCTCTTTATGGACAGTTTTCGTGAAGACTGCTGATGGTCTTGACAGATGGCAGCGTTAATCCGGATTAACTGCGTAGATACTTAATAAGATCCAAATTTCCGTGTCACACTCTCTGCAATTTTGAGGATTAAATGCTAACTCCCATTTAATCCGGAACGGAGTTATCTTCACTTGCTCCTGAATTAATCCGGATTAATTCAGTTAAGTTGCTTGGTTTGGAATCAGCCGACGGACAACCACCCGTAAATAATGCCCTGTTTTGTTTCCATATATTTTTTTTAGAGATTTTAAAAAAAGATCCTTATGCTGCAAAACTTTCCTAGAAATATAAGTTATTTTCAATAATGGTTCAAGATAAAAAAGGTAGTTAAATCCATACATTCAAAGGTTTCATGATAGTTCTGTTGGCTGTAGGTCAGCGGCGCTTTTAGAGATATTAATGCGGTTACCAAGAGTTACTTTTAAAACCTCTAATTGAAAATGTGTACTAAATTCTAGAGTACAGCTCCTAACGGGACAGTAAGTTGAAATCACTGTCAGTAGACCTAAAGACATATTGAGAGATCTCACAAGAATCACAAGTGCGGTTCATATACCTTCTTCCACTTCTTTACTGGCGCAGACACCGCTTATGCCGTTAACAACAGCGCTACAATGGTTTTTTCTTTTCGCTATTTGGCGACAATTCGAGTTATCAAATTCAGCCAAGTGCTTCTCCGCCTGATCTCTCCAACGCAGTAGAGGTCTTTCGGTTCCTCTGCTTCCATCGACGGGTACTTCAAAGCTCTTCATTCGCTGAACTATGTCAATGTCGCCGTAGATCTCACACAGCTCATCGTTCCTTCCATAAATCTTTCGCAAAACCTTTCTCTCGAACACTCCAAAGGTCGACTCATCAGTTTTTTTCATCATTCATGTCTCTGTAACATATAGCGGGCTGGGCATAGTGAGTGACTTGTAGAATTTGGTGTCATTTGCCTGCTCAGATCGAAATAGCGTCTCTTGACAAAAGCTTAGAGGAGTTTACCAAAACGCGGAGTTCGTCAAAAGCGTAATGCTGTCTCATTTGTGGAAGCGGAGACTAACATCGAGAATCTACCGGTTCATTTGCCAGTTTGTCGGCCTTTCGGCTCGAATGTAATGTAGTTCTCGATGCTGAAAGGCGAGTTAGATTTATAAAAAAAAGAAAAACTTGTGGGACAGTAAAGAAGCATCGTTACTTAAAAAACGACTTATTTTAAATTTCTCCTAACCTTAAAAGGCATATTTGGGTGTTACTTATTATTATTACTAATTTTTTTTTTTTTTTGCTAGTAACTTAAAGTCCAGTTAGATTAATACGAAAAGCTTATTTTTTTTTTTAATTATTCAAATCAACATTTTTACTATTTTATCCAAATTCTCTCGCGTAAAAATTTTAGAGAATAAAAATCTAAACTTTCGAGATTGCATTTCTTAATTTTATATATTCTATACAAATTAAATTTAGTTTTCTAAAACTTTAATGCATTTTTATAAGTTAAAGGAACACACCTCACCCGAAGCTTGTCCCACTGCTTTAGCAACCCACTGTATGTGAATATCCGTTGATCTCACACTGCAGTGCTGGCTGTCTTGTTTCTTGTGTTTGTTGAAAGGTGAACTTTTAGTTCGGCCGAAGCGGTGCGTTGTTGATTTGCTTAATATTTTCTAAAATAAAGCATTGGAGGCAACTATCAGCGCCCAAATGAACGCTACAAAAGTATGGTCCATTATCAAATTCAGCATAACATGTAAACATTTAAAAAAAATCGCTATTTGCTCTTTGCTTTCCACTTTTAATATTTTTTTTTTTTTTTTGTTTTGTGTTTTTCGCTTTTGTGGCTACCGGTGTTCACCAATTACTAAATTAGGTGCTAATGGTTGGGCACTTGTGAAAAAGCTTAACATTTCCGCAGATAAACACCTTGGCCGCTTTGGATAGCTACTAAAATTACACTTTTCCACCTTCTCGGAAATGCAGACATTTAGCTTTTGTACGGCTTATATTTTCGTTCGTTTTTTTTATACATGTAAATATATGTATTCAATTTTTAAATTAACTCATTTAGACCCTTTCTGTGGCAAATTAACCTTAAAGTAATATTCTCTGGTTTTATTATTAATTTTTTGGGAATTTATGGGTAGCTGTTCAGTCCATCGATTAAATTCAACACAAAGACCTAACTTTGCCTAACTTGATCTTAAAATATGATTGGCTCTGAGATTTTGAGTGAGGCATTCATTAAATTTCGACTAAATCCAACAAACACTCAGACTTTAGCCAAATTAGAACTCAAGTTATGAACCAACATACTCCCAGCCCACCAAAGAGCATCTCAACCACAGAAATACAGAAATATAATATAAATAGTGAAACCGAACTTTCAAGTAGCACCTGGAATTATCATTCATATAGTGTTTACAACCGTTTAAATTTCTGCGGTGAACTCTAACCTATCTGTACCTGATGGCGTTATACTCAACTTAAACTAAAGTGTGGGAGGTTCATCCTCGTTCGTTGGTTTTTTTTTACTAAAACTAAAATTCAGGGGTCTACTCTCTGGCAGCTCTGGGCTTTTCGGTTGGTCTTGCTGATGCAACAGGTTCCTTGGTTTTCTCTTTCGAAGCCCACTTGCAGCGATTTCGGAACAGTCATGCAGTTTAGTACAGGAAAAATATTTACAGATGTATTTTTATAAATTTTTCGTGGATAATAATGGTGTGATTTTCGGATTTGTACCCTATATTTTACGTGAAAATTATTTTCTTTTTTGTTCACAGATTCTCAAGCAGTTTTTCAAAAGGCTGCGCTACAGAGTTCTTTTTTATCAGCTTACTTTGAGCTAGATAAATTGTTCGACTTTATCATTATATATTCTCGACGTAGAATTAGACCTCTGAAGCATTACAAACAATCAATTTAGACATAACGGAAAATAAAGCCTTGCCTGATATAATTGTATGAGGCTTGAAATTTGATTGCTAAGGGGGTATTCCAGTCTAGAAGCATGAATTTTAGATAATTTTAAAGTGTCGAAAAAAGGTAATTCATATTTTTACTATCCATTTTTTTATTAGTTATTTGCTAATTTTAGAACAGTAGAGAAAAAAATTAAAAAGTAAAAAATTTCAAAAATTAGGAGCTGACGAAGTGGGGGGTCTCTAAATGGATGGGATGGGGCTAGTTCCAACCATAGACAAGCCTATAAAGAAGACTCTGCCAAAATTTCAAGTAAATCGGTCCAGTAGAACCTGAGAAATCGTGGGTATTATTCCGAAAAAGTCAGTTTTGAGAAAAACGCGTTTAAGGATTCACGTTCCGGCCGAACCAGTTTGGATACCGGGTCAGAAAAATGCCTATATCTCCGAAAATAATTTGAATTTTGAAAAATCCTCTTGTACACATATTCTTGAATAGTTAAACTTTGAAAATATAAAAAAGTGGTTCTTTCGATTGATTTAGTCTAAATTACGCCCAAAGGTAATTATAAGCATAATATGTATTTTCCTTCATCTTGTCTAAATGGAAGGGGTTTAATAGTTTAGCGGAAGTAACCCGGTCAGAAAGGTATAGCCGGAAATGATGTGGCTTACGGGCTTGGCTCCTGCGCAGCATCCACAAACGTGACAGAACCCTAACCTTTGATTGCCGTTGGTCTTCATAAAGGAGCTGCTCCACAACCATGAAGGAGTGGGCAAAGAGAGGTATTGGCAACAACTCCACGGCATGCGCCATGCCAAGTCGCTAATGGGTGGTTACAACCTTCAAAAATAAACCTCCTTTTACATTGGCCATTGCCAGCTCAAGAAGCACTTATATAACAAGGACCTAGCTTCTTGTGCGAATTGCCGGTTCTGCGGCATGGAGTCTGAACACCTGCTATTTGACTGCGCAGCAGTCTGTAGACGCAGAATAAAGAATCTTGGATACATGATTCCAATTAGGGATCACATCGTCTTAATAACACCGAGCAGTATTTTGGAACTTACCAAATTGCTGGTGCTAAGTAAATCGTTGTGACTTTGAAGATTGTGTGTCTTCGGGGTATGACAATTAAGTAATGGGACTGATTCCATAAAAACCGTATATTTGAAAATTATTCTACAACTCTGCAATCCCCTTCAAAATAGTCCCCTTGGGCAGCTATACAGCGATTCCAGCGAGTTTTCCATGCTTCGTAACATTTATGGAACGCTTCGACTGGGATGACCGTGAGTACTTTCATCAGGGCCGCCTGGATGTCCGTAATCGACTTAAAATGAGTTCCTTTGACCATCGATTTTGTTTTAGGAAACAAAAAAAAGTCACAGGGTGACATGTCGGGCGAATAAGGCGGCTGTTGCAACACGGCGATCCCTTTAGAGGCCAAATACTAGGACACGCTTAGGGCGGTGTGGCACGGCGCCTTGTCGTGATGAAGCATCCAGTTACGAGCGATCTCTGGGCGCACCCTGTTGACTTGTTTTCGCAATCTTTCGAGTACTTGGCAGCAGTAGACTTGATTCACAGTTTTCCCCGGTGGAACGAATTCTTAGTGGACGATTCCACGGCTATCAAAAATGCAATAAGCATCGTTTTCACTCTCGACGTGCTCATGCGAGCTTTTTTCGGGCAGGGGGCGCGCGGAGACAACTATTGCAAGCTTTGGTGTTTGGTTTCCGGGTCGTATTGGAAAAACCAGCTCCCATCGCCTGTAATAACTCGATCAAGCAGCTTGGGATCGTTTTCCACTTGTTCCAAATAGTCTTCTGCGACAGTCATTCGATGCTGATTTTCGTGACGAGTACTACAAACACACGTCTACTCAACTTGACGCAGCAGGCGAACTAAACATCCATCGCTCTAGCATGTTGTCACATACATATATCCTGGATGTCGAAAACAGAGAAAGGGAATTTTAAGGTCACAGGTTTACCACAAGCGCGGCAATAAAATCAGTCTCATTACTTAATTGTCAAACCTCGTAATCTAATCTAAAGTGGAAGTTCAAACATTCTAAGAGCGACTGCTTGGGAAATTAATTTTTTTTTTAGTTGAAGATAATTCACTACGCGAAAATACTGATCAGGTTTTCAGCGCTGGGTTTTATAGGAACCCACAAGAGTCCAGAAATTGTGGACGACCGAAAACTTCATGTCGATGTATGGTAGACTCCGACTTGAAAAACTCTCTTACTAACTAGAATAATCTGCGAGTATTGTAGATTGCATAAAATCTGGACTTAACTTTGACGGTTTCATTTTGGAACTACGCTCCAACCGGAGTTAAAGAAAATACTATTTACATATTAATGATAGTGCAATACTACTGTGGTGACATTTGAATTTAAACTGCGAGCGTCGAAGGATTTGGTATGTCAAACTGTCAGTCACATTTATGTCAAATTTCATGTCAAAATATTCATTAGTATTTGAGATACGTGTCGTTTTGTGAGCTGCTAAAAGTGAGTTTTTCGTTTTTTGCGATGTCGAAATTTGTTGAGCAAAGAATTTGCATTAAATTTTGTTCACGGAATCAATTTTTTGCTGCGGATATGTTGAGGATGGTGCAGAAAGCCTTTGGTGATAAGGCTATGTCAAAAAAACTGTTTACAAGTGGTATAGTGAGTTCCAAGCCGGCTGTGAACGTGTCGAAGACGAAGAGTGTCCAGGGCGACCATCAACCTCAATCGACGAAGCTCACGTTCAACAAATGCTTGCTGATGAAGTTGGCATTATCAAAAGGCTCAGCCAATACCATTTTGAAGGATGTTTTGGGCCTCAAGCGCGTCAAATCTCGACTGGTACCGAAAACATTGAACTTTTTGGAAAAAAGGCGTCGCGTTGAAGTGTGTGAAACGATGCTTTCCGACTACCAGAGCGTCATGAAATGTATTATAACTGGCGAAGAGACTTGGATCTATCGTTACGACCCCGAAACCACCGATCAATCGAGCGAATATCGTGCCAAAAGAGAGCCGAGACCAAAAAAACAACGCGCCCAAGTCGCTTAAAAATCAAGGTCATGTTGACTGTTTTCTTCGATTATCGTGGCGTTGTACATTATGAATTCCTTCCAACCGGTCAAACAGTCAACAAGGAATATTATTATTAACGCTATCCGCCTAAAAAGGCCGGAATTGTGGAAAGACAATTCTTGGTTTTTACACCACGATAATGCACCATCCCATACTGCCCTCGTAATTCGTGATCATTTTGCCAAAAACTCAACCCATATCGTTCCGCAACCACCCTATTCACCTGATCTGGCGCTATGCGACTTCTGGCTGTTCACCAAGCTCTTCAAGACCGCTCCGGGGACACCGTTTTTATACGATAGAGCAGATTCAAGCCGCAGCGAAGCCCGGAAAGTGACTACAACCAGTGTTTCGAAGATTGGAAAATCCGTTGGCATAAGTGCATTGCATCGGGAGGGGATTACTTTGAAGGGGATGAAATTGATTTGGAAGAATAAATAAAGAATTTTCAAAATAAATACAATGTCACCTTATTTTTTGGTCACAGTGTTTAACCAAATTTGGTCCCAACTTTAACTTTAAATATGATTTTTTCTATTTTCTAAAGGTGTCTACATCATCTAAAAGTTCCATGAAGCTGTGTTTTAAATCTGAAATGTCCATGTAGCAAGGTTCCAGCTCTTTTTTATTACATTTAACCTCCAGCGTTCAACAGCAATACAAAAATTAACGCTTTCAACGAAAGTGTTGCGTCTGGCAACCTCTTTGACGTTTGCTCGCTCCAACTGACATTGAGTTCAAAACATTTTGTCACTTAATTGACTGCATTTTGTTTTTAAAAGACAAATTTTCCGCTTTTCTTTTCACACTCTTGATTTCATTATACAACGAAAGCATTTTGACTTTTATTTGCTACTTTTTTCTTCTACACAACCAAGCCATGACACTTTTACTTTTAAGTATTCTTTTTTCCATAATTTTCTCATTTGGCGTATAATTTTATGGTTGACAATTTTCACCTTACTGCTTTCTTTGGGGCGTGAATTACCGTGGCTCATATGAGTATTGTCTGACAGTTTTTTTTAATGTTTGTAGGTTTGTACCTAAATGTCAGCAAGTGTCAAATAAAGTCTTTAAGGTCTCTTATTGTTGTTGTTTGGTTTTTATTATTAAATTTTTCGTTTATGCTTAAGTTGTTTTTGTACTGTTTTTATACTTTCTCTTTAACTGCGGTGAGTTTTGAAATTATGCTGGTTGACATAATGCGCTGGCAACGTCACTGAACTGTGACAAGATAAACAAATGTCACAGTTGTCTGCATACAGAAGTGTGTGCTATATGTACATACATATAAGTATGTGTATTGACATATTGGCAACCTTAGTGTAAATGAAAGTTATTCAATTGGTGTTTTATAAAAGTATGGACTTACTATGGTAGAAAAAGTTTATGCTCCAAGAGTTCTCATTGATTTGAAAAGTGCAGGTCTTATTGACAATTTTACCGCTGATTCTGAGATGAGCATGGCTTAAGGCAAGTAAGAAGTCAGAAATGTACCGTGTTAGTTGTTAGATGTAAGGCCCTAGACTGATTTCCCCAAGCGGAACAGCTTCATCTAGCTACCCGAAACGTGTCTGAACTTCGCTCGTATTCAACTCGGATATTTCTAATACATATAAATTTTCCACAATTTTTTATATTGAAACGTGCACTTAGTTGGCTGAAGATTTAAGACCCTGGACTGGTCCCTGGTTTCCTCAAATAAGACAGTTTTCTGCATACATCCTAAACATGTCTGGGCTTCGCATTCAACTCCGAGACGACATGTGCTATTTTCTTAATTTTTATGATAATCTTTAAGATCTCAATTTAGCGATTCTAAACCTCCAAATATATTATATTTATATATTCAATAATTTGAATCGAATTCCCGGTGGTTCTGTATATCGGAACAACTCGTGAAAGAGGTGGAGCAAGACCCCAAAACATTTCGTCAATTTCCAAAAATCAGTTTCATATTTATGTTAAGAGGCTCAAGCAGTATGACACTTTCAAAAAAAAAAAATAATAATAATAAAAATAAATATCCTGCGAAATCGGGAAGGTCGTATCTTTAAAAGTTTTTGGATGACAGCGTTCCAAAAAGCGACCGCTCGGAAGTGCAAACATATATAAGTGAAACTTTAAACGCGTTTTTCTCGAAACGACATTTTTCAAAATTGCTCGAGTCATAACTAAATGAGAAATTGACCGATCGACTTCAAATTAAAACTGAGAATTTTTGGATACATTTACTATATATAGACCTACAATTTTTTTGATTGGTGGAAAATTGTCAATTTCGCATTACAAACGACAATTTTTTTTAACTAAAAAACGATTTTGTTTTTGAAAATTGCGCCATTTTGTTAATTTTTGATATTTTTCAAAAATCCTAGGTCACTGTATAGAAAATATCATTAAGTTTAATAAACTTTTCCAAATTTTTTGTTTCAACTACTCATTCGATCGGAATCATGCCAGCAGTTGGGGCACTTTTGTTTTGCACCTCCGAAGACAGCACATAACTCCGTTATTCTTCAAAATTTTTGTAAAAAAAAAACTTCAAATATAGCTGAAAATATACCTTATAACCTTCAGAGCAGTTCAAAATATTCAATCGCGTACTTTCCCTTAAAAAAAGTTCACAACAATCGCCTAATTTTTCATGCGTCACACTGACATAGTCCCTTAAGGGGGGAGCCTAGCTTAGAGGCTTCAAAAAATCGATTTTTTTTTTTTTAGTTTTTTTTTTGGGCAGGAAAGAAATAAGTGATTAAGGCAAAACTTCTAGGGTTCATAGTTATATATTTAAACATCATTCACAAATTTTTTTGGTTACTAAATCTTTAATACTCCGCCTTTGGGAAGCAATTGCCCGATGCATTTTGCATGTGCATTTGCCGGACGGCGGGCAGAATGCTGGTCATTTCTATCGGAAACAAAAAATTCAAAGAGCTTCATTTTTTTAATAATTTATGTTCTAGTTAGCTTAAAAAAATTCCAAAAAAAAAGTGTAAAATTTTAGAAAGTTTTTAAAAATTAAAAAAAAGGGGTTTTTGGCCAAAAAAAATTTTAAAACTTTCGAACTTGACTTTTCTTAGTTTTTTTTTAGTTTAACTAGAAGATAATTTAATGCCAAAGATAACTTCGCTCAAATTCCATACGAAGTTTAGTTTTTTCTACCCTGTCCGCCAATTAAGAAAAATCGTAAATATGAAAAACCGAGAAATCGCGCGTCAAAGTTTTCGCTTTCTGCCCAATCGTTCATATATCTGCTAGAGCTCTGTGACTATTTTCCGTCTAGCTTCGTAAATATTTCAAATTCCCATCTAAAATTTTGGGGACATATTTTTAGATTATTTTTAAAGAGATTTAAGCAAAAAAAATCGATTTCTTGAAGCTTCTAAATCAGGCTCCCACCGTAAGCTGACAAAAACAACTACACTTTGAATTTAGCCATAAGCCGAGAAGCGACGCTAATAGAGAAAAAAGGGAAAGAAGGAATCAGTTCTTTAACTGTCTGTAGTCAGATTTTTCAGTTTTATTTGAATAAAGTAAGGACTTTTATTTTAGCCATAAGCCGAGAAGCGACGCTAATAGCGAAAAGAAGGAAGGAAGTTATCAGTTCTTTAACTGTCTGTATTCTGATTTTTCAGTTTTATTTGAATAAAGTAAGCTCCAAATTAACTTTCAGTTCGAAAAACATTCGTGAAAAGCTGAAAAAATTGTGTATTTCACTTCAGCAGCTTGTCACGCGTTGAGGTGCAACCGACAAAACCAAAACAAAAGCGTCGACACCCACCTACTGACACACACTGATAGGCGTAATAGGAAAAAATTTAATTTTTGCCTTACCTGGCTTTACAATACATAAACTTTTATATATATTTTTTACGCGGTTTTAATTACACCCTCAACAGAGTATATTATGTGTCCCACAAAGTATAATACTCCGAAGTAAAAGTTGGAGAGCTAATAAAATATAAACTGATCAGCATGATGAGCTGAGCCGATTTAGCTATTTCCCTCTGTCTGTCTATATACAAGCTGAGTAGTCTCTCAATTTTCGTGATATAGAACTGAAATTTTGTACACACCCTTTTTCTTCCTAAGAAGCTGGTCACTTGTCGAAGCCGCCGAGATCCGACCACCACTGACTGTCATACAAACTGAGCTATCGGAATCAAGTGCTTGTATGGAAATTTTTTTTTATTTGATGAGTTATCTTTACGAAATTTGGCATGGATTATATACAAGAGCAATGCTACAATAACTGAAGAATTTTTCCGGTTTGAACTGCTATAGCCCACAGCTAATATATAAACTGATGAAAAAAATCAAGTTTTTGTATGAAAAACTTTATTATTTGATGAGATTTCTTTACAAAATTTGGTACGAATTATTGTTCAAGGAAATTCTGTAATCTCAGTTGGGACCACTATATCATATACTTATGTAGCTGTCATACAAACTGTCGAATCGAAATTATATGTGTAGGGTATTCTAGCTTTGGTGCAACTGAAACTAATGTTTTTTCTTGTTTTTAATTTTACTTTGCATTTTGTTGTACTTTTCTGTGTTTCATTTTTGTTTTGCTTGTAATTTTCAATTAATACAGTCGATAATAAAATTTTACGTCCCACGTTGACCTCTGACTTTGAAATTAAACGCTGACGCATCAAAAATTTATATGCATATACTTACATATATGTATGTATTATGTGTATATGTTTGTATACATATATATTTATGTATAAATGCGAGCATTGTTCAACAGCTAGCTTCCAGTGAGCGCTGCTCATCCGCTAACCGTTAAACGTTTCGGCTCACCTTGGAAAGCATTTAAATAGGAAATCATTGATGACGCGGTTTTATGTTTATTTGTTTTTGTGATTTTTTAATGTTTTATTTTTTCATATTTTTTTTATTTGTTTTATTTATTTTTTATCACTTATTTATTACTATTTTTGCTTTTGCAAACTCTCTTTTTGGCTTACCGCATATTATTGTTTGTTTTCTTTCGGCAAGTTTGTGTACATTTGCTTTGTGTTTACTTTTCGCATTTGCCAATTTGAGTTTTTGGTTTTGTTTTTTACAAAAATCTGCGTTATGTTGAACGAGTTTCTTTATCAATTTATTTTTACCGCGAAATTTGCGCGCTTTTGTTGTTTGTTTTCTCAATAATTTCGTAGTATTTATTGGTTTTACTAGGCATTCCTTACGGTATTTTTTAAATATTTTTTTTATTTAAACGTACAAGGTAAATCTTGGTTTCTAATCTGATGTTTATTTTCTTATCTTTGCAGGTGAGTCCGCCAAAAAAAATTACATAATTTGGATAAAAAAAACAGGCAACAACGATTCTTGCAGTGAGAGGTAAGAAAAGTGTTCCAGGGTCTTAAAGAGAGGAGTATAAGCAGAGATCCCAAATCGACCGCCTTATTTTCTTTTTGCTAACTAACTAATTATAGTTTTAACTCTGAATTGCCGGCTTGTGTTGTGACATGAAAAAGGTTTCTAAGTTCAACATTGATTTTAAAGGGTTTGTCGAACTTTTTTTTTCAGATTTTTTCTACGTCTTTCTGTAAGTTGATTTTAAACTCTTAAGATTATTTCGGTATTTTACAATTTTGTACGAATTAACAGTTCAGTTTGAGACTTTGTTTATTGAGTTTGACGTACAATTTTTGGTTTTCACCATGCTCCGAAGCGTGCTTTTTGCGTTTTCTTGGAAACTTCAAATATAGTTTTCAAGTCTGAAGTATATTGAATTAACACTTAAGGGGGTATTCTAGTCTAGAAGCATGAATTTCAGGTAATTTTTAAAGTTCGTAAAAAAGGCAATTAATATTTTTACTATACATTTTTTATTATTTATTTGTTAATTTTGGAAGAGTAGAGAAAAAAATTAAAAACTAAAAAAAAGTAAAAAATTTCGTAAATTATAAGCTGACGAAGTGGGGGGTCTCTAAAAATTTCCACGTGACCATACCCATGATTTCAACACCCTAGTTATCTGAAACCAAAAAGAAAAAGATTATTAATCTAGAATACTGTCGCAATGGCCGGCACTACGGAAAAGTGGGAGAAAAAATTTCACAAAATGGCGACTGCCTATTTCGAATTTTTTAAAAATAATAAAAATAAAAATTTGGGGATGGAGCTAGTTCCAACTATAGACAAAAAGAATTCATAAAAAAAGGAGTATAAAGAAAACCCTATAAAAATTTCAAGTAAATCGAATCCTGAGAAATCGTGGGTATCGTTCCGAAAAGTCGCTTTGAGAAAAACGCGTTTAAAGTTTCCCTAATGTCTTTTGTTCGATTAGTTCCGGCCGAACTATTTTGGATGCCGGGTCAGAAAAATGCCTATATCTCCGAAAATAATTTGAATTTTGAAAAATCCTCTTGTATACATATGCTTGAGTAGTTAAACTTTGAAATTATAAAAAAAAAAATCGATTTTTTTAAATTTCTAGACTAGAATACCCCCTTAAGACTAATAAGCTATTGAGCTTAATTTTTAGATCTAACCGACTTGAAAGTTCCAAATCATCTCCGAAGAAATGATTAATAGGTTTATCAATAATTTAACCGATCTGGCGAATAGCTCCATTGAGTTTATTTGTTTATAGAAGCCCAATATTTTTTTGTTATTTTTATTAAAACTGTTAAGATAATTTATTCTTCTTAAATACAATCCAGTATATGTTAGCTATTTTATGAATCTTACTTATGAAGCCAACTGTACTAGGCTTTTGCTGTCATCAAGTCTTCTGTGCGATGTACAACCAAAGAATTTGCTTTGTATCGAACATGTATCTGTTTTTGTAGACACTTCGGGCTTCGAAAACACCTGTTCCCAGAAGATTGTGCCACACTAATATGAAATATAAATCTGGAGTCTAAATATCCAATGACTTATTTCATAGTAAACCCTTTCTTCATGGTTAATTCTTACCATTTGTGGTACTCATTTCATTTCAGGGTATGTTAAGTTTGCCAAGACGTTTGTAACACCCAGAAGAAAAACGTCGGAGATATTATGTGGTATAAAATATATGAGATAAAATATACATACCATATGTAATAATGTCCGAATGGACGAAAACACTTCAGCTCTGAAAGTATTCTATAAAAAGAGAATCTATGCTATATTGGTCCGATATGAAAATTCTCTAAGGAACTTGTAGCGTTGCCTTAGACCATAATCCACACCAAATTTCGTGTTGATATCTCGACAAAAGTTTTCCACACAAGGATTTGAGATAGATCTAACGGTTTGTAGTTTCGTTGCAGCAGAGTACCGAATACCGTTAGTAAAAATTGGTTAAAAGAGTCACAGTTGGAACCCAACTACTCATGAATACTTAAGTACATATGTATATGTATATACGTACATACATAAGTTTATATATATGTACATGCATCCATACATACATACATATGTACATGCAACTGTAATTGCAGTCAAATAGCCAGCAACAAGTCAATTAAACTGTTGCGCTACTCCACCAGCGCTCACGCCTCTGTTTGCATTGTTGTTACTAAATCGATGCACTTACACACCTATACTATACATACATATGTATATGCGAGGTGTGTGTATGTAAGTTTTGCCTCGAAAAATAGCACACGGTTCGTAATTTGCACATTTCTCAAGCTAAGCTGCAGTTTTTGTTGCCACGCTGCTTTGCAAAGGTAAAAAATTCGGAAAAAAAACAATGGAAAAATAAAAGCATAAACAACAACAATTACTGCCACCGTTTTTCGAAATGAAGTACCTTACTCCTTGGCAGTTGAAACGCAAGCATTGCTATTGTTGTTGCACACAGTTGTCACTTTTTTGCCATGTCAAATGGAGGAAGCAAAATGTCACAGGCAATAAAATTAACCCACAAAAACAAAAACAAAGCGAAAAGTGTGCAAAGCGTTCGCAAAAAGTACGTAAAAAAGCTAAATTAGCCGAAAGAGCTGAATAAATGCGAATGTGTAAAACGAAGTGAGTTTTGAGGCGGCAAAGGCACGTAAAATTAGCCAAAGGCGGGAGGAAAAACACCACAAAAAAAAAAAATTAAAAAAATAAAATAAAACAAAAGAAAGACACAAAATATAAAATAAAACAAAAAAAAAAAACATAAAATAAAACGAAATAAAAAAGTGGCTACATGCAACTCTCAGATCCAACAAAAACAAACCAGATTTATATTTGTGTGCAAAAACAATGCGATGTGGCATCACTCTGTGAAATAATGTCAAATTAACTGCTTTGGTTATTTCGTAATGAGCCTTAAAAACTCTTTTTCCGCCATGACGCTGTGCGCACTTGCTGCTTTTACACAGTTGTGCGCAAAAAATTAGTAGTATGAGGCACACACTTGAAGCTGTTGAAGGGGTATAAACTGTATTTAAAAACTTAGAGCAGTGCAGAAGCCTTTGAAAATGAGAAAACGTGAAAAATATAATTCATATTAGGTTGTAATCCATTGGAAACGAAAGACAGAATAACAAAAATTAAAGGAAAAATAATATACAGGCGATTTGAGTTCGGGAAGAAGAGGAAAATGAAATCAGTAGTTGGTTTTTAAGGTTTAACAGCCGTTAATCTCGATTTCCAGCAAAACTGTGATTCGTATGGAAAAGTTATTGAGTTCCGAATGCTGGTTTATTGGCATCTTTAAAATTTACTGCAAGCCGTATTTATGCTTTTCTTTTAGTCATCACTGTACTGTAGATATACACTTGCGCGCAATTAAAAATTTTATTTCCAGTGCGAGATTTCATTGAATTTTTATGCCATATTTCTAAGAATTTCTTAATAAACTACATACTTATTTGCAAATAAAATAGAGAAAAACTGCAATTTGAAGAAAATTAAAAATTAAAAAAAAAAAAAAAAATTCTCAGAATTCTACAAATAATACCTAAATACTCCTTTTTTTATGAATTCTTATGAATGAAATTATTTTAATAGAAAAATAAATTAAACGAAAGCAAAACAATTTTATTAAAAAAAAAAAACAATATATATTAGGGTGATTCAAAATTTTTTTTTTTTTTTTCGATTGGTACTCGGAAAAATAGGTTCCCAGACACCTCTTAGAAAGCCTCTCCAAAAACTTATGTGTTTCATCATTCATAATGATTTTTTTCATTGAGTTATAAAATTCATAAGAAAAAAAAAATTTTTCCAAAAATATTCAAACTTTAACTGTTAATATCTTTTAAACGGTTGTGTTTACGAAAAATTCATAGGAGACCTTTTTTATAGAGCATTAAATTTCCTACAAAATCCAAGGAACAATATATTTTTTCAAGTAGTTGGAAGCGAGTTATAAATTTTTATGTCTGATAATAAGAAAAACAGAAAACTGTAAGTAGGAGGACCTTCCCGTTACAATTAAAAACTCATATTTGGAGAGGCTTTCTTAGAGGTGCCTAGTAACTTAGTTTTCCGAGTACCAATCGAAAAAAGAAAAAACTTTTTTTTTGAACCATCCTAATATATATTTACTTTTAATAGTATCATTAAAATTTTTATAATATAATCTAAATATTTTTGATGACATACAAAATGTAATTAAAAATATCGTTAGCAAACCTTCCGTTATTTCCGTTAGTTCTTCTCCACCTGGTCTTTCCAAAGAAGTGTAGGTCTTAAGGGGGTAGTAAGCTTAATTCGAGCGAAAAAGCATATTTTCAATATTTATTTTTAAAGATGCAAGCATTATTTATCTATTTGTATAGTTACAGCATAATTATATGATATTTGAAGATTATTCTGTGGAAGTTTCATAGAAAAATATTAAAAAATGAGGCGGTGATAGAGAATCTTCGCAGACGTTCCAAAAAAAAAAAATTGATTCGCGGTGAATCGCATAACTCATGACTGGATCATCTGAAATTAATGAACCAAATTTATTTGATTAGTTGATAAGTTTCCTCACTTACGCTGTCGAGTTTTTTTTTTGTTTTCATTTTTTTTTAATGATTTTTCATCAAAAAAATCAGAAATTTTGTGGAGGTTGAATTTACAGACAGAACAGCGAAAGAATTGTTAAAATTTCAAAATCAATATGTTTTTACTTATCTAATAAATTTTAAAACAAAAATATTACATTGAAATTTTTATTTATTAAAAATCGCTTTTAACACTAAAAAAATTAAATATTTTTTCATTTTACTTTATTATAGAAAATATTGAAGACTAAATTAAATTTAGTAGAAATTCAAAAGTTCTGAGTTTAACTTATTTTTTTTAAATAAAAATTAAAAAAAAATTAAACTAATTAAATAAAAATTAAAAAAAAAATTAAACTAATTTAATTAAATAACAAAATTTATTTAATTAAAAATTTAATTATTATGAAAAAGCAATTTTTATTTTTTAAATTAAAATAATATAAAATAAAAATTTATTTCAAAATAAATATGCTTTCAAATTTGAATGAATCATAAAATAAAGATTATAATTTTTTTGTTTTAAATAAAATTTAAAATATTTGAAAATATTTAAAAAATATATATAGCATAAAATAATAATAAATTTTTTTCATTCAATAAGGCCAATGTAATTTTGTCTAAAGTATTTGAAGCATTTTTTTTTTAAATTTTTTTGTAATTATTGTTTTTGTTTATTAATTTTTATTATGGTTTTTTTTTTGTTTATTAATTATAATTTTTTTATGTAATTTACTTCTGTAAATTTTTAGTTCTACGTTTCTAGAGTGCGTTAGTTCTTTTCAGCATTTTATGTTCTTTCAGTTTTCCTATTTTTTTCTGCACATTTTCATGCTCATTTTCACCTTATGCCACACACGCTCTCAACTGCTCTCCATTACTCAATGTTTTGCCACACTTTATGTGTTTATTTCGTAAATACTTGTTGCGATTACGTGTTGCTATTGCATTGTAGGCACTTATGTAAGTATACATATATATTGCGCATACTGTACGCCAATTTGATTGATTGGCTGATTGATGAAGTGCTCATCGCACGGAATGGGTAATTTTGCGCATCGTCGATTATTATAGTTGAAGTGGAAAAACTTGACGATAACATCAGCGAATGCCAGCATATGGAACGCGCATAGTCAATAGTGTTGCCAACGAGTTTTGATAAGTGTTGTACAGACGCTATATGCCAAATAGAGAGAATAGGAGTTTATATGAAGTTGGCAGTATATGGGAAAGCGATCGATGCATACTGCTGTGTCCAAAAAATAAGGTAAGACATTTGAATTTAAACTGCGCGCGTCGAAGGATTTGGAGAATCATTTTTTTGTGGTTTAGGTTGGTAGTACTGTCAGTCACATTTATGTATATCAAATTTCATGTCAAAATATTCATTAGTGTTTGAGATACTTGTCGTTTTGTGAGCTGCTAACAGTGAGTTTTTCGTTTTTTGCGATGTCGAAATTTGTTGAGCAAAGAATTTGCATTAAATTTTGTTTACAGAATCAATTTTCTGCTGCAGATACGTTCAGGATGGTGCAGAAAGCCTTTGATGATGTCTAAAAAAAATTTTTACAAGTGGTATAGTGAGTTCCAAGCCGGCCGTGAACGTGTCGAAGACGAAGAGCGTCCAGGGCGACCATCAACCTCAACCGACGAAGCTCACGTTCAACAAATCAAAGATTTGGTGTTGAAAAACCGTCGATTAACAATTAGAGACCTTGCTGATGAAGTTGGCATATCAAAAGGCTCAGCCAATATAATTTTGAAGGATGTTTTGGGCCTCAAGCGCGTCAAATCTCGACTGGTACCGACACTGAATTTTTTGGAAAAAAGGCGTCACGTTGAAGTGTGTGGAACGATTCTTTCCGACTACCAGGGTGTCATGTAAGGCATTATAACTGGCGATGAGACTTTGATCTATGCTTACGACCCCGAAACAACCGATCAATCGAGCGAATAACGTACCAAAAGAGAGCCGAGACCAAAAAATCGCGCCAAAATCGCGCAAAAATCAAGGTCATGTTGACTGTTTTCTTCGATTATCGCGGCGTTGTATATTATGAATTCCTTCCAACCGGTCAAACAGTCAACAAGGAATATTACTTGGACGTTATGTGTCGTTTGCGTAACGCTATCGGCCTAAAAAGGCCGGAATTGTGTACAGAAAATTCTTGGTTTTTACACCACGATAATGCACCATCCCATACTGCCCTCGTAATTCGTGATCATTTCGCCAAAAACTCAGCCCATATCGTTCCGCAACCACCATATTCACCTGATCTGGCACCGTGCGACTTCTGGCTGTTCACCAAGCTCAAGAGACCACACCGGGGACACCGTTTTTATACGATAGAGAAGATTCAAGCCGCAGCGAAGACGGAACTGAAGGCCATCCCGGAAAGTGACTACAACCAGTGTTTCGAAATTGAAAAATCACTTGGCATAAATGCATTGCATCGGGAGAGGATTACTTACTGTCCGAGAAAGACAGTTTTAAGAAAACGCGTTTAAAGTTTCGCGTTCCGGCCGAACCAGTTTGGATGCCGGGTCAGAAAAATGCCTATATCTTCGAAAATAATTTGAATTTTGAAAAATCCTCTTGTACACATATTCTTGAATAGTTAAACTTTGAAAATATATTAAAAATTGTTTTTTTTTTTTTTAATTTCTAGACTAGAATACCCCCTTAATTTTGAAGAAATAAGTTTTCTTATCAGTGAAGTCTGAAATTCCCCAGTTTGTGTGACATTTCTACAGTGGACTCGATATTAAGAATTGTGGTTAACTTTTTAAAAATAAAATGTAATAAATAATTTGCACGGAAAGTAATGAGTGAGTAACTGCATAACTAGCTGAACTTGCCAGCGTTATGGGCGCAGCTGTGAAGAATTTAACTGAGTCTCTGTATACAAAAATGACTTTATGAGAAGCATGCGTTATCACTACAAACATAGCACTGGGAATTGAGGCGTTGCCCGAATTCCAGCGCGAGTCGCTTTTGACGCTGACCGCGGCCCGCGTCTGACTGGGCGGAAGGCCCATCGCCGCAGAACTTCAGTTGAAAGCTGTCTGAGTCGCCAGCTACTGCTATGATTACATAAAGATGCCTGTAGGCAAAAGCTAAGTGCGTGTGAGTGTGCGCGGCATGGATAGTTATTGTCTGCGGCGAACAATGGACACATAATCAGCGCGACTTCTGCTCCAAATATAGCTAAATGCTAAGAAATCGGGCATACAGAGTACGCAATGCAAATGCGCTGACAAAACTGCCGCCGCACTTCCCTTTCACTACCACAGCACCACATGAAGACTCATATCACTTTCTTTATTTTTTTCGCTGCGCCGCGTCGCTGATATGAGTGCAGCGCGTCAATGCCCAAGGCGCGCGGCATCGTGTGCAATCACAAAAATTCCATTGCATTGTTTGTGATGGACATCTGAATGCGCGTCGCAAGTACTTCCAATCCACTCTATGTTTGTTGCTGGGCGTAAATTAGCCGAAAAAGTATTCATATGCTGTGCGGCTGCGAACAAAGCGCTTTTAGCAGAGAAAATTCTATGTAAAGCGTCTGATTTGGCAGTGGTTTGCGCGTAGAAGCAACAGGAAATCCATCCGGTAGATTATTGGTGTGCTATTCAGCGGTCCACTGCCGCTACCCGCAAGCCGGTGAACAAAGAAACACCACGACGGCTTCCGAAATATGCCAAAAATGCATAGAGTGGGCCTTTATCTAGCAGTTTTTCTTAGAATTCTTTAAGGAGCGTTGGTCATTTGCTCGTTTCTTAATGAAATGTTTCTGCTTCGTAAAAATTTAAATGCTCGTTTACAGCGAAAATTATTGAATAAAGAAGTAAGAGGAATGTCAGTAACAAAAAAAAAAATATGACAAGCATTTTTCTTTATCGATGAATATGAAACATTAGTTGAGCCAACCAAAAGCTAAACAGTTCTCAGAGGTCTCATGAAAGCAAAATTACATGTCGACTTCTAAATAATTTCGACTGCTTGAAACTCTGAAGCATTTTTAAAGTTGGTTACATAGAATATAGTGCTTTTCTAGTGAAACTCCCTAGATACTGTTCGAATATGTATATTGTATGTATTATAAGGTTCGATCTGACCAATAATTCTGGTTATTTCTGGCTCCTTTAATATGTACTCAACTTATTTAAAACTGATGGAATCCGACCTTCAGTTGAAGGTTGAAGAATCAGCTCGTCGTTCTTACACTAAAGATTTTGAAATGACCACGGCTGAGTTTACAGTAGCTTATCCGCTCCACCCAATTTTGGAGTACTTTCTCGATGGTTTCAGGCCTTATGGCAGCTACAGCAGCTTGAATCTCTTACTTTAGATCTTGAATTGTTTCTGGATGGTTGGTGTAACATTTATCCTTAACAGCTCCCCACAGAAAATATTCCAACGGAGTTAAATCGCAGCTTCTGGGAGGTCAATTCACATCACCTCTTTTGCTGATTATGCGATTTTCGAAGATTTTCGAAGAAGAAGGCGTAAAAGATTGAGTGTAGCGTTTGCTGTATGGCACGCAGCGCCGTCCTGCTGGAACCAAACGTTGTCCAAGTCTACCTCTTCATTTTGCTTGAAGAAAAATTCGGTTAACATTGCGCGATATCGCTCACCATTTATGGTTACGGCGGTTCCTTCTTTATATTCGAAAAAAATGGGCCGATGATTCCACCAGACCAAAATCCGCAGCATACAGTGATTCGTGCTGGGTGCATTGGCTTCTTGACGATTACGTGCGGGTTTTCTTTGCCCCAAATGCGACAAATTCTGCTTGTTAACGTAACCATCGAGGTGGAAATGAGCCTCGTTCGAAAAGATGATTTTTCGGTAAAATTGACCATCCACTTGACTCACCACTTTGGAAAAAATTTTTCAATATTTTCCAGTTTTCTTCTAATGAAAAGCGACCCATTTCGTAAGTTTTATACTTTTTTCTGAATATATATCACTTTCCGAATGGTATTTGACGTTTCCAATGTCGATATATAAATAATTCAAATATAAAACGTTAGATGGCCCACCCGTTATTATTATAGAAGGCTTTCGAATAGTATAGAAATTGTTGAGAACCTGACAGGTGATCGATATGATGGAAGTACGCTATGAACCATAATTTTCTCCAAATTATGATTTGAAACCGTTGATAAGAGAAAATCCGTCTCGATTGCGAGCTGCTTTTGAGTTGAAGGCACAGTTTTCCTACATGTTACGGCTCGTAAGAGATTGTACTAATGTGTTGTCCACTCAAAAGTATAACCTAAAATATTTTAAGTCTTTTTCAAATATATTTTAATTTCTCATAAGGTGCTTTTTTCTCAACTTAACCTTCAAGGCTGGGTATGACCAAAACTAATGTTTGCAGGGTTAGTGCTAATATTTCGCTCGTATTCTCTAAAGACCTGTAATTCTCAACTAGTTTAAGAAAATAAGAAAACAGCACTTTTTTCTATATATGTGACCTGGTCTACGCAAAGGGGGCTTAGGTGTCAAAAACAAAAAAAAAATAAATAAAATAAATAAATAAATAAAAAACAAATTAAAAAAAATTAAAAAAAAAAAAAAAAAAAAAAAATTAAAAAAAATTAAAAAAAAATAAAATAAAAAAAAAATTAAAAAAAAAAGAAAAAAAAATTAAAAAAAAATTGAAAAAAAATTATTTTTTGACACCTAAGCCCCCTTTTCGTGGACCAGGTCACATATATGATTAACAAAATGGTTTTATAACTGCAACTCCATATATATTAAGGAGTTCATTTATGCGACAAATAATGTAAGCAGACTATACTCAATTGTTGAGAGAGATCACTAGTCGTAACCGCCAATATCGTTTACCTATATCAAATAGTTGCCATACAACTTACCGATCAACCTCAAGTCCTTATATGAAACACTTTTTTATCATAAATTTATTTAACAAGTTATATGCAGGAAATTTGGCATGGATCATTGTCTAAGGCAACTGTAAAATTTGTGAGGAAAATGTTCAGATGGAATCACTATATGTGACCTGACCTACGAAAAGG
This sequence comes from Bactrocera correcta, assembly GCA_027475135.1. Taxonomy (NCBI): domain Eukaryota; kingdom Metazoa; phylum Arthropoda; class Insecta; order Diptera; family Tephritidae; genus Bactrocera; species Bactrocera correcta. The sequence goes on from CM050326.1 coordinate 71,745,898, forward strand.
GGGCTTAGGATTCAAAACAAAAAAAAAAATAAATAAATAAATAAAAAAATTGAAAAAAAAAAAAATAAAAAAATTGAAAAAAAAAAAAAAAAAAATAAAAAAATAAAAATAAAATAATAAAAAAAATTGGAAAAAAAATATAAAAATAAGAAAAAAAATTATTTTTTGACACCTAAGCCCAGGTCACATATATGAAAATTGTTCAGATGTAATCACTATATGCTATAGTTGCCATATATTATAAATTGACTGACCAAAAATAACTTCTTATAAAAAACCTTGAATCTGTGTAAAGTATTAAAACTTCGTTGCCGTTTTTCTTGTTATATTTGCAATATAGATGTATCTTTCTTCAAGAGACGCTTAAGTCGTGTCTACATTAAGAAGAATCTTTCAGTTATTTATTTTAGTGCCATCCTAATGCGTATACCTATGTCTGTTTTTCCCATAAAAATCATAAAAAAATTCTATATCACTGCCAGCATGCACACATATGCGCTTATATGCATGCCACATGCGCATGCGCACGGCATGTCGAAGCGATTAGTGACAACATGTCAACGCGCGACGCTGCTTGCCACCGCATTAAGCACCAAAAGACAAGGTAATAAAATTATATCATTTTTTTTTGACATATGATTTTTATATCTCCAACTTTATTCAAAAATATGTAAATAAATATATGTATGTATGTATATGTATGTGTTTAAAAATTATGGCAAAGCACGTTCCTTGCGCAGTTAATACAGTATGCAGCGGTAATTAAAAAAAAAACAAAAACAAGAAGAAGCAGCGGCAAACAAAACAAATTGAATTACTCTTAGCTTCAAGTGCACTTTTATGTACTTATGCGCATACTATCTTGCACAAAAAAAAGTCAAAAACATTTTATTGCATATGCGTGGCAACCTCACTTCACTCCACTCCACTCCATTTACGTGTGTAATGTGAGCCATCAAGCATACAAATAAGCAACAAATAGCCTTAAGTGGGCAGCGCCCAACGCTCAGCGTAAATTGCCTCGCATTACATTGCTTTTATTTGTCAATAAAATTGTGCAATAACGCATGCCATCGTGCTTTACTTGATCCCGGGGATTACGTGTATTGGAAAGTGGCGTTGCCGCTTAATTATGTCGCAATATGAAAGAGGCGCGGCGATTGATTTTAGACTGTGCGGCTATAAACTTTCTTTTTAGTTTTTTTTTTTTTTTTTTGCTGTGGCATAAGTAACGTATTTCGTTTGGCAGAGCTCAATCAAGCCAATATAACGGTTTTCCAATATGTTTGAGGTCTTGTTTCATGCTACGGGACCCTTGGCAAAATTTGATTTTTATACCCTGAACAGGGTATATTAACTTTGTCACGATGTTTGTAACACCCAGAAGGAAGCGTCGGAGACCCTATAAAGTATATATATAAATGATCAGTATGTGGAGCTGAGTCGATTTAGCCATGTCCGTCTGTCTGTCCGTCTGTCCGTCTGTCTGTATATATACGAACTAGTCCCTCAGTTTTTAAGATATCCTTTTGAAATTTTGCAAATGTCATTTTCTCTTCAAGAAGCTGCTCATTTGTCGGAACGGCCGATATCGGACCACTATAACATATAGCTGCCATATAAACTGAACGATCGGAATCAAGTTCTTGTATGGAAAACTTTCGCATTTGACAATGTATCATCACCAAATTTGGTATAGATTATTTTCTAGGGCAAAAATGTAATATCCGAGAAAATTGTTCAGATCGGTTAACTATAACATATAGCTGCCATACAAACTGAACGATCGGAATCAAGTTCTTGTATGGACAACTTTCACATTTGACAAGATATATTCACGAAATTTGGTATATATTATTTTCTAAGGCAACAATGTAATCTCTGAAGAATTTGTTCAGATCGGTTAACTATAGCATATAGCTGCCATACAAACTGAACGATCGGAATCAAGTTCTTGTATGGACAACTTTCACATTTGACAAGATATATTCACGAAATTTGGTATATATTATTTTCTAAGGCAACAATGTAATCTCTGAAGAATTTGTTCAGATCGGTTAACTATAGCATATAGCTGCCATACAAACTGAACGATCGGAATCAAGTTCTTGTATGGACAACTTTCACATTTGACAAGATATATTCACGAAATTTGGTATATATTATTTTCTAAGGCAACAATGTAATCTCTGAAGAATTTGTTCAGATCGGTTAACTATAGCATATAGCTGCCATACAAACTGAACGATCGGAATCAAGTTCTTGTATGGACAACTTTCACATTTGACAAGATATATTCACGAAATTTGGTATATATTATTTTCTAAGGCAACAATGTAATCTCTGAAGAATTTGTTCAGATCGGTTAACTATAGCATATAGCTGCCATACAAACTGAACGATCGGAATCAAGTTCTTGTATGGACAACTTTCACATTTGACAAGATATATTCACGAAATTTGGTATATATTATTTTCTAAGGCAACAATGTAATCTCCAAAGAAATTGTTCAGATCGGTTAACTATAACATATAGCTTCCATACAAACTGGACACATAGTTACCAATAGAAATGCACCTGTGAAGGGTATTTAGCTTCGGTGCAACCGAAGTTAACGTTTTTTCTTGTTTATATATTTATTAAATATTGATACAGATCACTCCACTATAGTATATAGCTGACATACAAAAAGTTCTTTTAGTATCCTTTTATGCTATAAAAAAAACGCCTGTGAAGGGTATTTTAGCTACCCAATTTTGCTTTTCTTGTTCTTATTTATGTTTGTTAAGTTTTTTTTTTTTTTTATTAATTATTATTTTTTTCGTTAATTATTTTTTTATTGAATTTTTTTGCATTTTTTTCTTAGTTTTGTTTATTAATTATGTTTTTTTTATTTTTTTTGTCATTATTTTTAATTATTAATTTTTTATTATTAATTTTTAATTATAAACTTTTTATAACTTTACTTTTATTTATTATATCTTGTTCTTACTTATTTTTTTTTAATTTTATTTATTTATTTGTTTTTTTTTTTAATTTTTTTTTATTTTTTCATTAATTTTTTAATTATAAAGTTTTTATTATTTTACTTTTATTTATTATTCTTATTTACTTTTTTAATTTTTTCATTAATTATTTTTTTTTTTTTTTTAATTTTTTTTGTCATTATTTTTAATTATTAATTTTTAATTATAAAATTTTTATTACTTTACTTTTATTTATAATATCTTGTTCTTACTTTTTTTTTAATTTTTTTTTATATTTTTAATATTTTTTCATTATTTTTTTAAATTATAAAATTTTTATTATTTCCTTTTATTTATTATTCTTACTTTCTTTTTAATTTTTTCATTAATTATGTTTTTTAATTTCCTTTTTTGTCATTAATTTTTCTTTATTAATTTTTCTTTATTAATTTTTTATTATTAATTTTTAATTATAAAATTTTTATAACTTTACTTTTATTTATAATATCTTGTTCTTACTTATTTTTTTTTAATTTTTTTTTATTTTTTCATTAATTTTTTAATTATAAAATTTTTATTATTTTACTTTTACTTATTATTCTTACTTACTTTTTTAATTTTTTCATTAATTATGTTTTTTTAATTTTTTTTTGTCATTATTTTTAATTATTAATTTTTTAATTATAAATTTTTTATTATTTTATTTTTATTTATTAATCATACTTACTTTTTTAATTTTTTCATTAATTATGTTTTTTTAATTTTTTTTTTGTCATTAATTTTTAATTATTAAATTTTTATTATTAATTTTTAATTATAAATTTTTGTTACTTTACTTTTATTTATAATATCTTGTTCTTACTTATTTTTTTTAAATTTTTTTTTTTTATTTTTTTCATTAATTTTTTAATTATAAAATTTTTATTATTTTACTTTATTTATTATTCGTACTAACTTTTTTAATTTTTTCATTAATTACGTTTTTTAATTTTTTTTGTCATTAATTTTTTATTATTAATTTTTAATTATAAAATTTTTATTATTTATTTATTTTTTTTTAATTTCTTTTTTTGTCATTAATTTTTAATTATTAAATACAATATTTATTATTATAAATTCACTTCGTGCATTCGCCTATTTAATAGTCGCACAGCAACTATTCGGTAATTGCCGTTATATTTCAGTTATGTAATCATTCGCTTGTTATTTTTAACTCGCAAGTCAAGTTCAATGCTCTAACGGTTCATCTATAAATTACCCGCTTTATCTTGTCCATTAAAAGCAATAAAAATCAAAGTTTTACTATTTTCGCTTTGCCGTGAGTTTTTCCACGCTTTCAAAAGTTCAAGTGCTGAAAATTTTACGATCCAACACTAAACTTCTCCGAGTATGCCAACAGAAATATTTACAAAGGCAATATCAATATTTTTTCATTTAACTTTATATCTAAAAATAGGTGCACGTGCACGTGGCAATGACATTTATGTAAAAAACATAACAAGCGCCAAAGAAAGCGTAGAATATAGTTTGTGTTAGAAAAATGGTAAGTTATGGCAATAATAACATTGTAATAAAGCATAAGTGCAATAAGTGTCGTAACATATGGCTTTGGTTTGAATTTGTACTGTGGGTGTATATTAGGGTGTGCGCAAAACTTATATTTTCATGCTTGTCACATTATTGCATTTAATTATTTTATTAGCTTCAGTAAATTGGGTCAACTTAATTATTCATTATAGAAGCTACCGAATCCTGATTGAGAATAACCGGGCACTTCCAACACAAAATATTTTGGATGTGGGATCACCTTAATGTAAAATGTATGCTGACTGTAGTACCAAGCTCTTCTGGGAAACAACATGTATTAGAATGTCAAAATATTTTCAAAGCATTCATTCTTAACATAAATTTATGAGCGGGCCACCCTAATAAAATTCATATTTACGGGAAATTTTATTTTTGTTTAGTATCAAATACACAAATTAATTTGTATATTTTTTATTTATTTATTTCTGTAAAAGTGATCACCCTAATGAATAAATTTGAACACTAAGAATATTTTTTGATGGTTCTCAGACTTAATATTAGTTTTCATAGCAGTAATATTCAAATAACTTGATAATTATATGAGAAATCGTAAACTTTCTAAAAGTGGGGTTACCCTAATGAAAAGAAAAATCTACAAAATAACTTTCTGTTAATCGCTAGCAGTATTGTTACTTTTATATAACCGAAATCCGTTGTATTGATATTTAAAATTCAAAAAACTATTAAAATTGGACTACCCTAATAAAAAAAAGTTATAATGATTGCTATCATAATGTTAAGGTTAAATCCAATCTTATGGAAGCTTGTACTTTTATCAGTAGGGTCACCTTAATGTATGAAGCATGTTTCATGTTGGTTTATACAGATTTATTCATAATTCGTCGAAAATATAGTTGCCCTAATGCAATTATTTCAAAAGTATGCTGCGCTAATATTAATTCATAAAATAAATATAAATGTAGTTATATAGCATTGCTCATTGCATTAATCATTTATAAATTCTATTTTGAACTTTGGATAACCCTAATGGAAGGACATTATTACTGGTTTTGTCTTTTCGTATATTATTGCTGTAGTGGATAGATTTAAAAACGTTTAGTGGGGAGAATACATGTGTATAACATTATGTTTTACAGTTAGGACAACCCTAATGAAAAAAATTTACGACTTTTTAATCAAGTATAGACCCAAATATCATGTTTTTAAAATATATTAAGATTTTCATAATTTCCCAAAATAGGTTCACCCTAATGAAAAAAAACGTACTGACTTTTTTATCAAGTATGTATACAAATTTCATGTTTTTAAAAGATATTAACATGTTCATAATTTCCCAGAATAGGATCACCCTAATTATACCACCCTAATGAAAAAAAACGTACTGACTTTTTTAGCTAATTTCCTAAACCTCCAAATAGATTCACCCTAATATATGCTTTTTTTTATCTAATTTTCTAAATCTCAAAAAAGATTCACCCTAATATTCGCTATGAAACACGCTTTTCGTCTGAATTTTAATAAATTAGGTGCACGAATATCGTGTTTTTAAAACGTGTAAAATTTTTCATAATTTCTTAAAATATGTCTACCCTAATATTTGCCGCTGAATAATAATTTTTTTTTTTTAACTGAAACATTTTCGTCTAGGAAATACGGAAATCAACAATGATTTGTTTTTCTATAACCCTACGTAAGACTTATGCTACGCTCCTTCAACTCTTTCTCCACAACTAGTGCCTAAAGCTTGAACTCTTAAGTCAGTACCATTGTCTTCGCAGAAAGGCTGCACTGCAAATATTATTGCTGCCAACTCTTCCCATGCAGTTTTTTCACCAACCCAACAAAATCAACTCCGCTTCTAGCTACAAAAACAACTGCAACTTCAAACAATGCTGCGAAATTTGCAAATCTCCCAAGTTATGTAAATGCTTTGGAGAGTTAACATTTTGTTTTATACTCTCCCTCCCCTTACAAATTAACACATGAACAGATTGTTGTGCGGCATTCACTTGTCAACGTGACAATATCTGCTGCTTCCGCTTGCCATAGCAACCGTGTGTCAGCGCCTGATGCACGAATCATTTGGTTTTGAATTCACAGAAATATACATAAACATACGTTTGTACATAACACACTCGGCAAACCCTTGAAATGGAAAGATTCTTTAATTGTCAGTGCAGGCATTTTAATTAAGAGTCACGTGCTCTGATTGCATGCATGCGGCGCGCTTACGGTGCAGATGCTGTGCATATTAATAACGATGAATATTCAAATTTAGTAATTTTTCTGTATTTTTTTTTTTTTTGTATAAATCCGTTCGAAAGTCGAAAAGTGATGGTTTAAAAAACAAGAGAAATGAATAATGAGTAGTAAAATGCAAAGGTTAAGGCCTTAGACACCTGTTTCAACCAACTTGAGGTTTCCCTTCACTTAAGCTTCTCTTAAAAAATCCGGCTCTCCCGGAAGAGCTGCTGATGTTAACTTAAGGGAAACAGACAGTCAAGAACTTAAAGCTTTATGGTCCAAATGATCGGATATAAGAATTATGGGTATATACAAGGTAGGTTCCAAAGTAAACAGGACTTTAAAAAAATCGGAACAAATGGTTTCTTTGGCAAAATCAATTTATTTTATTAAAAATAGTCTGCTCCTTCTTCAATAAAGCTTTTTGCACGGTCCAAAAGCATGTCGAATCAGTGTTCAAGCTCGTTGGCCGGTATGACCGCCAGTATGCCGCTGCAAGCCTTTTGAATGGCCTCTACGTCTGCATAATGCTTTCCTTTCATGGGTAAATACATTTTTCCCGAAAGGAAGAAGTCGCACGGTGCCATATCAGGTGAATACGGGGAGTGGTTAATGGTTAAAATGAAATTTTTGGTCAAATAAACCTCTTAAATGTTGTCCTTTGATTGTTGGATTTTGAGCAATTTTTTGTCGTCAGTCAATTTGTGCGGAACAAACCGTGCACACACCTTTCGTAAGCTCAAATGTTCGGTCAAAATGGGATAAATCGATGCTTTGGAAATCTTCAATTCCATTTCCATGAATTTCAATGATGATTTCGGCTCATTTTTGATGAATTCACGCACAGTTTCGATGGAATTTCCAGTGATCACGGATTTTGATTAGCCCACATGTTGATCGTCATTTATGTCCTCACGACCACTTTGAAAACGTTGAAACTACTCGTGCACTCTGATACGGGATAGGCAATCCCGTAACTACTTAGTTCCCTTCAAGGGTCTCTAACTACCAACTTTTCGTTACCTTTTTTGTAATATGATCCGTCCTTTGCTTCAAAATAGGTCTCAGTTTCGGCGATTACCTCTTCATTCGACAAAAATTTCTACCCAGCGAACATACTTTTGAAACTTGATTAAATTATTCTGACAGATTTTTGCCATCGTTTTCACTGACGTATGACACGGTGCAATGTAATAGTCGCTGTTAATAGTCCTTCCTTTTTTCAAGGTAGTCAATAAAATAAGTCTAGGCGAATCCCAAAATACAGACGCCATAACCTTGCCAGCCGATGCGTTTTTCCACGTTTCGCAGCGGACTATATTGAATAAAATAAATCGGGTGAGCAGTCGTCGTTGTTTTTGGTTAAAAGTGAGCTCCCGAGGCATCTACTTTTCACAGAGCTTTCTCGCACTCAAATATTTGTGAATGATATGAGGTAAACGCTCATTTAATATCTTTGAAGTGCCTGCTATCTCGAGCAACTTCACTTTGCGTTCATCCAAAACTATTTTGTGGATTTTTTTGAAGTTTTTGCTTCAACTGTATTTTTGCCCTTCAAAAACTGTGAACACGAGAAACTCCTTTTTATTAAATTTTTTCACTATAACCAAAGTTAATTCACTCAAAATGATATAAATCACAAACTAATGAACCAAGAGCTGCCATTTATACACACGCCTTCTAAAGTTTAGGGCTGAAAGAATCTCCGCTACTACTCGTAATTGAATCGCTTTCACTATCTGGTCTGGGTCGTTTATTGGAACCTCTGTTATCGGCTGTGGCTTCTCTAGCAGATTGTCGAAATTTTTTTTAATGTATTCCAATAATATCCTCCTTCTTTATATTCTTTATATATTTGTTTGGAAATTTCATAATTTTTTTTAAATCTTGATAACCTCTATATCCACCCTTTTCTGGTGTATCTTTTATATCAGCTCACACTTGTGAAAAATGACGTTCTCTTGCAGCATATATTAGTTGTGGAAATGTTTTTGTTTTATTTGACATACTTGGATATTGTACTCCAAAAATTGATTCAAATCCATATTTTACAGATAATCCTACAATACCAGCAATTTCCGCAAGACTACCGTCTTTTTTATAATCTTCAACAAAGTTATGAATAGCTTCCCTATCTGCTGCTCTAATATCTGCTTCAGATGTTGCTAATTCATATTCCAAGTCAGGAACGGAATCTAGATACATCATCGACCAGTCGATCTAGGATTTATTTCTAGTAATGTCATATATATAGTACGTCATGCCGGGAGGTCAACTGACTAAAGGGTTAAATAGTTTCGATTAAGGTGGTATTTTACTCTAGAATTTTGAAAAATTCGCTTTTTTTTTTGTTTTTCATATATTTAAAGTTTAGACCTTTAAGAACATATCCTCCAAAGGATTTTTAAAAAGTAAAATTATTTTAAGAGCTACAGTTACTTTAGTACCAGCAGTACCTAGCCTGGTTCGGTTTGACTCATTTTTTTAAACGCGTTTCTCTCGAAACTACTTTTTTCCACACGGTACCGGCATTATCTCAAGTTCTATACAACCGATTTACTTGAAATTTTGTGTGAACCTTCTTAATATATTTCTTTATCGTTCCTACCAGCATCGTGTCAATTTTTTTTTTTTAATATTTAAAAAAAATTCAGGAATTTTAAAAAAGAAAGCGTAAAAAATAATTTTTATTTTCAGGCAGTTTTCAAAAAAAAAAATTCTTCGTATTCCCTGAGGTAGGGACTATAACAGCATCCTTACTGATTAAGAATTTCGTTTGATTTTTTTTTCAGACCACCAGGAGAGTCAGGATCTATGTCACCAGGATGCGCCATTTTTTTTTTACACCTGTCTCAAAAATTGCAAAATTGTAGCCTAACTGTCATGAGACTTTATTTCTATTTTATTTTTTATTTTTGCCGCCATATGACTGGTTATAATTACGAGTACACTGATCAATAAAAACAAATGTTTTTCTGTGTAACAAGAAAAATTTTGGCTGATTCTGTTAGGAATAAGATCAAGTGGAATAGAATTAGTAGTCTAAAATTCTAGATATGAATAGTTTTATTGTAATATGATTTTTTTACTTTTACGAAATAACGAATTTTTTTAACAAAAACTAAATTATTATCAATGTTATAATATTAAAATAAATACTTTATTATGATTTTCTCATGTATTTCGCGTCAGGAACGTCCCTCTGTAATCCCCAGCAATAATCAGCCAGCGTAGTTGGACTCCATTTTCCCTGATATCGTTTTTCTATGGCAAAAATGTCTTGGTAGAATCGTTCCCCGTGTTCATCACTAACGGCACCCAAGTTTGATGGAAAAAAGTCTAAATGTGAATGTAAAAAATGTATTTTCAAGAACATATTGCAGCCTAATGCTTCATAATTCTCTAGAACTTTCTCAACAATAGTTTTATAGTCATTTGATCGCTGATTTCCAAGAAAATTTTCAGTGATTTTTATAAATGATTCTCAAGCTGGTTTTTCCGGCTCGATGAGCGGGTTTTTAAATATATCATCTTTTATCACTTGATTAAAAAGCCTGATTTGAAGACCTACAAACACGCCCACTTTAATTTTGGTGCACTGATTTTAGGGAATTTTTCTTTTAGCTATTGAAATTCAGCGCCATTTTTATCCATTGCTTTTACAAAGTTTTTCATCAGGTCAAGTTTTATATGGAGAGGTGGTAAAAATATATCTTCAGGTTGTACTAATGTTTCACATTTTTTATTCCTGGAGTAAGACATCGTCTTTTGCACCACTTTTTCTTCACGTAATGGTTCTACCTATCCCTACTGTCCCATTCACAAAGAAAACAACAAAATTTTGTATGCCCAAGTTGCAATCCTAATTAAAGCGCAACAACTTTTAAATCTCCGCAAATTTTCCATTTATGTTCGTCGTACTGAATCTTTTCTAAAAGAAATTTCATTTTTTCATAGGATTCTTTCATGTTAGCACCATAACCTAACGGTATGGAGGAAAGATTATTGTGTTTTTGAATAATCTATAAATAAACGCCACGCTTCAGTCTTGTGTTGTGCTCCCAAAATATTCATAACATCACAGACACTTTTACAAAATATCAAATCATTGTCTTGTGAAAAAAAAAAAACTTTTTAACTCTTCATCTCGATGCCGAAAAAAAAGTTATTTTTGTTTTTGGTTGCAATAAATTCCATCCTTTTAATCGAGATCCTAAAAGTTCTCCTTGTTATTTAGACAAGTGCAAATCACGAACTAAATCATTAAGATCTCCTTGAGATAGTACTAGGTGTGGCGTTTCTTCCTGGAGACAGCTAGATGAAGAATCAATTTGAAAATCAGGATCAGTATTTATATTATCTGTTTCTTCTGATTCAGTTGAAAGATCAGAGCGCTGAGGTAGTTTTGGTGTAGGTAGTTCTTCACTGTGAGGAATTGGTTTTTTAGCAGATGAGACATCAGGATACTTAATTTGTTTTTAAGTAGTTTTAATTGTAATGCCTTGTATATTAGCCAGACCCAACCCGTAAGAAGTCCTACATACGTAACCCAACAGATGTGTAGAACCCACACTTTATCTTGCTGTCCAACAGGAAAACCGAAATAACCTTCATACAATTTTTTTTTATTAAAAGTGTTAAATTTCTTCGTTGAGATACAAAACTTATTTCACCGCAAATCTAACAGAACTTGTCAGGATAATTTTTACACTTTCTTGACATTCTCTAAGAATCACTCCACTCAGCAAACACAAAATATAGACACTTTTCTGAAAAATAAAGCACTGAATTAGAAAATAATAAGGAAAAGGCGATTAAAATTAAACTTTACTGATAAGTACCGGAACATGGAAACTAATCCTAATCAAATCAATATGCGTATGATTTGTAGAGAGGTTAGGTAGATGTTTCGAAAACACTGCTTACTTTTTTTGTTACAAAATTTTGTTGATCAGTGTTATACTATATGTATGTGTTGAGTGTGATTGTGAAGCAAATAATGTGGCTGACTAATTTAAACAAAATTATAATTACACACGATTTTTCACTAACTTTTGCAATCGTTAATATATTTATTTATTTTTGCGGGGCTTTTTCAAACTTTTTGTGACAGATTTTGCTCTCTCGGCCGTAGGTTAGTGGAGTAATTACCGAAAAGTGCAAGAAAAGCGAAAACAAACCAAGAATCAAAATGTGAAGAAAAACAGCTGATAAATATGAGACTGGCGCGTGATTCATACAAGAAGGGTTCAGAGCGACTGAAATTTATTTAATTTGTAATGGAAAACATTTTGAAATAATTTGTTATTTTTGTCATACTAAAAACTAACTTCGGTCCGCCTGCAAGCTTTGAATAGTGTCGAAACGAACAAGCAACTGGCATAAAACGAATTGACTGGCATAATCAGTTGATAATGGAATAGCAAGCGGTTTAGCACTCTAAAATTTAATTGGAGTTTGACTGCATAAATGTTGTGTTTTTTCACTATGTAGTCCAGTCATTTAAGCTTAAATTAGGTAAGAATCTCGGAATTCGATATACCATTTATATGTCTGCAGGGTATACTTACCAAATCTAGGTTTTGAGACAACTTTAGGGTGTCAATATACAAGTATTTACAGACATATAAATGGGTATATCGAATTCCGAGGTGAACTTAGTATAGTGACTGGATTAATGTGGAAGAGTTTTAGAGCTCCCAGTGAGCAGTGAAGTGGCCTATCAAATGATTGCTCTGCCTTGTTTCCTACAGGGTATTACATTTGTTTTTTGCTTATCGCTTAGCAATGTTTGCGATCTTTTTTGCTGTTTGCTCTGCGTCATACCAGATAATTACGTCAATTATAATTACAAGCATTATAAAAGTAATTTTTTCCTTTTATTTTTGTATTATATATGGTTGTTGTTTTTATTTTTGGCTTGCAGTTTCTACACTGTAAGCACAGAAGTGCAAAATCTATAGAATGCGAGTATAGAGGGCACGTTAAAAATATCAAACAACTCTTCGTGTAAATTACATTGCAATAACAATTTGTTTATTCTGCTGAGTGGCTGGCAGCTGATAAACAGCTGGCTGTAATGGGTGTGTGATTATATAGAAAGTAATGCAATTGATATGTATATATGTATAGTATGTATGTGAAGTATGCGACAAAATAATGGAAACCACACGACATTTTTTACTAATCTTTAAATATTTCTTGGAAGATTTGAACAAACTACACATACTGTACTCTGCCTGCTTAAGGCGTTATATACAGTTAGGATTTTCAAAAAATCGATTTTTTCGGGTTTTCTTAATATATATATATATCTGAGTATACACACACAAAATTTCAAGTCGATCCAACGAATATTTTCGAAGTTATAGATACATTAGTGAAGGCGCGCCGACTATATGTAAAGTGCTTTCAAAACTTTTTCTCGAAACGGTGTTTTCACAGTCGGTGAGCAAGATTTCTCAGAAACGGCTGAACCAATCGGTCTGAAATTTTTACACAAGCTTCTTAACTATATTTTTAGTAATTAATTGAAGGATTTCCCCAACCGATGAAAATTTCTTATTTTTATTAACAATTAGAGACCCGAATTTTGGTCGAAAATCGAACCTTTTGCTTTGAGTAGCCGCCATTTTTTCAAAAAATTTTTTTTTTTGCTAATTTCTTCGATCAATCACTAGATTATTTTTTATGTAGATTAATGAAATTTATTTGGTTTTTGCATTTTAAATGATCCAGTCCAGAGACATCGTAATCACCGCATGAGCCCTTTTGTTTTGCGGACCTCTGCAAAATTGGCAATATCAACGTTCCCGATAATTATTTTTGGCAATAAAAAATATTTGAATATAGTTTAAGGTTGTCATAGTATACCTGCCAAGTTTCAAATCAATAAACCAAATAGTTTGCTTAGAAAAAATTCTTGAAAAACGCCTATTTTTCGACCTGCTAACTGTATATAACCCCTTAAATAAGCGTTGAAAATTTTTTGCTCAGAATCATTTAAATGTACCTGGGGCATGGCAAAATAGAAAGAAAAAATATTCTAGCAGCAAGGCCATACTACAAAAAGTGATACAAAATTACCATAAAAATAGTGGACTGAAAAAAACGCCAATAATCATAGTCACACGGAACCAAATCAGGTTAATAGGGTGGCTGCGGTACGATATTGGTTGAAAATTTAGCGAAAAACTCACGAAGAACCAATGCAGTATTCGACGGTGCATTATCGTGGCACCAAAGACTAAGAATTGTCGTCCCATAATTCCGGTCTCTTTTTACGAATAGCTTCGCGCAAACCACGCATAACACTCAAATAGTATTGCTTGTTGACAGTTTGGCCTGTCGGAAGACATTCGTAGTGCACGGCACCTCGCTACTATACGAAGAAAACTATCAACATGACCTTGATTTTTGACCTTCTTGACATTGTTTTTTCGGCTTCAGCTCATCTTTGAAACAATATTCTCATCTATTGTTCGTCCGTTGCCGGGTCGTTTCATGAAATCCTGATAGTCGAAAAGAATTTTTGCATAAACGTTAATCCGACGCTTTATAATTCTCAAAGGGTTAATAAAATGATAGTAAGGACTGCGTCGAATAAAATTGTCCGTTACATTTTTCTTTTTTCATATAGTGCAATTAAAAATTTTAATTAAACAAATTTTTATCTTAGTAACTCTGAAATACATGCCAAAAAATATTATGCATCCGTTAGAGTCAATAAAAATGCATTCAACGCGAAAATGGCAAGCGAAGTGGAAGTGCGCGAAAAAATTACTAAATTTTTTCAAAAGAAACGACCACTGTGTTTAAAAAAATGGCCAAAGAAGTAGGGGCTAACCCTAAAACCATTTCTCCTGTTATTAAACGCTTTAAGGAAGATGTGCGTTTTGACAAGAAGAAAGGTTTTGCTAAAAAGAAAGGGCTACATGATCGGGAGAAGGCGAAGAACGTTGTTACCATTCTCAAGAAAGACCCAAGCATTTCGGGCGGGAAATTAACGAAGAAGGCTGGCTGCTCAGAATCTTTCGTACGCCGGACGAAGAAAGAAACTAGGCTGAAGACATACAAGGTACAGAAAGTTCCGGATAGAAACGCTGTCATGAACGAAACCGCAAAACAACGAGCTAAGAAGCTGAGGAAAGATTTTGTCAATAAATTCGAATGCTGCATAATGAATGTCGAGACCCATGTTTTAGCGGTCTTTTCTCAGCTACCTGGACAGGAATTTTATACAGTCGATTTTCGAGGAAATGTTGCTGAAAATTTCAAAGCCAAAAAAGTGACAAAATTTCCAAAGAAATTTTTTGTGTGGCAGGCAATTTGCAGTTGCGGCAAAAGGAACAGCTCATTTGTTACATCGGGTATAATCAACAGCAAAATATATGTGAAGGAATGTTTACAAAAGAGATTGCTCCCATTTTTAAGCCAACATGAAGTGTCCACATTGTTTTGGTCAGACCTCGCTTCATCTCACTATAGCAAAACAGCCTTAGAGTGGTTTCAACGGAATGGAGTGGTTTATGTACCAAGAAAAGCAAATCCACCTAACTGTCCAGAACTAAGGCCGATTGAGAGATACTGGGTTTTAGTAAAAAGGGAAGGCAATGAAGGCAACAAAAAAAGTGACCAAAGACCTTCAGAAAAGTGAAGAAAGTGGTCTTCAGCAGCTATGAGAGTAATGGACACTACCATAAAAGCACTAATGGACGGGGTTCTGGAAAAAATAAAAATATTTATTAATAACACATAATTCTTGGTTTATTCCTCAGTTTTCAAATTTAAAATTAATGTTTTTAATAAAAAATTTTAGCTTATAAAAATCGGAGAATTGGTTTAAAAGATTTTTTAATTTTTGTAACGAACAATTTTATTCGACGCAGTCTTTAATTTAATAGTTTTTAAGCTTGGACCGTCTAAACGAATGGATAGCGCTCAATTCTTATTATTTTGTAAATCAATCATGTGCTTCTAAACTCGAAATTATAGCCACCAACGTCTTCTCTACTTATTCTATTTAGAGAACTTCTCGAAATTTGGGATGTTACTTTTTTTTTTATTTACTTTTGACCAAAGTGGAGATCTAATTACAGAGGAAATCATATCTTCGCACATTAACCAATGATTTTCTACATTGGTATACTCTCAAGCTGCAGTCTTCCGTCTGTTGCGAATGCCAAAAGTAATAAAAGTGCACATCCTTTAATCAAAGTGTGCTGTAATTTGGCAAACGACGACACGACAGCTTGAAATCAAAAGTAATTTCATACAAATACAATATTGAAATTACCATTGCAAGAACAAAATTGTAACGAAGAAAGCAGATTTCGGCGCCTGGCCAAACTATGTACTTAAGTATATGTTTCCCGCCTTTTTCTTGGCGCAACAAATGCGAGCGCAAGCAGAGAGCAAGCGAATTGTTTGAAATTATTTTCATTATATTTTTCTATTTTTTTTTCTTTTTTGTTTTCTTTTGTTTGTTTTTGGCCAATTTCGTGTCTGTGGTCATGGACACCATATGGCGGCGCTTGTTGCCAAGTCGAAGCAGGAAAGGAAACGAAATATTGCTATTTTTATAGGATATTTCTTGCAGCCAGACAGTCGTGTATGCATATTGCTCGGTACCTAAGTATGTTCCCAAAAGGACAATAATGCTTAGGTAATTGTGTGTATGCATGTTGATCTATTTTTAGTTTTTATTTTATTTCGGGCTTATTTATTTGCAGATGTGATTATTTTTATTAGCCAACTTTTTGAAGTCAAACATATTATTATTCTATTTATAGCATGAAATATGCCAAAAAACTTTAAATAATAAAAAATATTAACTACCGAAGCTATAATACCCTGCACATGTGCATTTTTAATAGCTAAAAAGGGTACAAAAAGATCTTTTAATTGATTTTGACTGGTCAGTTTGTATGACAGTTATAAGCTATAATGATCAGATCTGAAAAATTATACAGCGATTGTAGCGCTGCCTTGTTCAAAAAGCCATATCAAGTTTCGTGAAGACACCCAAAAATAAAATAAAAAGTTTTTCATACAAGGACTTATGTACATTTGATCAGTCAGTTTATATGGCAGCTATATGTTATAGTGGTCCGATCTGTACAATTCCTTCGGAGATTAGAGGGATGTCTTGGATAATAATCCATGCCAAATTTTGTGATGATTTTTGAATAAAAAGGGTTTCCATAGAATAATTTTATTTGGCTCGGTCGTTGGGGTAAAAGATGTGCTCAAAATTTCAGAGTGATATCTCAAAGATGAGGGACTAGATCACGTGTATCCAGGCAGGCAGGCTTGTCTAAATCGGCTCAGAGCATTAAATATTTAATTATATACATAAATATTTTACTAGTCTCCGACGTTTCCTTCTGGGTGTTACAAACTTATTGGCAACCTTAATTTACACTGTGCGGGGTATAAATGTAGAAAGCCAATAATGCTTACAATGCTTTATTACAGTTAAAGACAGTTACAATGAATAGGGTGATCCATTCGAGGTTCTCTACTTTTTCTTTTAAAGAAAAATCACAGGAACTTAACATTTAATAGGAAATGTTATTAGCACTCGAAAAAAACATTTTTTTTTTTTTTTTTGAAGATTATGTCTTGCAAACTCAGTTGATCCAACCGTTGGATCCAACTCACGATGACTCGTTTCAGCATTCCGACTAGTAGCCGATGATTGACGGCGTGATTTTTTGCTCTGAGGCCTGAATCGAAGCGGTATTTTCCGCATAGACTTTAGACTTAACTTATCCCGACAGAAAAAAGTCTAACGGTGTTCTTCGACTGGCCCAAAACGTCACATTATCTGTTCACCGAAGTGTTCTCTCAATAAATTCAGTGATTGATGCGATGTGTGAAAAGTGGCGCTGTCTTGTTTAAACCAAATGTCGCCGAGATCACGAGATTGAAGTTTAGGCATCAAGTAGTCGTTTATCACGGGACGATAGCGGTCGCCATTGACGGTTATGTTCTCACCGGCATCTTTTTTGAAGAAAGAGCGGCTGACGATTCCACTGGCTCACAAACCACACCTAACCTTTGTTTTTTCAAGACGAAATGGCAGCTCTTAAAATTCTTCGGGTTGTTCTTCGTACCAATTGACATAAATATCGGCCTCATCAATAAAGATTCGAAACACTTGGCTGGAAAACGTCGGATCTTTTTGGAACTCTTCACGAGTCCACAGAGCGTAGCGATCTCGTTCGAGAAAGTCGAGCGATTTCAGTTCTTGCACAAGCTGTAGTTTGTACGCTTTCAATTTCGGATCTGTGCCAAGTCGTTCCATATGTCAGTCCGAGGTGATTCGGCCCCCGAACCGACCATTCATTGCTTTCGTGTACACTCTCAGCTGCGGCTGCTACATATTCTTCACTATTATCCAATAATAAATGCTGATTCTCAAGATCGGTGATGGTGCGAATAGTATGCTCAGTAGGCCGATTATGTTGACCATAAGTTGAGCGAAACACAATCTTCATAAAGGAAGAATATTCGTATTAAAGTTGAAGGCGTAAGTCTTTCCACGATAAAATGGCATATACTTCTAATACAGAATAAAAATAGCATGACAGCTTGACAAGTCTCACGCGTGATCTGTCAAAAAAACGTTACTTTCTTAACCAAATTCGAATTGGATTATTTCGACTTCTTACCAGATTATAACCATAGCGAGATAGAAGTCGGATACTGTTGAGAGATTATTAAAAGGCGAGACATGGCAAATATATATGCCATACTTCAGTCTTTTCACTTATAACTGATGACTCAGATTCGCATCTGCTAGAACGGGTCATTACTCTTCGGTGCGCGTGGAGCTGTCAAACAATAAAAATGTGGCTTTTGTTGTTAAAAGGCCAGCGTGAATAGACAGTAAATAGACTACTTTTAGGTGATAAAGATGAATTATAAAAGTATGTTATCTCAAGTGAGTCTCTGTGTGATATAGTCACAGGTGATTTAGAGCATCCTATGAGTTTAGTGACTTGAGAAACTCAGAGAAAATCTGAATGTATGAAACTGAATGTTAAAATATATAACTGCAGATAGTTCCATTATTTTTCAATCGCCTTACGAGAACTGCTACGCTACAGCGGGTTCGCTTTCCTAATTTGGTAGCGCTCAACGCTAGTGTCTCTATAAAAAATCTGCTAATTTATTTAATTGCTAGTACTGATTATCACATAACTGAAAAAATGACTGATTTAAGGGCGTTAAAACAGTAATTTCATATAAAATTACACACACTTATGCACAAATACATACTCACCACATGCGCTTTATGGAAAGCTGATATCTGCCGCTTTACGCCCATGGTCACATGTCCATAAATGTACTAACTAAATGCCGGCCTTTTGTGTTTTAGACTGTTTAATCGACTTTGAGCTGCGCATATACACATACAAACATACACTTTCACATACATATGAACATACAAAGATATTGCGGTTTCAGCAAGTGCAACGCAACGGCGGAGATAAGTAACAAAGCAAACAAACAAATGACATGAAAAATGACACACATTCATACATACATTTTATATATTTACAAACTCACATGTATGCGTGTACTTGTATTGGAAAATATCACACAAACATTCCTCTGTGTTACTGTTGTTGTGCTGTCACAAAATCGCAAACAAATGCAGTCAGTGCTAATAATAATTATCGCATTTGCGAAAATATATTTATATACCTTAGGGTGGTTCTTAAAAAAATTAACAACAATCTTTTTGGAATCTACAAACCCTTTCTCAATATATTTTTTATAATTTAAATCTTACCTTCTATCTACGGATTGAAAACCCAACAACCTAACAAAAATCTAATGGGAGGCTACGACTCCCCGGGGAAATATGTTTTGTAAAAGATTCGTGAAGATCATGCTACCTGGCATCTCCGGATCGAAAACCCACCAACCAGATCGATCCGGTTGTGATAGACGGAAAACACGCCTTCAATTGTTTAGAGCTGCGTACGCTACGAGATCCTAGCATTGACTCGGACCACTATCTTGTTGCAGCCAAGATACGCACCCGCCTCTATGCAACAAAAACCACACGTCAAAAAAGACGCAAGGAAGCTTCGACGTCGAGAAGCTGCAGTCACAGCAGATAACCGATTTCTACTCGACTTGCACTTCTGCTCTCTGAGAGCACTCCTCGGCAACTAATTTTAAAGGGGAAATCTGTCACGGTATTTAAAGGAATTTAAACGTACAGTTGCAAAAGAAACCGTTAGTTTTTGGAAAAGGCAAATAGAACACCACTACGAAAAGATAAGACTAATAGAAGGTTTCAATACCGGAGCATATTAAATTTCGGAAGGAGTACTTCTCTGATCTGCTGAATGGCAGTGAAATACCAGGTAATGGTAAAGCCCGATTCCCAAATTTGATGACGATGGAGCGGACCTTTAATTGCCCGACCATGAGAAATTCGAGTTGCAATTACCCCCCTTGTAGAACAACAAAGCGGCGTTGCCGATATATTGCCAGTCGAACCCTTCCATTACGGCGGTAAATGAAATGATAAGGAGCAGAGAGCAGCTTCTTTGTAGTATATGGTCGGATGAAAGCATGTCCGAAGATGGGAATTCAAGTGTGCTCGGTTGTGTGAAAGATTAAAGCCCACCATCGTCAAACTGATTGGATCTGATCAGTGGGGCTTTAGACCTGGAAAATCAGCAACTGAGTAGATATTCACCATGCGCCAAACCTTGGAAAAGACCTGTGAAGAGAGTATTGACGTACATTACCACTTCGTCTATTTTGAAGCTACTTTTGAGAGCGGGAAAAAGGGAGCTCCCTTTTTGAATTTGGTATTCCCTGGAAAACTAATACGAAATCCCAAAATCGCTCCGTCAGGATCTTTAAGGACCTCTCCGAGCCGTTCGATACCAAACGAGGTTTCAGGTAAGGCGACAGCATATCGTGCAACTGCTTCGATATACATACTTCTGCAGAAAATAATTCGGGCTGCGAAGAAAATAGGTCTGTTAGTGAACGAGGGTAAGACAAAATAACTGCTGTCATTAAACAGTTGTCGCACTCGCGACTTGGCTCCCACGGCGCTGTTGACAGTCATAACTTCGAAGTCGTACATAATTTAGTCTATCCTGGAACCGGCATTAACACCAGTAACAACGTCAGCCTCGAAACCCAACTCAAAAAAGCTCTTGCCAAACTCTAGAAGTCGCTCATCATTCCCGTTTTGCTATATGGTGCAGGAGGCATGGACAATGACAACAGCTTTCAGGAGAAAGGTTCTGCGGAATATTTATGATCCTTTGCGCATTGGCAACGGCAACATGATCGGGAGAAGGCGAAGAACGTTGTTACCATTCTCAAGAAAGACCCAAGCATTTCGGGCAGGAAATTGGCGAGGAAGGCTGGCTGATAAGAATCTTTCGTACGCAGAACGAAGAAAGAAGCTAGGGGTGAAGACGTACAAAGGGACAGAAAGTTCCGGATAGAAACACCGTCATGAACGAAACCGCAAAACAACGAGCTAAGAAGATGAGGAAAGATTTTGTCAATAAATTCGAATGCTGCATAATTTGGGTGTCGGGGACCTACGTTTTAGCGGTCTTTTTTTCAGCTACCTGGACAAAGGGAAATTTTTTACAGCCGATTTTCGAGGAAATGTTGCTGAAAAATTCAAAGCCAAAAAGGTGAAAAAATTTCCAAAGAAATTTTTTGTGTGGCAGACAATTTGCAGTTATGGCAAAAGGAACAGCTCATTCGTTACATCGCGGGATAATCAACAGCAAAATATACGTGAAGGAACGTTTACAAAAGAGATTGCTCCCATTTTTAAGGCCAACGTGCTTCATGTCACTATAGCAAAACAGCCTTAGAGTGGTTTCTACGAAATGGAGTGGTTTATGTGACAAGAAAAGCCAATCCACCTAACTGTCCAGAACTAAGGCCAATTGAGAGATACTGCGGGTTTTTGTAAAAAGAGAGATGAAGGGGAACAAAAAAGGTGACCAAAGACCTTAGAAAAGTAAAAAAAAAGGGGTCCTTTAGCAGCTATGAGAGTATCGGACACTACCATAAAAGCACTAATGGACGGGGTTCCGGAAAAAATAAAAATATTTATTAATAACACATAATTCTTGGTTTATGCTTCAGTTTTTCAAATTTAAAATAAATGTTTTTAATAAATAATTTTAGCTTATAAAAATCGGAGAATTGGTTTAAAAGATTTTTTCATTTTTGTCACGGACAATTTTATTCGACGCAGTCTTTATATGTATATGTGTATATTCATGTGTGTCACATTCTCACTCGCCTCTGACAATCTACCCATATTTACTTAATACAAAGCACTTGAAATATCGTTTCGCTGCATTTTAGTAGACTTTAAGTACACATCGAGTATACTTTATGGTGGAATTGATTTGAGAACTTTCATTTTATCACCACTTGACAATGTTTTGCAAATTGCTGTTTACCTAAAAATACATACATACACATACTATATACGTGTAAATGCTTAATATATATAATTAAAAGTGTATGAGGATATAATTTATACATATACATATGCATATAGTAGTGCAACTTCTCGTGTTTTTGTTGTGTTTATATATTTGTTATTGGCGAGGTATAACAATACTTCAAATATCGCCGCATATCGATCAGTATACTCACCGCATGCATGTGTGTGTGTACAAATATGCACTCGTAATTACTATAGTCGATTGTTTGTTTGATTTCGTTACTCGCCTAAACAGGGTGCCACGTAAAAAACATTTCAATGTTGTGTTAAATTTTATATTTTTTAAGGCATCAACATGCCTTTGATTTCCCATAAAATCATACTTAAGAGGGTTCTAGTCTAGAAGCATGAATTTCGGATAATTTTTAAAGTGTCGTAAAAAAAGGTAATTAATATTTTTACTATACATTTTTATTAGTTATTTGTTGATTTTAGAAAAGTACAGAAAAAAAATTAAAAACTAAAAGAAAATAAAAAATTTCAAAAATTATGAGCTGACGAAGTGGGGGGTCTCTAAAAATTTCCACGTGACCATACCCATGATTTCAACCCTCCTAGTTATCTGAAACCAAAAAGAAAAAAAGATTATTAATCTAGAATAATGTCGCAATGGTCGGAACAACGGAAAAGTGGGGAAAAAAATTTTCACAAAATGGCGACTGCCTGAAAAAAAAATATTTTTTTTGATCACTTTTTCTGACTATTTCAAATTTTTTAAAAATAATAAAAATAAAAATTTGGGGATGGGGCTAGTTCCAAGCATAGACAAGCCTATAAAGAAGACTCTGTAAAAATTTCAAGTAAATCGGTCCAGTAGAACCTGAGAAATCGTGGGTATCGTATCGAAAAAGTCAATTTTGGGAAAAACGCGTTTAAAGTTTCGCGTTTCTGCCGAACCAGTTTAGATGCCGGCTCAGAAAACTGCCCTTATCTCCGAAAATAATTTGAATTTTGAAAAATCCTCTTGTACACATATTCTTCAATAGTTAAACTTTGAAAACATAAAAAAAAATCGATTTTTTTTAATTTCTAGACAAGAATATCGCCTTAATGTTGGATTAAAAATTTGCTTAACCCCAATCGAAAACATAATCAAACTTTTTAACAATAACAAGTCCCCAAAGCTGAGAAGATCCCGGATACACAAATAATATGTTGCTTTCGTCGTGATTTAGTTCTTGCTTTCTTTGATATTTGAGATTTTCACTGCTGGATTATGGAAATAGAGATTCGAATAGAGATTGGAGTATTTAAAATGTCAACTGTTTAGCTCTCACAGTATCTTTCGAGCGGAGAAAGTAGATATTATATTAACGTTTCGAGACTTTAAAAATAATATCAAAGCTAGGTTTTCGAAAGAAGTGGTAGGAATATCGAATGATGTTCAGATTGCCTTGAACTGAAGAATCAATTAAAAGAAATGTTTGGTCAATTAGGTTCCTGTCTCGTCATTTATAACATTGTTTAGTTAAGGTAATCTAAAGCCTTGTAACTTGTGGACAAACAGGGTTGATGCAGTCTATGCCGTTACTGATACGACTCCGTTACTAAGCTATGACCCTGTCTTCTCCCTACTGCATTACGTGTATTTACCTCTTTTTTTATCTAGTAGAGACGACTTACTACTAAAGCTTTGCATTACTTGCGGTTTATATTTTCGTCCGGCCAACCGTATTGGTTTCGAGGTTCTGCTCGCTGAGTACGCCCCTTGCGCTGCTGCGGTCTCCACTTGAACTGCCGCTCAGCAATGTGGCTGGCAATGGATGCTGGAATTGACATGTTACGAGCAAATATTGAAACTGAAATACAATTGAGACGCAGTGAAGTTTGAATGTCACTTCAATTGTGTTGGAATGAAGCCGGTTTTTTGTTTTTGTTTGGCAAGCAAATCAAATGGCTGCAATAAAAAGTTTTTATTTTCTATTTTATTTAAAATCTAACAAGTGGATTTAGTTCAGTGAGTCGCTAGCTTTGATTTTGATTCGGGTTGAGGCACTCAGCTGTGTTTGTATGCGCAGGTACAACGGTTAATTGCTGTTATTTGGCATTGCAATGTCGTATTTGTAATTATTTCGTTCGCTTCATGCACATATTTCAAATTCTTAGCGGGTTTATGCAAGCAATTTGTTTGCTAACATTGGCATGTGATTGTTATGGACCCCTATTTAAAGTCTAGTTTTTTAATCCGAATTTCGTGATGATATCTCGTCAAATGAAAAAGTTCCCTTTAGAAGATTTGATTTCGATCGTTCAGCTTATATAACAGCTGTGCTATAGTGATCGTATATTGGATGTTTCGAAAGATGAGTAGTCTCTTGAGCAGAAAAGACTTAGGTAAAATTTCAGATCGATACAGATGGACAGACAGACGAACTTTGCTAAATGGACTCAGCTTGTGCACTCGCTGATCATTAAATATTTTGTTGCATTTGCGCTAAAGGGCTCCATTTTTCTTTACAGCTCGGATCAGATCATAAGAAACCTCAGTTTACCGTACCAAATATCATACGAAGATGTCTTGATGAATATTGCACTTATCTTAAAGGTTTATGAGTAGCTTTACTGAAATATCGTTGGTACAACTGTGTTCGAAATAATAGCAGTGGCATAACCCAGTATTCAAATGAAGCAAAAACATCTTGTGATTGAATGTATTTAATTCGCTCATATCCAAGCTTAAAAAAAATAATTTCTTTAAAGAATAAGATAAAGTTCTTCTTTAAATAAATAAAAAAGTTTTTTAATGAAAATTTCAGCTGTGATTAATAATAGCAGTATTGAGGATTTTACTTCAAAAATCAATTAATTCGTTGTAATAATATAAAATAAAGTTTAGGCAATTAGTATTTCGTCGAATGACCGTTGTTGGATAGCACAGCTGCGAATCTTCTAGGCATGGAGTCGACCAAACGCTTGCATTTCTCGAGAGGAATGACCTTCCACGCCTTCTTCACAAAACTACATAATTGCTTCGTATTTGACGGGTTCTGGAGTAGTTAGAATTTTCAAAACTTTTTTTTTTTTGCATTTTCGTTAAGTGTAATATCTTAAAAATATTCCGTAAAAATTTTACGTTGATCCGATAATTAGTTTTTGAGTTATTCGACAAATAACAAAGAGAGCTCGGGCACTGCAAAGCGCTAATTTGAAACTTTAAACGCGTTTTTCTCAACCGGTGGCAACTGTAACTCGAAAACCGCTCAGTAGATTTTACTGAAATTATACAGCTTTTAGAATACATAATAAACTCG
Organism: Bactrocera correcta; assembly: GCA_027475135.1. NCBI lineage: Eukaryota > Metazoa > Arthropoda > Insecta > Diptera > Tephritidae > Bactrocera > Bactrocera correcta. The sequence goes on from CM050326.1 coordinate 71,771,431, forward strand.
GGCCTGATCGAAGATTTTTTTGTTCTACAAAATATATAAAAATTTCGAATTTTAAAGACCAATTAACTGTTGATTTTTTTCGCAAAAATTAAGAAAAAAATTTCCTGAGGCCGGCCGCCATTTTGTTAATTTTCCAAAAAAAAAAAAAAAATGAAATCCTTCGATCAGGCCCGGGATTATCTATGTATAAAACTAATTTCTTTTGTCCGATTGTTTTTAGATGAATCTCCAAGGACTTATAGTTCTCACCGCAAGTACTATTTTTTGGAAATGGGTCAAACAACTATGACTTTGGAAATTATTTTTTTTTTTTTTGAAATTTTCGTGACTTCAAGCCAACACATTATATAATAATGCCATATTACCACTTTTGTAAAATAACATGATTTAATAGCAAAAAATAAAAAATACCGAAAATTCTCATTTTTTGCGTGTCTCTGACTACCCCTAACCCCTTAAGGTCCGGTGACTGAGCCGACCAACCCATAAACTCAGCTCCATTTAGATCAAACCAAATTTTTGCCAACCTGCTGGTATGTTCTTGTTGATAGACCCATTTCAACGGCATTTTCCAGTCGACTCTATCATTTCAACGTACAATTTGTCATCCATGTTTTCTTTAATCCAAAATAACGGACCTGTACCATAGTAAGAGAAGCACCCCCATGCATTGATTTTGGCAACTCCATGTTTTACCGTCCGTGAAACATATTTATGATCAAATGAGACGTTTAATGGTCTTCGTACATACTGTCGACGTCCTCGGGAACCAAATAAAACAATTTTGTTTCATCGGACCACAATTTGTTGCGCCATTTTTCAACTGACCAAAGCAGGTGCTCTTCTAGCCATTGCTATTATTCACACACTACTGCTATTATTTCGAACACAGTTGTATAAATGCTATATTGCTAAGCAGGTCTCCTAGTTCCAGAATATTTCAATTTCACTGAAATTTGTGAAATTCGCAAAATACCAGCCATATGGACCACAGACATAATTGAAGTGTAGAACTAAACTGACTCTTCTGTTCCTAAGAAAATATTTTATATTCATTAGTTATTAATAAGATCCAGTCTCAGAGCATCAGATCCAATCGCTAAACTATTTTTTGAAATCATTTGAATTGGTATCAGTAGTTTGCCATCGGTCTTACTCCACAAGCATTAGCTTTCCTTCACCTTTTCTGTTTAAAATTGCAAGCAGATTGCGGACAGACTCAGAGGATACATATAAACAATATTAATTTTTTAATAGAAGAAATATGTCCAGTTCTGGAATAAATATTTTAACTGTTCACGTTTTGGTTCGCGTCTAATGGCACTAACCTTAAGGTATCTAGTTTTTCTACTTATTATATTCTGATATCATTTTCTCTCCTTATAGTTTTCTAAGTACTGTCGAGATGATAATCCGTGGCCGCATCAGCAATCAGAATACTTTCTTTTTAAATATATAAGAACTCTCGCAGAGAAAAATATTACTCGGCTTGCGTTTGAAAATGGCAACATTCTACTGGCGGTTATGTTTCACAGACTTTAGCTGATATGAAAGGTTCCAACAAAAATCTGTTCCAAACCGCACTTCTTTCGCTCAATATGTGAGATCTTATAGAACCATTCTGTCTACATTTTCGATACTTTTTCAGTGCATTTTTCCATTGACAGCATCTTCACTTCGGTTGGGAACGACTTATCTAACCCATTGGTCAACGAGCCAACTCAATTATGGTACAATTCGTACTAAGCATGAGCTCCTATAGAACCAATCTCTCTATACTCCCTATATTTTCCGGTGTGTCTTCCACTTGGATATAAGATATTTTCTCTTCACATCAGTTGAGAGCAACGTGTCTTACTCGTTTCTCAATTTAACCCTGTGTTAAAATTTCAGAAAAGGTGTTGAATCAGCAAGTACGCACTCGCCATAACAATTGGTATTCACTATTCACTTGAAAACCGCGGCGTAATTGAATATTTATGATGCGGATTGCTAACATTTTTATGAGCCCTAGTGCAATTTTTATTGGTCGCTATACAAACGCATAGCATAAACTTTCCGCTTAGTCGGCGAACTTGCGACCAAACATGGTGTTCTGCAGAGAGAAATCAAGAGAGCATGTGGAATGGAAAGCAAAACTCTGCTTTACCGGCTTTTGAGTGCGCGATTAATAAAAAGTGAATTGAAAATTTATGTGACATTGCGCTGGTGTTGCTAATACCTGTGCGACTAGAGCTCGAGAGCCAAGCTTTGTGGTTAGAGCGGCCACAAAAATAGCAATTGATTTCATTAACTGACCCAAATGACAGCGTAAATTGCGCTTGTTGTTGTCGGATGAATGTTTCGAATGGGTGCAGCGCATAAAGAGGTCCACAGCGCAGCAATCTCACTGTTGACGAGGGCAGTTTGAGAAATACATGATACAAAACGTGATATGTTTGAGAAAGAGAAAATTCATTTAGCGCCTTTTAAAAAGCGCTAAAGAGCTGTTGTGAAAGACTCATTTACATAATCTTCGTGAGACATTTTTAGCGTTAACCGTTTTTTTTTTCTTTTTTTTTTTTTTGAAAATTTTCACAACCCTAATCTTGCTGCTAACTACCAAAATACACAGAAATTATTTTTCAAAGTTCAATAGTTAGCTTCGTTTGAGATCGTAGAAACGGGGTTGAAAGTAGTAGCTCAGTTTAAGAGGTCTTATCGGTAGTATTATCATCAACATAAGATCTGAATCTGTATTTTTCAAAAGCTTGTGGAAGAACTGAAGCTACTCTTGACAAGTTCCAAGAAAAATGGATTTATTGAGACAACGCTTTCGGCGAGCAAATAATTTCACGTTTTGAGCAAGTCGATTGATTACCAAGATCGTGCGATATCACACCGTTTGACTTTTTCCTATGGGCATATGTAAAGTCTAAAGTCTATGCGAACGATCCCGCTTCTATTCAGTCCTTGGAGCAAACCATCACTCGTGTCATTCGCCAGTTACCAATCGGGATGCTTGAACGAGTCATTGAAAATTGGACTCAAAGTATAGACCATCTGATACGAAGCCGCGACCAACCTTTGAAAAAGATAATCTTGAAAACAGAAATACGATAGAATGTTCTTTTGAATAATAATAAACATTCCCCATTAAATTTGATTTTTCTCTGTTTTGTTTTTAAAAAGGTAAGAAAACTCGAAATGGATCATACTTTGGTTCATATCAAGATATAATTTATTGAAGATTGTGAATTGATTTGAACCGGTTAACTTTCATATGTAAATTTATCAAAGTTAGCTAGCGAGTATAATCGGCGAAACGAACGCAACTTCTCTTATTCTAAAATTACTATTTCTTAAGGGGGTATTCTAGTCTAGAAGCATGAATTTCAGGTAATTTTTAAAGTGTCGTTAAAAAAGGCAATTCATATTTTTACTATTCATTTTTTTATTAGTTATTTGTTAATTTTGGTAGCGTAGAGAAAAAAATTAAAAACTAAAATAAAATAAAAAATTTCAAAAATTATGAGCTGACGAAGTGGTGGGTCTCTAAAAATTTCCACATGATCATACCCATGATTTCAACCCTCCTAGTTATATGAAACCAAAAAGAAAAAAGATTATTAATCTAGAATAATGTCGTAATAGCCGGAACTACGGAAAATTGGGGGAAAAATGTTTTTACAAAATGGCGACTGCCTAAAAAAAGTTGCTTTAGATTACTTTTTCTGATTTTTTGAATTTTTTAAAAACAATTTTTTAAAAATAATAAAAATAAAAATTTGGGGATAGGGCTAGTTCCAATCATAGACAATCCTATAAAGAAGAATCTATAAAAATTTCAAGTAAATTGTTCCAGTAGAACCTGAGGAATCGTGGGTATCGTTCCGAAAAAGTCAGTTTTAAGAAAATACGTTTAAAGTTTCGCGTTTCGGGCGAACCAGTTTGGATGCCGGGTCAGAAAAATGCCTATATCTCCGAAAATAATCTGAATTTTGAAAAATCCTTTTGTACACATATTCTTGAATAGTTAAACTTTGAAAATATAAAAAAATATCTTTTTTTTTTTAATTTCTAGACTAGAATACCCCCTTAACAACAACTTCCTGTTATGCTGCAGTATTGCCTCTGAAAATTTTTTTAAAATAAGACAAGCTTGAGATAAATGTGAAATCAGTAAAAAATTTTTTATGCTGAAAATCACTGACTTATACGTCACACCTCGTGCTTACCCAAGCAAACCAAAATCGTGTGAGCAGTGGAAGAACTTTGCACAAAACCATCCATGACCTTTGTTGAGAAAACCTGTAACAGCAGCTTTGCCACGCCTGAGCAGAACACACACACACACTTTGTATTTCAATAAAAATATCGCAACAATAAAATTATGTAAATTATGTCAAACAAAAGCGTCAAAGACAATGCGGATGATGACAATGAAAAAAGTGAAATTACAAATACCGAATAATGAACAGAAATGCAAATAAGCGCAATAAAGAGAGAAAATGCCAAACGAAAAATTCCACAAAATGAAAATAAAACCGAGAAAAAAGCTAGAAATTAACTGCTGGGTAAACAATAGTGACGTTGCAAAGGAAGGGCGAGCGAAAAAAGTAGAAGAAGCAAGCAAAACAAATAGACGCATTATCGTCATATTGTTATTAAACACAACAACAACAACTGCGTTAAAAAGGGCGTTGTGGTATTTTTGCTGCTAATAAAAATGTGGAAAGTGTTGACGTTTGTCAACAATAGCATGAACGCGCCGCGTCTGATTGCCACAAAGCCAAGCGCGGCCACTACGCGACGCGGCGCGGCACAACTGCGGTATTTATGAGTCGCGCTGTGCATGCGCGTTGTTATATGTAATCACACATGGCAGTACGGCACAACTGCAGTTGTAGCGCTGAAGAAAAGTGAAAACGCGCTTGCGCTGACATTTGACTGACTGTCATGATTTGAATACCAACACCAGCGAAAAAGAAACTTAAATAAACTAAAATACCAACAAAGGCGCTGCGGTCGCGCCAAGTGCCAGTAATTACACACGGCTGTTGGCGCACCTCATAAGTGAACTTATGTCTTCGCTGTATGCATGTGAACTTAGCAACTTATGCCAGAGCTTCAAATCGCTTGTGTTGCCGAAATAGTCGCATTGCTTACAAGCGCGCGCGTCGCTGTGCCTGCATAGCCTTAAAGCCTGTCGTCCTCACTTGTCGCGCTGTGAGACCTTGAAGTTGCTATTTTTTTTTTTTTTTTTTTTTGATACATACCGTGCGGCAACCTCACCTGCGCTGTTGTCTGGTGCTGTGGCACGCCATTGTTAATGCCACTTTTCCACTCGATTGGCCTTTATGCATGGCCACCAACCCGCCCGCCGACAGTATTTTCATATACACTGTTTCTATTGTTTGTTACCGCTGCTGTGGCGCATCTTCTTCTCGCGCTCGCCAATTAGCCGGCCTTTGGTAATTGGCACAAGGCACGACAGCTCTGCACAATAGCAGAAAAAGTAGAAGAAGATACTCAGCGCTGCATTGCTTGCCACAAGCAGCGCTCACTTGCCACTGTCACAGCCACTTCCCAAGCCATTATTATTGTTCTTGTTATTGTTTTATTTATTAATTTTTCATGCTTTTGCTTTTGTTTTTGTTTCGCTTACACTCCTTGTTTTTAACGCGTGCTTAATTGCAAATGGAACGAAATTACAATTAAACAAGTTTTCGCAATTACAATTCGCTTTTCCAGTTGTTTGTGTTCACCGCTCACTCTGCGTTTCGTTTCTTATTTGTTTGTTGTTCGTTTGTCGGCAAATGATAATGGCACAATGCAATCATAACTAATCGACTGATAAACAATACTTGTGGCAAAAAGTCGGTCTCATCCAATTATAATCAGCGTAATAATTCCAAAGCAGTTGCAGAGGAGGTGGAAACGTTTATCCGGTCAGGTTGAGGGTTGGGCGCCTAGTGGTGGAATCACTGTGTGTCTACATATGGAGCACTCTACGAGAGCGCTAGGTGACTTCTGTGCTTGGAATGAAATATTTGGGAATAGAATATTTCTGTATCTCATATATCGATTTGATCAATTTTTCTGAGTCGTACAATCGACTTTGTCTCGAAGTCTGCTAATTGTAGACAATCCAAAAACAGCTAGAAACAGTTTCTGATCTTTGAAATTCATTAATTTTTCGGCTTTGGTGCAAAGATCCGTTCTTCTGAGTTAGATTATTGATTTTATCTCGAAGACTGATAATTGTAGACAATCCGAAAACAGCTGGAAACAGTTTTTGATCTTTGGGATCCATTAATTTTTCGGCTTTGGTGCAAAGATGCGTTCTTCTGAGTTAGATTATTGATTTTATCTCGAAGACTGATAATTATAGACAATCCAAAAAGAACTAGAAACAGTTTTTGATCTTTGGGATCCATTAATTTTTTGGCTTTGATGCAAAGATCCGTTCTTCTGAGTTAGATTATTGGTTTTATCCTGAAGACTGATAATTATAGACAATCCAAAAAGAACTAGAAACAGTTTCTGATCTTTGGGATCCATTAATTTTTCGGCTTTGATGCAAAGATCCTTCTTCTGAGTTAGATTATTGATTTTATCTCGAAGACTGATAATTATAGACAATCCAAAAACAGCTAGAAACAGTTTCTGATCTTTGGGATCCATTAATTTTTCGGCTTTGATGCAAAGATCCCTTCTTCTGAGTTGGATTATTGACTTTATCTCGAAGTCTGCTAATTATAGACAATCCGAAAAGAACTAGAAACAGTTTTTGATCTTTCGGATAAAGTAATTTTGCAAGTATTCAGTCCAAAAGATAGTATTTGGCCTTTGAAATAAGTTAATGTGTGGGCTTTGTCTCAAAAACTGCATTTTTAATCAATTCTGGACTGTTGCCGGGTGGGTAATAGTAGCGACGATACATGCAAAAAGTGTTCTAGCCTTATCTAGGACTCACCTTAGCTATCTAGAGGATCTACGCAGTTCAAGAGACTAGTATGAAATATTATATCTTGTCTCTTTTAAAGTTCGAAAAAACGTTTATGTCCTTTAAGACGAATATTTCAGTTCAAATTAAACCAAACCTCCATTTGGGGTTACTGAATAGCGGTAGGTATATATAAGGTATAAAAGCCAGTGTAAACCAATCTAACTTAATCCAATCGGCTCGATAAGGGCTCCGGTTTTAGGGATTGCTCACTTATTAACTTGGATGGAGTCATTTGTAGAAGTTCACGCAAGTGAGGAAAGTTCTCTGATCGCCATTCACTTGGGAGTGGCCAGAAACGATTCTTTTACATATGACTCAAGCAGCTCACGACTTCCGGTCTTTGACCAAGTATCCTCTGGGTAGCCTAAGAATAACGGTTTGAAGGCGAGCTAATGTGAGAAGGCGAAATATTCCCTATTTAGGGTTGTGCGCTGGGTTTGGGACCCGCCACGTAAAAATCACCCCCAATGAAAGACTTATTAACTTTGTCTGAAAGACAAGGAAGGACATAAAATTTTTCCTGGAATAACCATAGCGGTTGGTTTTATACAAACAGCCTTGTCTATTGCTTGAAATTCTCAACGAGTTCATAAAATAATTTATTGAATAAATGAAACGAAAAGAACTAAGGTTAGGTGAGGTTCGATAGCTGAACGAGGGATCGCCCTTCGACGACTGTATTTTCTCCTTTGTGAAGTCATATAAATAGCGCTCTCGTATCCGCTCTTATAAGTCAGTGGAGCATATTGAAGGCGGTATAAATTTGTTTAGAAGTTCAATTTCTATTCCCATGAGTTCGGTGGGATAACTGAATATGTGAGTTGCCAAGTATTTAAACCTTGATCTCGCAAAGGCGTGATAATTAAGATGAGAGCGCAGAGATGTTTCCATCTCGCTTTCTTTCGGCAGCTAGCAGCCGGTAAGATACTCAACCTTACAGCGTGGACGTTGGATTGGGCAATAGTCCGCACAAGCAGGGAGAGGCTAGCCTTACTGATGTTAAAGACTCGCTGAATCTCCTACCATCGTTATTGTGCCAAAAGAAATGGAAGCTCAGCTTTCCAATAGTAGAATACATAAAGAGAGTTGAGCATCGTACCGTTCCTATTCTTTTGGTAGCGAAGCTAAGCCGCCTCTCATTGCCAGCTCGTTAGCTTTAGAGTTATTTGCGATTCCGCTGTAGCCTGATACACATACTAGTCTTATCACAAAGTGACTCAATGCCATTAATAACGAGGTTAGGTTCTTTAACCAGACTTGAACGAACGGAGAGTGAATAATCACTTCTCTAAAGGAAGTCGCACTCCGAAGAAGTAACTCTGTTGTTACCTTAATGGCAGTAACCTCGGTCTTGAAAACGCTACAATATTCAGGAAGTCAAAAACTAAAGTAGACAGAGATTTGCTGACAATATACCACCAATATTTATTCCTCAATCAGCCCACGAAATTTTAAGCCATCCATAAAGCAGTCCACTGCTCCTCTCCAACAATGGCTTATACCCATCCATAGCTCTCTCACAGTTATGTGGACAGTGAAAATGCCACCACAGTTTGGTCGACTCCATGGTCCATGAGGGTTTCCGGTTCATGGTCAAGAAAGAAGAAAGGAACTTATTATTTGAAAAAAAAAATGATAAACTGTTAATGGGATTTGTTGAAAATATATTTAAAATTAATCTTGAAATCTATAAAATAATTTTATTTATTTTTTTTTTATTGTGAACTCAGTTCCTTTACCTTTTTCAACACTTCCTCTTCACCTTTTAAATTATATGTATAGGAATTTATAAGAAATTCTTAAAACTAAAAATAAAATTTTTTATTGCGCATTCCGTTTATATTGCTACAATCGATAACAATAAATAGCGGCAATAAATTACTTTCAGTTAATCGATTATCTTTAATTGGCGCTGCATTTTACTCGCTTAAAAGACTCGAAAGGTAATTTTCTGCAAACAATAAATGTGAGCATACCTTTTAAGCGCGCTTTAATTGCTACAATAAGAAAAAATTAAATAAAAAGTAATTTAGAAAGACGCAAAAAACGCTGCAAGTGCAGAGACCTGTTCTACAATGGCGCCCAGTCTTTGCTTTTATGACAATTTGCATTATTACATAAGAAAATCGAAAGCAAAATAAGTTTTAATTTCATTCTGTACTACTTACACACACACACATGCGCATTTATTTGTTTATTTTTAATATGAAATTGTTTAAGTCATGAGCCATAAAGAGACCACTTGTTGCGCATTTCGCTTTTCCGCTTTTGACAGCTAAGCGCTATTCGTGCGCCACAGCAGGCGTTTGGTAGCAAAATACATATGTATATACATATAATATATAAAGGGTGATCCAATTCAAGGTTCCGTACTTAAAAAAAACACAGAAACTTCAAATTTATTCGGGAAAGTTTATTACCATTCGAGAGAACATTCTTTGGCCTTTAGTTTTTGAAGATTATACCTTTCAAATGTTGACCGCGGCTACGTCTCAGATGGTCCATTCTTTGAGTCAAGTTTTCTCGCTCGAGCATTTCGACTGGTAACTGGCGAATGGACATGAGTGAAGGCATGCTCCTAGGCCTGAATTGAAGCGGGATTTTCCGCATATACTTTAGACTTTCCATATCCCCTCAAGAAAAAGTCTAACGGTGTGATATCATACTATCTTGGTGGTCAATCGACCTGCCCAAAATGTGAAATTATCTGCTCACCGAAGTGTTCTCTCAATAAATCCATTGATAGCAGCGATGTGTATGAAGTGGCACCGTCTTGTTGAAACCAAATTTTGCCGAGATTTCGAGCATCAATTTCAGGAATCAAATGGGCGGTTATCATGGCGCGTTAACGATCGCCATTGACGTTACGTTCTCACCAGCATTCTTTTTGAAGAAATATGGATCACCGCCCCAAATACTACAACAAATTGCTGTTTTTTCTGAATGTAATGGCAACTCTTGAATCTCTTCAGGTTACTCTTCGTTCCAAATGCGGTCATTTTGTTTGTTCACATACCAATGGAACCAGAAATGGGCTTCATCGAAAACGTCGGATCTTCTTGGAACTTTTCAAGAACCTATGGAGCAAAGTGATATCGCTTGGGAAGGTTGAGCGGCTTCAGTTCTTACACAAGCTGTAGTTTTCATAAGTCAGTTCGAGTTGTTGCAAGCGGCGCCGAGTCGACTATCCACGGTCTTCGTGTACACTATCAGCTACGGCTGCTATATTTTCTTCGCTGCGAGTTGGACGTGGCCTATTCGGTCGAATATTATCTAATAATGAATGTTGGGTCTCAAGATAAGTAGTACGCTCAGTAGGCCGATTATGTTGACCATAAATTGAGAGAAGCGCGCAAAACACATTCTTCAGAAAACGTAAATTGCCGTATTAAAGTTGAACGATTTATAAACGTATAGACTTGCGCCTGAAGTATCTGAATAGCAAAAAACCGAACTGTCTAAACAGGCTATTGGAAAGGTCTCGATACAAATCAATTGTCAGAGGAAAAGAATGTGGGCTTAATAGAGTAAGAATACATTAAAGAGAGGAAAGAAGAAGAGCGTCCTTTTAAATTCCTTAAAAATCTCTAAAATTACTTTAATGACTTCCTCTCTTATTTTTTTGTCAACTTGTTGAAGCTTTCTATGTTTACTTGCACTCAAAATGTAATATTGGGTGCATAAATAGGTGGGTAGCCTTTTATAATATAAGTATTTAGGGATTCGAGAACAGAAAGCAATTTGAATCATCCAAAATCGCTTTATTGTTTTTTAAAATTTTCTCCATTAAGATTCATACACCTTTGTAGGTCCTTGAATCAATTGTCGAAACACTTTTGCCACTCTGATTCGCCTCTTAAGGTGTTGAAAGACGCTGATCTTTTTGTTTATTTTTTACGAACTTGAATAAAAAGAAGTTTCGATTTTGGAAGACCTTCAAGAAATTCGTGTTGATCTAAGACTTCGATTGAGTTCACCATACCGTTAATAGAGCTTCATCATCAAAAATTGAATTAATTTCATCGATGCACTGTTGCTGAGTTAATCCATGTCGAGAGTCGTAAAAAATAATCGGTCTAAAATGTTCGCGATTTATTGCCATTTTTTGGTCGATAAGAATATTTTAAGTTACTGTAAACAATAGCGCTGGTACGACAAAACATTCTGAGTATGCATACCATCAAACACATACATCAAAAAAAAAAAAAAATTGTTAATTTCGAGATCGGAACGCTAGTGTTGCCAAATCCCGAGACAAGATGAGATATTCCAATAATGTTCCGAACATGCGTTGGAAAGCTAGTGTTCTCTATCTCTATTTACTCAAATAGATAAGTATGTCGAACTTGGTTATTCTTCATGACTTCAATATGAAGAAAACTTCAGTTGAAAGCCGTGACATTTGGTGGAAGTTTATGGTGGACATGCTCTAGCTGAGCAAACTAGCCAAACGTGGTTTGAGCAATGTGAACAGTGTTGTGATTTTGGATTGGAAGTCGAAACAGGCTTTGGGCGGCCAAAAAGTTTTGAATATGAAAAACTAGAAGCATGACTCAGTGAAGATTGTTGCCAAACACAAGAAGAATGCACAGAATCTTTGGAATTCACTCAAGCAGCCATTTTAAAACGCTTAGTAGCAGCCGAATACATCTCAAAGCAATTTCAAAGCAAGGGAAAAATATATCGTTTTTGCATCGATTTTGACTGGTGCTGGAAAACAGATTCATTGCGACAAGAGTATAGAATCATATGTGAAACCAACCAAGCCAACCAGTCAAATTAACGCTAAGGCGGATTTGCATGACGCCAAAGTATTTTCATGTTTGTTTTTTTTTTTTTTTGTTTTTGTCGGTTCAGAAGGATGTGCTGTATATGAAGCTTCTAAACACGCTTTTTCCTTTAACCCATTCCTTACCACTGTCCTATTTATTAGACACCATAGTTAATATTTTTTCTTTTCAAAACTGACCGTTTATTTTAATAATTTCTGTAGAAATTTAATTTCATGTACTATTTCCCTATTATAATATTATTTTCTCGCTATTAAGAGTATTAACATTATTTTAATATGAATTTTTAAAACTGGCCAATTTTGTAAGGTCTAGAAGACCAATTTTTTTTTAATTATATAACGGGTGATTTTTTTGAGGTTAGGATTTTCATGCAGTAGTATTTGACAGATCACGTGGGATGTCAGACATGGTGTCAAAGAGAAAGATGCTCAGTATGCTTTGACATTTCATCATGAATAGACTTACTAACGAGCAACGCTTGCAAATCATTGAATTTTATTACCAAAATCAGTGTTCGGTTCGAAATGTGTTTCGCGTCCGTGTCCGATGAGCGATGAGGCTCATTTCTGGTTGAATGGCTACGTAAATAAGCAAAATTGCCGCATTTGGGGTGAAGAGCAACCAGAAGCCGTTCAAGAACTGCCCATGCATCCCGAAAAATGCACTGTTTGGTGTGGTTTGTACGCTGGTGGAATCATTGGACCGTATTTTTTCAAAGATGCTGTTGGACGCAACGTTACGGTGAATGGCGATCGCTATCGTTCGATGCTAACAAACTTTTTGTTGCCAAAAATGGAAGAACTGAACTTGGTTGACATGTGGTTTCAACAAGATGGCGCTACATGCCACACAGCTCGCGATTCTATGGCCATTTTGAGGGAAAACTTCGGACAACAATTCATCTCAAGAAATGGACCCGTAAGTTGGCCACCAAGATCATGCGATTTAACGCCTTTAGACTATTTTTTGTGGGGCTACGTCAAGTCTAAAGTCTACAGAAATAAGCCAGCAACTATTCCAGCTTTGGAAGACAACATTTCCGAAGAAATTCGGGCTATTCCGGCCGAAATGCTCGAAAAAGTTGCCCAAAATTGGACTTTCCGAATGGACCACCTAAGACGCAGCCGCGGTCAACATTTAAATGAAATTATCTTCAAAAAGTAAATGTCATGAACCAATCTAACGTTTCAAATAAAGAACCGATGAGATTTTGCAAATTTTATGCGTTTTTTTTTTTTAAAAAGTTATCAAGCTCTTAAAAAATCACCCGTTATAACATCAAAGAAATATCTACTTACTCTAAAGTTTATAAAAATTATTCTAAAACCTTAATCAAATACCTAAGATATAAAATAAGCAACCAAACAAATTTTGGAATACTATTTGCCGCGAAAGCAAGTCCTGTACATTAAGAGTCAATTGTTTTGTGTCTTGCGTGTTTAGTGTTTACATTATTCGACTAGTTTATGCCGAGCACACTACATTTCGTGTTAAAAAATTGTGTATTGGTGGTTTGATAGTAAAGTGGTTGACGAAGGCAAGTAAAATTATTTTGATTTTGTTCTTTGATGAAATAGTAAAAGTACCTATACCCTTTTCTGTTCGATAAACGTGTGCCTATATATATTTCTATTGCTTATAGATTATGGAACCAATGAAAAAAAGTATAAAAAGGCCTTGAAGGTGTCCGAAATTGGAGATTATCTACAAGAGATCGAAGGTTCAAGTGCTGAGGACTTGAATGATATTGATGTTGTCATATTACTTCCAGACGCAGAGGTTGAAATGACAGACATAGAAGACGATATGGGAGTTTTACCTGTGTCTGATGTAGCTGGTCAAGTGGAGTTTTCATGTACTATTGACAATGTTGAAGAAGGTGTACTACATCTCAAGCAAGCAAGACATTCGCTTGGTGTAAGTGTGATCCAGTTTATTCTGATAATCAACCGGGATCTAATACGGCTAATCAATATTTGGAAAACATGATAACGGAGGTGGAAGGGAATTCGGCGGTAGAAATATTTTAAAACTTGTTGTATTACGAGATTTTAGAATATATTGTTCAAAAAACAGAAGCTTATGCCAAGCTTTATAAAAATTACTTGAACTTTAGAAAAAACTTCTTACTTTTTGTTTCAAATGCGATAAAACTTTTTCCAGTGATTGTTTTATACCATATCATACAAAATAAGCTTAAATGCAATGATAACACTACTCTACAAAAAAATTTTCGTTCTTTGTTTTAAAGTTTATTTTATGATTTCCTGATTAATTATGAACAAAAACGATAAGCAAATACCTTTTTTTCGTATAAAGTTTGCTTTTGTTAAAGTTGTAGTAATAATACTACATAAAAATATAATAATTATATATACTAACGTTAAAGCGGTTACCTAAATAAAAAAGCAAACTTTTTCATGGCATATATTTTTTTTCGTCTAATTACGACTTAAAACATGGAAATTTACTGCTTTAAAGTTAAGGTCAAATTTTGTGTTGAGCCGTGTAATTTTCAAATAAAGTTGATTTTCCTATAAGTGTTATCTTTCATTTTTTCTGAGCATATATCTCCAGTGTCCTATTTATGTAAAGTATTTTTTGTTTATTTTTTTTTTTTTTATTATTTTTTTTTTTATTATTATTTTTTTTTATTATTATTTTTTTTTTATTTTTATTTTTTTTTATTATTATTTTTTTTATTATTTTTTTTTTATTATTTTTTTTTATTATTTTTTTTTTTTCATATTCTTCTTTCTTAACGTTTTAAGAGCCCAAGTTACAAATTTCATCAAAAAATTCCAATGATTTTGATGCTTGGGAAGTAATGGGTTAATGGGGAATGGTATTTAAAACAACTGATCAAATTGAAGTGAGCGAGAAACGTCCGGACTTTTCAACTAGACACGAGAGAAGAATTTTCCATCAGGTCAACTTTCGACCTCATGTTGTAAGATTTGTTGAAAACTGTTTGGAAAATAGCAGCTGGGAAGTTTTGCTTCACCCATCTAAACCCTTTTGATTCGAACCGAGACGTATGTGTCTCGGTGTATTTTCAAAGAGACCTAGCGTAGAAAATAAGTTATTAAAAAGGGTTAAATTAGTCTCATTTCTTAGCTTATACTATTCTTAGCGGTATTTGTTTGCATTCGTGGTACTAGATTTTAAATGGTAAATACGTGTTCATTAGTCAAAATAGAGCGAATGGCTGGACGCGTATTGATTTTGCGAAATATTTTGGATTGAAAGGATTAAAGTCAAACCTTGTGCCTTCTGACTGCCATTCGTTTCGGTCGATGCTGATTGCACACAGAGGAAAGCGGTTCCTATTAAAACTGCGTATCAAAAATTGGCATAGCCCTATCACTTTTTAGAGCTTTTTAAATAAACTTTCAAATTTTCAAGAACTAAAAAACTTTAACTTCGACTGCATCTAAAAGTTGCCATGTAAGAACTCGGTTTTAAACGATCAGTTTTTATAGCAGCTATATGTTAAAGTAGTCCGATTTGAGAAATTTCTTCAGAGCTTATAGCGTCGCTGTAGATAATGATCCCTGCCAAATTCTGTGAAGATATTTATTCAAATAAAATTTTTTTCATACAAGAATTTCATTTTGATCGGTCGGTTTGTATGGCAGCTATATGCTATAGTGGTTCGATCTGAAGAATTTCTTCGGAGCTAACATTGTTGCCTTAGAAAATAATATATACCAAATTTCGTAAATATATGTTGTCAGATGTGAAAGTTTTCCATACAAGCCCTTGACTCCGATCGCTCAGTTTGTATGGTAGCTATATGCTATAGTTAACCGATCTGAACAATTTTCTCGGAGATTACATTTTTGCCCTAAAAAATAATCTATACCAAATTTGGTGAAGATACATTGTCAAATGTGAAAGTTTTCCATACAAAGGCTTGAGTTTGATAGATCAGTTTGTATGGCAGCTATATGCTATAGTGATCAGATTTGAAAATTTTCTTCAGAGCTTATAATGCTATCGCGGATAATGATTCTTGCCAAATTTCGTGCAGATATCTCGTCAAGTAAAAACCTTTTCCATACAAATACTTCATTTTGATCGATCAGTTTATATGACAGCTCTAGGCTATAGTGTCCGATGTGTAGTAATTCTTCAAAAATACAAAAGCTTGTAATTATGCTTTTTACATTACTGCTTATGTTTGCTAATACCTAACCTCACTTCATAAGCTCTGCCCTGCCAATAGTTTTTATTAGCTTTTAATTTGTTGTTGCGCCCAACGCACTCCCAGGGCAATTCATTACATTTGACATTTGTGTAACAACATTAATTTCCGCCGTTTATTGCAAATTACAAATGCTGTGTCGTTTTTCATTTCGATACTATTGACATTTCTATGCGCCGCATGTGTGTGTGGCATGCAACAGTTACAGCGTAGGTGACAGACGAGCGCGCCGCACCGGCGGAATCTAGGCTAGAAGCAGCGAGAGGAGCAGACAGCACTTTTAAATTTATTTCCAGCGCTAGGACCACACCTTTTCTTTGTTGTATATATATATATACATATATGCATGTAGATATGTATGTATTATATATATACGTATGTATGCGTGTGCTTTGTTTACGTAGGGTTGATCGGAAGTCATCGCTTGTGGTTGCCACCCCGCTGATCAGCAGGGAATTTTAATTCTGCGCGCTAATTGATTGAACGTCTGCTGGGTCACCTTCGGTTACAGCCGCCGCCGCCGGCGCTGCGTCCGGGACACGCCGCTTGTCAGTTGGCTGTTTGCTCAACTGTGAAGATGTAGCAACTGTTTATTATATGGTCTTTTTCTAATTACTACTCTTTTTAATGCATGTAAATTCTTACTCGACTCATTGCGAATATGCAAATTAACGCTTTCTTTTTTCTCTCTCTTCTCTTTTCTATTTGCAGGTAATAAATTGCAAACATGCAGACAGACATGGCAATAGTTTTAATGTGCACTGTGCGACATGGCGGAAAGGCTGGAAATTCCACACCACAACAATACTTTTTTACGATTTTTTCCAACTGTCGCCGACTGCCACAGGCGCTCAGACGCTCGGCGACGCGGCAAAGATGCTTGCACTTTGAGCTTTGTGCGCAATTGCAACGCCTGACCCGGGCATTGCCGGTGTGTCGCTGAGTGTCTTCACGCAGGCGAAAGTGTTAATGGATTTCTTTGCTTTCTGTAAACAATTAATTAAGCTTTATTTGTTTTGTTGTTGTGCGTTGTCTTGTTCGCTGCGCTTCCGCAGCGTTTTAGCTGATTACATTGATGACTGGTCAATATGCGATTATGAGCGGCGCAAATGCGGATGTAACCGTACCGTACAGATATCTGGTATATATATTATATATACATATATATGTACATGCATATGATATATGTATGTACCTATGTACATATGTATTTGTATATGTATGTGTCAATATGCATAGTGGTGTACGATTTCTATTTAGAAATAAAGGAAATTGCATTTCTAACATAAACAAACATTGTGGCCAGTAAAGGGTGTTTTTTCGGACTTATGCTTTTCGAAAAGGAATAAAACGCATGCAATTTTATGCTATTGTCAAGAACTTAGCTTTATTATAAAGATAAAGGTTTGGCATTATATTTTAAAAAATAATTTTGGGCACCAACGCCGCTCGCTCGAATGAACTCCAGCCGAGAGGCACAATTTTCAATCACTTTTTACAGCTGTTGGCGCCGTATGCCAGTATTACCGTTGTTTTCTCTGCCAAGACGTCAATAGTCTCAGTCTTATCTGCGTAGAAAAATCACTTAACATAACCTCACAATAAATAGTCCTACGGCGTGAAATCATACGATCTTGCAGGTCTAGGGTAATGGTACGAACTTGAAGATCTCGCTATAAGCCCACGAGTTAATGGGTTAATGCTCAACGAAAGACCGAAAGTTTTCTTAAATTAAAAATTGATTGTTTCGTCGGCTGTGTGGCTTGTAGCGCCACCATCTTGTTGGCAATCTTGTTGGAACCTAAGGTCGTCCACATCCACATTCTCCAAAGTCATTAATCATGGTCTTATAGGGTTTCGTATTGATTGTAACATTATGGTCGGCTTTACTTTTGAGTATACATGGATCAATGATCCCTCAGCTCATAGTGCATTGTAACGGCTTGTTAAAAATGGCTTGTGTATGATCAATGCGACAATTTCCTTTATTACGATCCCTTTCGATCAAAAGTGAGCTTCATTCGCTGAGCAAAATGTGTTTGTGAAAATCCGGATCGATTCTCCGAACGTGCGACACGCTTATTGGTCGTTTGGTTTCGGCTCTTGCTCGAGTCGGATTTTGTAAGCTCGTAAAGCAAAATCCTTCCCCAAAATCTTCCGTAAAGTGGACAAGCAAAGCGATGGCGGATGGACACATTCTGGTCTTTTTCGGTACTTTGCTCCACAGCAGCAATAGTGCCTTCGAAACCAACCATGGTTATTCGAATTACCGACTCTGCTGAGCGACTATGTCAATCGAATGATGGATCCAACCAAGCAATTACTTTGGTAATAATCCGATGCTACTCTGCTCATTATGAAACAGCAAACCAAACTGAATATTAATTAAGAAAAAGCTGTGAAAAATACCAACTTCGAAAAAAGTATTGCTTCATTGAAAATCACACGTCTAAAAGAACACCCGTTCAAACAACCACACCACCATATATTTGAAAACACAGTTTGAAGCAGAAAAGCTAAGTCAACTATTTTTTAGAATGCTCATGAGTAAAGAAGCACATTAATGAATATATTTGTGGTGGTTGGCGGACAACAAGACACCAGAAAATTTTTGACATCTTCAATCCAAATATTATTTCGAAGCTTTTGATTGCAATATCTCCCACTTTTTTTCTGGACATCTATTGGCATCAGATAGCTTAGAACACTTTAAATTCTTTAAATAATTTCTGTGCAAGTTAATCATTTGATTAATCTTTAGGAAGAGCTTTCATAAAAAATTCATTGCGATTAAAAGCGCTTTCACTTATCTTCGGTACATTGGGTTCCTCAAAAGAGAGTTGAATCAATTGCAGTAAGGTCTTATAAGCAGAGTCACTATGGATGTGTGTATGGCTTGTCGTTATCCTGATGCAACACAATTACCCTAACTTTTAGCCAAAATTGACGGCCATTGTTTCCTGTAGAATTAAGAGTTTAGCCCTAGTAGTAGCAGACTATTTCTGTCGATCCAACAAAACACATTTACAAAACCGTCCCGACCTACTAATCGTGATTCGACCACGAGCGTTTTCGCCAACAGTATCGTTGGTTACTCACTTTTCATCATCAGTAACCATCCGCTTCAAAAATGGACCGATATTGTTGCTTTCAACAACGATTCGCAGATGAAAATTCGGTACACGATTCGAACTCGACGATTTCCATTATATCCTTAATATTTACTACAATTTGTCTTCTCGAACGTGATGGATCTTTACTATCAAATCTGGAACGGAATCGACGAAAACTAAAATGGCCGTAAAGTATCAGGATCATAAGCACTATTTTCAGCCGTCTGACCTAAGGCTTCGGCTTTATTTTAGAAAAACTGTAAAATGTGGCGTATTTTCTCTTTGCTGGTCTCCACCTTAGACCAATGCTCAAAGAACACTGAGTCTATATTAACTGTACAACGCGAGACGACGATTAGTAAATTTTGAGTATCTTTAGAAACGATCTTAACTTGATCCATATAGTATCCTCAGTCTACAAACGATATGAAAGGTGAACTTTAGACGGCCAACATAATTTTGGAAAGAATTTAGTGAATCCAAAACCATTTAGTTTTATTGACAGTCTGAGAAATAAAGTATAACTTTGGTGAATATCTCTATTAATGATTTCAAATCGATCAATATACTAACCGTTTTTGAAAAAGAAAAAACTTCGCATTAACCGAAGTCGAACCGGAACTGATCATTATTGACACTGTGCTTAAAGCTTATATTCAGCACATCGAATTGCCGGCCGATTTTATTATTTACTGATTCAAACAGGCTTGGACAATAAATAACAACCCTCAACAAACCCAGTCAAAGGGTGGAGACCTTTCCCCGCCACTGCTTAGCTTTTATATTTTGAAACGCCCTCAACAACCCGAAAGAATTTCCATTACTTCGTACCCTGATGATTGCACGATTTTTACGTCGGGCTTTGGAGTCGGTGACATGTGTTCGAATGTAAACGCCTACAACACCGAACTTTCTCACTGCAGGAAGCCTAAAACTCTCCCCTGCTAAGCCCCTATCAACCATTTTTATGAATTGGGTGAAGACAGATGAGATCTCAAATGTTTTGTCGAAGGCGCGAAAATTCTGATAGTCAACAACCCCAAAGTTTTGAATGTTCATTGATGGGTTGTAGGCCTTCATTCCATATACGACCGGGATCATTACTGAAGAAGCGCTAGCCGGCAGCAGCTGAAGCAAGGACAAGGATACGTCTCTGGCTACTTACCAGGTAATCACTTTGTCGGTAATAAATTACGCAGTTTCAATATGGTGTCCTGGCTGTAGCAGGAGGCAGCTGAAGTCATATCAGCACATCGAATTCCAGTCTATAATAGAATGTTTCCTATTCAATATCTACATAGTGCCGCCGGAATGCTTAATTAATGCCTTCCTCTCTCCTGTAATGTTTCCGTAGAAATCACCCTTGCAGTCACCGGCTTGAGGCGGAAGCGCCTACAACGAACGTTTCTACAATAGGTCGACGAACTACAGCAACACAGCGACGTAATTTCAGACACAACAGACTTCAGTCGCACACTCAACACTATCCACAATAGAACTATAAAAACTTTTATTGAGTCGCTCCCAGTGAATGGTGTCCTTAGAGTCGAAATACACCCAACGCGAACCGTGAGCACGAGTTGACGCTTGAAACCAGATTGACTCCTGCTCAGTTCCAGTTTAAACTTTTACCTATCCAGCATAGACCCTGACCTACCAAATACTTCTCTGCATGCAGGGAGTCGCCGCATGAAACTTACCATCTCTTCGCATGCGTTAACAAATCCACTTACAAACACCGCCTTCCTCATGGTCTGACAATATGATAGTTGATTTTCCTTTTCCTGCAAACAGGTCCTAGGTATTCGCTATAACACATAACGACATGGTCCAGCCTTTGATGACCGCAACTCTGCCGATCTCCATTGGTTACCGAAACCAATAAAAAATTGTATTTCTATTCTTGAAATCCCTGAGGCATCGGGAAGAACAAAGCTTTAAATCCTTTAGGCTTAATGCAATGTCAAAGCCGTGACGTTAAGGAAATCTGAAAAATTTGCAAAAAAAACTGTTCTGCGTTGATGCGGAGTAATCATAAAATATCCGAAAACAAAAACAACAACTTCAGCTAAAATAAATGCAACCGAAATAAAACCGAGAAGCGGAAGCAACAGCAGCCGGTTTTCGTGCGCCTCAACTTGACTTTGTCGCAAAGCAGCACGCTACAACAACAAAAAAGCAACAACAACAACAGCCATTTAAAACAAGACTTGCATTTAACACGCGCAGCTTGCAAACGGCTGTGAGCGAGCCACAGTTGCCGGCAGCGCCCACGCCACAATGGACCCGGCTACTTAGACTGCGTCGCAATGCAATTGTTGTGTTTTGCTTTTTTCGTTACACCAGTTTTGACCATTCGCCGCCATAACACGTCAGCAGGTAGCTTTTGCTCGCAATCGGCCAGTGGTGTGGGTTCCGCCGCTCACATAGTGCCTCCGCGCTGCAAAGTGCTTTTTTGGGCCGGATCAACTGCTGGAACAACAACAATAACAAGTAGTTATGTCCATAACAACAAACTATTTAAAAAGTTGTATGCACTTTAATGGCAACAACACTGTAAAGGCGGTAGATGTTGTTGTTTCGATTGTTGTTGTCGCGTTTGGTGCTAAGTTGCCCGGCCATCAGTAGGCCAATTTCATTCATGAAAACTATCAATGGCAGCTGCTTAATGAAGATTTTCACTAGCTTGGCTCTAGCAAAGATAATGACTGAAGAGAGTTGTTGTAAGTTTAAAAAGTCAACAATGGAAGGTATGCTTTTGGTATAAAGTCGCTAAATATAGCCATCTACTTCTTCTCCTTTAGTGGCGTAGACACCGTTTGTTTACAACAGCTCGTCAGTCGTTCTTCCTTTTCGCTGTTTGGCGTCAATTGGAGATTCCAAGTGTAGGCAGGTGCTTCTCCACCCGGTCTTTCCAACGGAGTGAAGGTCTTACTCTTCCTCTGGCTCCCCCGGCGGTTACTGCGTCGAATACCCACAGAACTGAAGTGTTTTCATCCATTCGGACGACATGACTTTTTCAAAGTAAACGTTGTCTCTTACTTCGATGAACTATGTCAATGCTCATGGTTCTATCGACTGCGATATTCGCCGTTGCTAATGCGCAAAGGACCATAAATCTTCCACATAACCTTTCTCTCGAAAACTCGTAGCTCCGGCTCATCAAATTTCATCGTCCATGTCTCGGCTTCATATAGCAGGACGGAGGATGAGTAAATTATAAAATTTGGTCTTTGTTCGTCGAGAGAGGTCTTTACTTCTCAATTGCCTGAATTGAGGGTAGCAACTGTTGTCAAGAATATTCTGCATTGGATGTCAAGATTGACGTTTTAGTTCGTGTTAATGCTGGTTCCAAGATAGACGACTTCAAAGTTATGACTGTCATCAAAAACGAAGGATCCAAGTCGCGAGTGCGTCGACAGTTTGTTTGAGGAGATATTTCGTCTTATCTTCGTTCACAAGCAGACCCATACGTTTCCTTATCTTGTCTGGAGAAAGCAGAACTACCGACGACGGCCAATGTAATCAATATCATCGGCTTACGCCAGCAGCTGTACACTCTTATAGAAGATGGTACATTTTCTATTTAGTTTTGCAGCTCATATTATTTTCTCCAACAATAGATTGAAGAAGTCATACGATGGGGAGTCTCCTTGTTTGAAACCACGTTTGGTATCGAACGGCTCGGACAGGTCTTTTGGCGTTGCTCAACGTCAGCTTACACCGCATTAGCTCTGCGGGAATCCTTCAAAACCATCGCACCACCTTGGGTAGGGAGGACTCACTTTAGGCCGCCTTCAAAAATTTTTTGTTTTTCGCTACCTAGCGGATACTTGGTCTAAGACCGCAAGTCGTGAGCTACTTGAGCCATATGTAAAGGAATCGTGTCTGGCCACTCCCAAGCAAATGACGCTCAAATAATTTTCCTCACTTGCGCGAACTTATACATATGGCTCCATCCTCTAAATTCTAGGCCTGCAAATTGATTGGTTTGAAATAATAGACTCTACTCGTCTTGAGATAGCGTAAAGGAGCTCGGATACATGCCTTAATGCCTTTACAGCAGGTGTGTATAGGAATCTCCTACTTTAAATCTGATTTGATGACTTAATTAGGATTTAACTGTTATATTTTTACAATTCCTCGATAGCTATAGTGCAAGGTTTTCCAGTAACATATGTATGTTTACCTAGATTTAACCACAAACTCCATTATTACGCAATGATGATTCATGCAACTCAAGCATTTAATTGGAAAAATGCCAAAAGTCACACATTTGATGGAATGACGAAACGAATGCCCACCTGTTAGCCGCAGTTAATGCAACAACCAAACAACTGTGCCTGCTGTTCTGCCATTTGATGGGAACCCAGCATCAGCACTGTGCCATCTAATCGGAAAATCGCTTATTTGCCAAGCAAATCGCCGAAAAACACGTGTGGCAGTGGCACCAGCTAACTGACTGACAGCTTGACAGCCTGACGTTCCGGCAGACGTGTGGACCGACGCAGTGACCGAGTAAGCTGACTTGACGTGTCAACAGACGGAACTGTAACTCAACGGTTCAAGCTTGGTGCGTGCATTAGTCGTTGTAGCGCATAAAAACAGCAAACTATTCTTGAACATTGAACTCTTGTTCTGTTTTTGCGAGGCGCAGAAGCTTGCGTCGAGCATTCGCGCTGTATTTGGGCCTGAATAACACACTGCTCTTTAGTTTTGGCGCTTGATGGAGTCACCACTGATGGCGCATATGCTGTTGGCAGCACAGCAGTGAGTGAGTGACTGAAGCGCTGGATGAATGAAGTGCTGACTGTCTGGCGGATTTACTAGTTGGTTGGTTGGCTGTTTAAGCGAGCGCATGAATGGATGACTGTCGGACTCGTTAGTAGGCTGGCTGAGTACAGCTCAGCCTCTTTCTTGTCTAAATGACGTATCCAGAGCTCAGCTTCGCTGCCTGCGCGGGCTGGATGATCACTGATGAGGCGCACTCTCGCACATAAGCTGCTTGGCTCAAAGCCTTTGCTGGCTGGTTGACTGACTGACTGACATTTGAAGTAACTAGCTGTCTGTCTGTCGACCGTATGCTTTGCTGACTGCTTTGTGTTTCCGCTGAAATGAAAGCAACTGTGACGGCAATGACAGCAGAAATGATGTACGTACCATACTTACGAGGCTTGCTGTTGCCTACTGCCCTTCAGCCGGCGTGCCGTCAAGTTCAGTTGCCAGTAGAGCTTCTAACTGACGTACGGTAAATGGCGTGACGACATGGTAATTGGTTATTAGGTCATTCCGGAGGTGGTCCAACTGATAAATATGTACCACGCGGTATATATGTGCCACAGAACTCCGGTGGGCGTTTGCATGTGCAATTTATTTTACGTTTCTGTTTTATTATCATTCCGTTTTCGCAGTGTGTATATGTAGAACGCTTAAAGTGTCACATGACAGTTTAAAATTAATTAACTGTTTGCTTAAGTGGGAATTTATGGAGCGTGTGGCAATCGTAAATTAACGGAATGCAGTTATGTTATAATTTACATTTAAATTAAATTTTATTAAATTAAAGAAACAAAAATTTCAATAAAAGTATTTACTAAAAATAATTGAAATCATTTTTAACCGGTCCAAATTTGAGTTCATTAAATAAATTCTCTGTAGATTCACAATTGACTGCGTGGGATGACTGAAGCAATTTTATTGGCCTAAAAATTGCAAATATATTCGAAATTAATTTTTAATAATATTCAATCAAGTACTTGAAGGAAATTTATAAAATTAAGTATAACTGAATTCTGACTGAAACCAAATTGAAATTAATTTTGTTGAATAACATATTACTTTTCTAATAATTTGTAGTTAATTAAATTAAATTATATAAAAAAAAATTTTGTTATAATAAATAAATAAATAATTATATAGCAAAAAAAAATTATTATTAAAAATTAGTAGTTTTTTTTTAATAATTATTTTTTTTTTGCTATATAATTATTCTTCATTTATTCTTAATTAAAATTATAATTAATTAAACTTTTATATGATTTGAATAAATAATTGTTAATAATATAATCCAATTGCAATTAAATTAATTAATTTAAATTTAAAATAATGTTCATACATAGTAATTATATGTAATTAATTAAATTATATTATTTAAAAATTTTTATTTTTTAACTTATATAAATAAATCAGTTAAACAGAAAAAAATTAGAAAAAAATTGACAAAATTTATAATTAATTACAATTAATTTAACTTGTACGCAATCAGAAAAAATATTTATTATTCCACGAAAAATTCAAATTGTAATTAAATTAACTAATTCGAATTCGAAATAATTTTCATATAAAGTAATTTAATTTGTATTCTCGTTTTCAGTAATTATAGTTATTAGTTTAAATTATTACAGTATTATATTTGTTAGTAATTAAGCTAGATGATTAAAAAACAAGTTTTTATTTTATTGTATTTGTTATTAATTAAATTAAATTATTAAAAAACTAGTTTTTAGCTTATACTAGTGCATAATAAGTTAATTATTTCAAATATTTTCGTTAAATAATTAATTTTTATATTTGATTAAATTTGTAATTAATTTAATTTAATTAATTCAATTTCAAAATAATTTCCAAATTAATTACATTGCCGTGCACATTATTTAATTACTTTGATTTTTTTGTTACGTAAATAACAGTTGCTTCCTAATTAGAATTATTAATTATCTATTAAATTTGAAATTAATTTAATTCGAGATTTATTTTTATTTAAATATTTAAAAATGTTAATTTGTAATTCAAATTAAATTGATTTGATTTGCAAAAAAAGGAATTAATTTAACTTGTAATTAATTAATTAAATTTCTACTTAATTTAATTTGTAATTAATTATTTGAATTTCCACTTAATTTAATTTGTAATTAATTTCTTAAATTTCTACTTAATTTATTTCGTAACTAAATAATAACTTGTAATTAAATTAATTTAATTTAAATTAATTAAATTGCAAAGCACATTATTTAGACAATTTGAATTATTGTTAACTAAATAATAGTTACTTCTAAATAATTAAATTTGAAATTAATTTTATTTGAGATTAACTTTTATTTAAATATTTAAAAATGTTAATTTGTAATTCAAATTAAATTGATTTAATTTGTAAAAAACAGGAATTATTTTAACTTGTAATTAATTAATTAATTAAATTCCACTTAATTTAATTTGTAATTAATTATTTGAATTTCCACTTAATTTAATTCGTAATTAATTTATTAAATTTCTACTTAATTTATTTCGTAATGAATTAATAACTTGTAATTAAATTAATTTAATAAATAATTTAATTTGAATTAATTAAATTGCAATGCACATTATTTAAATCAATTGAATTTTTTGTTAAGTAAATAATAGTTACTTCTAAATAATTAAATTTGAAATTAATTTAATTTGTGATTAATTTTTATTTAAATATTTAAAAATGTTAATTTGTAATTCAAATTAAATTGATTTAATTTGTAAAAAAAAGGAATTATTTTAACTTGTAATTAATTATTTAAATTTCTACTTAATTTAATTTGTAATTAATTATTTGAATTTCCACTTAACTTAATTCGTAATTAATTTATTAAATTTCTACTTAATTTATTTCGTAACTAAATAATAACTTGTAATTAAATTAATTTAATAAATAATTTAATTTAAATTAATTAAATTGCAGTGCACATTATTTAAATAATTTGAATTTTTTGTTAAGTAAATAATAGTTACTTCTAAATAATTAAATTTCAAATTAGTTAAATTTGTGATTAATTTTAATTAAAATATTTAAAAATGTTAATTTGCTTTTCAAATTAAATTAATTTAATTTGTAAAAAAAAAATTAATTTAACTTGTAATTAATTAATTAAATTTCTACTTATTTTTGTAATTAGTTATTTAAATTTCTACTTAATTTAATTCGTAATTAATTAATAACTTGTAATTAAATTAATTTCATAAACTATTTAATTTAAATTAATTAAATTGCAATGCACGTTATTTAAATCAATTGAATTTTTTTTTAAGTAAATAATAGTTACTTCTAAATAATTAAATTTGGAATTAATTTAATTTGTAATGAAAAAAATGTAATTAGTTTAATAGGAAAGCTGATTTCGGTTATTTTAATTTTAGTTATAAATTAATTAAAATTATGTCGTATATTCTCAATGTATTCTTTTCTAACATCATTTAACACTCCCCTTATTAATCAACCGTTAACATTGATTTTTTTCAAAATCTTTATTTTGTTATATTTATTACTCGATTTTGGTCGCCTTTCGTTATTTGCTGGACGTTATCTCCCACAAAGCGTAAATTTTTCGGCAACTCTGAGTGTTTTTTAATATTTTTATTTTTGTCCTAAAAGTTTATTAATTTGGTATTTGCCTGCAAATATTGACAGCAACATGTCATAACCTCAAATTAATGCGATTTGCTAATTTGCTGGATAAACAAGCAAATTGAAAGAACCAAAAATGTATGTGAAGAGGGAATGAAAATTAACCCAGAACGTCAAATTCATACACTCTTTTAATATTTTGTCTTAAATTAGTAATACCAGCAACGCCCCTCTTACATTACGATTAGTTTTGCCCGAAACTCTCGACACAGTTTCACAAGCGGCTGACGGCAAAAGATAAATCGCATGCTTTAAAAAGCCAGCAGATGAAATCAACAACGCTTAAATAAAAAATAAATGCCAAAATAAGTTAATAAAAACGCCCACTTAATTATAGAGTGTTCGTAAACAGTAAATAAACATAAGTGAAAAGCCAAACAGCGATTAAATTAAGCACGGAAAACATGAAACATAAATAAGTTAATGTTAAAACGCCATTTCAGTATTTTTGTATTTTCCAGTAACCCAATTTCATGTGATTTTTAACTGTCAGCAATCGGCTGAAAGACGGGGGTTGGGGTGAGCCAACTACTTATCATTTATTTCTACGGTTTCTGTGTCAATATTTCTTATTTGCCAAATGTTGTGGGCAGCGTTGAGGCGACGGGCTTACGCGGCATGTTGTAGCTCTCACTCGGTCTGATATCATCAGCTGTTCCCCATCGGCTCTCTGCCACACCACGGGCACTGTATTTACATATTAGCGCCTCTTGACGTTTGTTTACCTCGCCGTCGTGTAAAATCAATTTGATGCACAAGTTCCATTGAACTCGTTCGGTGTGATCGGCAGATGAGTCGGGTTGCCGGCGTGCCCCAATTTATGTAGTAAACACGAAAAGTCGGCAAAATGTTTTCTTTTGCTATTTGCTTGCCACAAATTTACTGTTGTTTGACGTTTCGTTAGATTTTGTGAATTATTTGATTTGCAATTCGTTTTGAACTTTTTAGTGTTCTTACAGCTCTCATTTTGTAAGAACTTAATACTTAAAAATAGAGCGGATTCTCATATGATATTTTCCGCTCTCTTAGATACATAGAATATTTTGAATACATTGCCGGTAGGTGCATAGCCGCGAAGGTAGCTATCAGACTCAGAGAATCTGGTTTCTCAAAGGAACGCGCATCTGGTCACTCGGATATCCTCACAAACTTCGACTGCATACCGGATCATCTGGATCGTGGAGTCGTCATACCGAGCTCTGGCGGCTCCTTCTCTGCCCATATACCGACGTGGAAGATGTGGGCGGGAAGAAGCCGTTGGGGGAGGGGGGCAGCAAGCTTCTTCACGGATGGGTTAAAGGTTGGGGAGAAGGTTGGTGGAGGGGTCTACTGTCGGGAGCTCTCCATCGACTCCTGTTTCAGACTTCCCGACTACTGTAGTGTTTTCCAAGCTGAGGTGTCAGCCATCAAGGTTGCAGCTGATTTGCTGCTACGGAGTGCATCCACCTTCAGAGAAGTGACTATCCACTCAGATAGTAGAGCGGCTATATTAGCCTTGAACTCATTCACAGTGTGTTCAGGGTCGAAGAATGTCTAACGTCGCTATCTCTAGCGGCTAGAGCTTTTGTGATTAGACTGGTGTGGGTGCCGGGTCATAGCGGAATTGCAGGCAATTGCAAAGCTGATGAGCCAACAAGGAAAGGTACCCTAGAATTATTATCGGTAGAATGGGAACGGGTCGGTGCTCCTATTTCTTTTTGTGGTCTACTACCAGACAGCTGAGCCACGCGTATGTTCGTCCAACGCTGGGCCAGCATCGGCACTTGTGCGGCTGCGAAAGCCTTCTGGCCCAGGATAGATCGCAGAAGATCTAATGATCTTTTAGCCCTCAGCAAGGCTAACATCTCACTGTTAGTGGGTCTTTTAACGGGCCACTGTCCTATTGGCTTACATGCGGTAAGAAGGAGTCTTACCGGATGCCGACTGCAAGCTGTTTGGTAGAAGATGCGGTAGAAACAAGCCAGCACTTCCTGCTTGACTGTCCCGCTTTTGGCAGGTCAAGACTCAGACACTTGGGGGCGCATACCTTTGGACACCCCACCGAACTGGTGGGTGTTGAAGTTATGCGTCTGTATAACTATGTATTGGCTACAAAGCGCTTCGCCAATCTGTAAGTCCGAGCACGGGAGTTCCTTTTCAATGGCATCACAAAGGACTAATTGTTAGTCCACGTGGGATCTTTGATCAGCCACATTACCTAACCTAACCTAACCTAACCTAGATACATAGCTACTATATATAAATAGAAACTAATTGAGGTTTTGTACTTATGTCCATTGTGCCCTCTTCTATATCACATATGGTCACAAAGGTCCAGTACTTTGCATAATTCCAGGACCTGCTGGGTGCGACTAAAGTGATGTGATCCCTGTCCACGTAGATGGAACCTAGGGCCTTGAGCAATCTAAAAAAAGGTGTTCTGTAGTTTCCTGTTCCATGTCGTAAAACCGGCAGTTTTGCCAAGAGCCTACGACCAAGTGGGTAAGTGCTTCCTGAGCCTGCAGTACCCTGTTTAGAGCGCGACAAGGAGCCGGAATTCGTCTCGAGAGAGATTGAATATATCTCTAAACCTTGAAGGTAGTAGCTTGACATTCCTGGCCACATTATCCTAAAATCTGCCGTTGAGCGGACTAGTTAGTCGGCCAGCTCATTACCGGCTACCCTTTTATGCCCCGACACCAGGATAAAGTGCACACGATTGCAAACTAATAGGCGCTTCAACCTGCCTATACACTCCTCCGCTAATAGTGATTTACCTCATAAGCTGAGGTCGCTATTAGTGCCGCTTGACTATCGCTGAGTATAGCGATACGCTGGTTGCTATGAAGATTGATTTCTGCACACTGACTTATAGTAAGTCCGCTATCTTACTCCATCTTGCTATAGAACCCGGGCTAGATTGGGAATGCGACTATAAAAGGCAGATATCTGTGCGTACCCGCTCAGTTGCTTTTTACTACCCCTCAAGGGCTTATATGTAATCAAAGACAAGCAAAAATTATAATTTTAAATATTTTTTTTGTGTCCATAAATTTACTTTACTTTATAAAAGTAAAAAACATCCACATCATCTTTCGGCGTTACAACTCCCTGTGAGTTTTGACCCGCTACACATGTGACCTCCCAGTTTTGTATGCCAAACTTCTTCGTGTCTTCCTCGAGTTCGTCAATTCATCTTGGTCGCGATCTTCCCCTTGCTTTATTGGTGGATGCTGAGGCTCTCTACTATTTTCGTCTGCGCTCTCTTGTCGTTACTTGGTCGAGCCATCTTACTTGCTGCGCTTTAATAAAACGTATCATATTTTCACGTATTATAAGTTAATCTAGCTTATGATTTCAGTTTATGCGCCACTCGTGATTATCGCTTATTGCGACAAAGATTTTTCTATTTTTCTTAGGATCTCTCTTTCTAAGGTTTGCATTTTGGCTTTGTTCGTGTCTAGTAACGTCCATAATTCTGCTCCCTAATAAAATACTGGTCTAATAATACTAAAGTATAGTGGCTGTTCATATTTCTACTAGTAGTTTTGAGTTGAAGGCTTTAATTAGGCATGCGTGTGACCTATTGGCGGTTTGTTTTCTCTCTTCGATACGAAGACTCATTGAGTTATCGCTACTGATTTCTAAGCCCAAAGGCTAGTAGGATAGTGACGCGATTATAAAACCTTTTCTATTCAACCATCATCCTCACCTACACGTCGGCGCAACCTCTCGATAACAAAAGAGGCTCGGAAAAGCTTAGTAGACAGCCATTTGTGGGCGGCATAACCCTGTTAGCCAGCATATATGTTGAAATGGCAACTACACGATTCGATGCGTAGCTGCCACGTGGCTGTAGTTCGGCCTTGTCGACGTAGGGCTGACAACCGACTCGAGAATAATCACTTGACATCAAAGCAACGAAAGTTTGCTTGCTTTTATTTTTAAAAATTGATTGCAATATTTTTCAGTTCTTTGAACTTCGAACAGCATCAAGCAGCCGCTTTCAACAATTTCAACTTTTTATTGACAAAAAAGCTGCCTTAATTGAATTGTTCTTAAAATTAATTGCCCTTGACTGTGAAGTATTTTTGTTGTACTACATACTCGAGCATAAAACAGACGCCTTAGCGGTACTTAAATAAATTTTTATGCTTACGAAAACAGCTGTCTCTCTAGAGATGTATGCGGCAAGCAGCTACCACTTAAGTCAAAATGAAAGAGCGCAGGCCTGCAAAGTACAACAAAAAACATTAGTAAGCGAGCGCTTGTAGAAGGCACTAAGTTATCGCGCTTTCTTCACACTTTTCTCCGCCCAAAAAAGCGAATAAGTAAACACGACTATCGCAGCCATTTAATACACGCGTGTTAATTGACACCAATTCGAGCGGAGCGCCGTCGTAAGCCTGAAGTCAAGCCACTACTCTGACGTAGAATATTTCCGAAATTCTGTTAATCGCTTATTGTCGCTTGATGCTAGGCAAAACTTGTCAAATGTTTTTCAGTTTTTTGCTTTTCAGATTTTGCCCGCAATCGCCTAATTGCCCCCATTTTTTAACTGCTCGATTATCGGCAATACTTGGCGTCGCAAGTTTTAATTTTTTTTTTTAATAAAATTTAATTTTTTATTTTACTATTTGATTTTTCTTATTTTTTTTAATCTTTTCCTCAATGTTTTCTTTTCGTTGACTTATTAGTGCTCACACGATCGCGCTTTGTTTTAATTGGCTTAGGCGCTGTCGTTCGATTACTAGTTTCGAGGCTAATTGAGTGCGCGCTCGCGGCTAATTAAATCAAATTGAAATTCCGTTTCTGTCGATTTGTTAGGCCGGCTTTACATTCACGCATTCACTTATTTAATTATTATTATTTTTTTTTTGATTTGCTGTTCATTAGCGTTGTTAAGTGCATTTAATGGCGATTTCTGTGAGCAAACTGCATTTGACGTTGATTGCTTTCCAAATTGTACAATTTGTTACGAAAGCGGTGAAGGCGAGCCAGAAAAAACTTGAAAAATCAAAGCAGCTAAATGTTTCAAGATCACATTTGGAGACATAGACACGTGTCTAAAGAGAAAGAAATTACAGGTGTAAGATTTTCTCTTTCAGCGTTTGTCTCTCAGCAGTTTAATGCGTGTTTGAGCCTTCTTCTTCTTTACTGGCGTAGACACCGCTTACGCGATTATAGCCGAGTCAACAACAGCGCGCCAGTCGTTTCTTCTCTTCGCTACGTGGCGCCAATTGGATATTCCAAGCGAAGCCAGATCCTTCTCCACTTGGTCCTTCCAACGGAGTGGAGGTCTTCCTCTTCCTCTGCTTCCCGCGGCGGGTACTGCGTCGAATACTTTCAGAGCTGGAGTGTTTTCATCCATCCGGGCAACATGACCTAGCCAGCGTAGCCGCTGTCTTTTAATTCGCTGAACTATGTCAATGTCGTCGTATATCTCGTACAGCTCATCGTTCCATCGAATGCGATATTTGCCGTGGCCAACGCGCAAAGGATCATAAATCTTTGGCAGAACTTTTCTCTCGAAAACTCGCAACGTCGACTCATCGGTTGTTGTCATCGTCCAAGCCTCTGCACCATATAGCAGGACGGGAATTATGAGCGACTTATAGAGTTTGGCTTTTGTTCGTCGAGAAAAGACTTTACTTTTCAATTGCCTACTCAGTCCGAAGTAGCACCTGTTGGCAAGAGTAATCCTGCGTTGGATTTCCAGGCTGTGTTTGAGCCTACAGGGGTTTATAAATGGTGATCGATTTCGAAATTCCATACTTTTTCTATCCAAAACGTGAAATTATCTGCTCATAGTTTGCATATTCATAGAGCCAGGACATGGTCTATTCGGTCGAATATTTTTTTTTTATAGTAGGAGGAAGCATCGAATGCTGGAGTGCGGGACTTTAATCCGCTAAACCTAACCTACTCCCAACTCAAGACTCTCCCATGGAACCACCAGATGAGGTATTACTTCATGGGAGTGACAAGACATTTTACGTCTCCTCTATACCACGGACGGACTGGCGCTTATTCTGTTGTAGCTGTCTTAATATGTCGTGATGGAAGTTGCCGCTTCGCGAACAGCTTTCAAAGGACTAACACACAAGTGTAGTCAAACTTTCCACCTTTAAACTACCACCTAGAGCCGTTTCTAACTTTTCCCTTATGTTTAGAAACCGAGGAACTCGAACTCGAGGAAAACTCGTGTTCAGTGCTTTCTATTGACTCCGTAGACATCGAAAAATTCGGACTAACGTGTTCTTGAAATTTGTATGGATAGCCTCGAAGCACCCATGCCCGCTTAATATTTGGGTCGGGTGGAAATCCAGGTATCCATGTTGTCTACTTATCCACGTATGGATGTCAGGTATGGTACTGTGGGTACACCGTCTTCTAGTTGAGGTTTGCCACCGTTGCTGCCATATAGTTATGCTCTTGTTTCTCTCTTCTCTCTTTTGGATTTCCGTAGTTTGCACTGGTAGTTCATATAATCAACTTGTCTTCTTGAATGTCTTCGGTCGAATATTATCCAATAATTGATCTCAAGATAGGTGATAGTGTTGCGAATAGTACGCTCAGTAGGCCGATTATGTTGACCATAAATTGAGCGAAGCGCGCGAAACACATTCTCTATAGAACATGAGCTTTCGTAATAAAGTTGAACGATTTGTAAACGTAGTTTCGGCTTAGGTTTTTACATGGCTAAATGCCAAACAATACTGAACAAAAACAACATGACAGCTTGACACAACTCACGTGTGATCTGTCGAAAAAATGCTATTGAAATGAGTAATTCTACTGGGATCATCCTTTATTACCAACCCGAAATAATGTGCGACCTTAATGCGCGACAAATGATTATACTATATTTCGTACTTTTATTACTTATATTTTTTTTTATATTGTTGTTGTTGTCAATAGTCTTTCACCACAAATTTCACCGTGTGTATGTATGTTTCTAAAATACACATCTTCCAGGTAGACAACTGACAAATGCTCGTTCCGCCGCCACACATACATATACATATAATCAAACGGTTTATCATTTCGTGTCAATGATGGCGTCATGCAGCGTAACGCCAAGCGAAAAAACGAAAAATCGCAATAAACAAATAAAATGTTCCGCAAAAAAATTGTTACAGAAAAATTGCATTTACAACACAACAACGGTGATATAAACAACAACAACAACAACAATAATATAGACCTCGCTCTTGTCAGTATGTATATCCATATAGGAATGTCAAAGCTAAAACAAAATATAAGCAAATACAACAATAACATTTAGCGATTTGCTCCACCGACCGCCCTTCCGTCCGCCTCTCGGCCTCTGTGCTGGTTTTGCAAGCAAGAAGCAACGGCTTCGCGGATGCATGTCGCGCCTTTTCAGGACGCCCTCAATTACTTTTCGACAAATGTTTACTGCTGTTGTTGCACTGTTTTGTTTTATTGTTGTTGTTGTTTTTGCTGTTGCATGTTGCGTGCCACATGATAAATGCCGCACAATTACTCACACATAAATAAATAAACATTGCAACAGTTAAAACAACAACAACTGCAGGCAGAAACGCATATGCAGCACAACAACAATAGCAACATCGACAACACCAGCGTCATTTGTCCGTCCACTTGCGTATATTCGTAAATAAAATTTCGTTTCTTCGCTGAAGGAAACAAATTTGCCAAATTAATTTTACCGTAAATGGAGTTCCGCGGCCTGGACGGACAACAATGCCGATGCAATTGACAGGCGAACAAATAGCTGACACAGTTACTCTCGGTAGACTGGTCGTTGGCAGAGAGGATGAGCTCGTGCGCCGGGCGAAGTGTTTGCTGAAACGAATGCAGGCTCGAAATGCGAGCGGAACACATTAAGTGAGAAGCTGGCATAAGGAGAACCGATAATAGTGTAGTCTCCTTCAGTTTTCATGCCTATATCTTCTTAGATTTGTTAGAGACTGCTGAAAGAATCACATTCCTCGCTTTCGGATGACGCTTCTTAATAGTATGTGTGTGAAAACTGTCATTAGATAAGTGTAATCGGCTGCCAAAACTTTAAAAAGGGAAAGAATTTGTTTACAGTCGCTCGGAGAAACTTCTCCGAAACCGATCGATATGCTTGAAATTTTCACTCGACCTTCTTAGATACATACATATGTACATATATACATAAGGTAATGACATTTTTAACATCTCGGATTGGAACGATTGGAGAGCTGTTGCTTCATTTATGTATCGACGAACTCTGTTCGAAGAAGAAGAAAAAATCTAATATGTGAACTCTATAAAGCCATTTAAAGAGCTGAAAAATATCTTAAAGAGTAAACAATTATAAAGCCAACGACGACGGTGAAAATCAGACTAATATTTTTATAACAATCTTCTATTATGGATATGCCTTAAGAGGGTATTCTACTCTAGATATCAAATTTTCGGCACTTTTTTGAATTTTATTAAAAAAACAAAACCAAAAATATTTTTACTTTACATTTTTGTACAGTGTTTTTATTGACATCTTAAGAATACAGAAAAAAAATTTTACAAAAAAATATTAAAAATTAAAAAAATTATAGGGGGGACAGAGACAGGTGTAAAAAAAATGGCGCATCCTGATGAAATTGATCCTGACTCTCCTGGTGGTCTGCAATAGAAAATCAAAAGAAATTCTTAATCAGTAAGGATGCTATTATAGTCCTTACCTCAGGGAACACGAATTTTTTTTTAATAAAATCAATTTTTTTTTTGTTAATATTAAAAATCATTTTTTTTACGTTTTTTTTAAATTCCTGAATTTTTTTCAAACATTAAAATCAAAAACTTTGACACAATGCTGGTAGGAACGATAAAGGATTATATAAAGAAGGTTCACACAAAATTTCAAGTAAATCGGTAGAACTTGAGATAATGCCGGTACCGTATGGAAAAAATAGTAGTTTCGAGAAAAACGCGTTTAAAGTTTAGGAGACAATTCTAGTGAACACGGACGCCACCTCACAAAATCGGCTGTATCGCCGAAAATAAGTCGAATTTTGAAAAATCCTTCGAAGGTCATATTTTTGAAAGTCTAAACTTTAAATATATGAAAAAAACGCATTTTTCAAAATTCTAGAGTATTTAGAATAAAGAATTAAAATAGATTTATACTAATCTATCTAAAGTCAGAAGATGAGAAAGCTACAAATCAAATGATTTGTCTGGTCCTAACCGTTTTGCTGGAGCTTTCAGAAAGTAACTTTTATATCGGTATTCTGCGACGATTGTGTCATGTTTCTAATTGTCACAATAGTAATTTAGTGATTCAGTTACAGTATACTATACAGTATACTACCACACTGTATCTGCCAGAATACCAAAATGAGACTCCTGACTAACAGAGTCACTAAATTAAAATTGTGACAATTAGAGACATGAGACAATCGTCTCAAGCAGAATACCGATATTAGTCATACAAAGCGATTGCTTTCTTCTGATAGTTATATGGATGGCATTAGCCAGCGAAGCAGCATGACAAATAAATCGCAAAATATTGAACTATTCACAATATTTGTTTTGTCGCCTTCAAAGTAATCCCTACCAAATATAATACACTTATGCCAACGATTTTTCCAGTCCTCGAAACATTTTTCATAAACACTTTTTGGGAAGGCCTTCAGCTCTTTCAGCGAATTTTGTCTTATCTCTTCGATCAACTGAAAACGGGTTGCATTTCATTGATTGTTAATGTCTCATTGGGAGTTATAATGCTTACCATGAACGTGGGATCGGAATTCGCATTTGAGGCAAACTTTTTGTTTGATATTTTTATGCAGTTTTAAACACTCCTTGAGCTGTACCGATTAAAACAGCTGCTGTATACAAACTACTTGACAGGTCACGCTCATATTTTACACAGTAATTAAGGACAGTCCTACCAACTTAGCAACATACATATTTTTTGAATAGTCATTTACTCGGGGAAACTAAATACGGGGTGCTTTTTTGACACAATGTGGAGTTAAAATAGGTTATAGCAGCTTTAAATTGCCACCTTATATAGTCGATTAGCTAATTTTCTAATTTTTTTTACACCCAGTCATATAATGACTAACGATCTGAGTCGATTTAGGTACAGACTGAGTCGTTAACAGAGCAAACGAAAACTAGTCCCTCACTTTTTAAATATCGAACTAAGATTTCGGAAACTTCTTATTTGTCGACCACCGATATTGGACTTCCATCCCAAATAT
Organism: Bactrocera correcta; assembly: GCA_027475135.1. NCBI lineage: Eukaryota > Metazoa > Arthropoda > Insecta > Diptera > Tephritidae > Bactrocera > Bactrocera correcta. The sequence goes on from CM050326.1 coordinate 71,809,171, forward strand.
GTAGCTGTCATACAACCTTACCTACAAAATTGAAGTTCTAGTATGGAAATATTTTTTTATTCGACAAAATATCTTAACAAAGCTTAGCATGGATTATTATCCAAAGCAATGGTAAAAGCTCCAAACAAATTGGTCTGATCGGGCCACTTTAGTATATACAGGGTTTCTCCGGAAAGTAATAGGACTGAGTCGATTTAAAAAATTCATCTTTACAATACTTTAAAAACTTTCAAAATAGGCTCCTTCTGCGTCGGTGCAGCGCTGCCAGAGGGATTTCCGAGCATTGAACGCGTGACGGAAGGTATTCTCCGGAATAGCCTTGACAGGCGAGGTGCATGCTGCTGCGATGCCCTCTGTCATCTCGAAATGCTTTCCTTTCAAACGTCTCGGTCGCAAATTTACCGAGTTTCACACAGAATTTTTTTTAGCTTGCACCACTCACAGAAATACGTCGCGCGAAAATGTTTATCCTGACTCTCCAGGTGCTCGGAGTCATGCTAAAATGTCTGAAATATTATTGTTTATAAATATTTTTTTTTTTTATTTCTTTAAGAAAAACTTATTTAAGATTTGCAATTTACCGGAAACTATTACATTCACTACCACCATCGCCTCATTTAAATAGAATTAACTGTAAACAAATTATGATGCTACAACGGTGAATCGTGTAAGATTTACACGATAAAAAATTGCAGAAATCACGAACTGGCAACCCAACTAATTAAGAACAAATTAAAATGCACGTGCAAAGCACTTAAAGCCGCGATTGTTATGAAAAATACAGACAGGTAGGAAACACATGTATGAATATGGTACTAGGGTGGCACTTACCTATGCCAAAATTTCGTGAAAATATCTACTCAAATAAAACTTTGAATTACATTACAAACTGAACGATCCTATGGCAGCTATATGTTATAGTCCTTCGATGTAAACAATTTCCGTGGATATTATAGCGCCGCCTCTAATATTAATCTGTGCCGAATTTCGTGAAGATATCTTGTCGAATAAAAAAGATTTTCATTCAAGTACTGGATTTTGGTGGATCAGTTTGTGTGACCACTATATACTACAGTGGTCCCATATATTCTAACAAATAGCAGGTTTTGGGAAGAAACGGAGGAAAATCAATTTTCATATCGATACCTCGAAAACAGCGATTTTTGCAAAATCAACTCGTTCAAAAGTTATTCGACGTCAAAGTCCAACTTTAATCGTAGAATAAAATTTTTAATTTTTTTTTTAATTCATCCACAAAATGATGATTCAAACTCAAGTTCTGGTATAATAATATATTTTTATTCGTTAAAATATCTTAACTAAACTTAGCATGAATTATTATCCAAAGCAATGGTAATATCTCCAAACAAATTGGTCTGATCGGACCACTATAGTATATACAGGGTTTCTCCGGAAAGTAATAGGACTGAGTAATACTAAATGCTTAAATCTTTACTTATTCTTTTCATCCATTCGGACAATATTTTCAAGGCATCTAATAATAAAAAAAATAAATTTTATTTTTGGCCCACTCTAGTGTTAGTGTATAATATACAAATTAATCTTCACACTCAGCCAGAACAAACAGCTTGCACAGCTGAATTGTAATTAAACAGCTTGAGTGAATAACTCACTGGCAGTTAAGTCGATCGAGCCGTCAGTTGCCGGAGAGCTGAGTGATCAGGTAAACATGCGGTCGTATGTATGTGTTTGCATATAAGTATATACCTATTACTTATCCGACATTGGTATATGTAGGCAAATACTAAATTATTTTCTTATTAACTTCTGGTTCTTTTGGATTTTCCACTGCTCCTTGCCCGCCTTGGATGCTACTCTCATCTCGAAGTGACCTCCAGCCCGCACTCTGAGTACAATGTTGAACACTTACATTCCCCCTTAACCTGAGGTAGTACGTGTGCTATTAGATGACCACAATTTGAATTTCATTCAACGCAAATAAACGCTTGAGTGATGAGCGCCGAGTAAATATGAAAATTAATAATGCAAATAACAGCAATAGACCTTTCCATATAATAATTGTATATATGTTTTTGTGATTTTTCGTGCGGAAATTGATGCTTGAATTTGGAGACGTTGATAAATGTGAGGTGATCTTAATAAGTGCGAGGGATTTGTATTATAATACTATTTTGTTCGAAAAACTCTGCTGCCAAGAGAATTTTTTTCTGGTAGATAAGAGTCGAGCTCGACCTATATGAGAGGCTTAGTAGCATGTTCATATGGGAAACTCTGAAAGTTGGTTTCATGTATGGTCAAGGCCCTTATAAATACTACACAAATCTGCTTAAGCGTTTCATTTCTGCTCCAGCTAGTTCTCTTAGTAAGACTAGTTCTATATCGTATATTTCCAGATTGGTGTTATAGTAAGACTAGATTGGTGTTCAATCTGGAAATATACGATATAGAACTAGTCTTACTTATTGACCAATGATGTGTTAAAACCCCTTCGATTATTAAATGTGGTTGGTTTAAAAGGAAGGCGCAAGAGCATTAGACCACAGGCGGCTGCCATTCAATACGCTAATACCTGGGGTGGTCCTCTGTGTGCATTATTTAAGACAAGTAGCTAAGAATGTGCTGCTCCCGAGCGGACCAACACGTTTACTTACTCGTATCCTTCTATTTCTGTAAGACTAAGTACCAAGATTTTAATCGAGTTGCCTACTGAGAGTCTAGTTATTGCCTACTTTCTCTACTTAACACAAGAAGACTTAGTATTGACTCTACGGATACCCATCATTACCATTGGCTGTTCATAAGAAGGTTTATAAATTGCTAGTTGGAGCAGAAGCTCACTTACCACTTGCTGTTACTATGTCATCAATTTCGGTCTGAAAGATTGTGTAAACTACATTCTGTGTATGAACTACTAAAGAAGAAGCCCATTCCCGTTCCTATTTCACCCTTTAATGCGTCCCTGAACATGTAGACAGGCCATTGGCACTGTCGATCACAGAATCTTTATTTAAGAATGAAAACATTGTGTTGAATTCCTCATGGATTTCCTTTTCTTGGTCGCATTGCCAATTCCGTCTGAGCTCATTAAAGTTGGAGTATGATACCAAGCTCGTAGTGACGCCTTAGTGAAGAAAAGGACTATTGAAGCTAAAACTCTCGAAAAGCATATTGTGAAGGTCGGTTTACTTCCGTTCTCTCTTAGTATTTTTATGAAATAGAACGAAGCAATTAAGCTGCTCGCGAACTCGATCTCTTATTGTCGATTAAATATTGATTGAGTAATGAATGAATGATGACGAGGAATGCACTGCGACCTTTGGTCTATTGTGCTCTCTCCTTACTCACATTGACTCGCCTAGACCCAGCCCATTAATGAAGTCCAGTAGACTTCCTGGCGATAGCGAGGCAATGCGATCGCTATCCGGAAACAACACTACAAGGGCCTTAGATCTGCGTCTACAGACTGCTGTGCAGTCTATCAGCAAATGCTCCGGGGTTTCAGGCTCTATGTCGCAGAAACGGCAGCTGGCGCAAGCTGATAGGCCCATGCTGTGCAGATGCCTATTTAGCTTGCAGTGACAAGTGTACTATACGACCAGCAGCCTGAGTTTGTTCCTGGGGAGGTTTATTACAATTTTGAACCTTTTTAAGTTATAACCTCCCTTTAGCAGCTTGTCGTGTCTTATACCATGAGCTTGTAGCCAATACTCCTTCCTGCCTACTCTTTCATCTTTACGGAGCAGCTTCTTCATGGTGTGGGGACCCCAACACTACGACTTCAGTTAGGTTGAGAGAGCGCATAACTTTCGACTATTTTTGTCGTAAACTCAACGAGCCACCCTCGTGCCGGACACACGTCAATGAAAGTGAGGGTGAAGCACAACTAATTTGCGCGCGGTGGCAACTCTTACATGAGGAAGTAATTTATGTATTTATTTGTATTGTTCGTGTTGATATTGTGGTTTTTGTCTACGACTTAATTACCGTAGTGCTTGTAAAAAGTGACCTTGAATACATTTGCTGTGGAGAATTTCAAGTGAGAAACTAGAGAATGTGGTGGAAAACACGTACAAGTTTACAAAGCAAATCAAATTAAGAGATCAACAAGCAGATATGACAACAAGTGTTCATATACATATGTATGAACATATGGAGCTTTAGAAATACCTACAAGCTTACCACCATAAATATGGTATTCACACATTTTGCATTAGCATAAGAATCGTCGAAGAATTGCTTACAGAAATGACAGGTGATTCGCATTTGCATTTGTATGACGCTTATCGGCTCATTGTAGAGTATTTATTGACGCTTTTAGCGCTGCTGAATTGTCATTCATGAGCTCAGCGTATGAAAGCTCAGCAAAACTTTCACTTAAAAGCTTCTTATAAACGCTTTGGCGTTGTCAGACTTAATTATGCGGCAATAAAGCGATAACTTGGTGATCAAAAGAAAGTTGTGCGTCGATCAAGCAGCCGATTTGTGTTGTTGTGATTGAAAATTGTGGAAGTCGCAGCTGTCAGCTGCGATGCGTAAGTCAAAGGTGCGTGCGTCGTTCAATTAATAAGCTCAATTCGTAGGCAGCGGCGAAAATGCGGCAGTTGCGTGAATTTCTTTCTTCTTCTTTGTTTAATGTTATTAAATTTCTTTTACTATCGCCACATGTTGCTGCGGAGTATTATAGTTTTGTTCACCAATAGACCAGGGTCGATAAATTTTGAATGCAAGTAAAACAAGAAAAAACGTTAACTTTGGTTGCACCGAAGCTAAATACCCTTCACAGGTGCATTTCTGTTAGTAACTTTGTGTGCAGTTTGTATGGCAGCTATATGGTATAGTTAACCGATCTGAACAATTTCTTCGGAGATCACATTATTGCCTTAGAAAATAATATATGCCAAATTTCGTGAATATATCTTGCCAAATGTGAAAGTTGTCCATACAAGAACTTGATTCCGATTGTTCAGTTTGTATGGCAGCTATATGCTATAGTTAACCGATCTGAACAATTTCTTCGGAGATTACATTTTTGCCTTAGAAAATAATATATACCAAATTTCGTGAATATATCTTGCCAAATGTGAAAGTTTTCCATACAAGCATTTGATTCCGATCGTTCAGTTTGTATGGCATCTTTATGTTACAGTGGTCCGATATCGGCCGTTCCGACAAATGAGCAGCTTCTTGAAAAGAAAACGACGTTTGCAAAATTTCAAAACGATATCTTAAAAACTGAGGGACTAGTTCGTATATATACAGACAGACAGACGGACATGGCTAAATCGACTCAGCTCGACATACTGATCATTTATATATATACTTTATAGGGTCTCCGACGATTCCTTCTGGGTGTTACAAACTTCATGACAAACTTAATATATCCTGTTCAGGGTATAATTATTGTGGGATGAAAAACATTGGTAAAGGAAAATAAACAAAAATAGGTAAATGGGTGCTCTCGGTTAGGGAAGAGGTTGGAGAACGGACCTTTCAATTTTTAAGGTTAAAAACAATTTAAGTTGATTACCGGCAAAACTTCAAGACATATTGAAAAAAGTTCAGCGACAAAGTTGTGGGTAATGAAAAGATCTACAACTTTTGCACTGACACCCTTTTCAAATAACCTAAAAATATATGTAAAAATGCCCTTAAAAACGCTGGCCGTGGTTCCAAATTAACAATAATGGGCATAACTCACAAATGACAAAAGCTTTATCATTCAAAATCACTCAGAATAAATCTTATAAACCTATTCGTTACGAGACTACTTCATAGCAGACAGAGCGATAGTTGGACATTGGGCGTGATATGCTTAGGTGAAATTCTGTACTTCAGGAACTACTCGACCAATTTTAAACAATTCTCCAAACATGCCTAATACACTTGGTGAAAATCGGACTTCAGACACGCCAACAATTTTAAATTCCAACTGATTCTCTCTTTTTACAGTTTTAAAAGAGAGTCAAAGACTAACCATGTTGAAATTTAATTTTGAACAATTATTGCCTTTTAGGTATTCCATCTTACGCCTATATTTTTTCTAAATCGAGCTGTATCTTTTCAAAGCCCCATACACCAAATATGTGGCTCTGAGACACAGTTTTAAATCGAGAGTTTATGACTGACCATATTGAAATTAAGTTTTGAACAATTACTGCCTTTTAGGTATTTTTCGAAATTGAACTGAAACTTTTCAAGGCCCCAATCACCAAATATGTGGACCCCAAATATGAGATTCGGAGAATATTCGGACAAAATATTTTTATGATCACAACAAGCCTTGGTCGGATAAAAATGCGGGTCCGTTCTGATTACGAGACACGACTGTGCTGTGAACTTATGGTGTATATTGGTCAGTCTGTTAGGTATCTCACTAAAACTCATAGATCATCTATTTCTGCTAATAATGTGTATCATGCGATTACACCCGAATTTAGCGCTACCTTACTTCTTTTATTTCGTTTTCTGTCTGTCTCTGTCTCTTGTTCTTCTACATTTTCTTTTACTCATTTGCTTTGCCGATTTCGCGCATTAAAGTGTTGTGACCCGCGGCTTCTGCATGCCGAGGAGATCAACGCACGATTAGCTTTTAACAACAACAAAAACAAAAGAAAACGACAACAACAACAACAACAACACGTCGCATAACACCACATAAGATAAGAAAAGGTTTTGTTTAAGCGTTTTATTGCCGATTTCACAAGAACAGCATCTCAACACAAAGCACAGCAGCGATAAAAGTAATAAAAGAAGAACGAGAAAAAACTAAAAAAAAAAAAAACAAATTATGAAAGGAAATAAAAAGCAGATTTGTAGGTAAAAAGCGCCGCAATCAAGAACAGCTTGAAAGCGCAACCTACCAAATTAGGTCAGCAAAACAATCTCACCTGGACCGCCGTCACACCGCCACTCAGCTGCTGTGCGCTACCCCGTGACACAGCGCTTTATGCGCAACGCTTACAAATATACTTACTTACATACATACATATATGATGTTGTTTTTTCTTCTTTCTCTGCATTTATGTTTGTTCATAGACATGTGTTGGCGCTCATATGTAATCGCGTAAGTAGGTTCTACGCTGCTTGTCCGTCCGCTGTTGCTTTTCATTACTCTGCAAGCCGAGCGACTTTCTTTGCGTCGAATAAAATGCTTGCTTGCCATATAAGACACAAGAGCTGATTCGTCATATACAGGGTGTGCTAAACCGCTTTGTTTTTTAATTCTCAATATTTTTGCATCACTCGTCCAGTTCATTAGCCAAATTATGGACTAGTTTTGGCTATATTTACCGTACGGCACAATATATTACTAGTACTAGATTTTTTTTCTAGCTCATGAAGTGATTTTTAAACACACTTTTTCAGTAGAGTTGCCAGAAAACAACTATTATTCAAAAAAAAAATATTATTTTTCGTTAAGAAGTAACTCAATTGTTTTCGTGAAAGTTTTGGTTAAAAGCGGAATCGAGAAAGATGATATATCGTTTAAGGTAGTAATCTGGTAACTTGGGTTCAAAAAATCTAAATTTTTTTTGCTTAATTTGAAAATACAATGTCTTGAGAATATACTGTGAAAATTTCAGACAGAAATTCGAAATATTTCGCGAGTTATAACGAGTTTCTTAGAGCGCCTCGGAGTCCTCTCTCTCGGAGTTGTTGAACTTTAAAACATTCTTTTTCCGGTCGGCCCGGCTCCTAGCTTTTTTTCTACTCAACCGATTGCTTTCAAATTTTATGAGGCTGTTTTACACACTTATAGTTCTCGTTGGAACTAACTTGAATTTTTTTCACCCCTAACTTTTTAATTTAGAACCCTTTCTTTGCTAAAATAAAATAACTTTTTTTTGAAAGTCCGCCATTTTGTTATTTGCCCTTGAAATTTAACTTCAGTAGTTCCGACCAGAATGACATGTCTATAGATTAAAAATAAACAAGAATATTTCAGATAACACCAAGAGCCAAAATCATCCGGGCCACCCAAGTGCTTTTTTTTTGTTTTTTTTTTTTTTTGAGGTTCCAACTTCGAGTGACAATAACAATAGTAATAAAGTATTAAATTTTTTCAAATACATTTGTTTTTCATTTTCAATATATAAATAAAAAACACTCAATATTCAAGATATTTCATTTTTATTTTCCTCTCAAAAACCGCCCCCCAAAGAAGTCAAGAAAAAAGGCGTAAGTTACCAGAATTACCTTAATACTAAGATTGAAAAATCAGTTTATTGGCATAACCTTGAACTCTTAACGAAGAGTTGCACCGCTCCGCATCACAAAAAATGAAGATTGAAGATCTTTATCTTTTTATTTCCACTTTGGTTCTTCTACACCATATTGCATTTTATCTAGATCTCCTAACGAAAAACAATCCAAACTATGAGCAGCTAAACTTCTTAAGCGGTTAGGTGTTGTCAGGAAATTTACAAAAATTCTTCGTTCTCAGGATATCATTTTTCCAGATCCTTTCAAAGGAATTTGGTTGAAGAAAGGTCGCTTAACTGACCTAAACTAACCTAAAGTTACTTTTAACTTATCAACCTCTAGAAACACATAAGCTGAAGCACCCTGTTTCGCATACACATATGTATATATGTATAGTATGTATTTAAATTGCAAGCGATCTCGAGTTTTTGCGAAATCCAAGCGTGCCATATTTCCCTCATTTCTTTTTTGCCTACTGATTGCGCATGCGCGTAATTACTTCTAGGCCTCATATAATTATTTCCATTATGTGTAGTCAGTCAACAATAATAGTGGTGTAGAGGTTGGCAATTTTTAAGAGAATTCTTTTGTAATAAAATTTCTAATAAAAGTTGCCATTTCTATAGATCTGCTGGCGTAAAAGTGTTTATGAGGACATACATATTTACATATGTTATGAATTACTGTGCCCAAAAAATAAGGTGACATTTGAATTTAAACTGCGCGCGTCGAAGGATTTGGAGAATTATTTTTTTTTAGGTTGGCAGTACTGTCAGTCACATTTATGTCAAACTTCATGTCAAAATATTCATTAGTATTTGAGATAAGTGTCGTTTGGTGAGCTGCTAAAAGTGAGTTTTTCTTTTTTTGCGATGTCGAAATTTGTTGAGCAAAGAATTTGCATTAAATTTTGTTTACGGAATCAATTTTCTGCTGCGGATACGTTGAGGATGGTGCAGAAAGCCTTTGGTGATGAGCCTATGTCTAAAAAAAGAGATTACAAATGGTATAGTGAGTTCCAAGCCGGCCGTGAACGTGTCGAAGACGAAAAGCGTCCAGGGCGACCATCAACCTCAACGGACGAAGCTCACGTTCAACAAATCAAAGATTTGGTGTTGAAAACCCGTCGATTAACAATTAGAGACCTTGCTGATGAAGTTGGCATATCGAAGGGCTCAGCCAATACCATTTTGAAGAATGTTTTGGGCCTCAAGCACGTCAAATCTCGACTGGTACCGAAAACATTGAATTTTTTGGAAAAAAGGCGTCGCGTTGAAGTTTGTGAAACGATGCGTTCCGACTACCAGGCTGTCATGAAATGCATTATAACTGGCGATCAGACTTGGATCTATGCTTACGACCCCGAAACAACCGATCAATCGAGCGAATATCGTGCTAGAAGAGAGCCGAGACCAAAAAAAATCGCTGTTGACTGTTGTCTTCGATTGTCGTGGTGTTGTTAATTATGAATTCCTTCCAACCGGTCAAACAGTCAACAAGGAATATTATTTGAACGTTATGCGTCGTTTACCCTACCTGCCATAGTAAAACGCAATTTTTTTGACAAAATTTACTTATTTTATTCATTATACATTGATTACAGCGACTCCACAACTTTTCGATACCATTTATGTATTACGATCTGTCCTTTGCTTTAAAATAGGCCTCAGTTTCGGCGGTCACCACTTCATTCGACGAAATTTTTTTCCCAGGCAGCAGTCTTTTGAAATCTGAGAACAAGAAATAGTCATTGGGTGTCAGACCTGGACAACACGATGGGTGCGGAAGCAATTCGAAGCCCATCGTTTTCACTGACTTGTGTCACAGTACATTGTCTTGGTAAAACAACACTTTCTTTTTCTCGAAGTGCGGCGCCTTTGGGCGATTTTCTCCGCCAAACGGTCCAATAAAGCTATGTAAACACTTCTGATGGTAGGCAATAAAAATATTTCCAAATATTTTCAAATATTTCCAAAATTTCCACGCTTTAGAGCGGGTTCATCATGTGCAGTCCACTTGATTGGACTTCGGAGTGAAAAGATAACAATCTCCTATTTTTAAAATAGCTCATTGTGATATTTACCAGATACTGTGGGCGTGTATTTCGTATAGAACTTTGACTATATTTGCCTACTTTACAGAGTTGAACGCAGTCTTCACATCTAAGGTAGTTAGAGCGCAATATTTTTTTGTGCCACCTTTGCATCTTGCGTCAATAGTGGACGTCTTTTATATCCAGCCGCATTGTTTCTTGCCGGATTTTTGGATTACCATCTCCAAGTGGTTCCTTAGCTTCCTTTCGTAAAATTTTCGACCTTTCGTAAAAGGTCGATAAAATGAAGGTTCTTCAGATGTCTTTTTAGGCTTTGTGAGTAGAACCAAACGCTTTATCATCCAGGGGTCGGGGAATATTTCGTTGTACACTTTTACAAATTAAATCTGTTTTGTAGTCATGACCTCCTTTATTCCTTTGTTGGGTTCGTCATCTATTCCAGACGCTCTGTTGTTTTTATTTGTTTTTTAGTTATGATCATAAGGTATGCAGGTAATAGCTGACTTCAGCAGCTTCTTATGCTTCCCTGAGCTCAATTTCATTTGCGCTACTTCCGATTCCTTCATAAAAACCCTTTTACTTCATAAAAGAGATAATATGTATAATAGGGTGTTTTTTTAACTATTAATTTTGTTCAATCCCATCAGAAAATTTCCTTGGAAATACCTTAAAAAATGCCCTGAGAATTTAACAAGGTATGTAAAAATTGTTCATTGAGAATACACGGGAATCGGGATTTTTTATCTTTAAATTTCTATAGCTTCAGAGGCATTTTATGGCATCGCTTTGACTTTAGACACATAGTCCTCAGCATTAAGGGGGTATTCTAGTCTAGAGGCATGAATTTCAGGTAATTTTTAAAGTGTCGTTAAAAGAGGTAATTAATATTTTTACTATCAATTTTTTTTATTAGTTATTTGTTAAGTATAGAAGAGTAGAGAAAAAAATTAAAAACTAAAAAAAGTAAAAACTTTCAAAAATTACTCGTATGAACTGACGAAGTGGGGGGTCTCTAAAAATTTCCACGTGACCATACCCATGATTTCAACCCTCCTAGTTATCTGAAACCAAAAAGAAAAAGCGATTATTAATCTAGAATAATGTCGCAATGGTCGGAACTACGGAAACGTGAGAAAAAAAATGTTTCACAAAATGGCGACTGCCTAAAAAAAGTTTTTTTTGGCTCACTTTTTCTGACTATTTCGAATTTTTTAAAAATAATAAAAATAAAAATTTGGGGAAGGGGCTAGTTTCAACTATAGACAAGCCTATAAAGAAGACTCTGTAAAAATTTCAAGTAAATCGGTCCAGTAAAACCTGAGAAACCGTGGGTATCGTTCCGAGAAATGCAGTTTTGAGAAAAACGCGTTTAAAGTTTCACGTTTCGGCCGAACCAGTTTGGATGCCGGGTCAGAAAAATGCCTATATCTCCGAAAATAATTTGAATTTTGAAAAACTCTCTTGTACACATATTCTTGAATAGTTAAACTTGGAAAATATAAAAAATACCGATTTTTTTTTTAATTTCTAGACTAGAATACCGCCTTAAGCACTCTACAAAACTGTCCAGTGCGACAAAGTCGAAACTCACTCCGGCGAGGTAGCACGGGTCTCTAAACCTAATTTTTCCACGAAACTCCCATTTTTGTATATATCTCGTAAATGACAAGAGCTATGGAAAAAATGTACATGACAAACTTGTAGAAAATTTGATTTGCTACAAAAAAGATCCAAGGTCAAAATCGCTATCATTAAAACTTCTCGAGATATTCGGCTTTTTAAGTAAGGCTGTATGGAATTTTCATAGAATTTTTATTACATGCCATTTATGAAAATTCTATAAAGACTTACTTAAAAAGCCAGGCTCAAATTTTCAGGGGTTTTTTTTTAGGGTATTTCCAAGGAAATTTCATAAAGGGATTGAAAAAAATTAATAGTTCAAAACAAAAAAAAAAAAAATAAGAAATAAAAAAAATCCTAATGTACTTATATGAAACCTTCACAATTATACAAAAAAAGCTCACTTGTAATTCCTCCTCTTTTTTCTTACGCTTACAGTACTTTCCACCCGCATGAAACAATTGGCCAACTTAATGGACGATTTCAATTTCGAATGCATCGGCACAGCGCAAACAGACGACGAGAATGTCATTTGCGAAAGTCTGAAACATTTCGCCGCCATAATTGGAACCATCGAAGATGAGCGAGAAAAAATGGTAAGTAAACAGCAATTAAGTGAAATTCACACGAGCGCGAGCAGACCATAAATTGTAGGTTATATTAGCCGGGAAACTAAACACTTAGTTGCTGAAACTTTTTTAATAATATGCGCCAACTAAGTCTTTATTTACGTGTGTGTGTGTGCGTATTCAACTAATGGCATTTCTGCACAATTTCACAGCTGACGCTGGCGGATCAACACATCATTATGCCGCTGGAGGAGTTTCGGAAGAAACATATTGGCGGCGTGAAGGAGAACAAGAAAAAGTTCGACAAGAAGACGGAGAAATTTTGCCAGACACAAGAACGTTTCCTCAATATGTCAACAAAAAAGCCCGAGAACACGATACAAGAGGTGAGTCTTTCGTACTGCCATGTACATACGAGTACTTATGTGTGTGTGAGTATTCATGTGCGAGTTTGCAATGGCGGAAATAAGTTTAAGCGATTTTAGTGGTAAGGTTCGAGTTGTGTGTGTATGCATTGCAGAATTTATTAAAAAGTGCTGTTAAGTTGAGTTTGTGGAATTTATTTTTTTTGCTTTTTGTGCTCAACCGGATATGCTACAGAAGCTGCTACTATTTCGAAAAGTAAATAGTTTTCTGTGAGCACTGCGAAAAATCTGATGTTTATGAGTAAGATATTGAGATTAGGCAATAAAAAAAATATAGGCGCAAAGAATGTCTTTTAAACCGGGTCTTCATATAAAGTTTTATTATTTTAAGTTCAAATTTTGGCTGTCTGATGTGATACAGCTGTCATTTTTATCCGTGAAGTAGAGATGAGGGAAATCGAACACAAATCCTTCCGAGCCCGAAGTTCTCAGAAGAGCACGGTGCTCTGTAACATTTTTTGCAAGTTTTCTCTGCAAGAAGTCACTATATTCATGCCGGAACCCGGTTTTTTTTTCTACGATCCTAATTTTTATAATATTTGAATTAAAAAATGTTGAACTGAACCTTTATTTGTTCTGAAATTTAAGACGTTTGTTGGTAGAAGTTTCATTTGAGTTTTATAAATTTCAAAAAAAAAAAAAGACAAACCCTTAAATTTTCGAGATTTTTCTTCTCCACAAAAATTTTCACTTTCCAGAATATCGATCACTTTTTTATACCTAAAAATGAGCAGAAAAAAGTACACAAATATCAGGCAGAGTCTAAACGCAGGATTTTAAGTTACGGCTTCTTCTTCAACAGTTCATAAATTAAACATAATTTCTCATATTTCAATGATTTAAATAGTTTGTGTATTGATACAAAATTGTTCCAAAAACAGGACACAACTTTCTGAGCTGAATCCTTTGCGATCTAGAGCACTTAAAAATTAGCTTCTCAATCCTCCTTGTCTGTATTGTGTGATATATTCATTTCATTGATATCGCTCCTAAATAAAATAAGTCTTTTTACGGATAACAGCAAGCCTTGTTAGAACCCCTTCCAACCGAATCTTTAAGTAACTGAATTTCCAAATCATAGAACTGGAGCAAAAACTGTCTTTTTGAGCTATTCTGTCGATCTGAAATTTTGCATACGTCCTTTTCTCTTTAAGTTTGTGCACATTTATCCGAACCGCCGATATCGGTCCACTGTAGCATATACAGTCCGTCAAGTAAGAGCGTGGTCGTCTTTACCGCCAGTTAATGAAAGATTTCGCTCTAATTCCTTCGCGAGCCGATAGAGTTAAGCTTTGTCCTTGATGCATTGTCTATGAAGGATCAGTTGTGGTTGATCTTTTGAAAGAGAATCACGTTAAACGCCATGAATGCTAAGTACGCATCGCGTTACGAAGCTGTGTTCTTTGTATCCAGCAGAAAGGTCCCAAAATGTCGCAATCAGCGGCTGCTAAATATATGAGAAAGTCGAAGGCATCTATACAGAAGTGGATACAGCGATATATAGTGGCTAAAAATGATTTACCAGAACGTGGTTCGATAGGAAAAGTGAACAAAAAAGATGAAAAAAGGGTAGTGAATCAGTTTCCGCGGAATCCTGCTTTAACACTGCGGCAAGAACAAGCAAAATTAATGGCAAAAGGTTTAGATATATCCTACGATACTATCCGAACTCTTCTTCATACTCATGATCTGAAATGGCGCAACACAATGAAGAAGCCTCTGTTGACTGAAAAACTTGTGACAAAGCGACACACTTGGGCGCATGAGAATACTGATAGAGATTTTGAAAATGTCATTTTTACTGATGAGTGTTCTATCCTCACGCGAGCCTGGTCAACTTTCACCAATAGGCTTTTTCTGCGGAACGTGAAACATGGAATAAAGGTGCATCTTTGGGGCTGCTTCTGAAAGCAGGGATTCGGCACTTTGTACCTCTTTACTGAACACCTAAATGCCGAGAAAATGATAAAAATCTACAAAAAGGCTTTACTGCTATCTGCCAAGGGATGGTTCATCAGAAAGAAGCAATATTCATTTTTGCAGGAGGACAACGATCCTAAACACCGCAGCAAGCTCTGTACTCTGCGGAAAACTCAATCTGGCATCGTTACATTGGATTGGCCGTCGCAGTCGCCCTATTGAAAATGTGTGGGGATACAAATTCCGAAAAAAATTTTCTGCTTGTATTTATTTTTTGTTTATTTCCCAGATTTTTTTCAACATTTTTTAAAAATATTTTTCTAATTTTTTTAGTTCTTCATATCCAAATTTGTATTGTTTTTTATTCTATAACATATCTAATGTTTTATTAATTATATGCTAGAAACTTTGTTGTTTTTATATACAATACATTTTATTAAATTTTTTAATTTTATTAACTTCTGTATTTCAATAATAATATTATTTCGCTTCCTAAAATCTTCTCAGTGCGCCGTCAAATTGCGGCATTGTAATTCTATGAAAGAGTTGAAACGGAAAATGCAATAAATACGAAATTCATTTGTCCGCCGGCTGCTTCCGCACCAATACCAATGCACACGACTGCAAAGAAACTTTCAGATTTTCCGCAGCAACAGATTTTCCATGGCTAGTCACTTGAACTTTTTCCATTTTCCAATTTCAGCAAATATCTTTGTACAATATTTACCCAACACACGCACACGCATACAAATATAAATACAATACATGTATATGCATTCGTGGCAGACAGAAAATAGTAAATAGTAGTTTTTGCTGCCGACAGAGTTCCATGACCTGCACCAACAAAGAATTGCATTACTGCCCTGCTACAGAAGCATTTGTTCAAATAAGTATATATGCATATATATATATATGTATTTGTGTATGCTTGTGTATATGTATTTGTGTATCAATATGTGTGTGCATGTATTAAACTATACCATAATAAATAGTTGCTAGCCAACTCAACCCAACCGAAAGTATATGGAGTGAAATTATATGTGCCCGTATACATATTTACCGTTATACATACTCCAACATTACCATTTACCCTAGAAGCCCCCAAAATGTGTATACACTATGCTTATTTACTGTAAACGCCGCACAAGCGCAAATATACATATGTATGTCTGTAGGTGCCTACAGACCGTAGAATTTCTCCACTATCCATTCAGGACACCTACCAGTCGTTCTTCACCCATATTTAAACACCCACAAATGCTCAATTGCAACACCGAATCGTTTTACTTTCGTAGCCACCCGTCAAAACCATTCATAAGTGTTTACATAGTTCTATGTGTGTGTGTGAGTTTATGTAAAAAGCAACCCTGCAGGAAGTTTTATTTCGAACGAAATGCTTTCATTGACATTTTTCTTACGCACTATTTTAGGTTTCATTTTTTAAGGGGGTATTCTAGTCTAGAAATCAAATTTTGAACAGTTTTTTGAATTTTATTTAAAAAAAAAAAAAAAAAAAATATTTTCATCCATTTTTTTTATGGTGTTTTTATTAATATCTTAAGAATACAAAAAAAACATTTTACAAAAAAATATTTAAACTTAAAATAATTAGAGAGGGGGGAGAGATAGATGTAAAAAAAAATGGCGCATCCTGGTGACATTGATCCTGACTCCCCTGGTGGTCTGAAAAAAAAAAAATCAAAAGAAATTCCTAATCAGTAAGGATGCTGTTATAGTCCCTACCTCAGGGAACACGAAAAAAAAAATTTGAAAAATGGCGACTGCCTGAAAATAAAATCATTTTTTATGCTTTTTTTTGAAATTCCTGAATTTTTTTAAAATATTAAAAACAAAAATTTTGACACGATGCTGGCAGGAACGATAAAGGATTATATAAAGAAGGTTCACACAAAATTTCAAGTAAATCGGTTGTATAGAACTTGAGATAATGCCGGTACCGTGTTGAAAAAATAGTAGTTTCGAGAAAAACGCGTTTAAAGAAGTGAGTCAAATTTCAGGCAGTCTAAGATACGGTCGAAACGGGCTAGGTACTGCGTCACTAAAGTAACTGTGGCTCTCAAAATAATTTTAATTTTTTAAAATTCTTTGGAGGATATGTTCTTAGGGGTCTAAGCCTTAAATATATGAAAAAAAATCGAATTTTTGGAATACCCCCTTAAAGCAAAAAATCCTTGCAGGATACTATAGCTCTAACCAATAAACCCTGACATTTACAGATTTTTTTTGAGGTTAGGTATGTAGTTATGAAACTGAGCTGAAATGGTCTAAAGTAAAACTATTTTGAAGGCGTACGTATTCAACTGTGAATATATAGTATGCTCATTATGCTCATCTATAGTATGAAGCTTTTTGTGAGCTTTATGATTTGTATGAAGCTTTTTTGGGACCAACAATGTCTGTAATATGAAGCTTTTTGTGAGCTTTATGATTTGTATGAAGCTTTTTGTGAGCTTTATGATTTGGTTTCAATACAAGTCGGGAGTTTCAGAACATCTTTCGTAAACAATCCGATGTTTATGCTAACTCCTTGCCTTTAAAATCTTTAAAGAATACAACGATTTTGGTTTCGGTCTCTTTGACTGAACAACTCAATGTTAAAGTTTCTTTAAATGTT
Source organism: Bactrocera correcta (assembly GCA_027475135.1). Taxonomy (NCBI): domain Eukaryota; kingdom Metazoa; phylum Arthropoda; class Insecta; order Diptera; family Tephritidae; genus Bactrocera; species Bactrocera correcta. The sequence goes on from CM050326.1 coordinate 71,826,577, forward strand.
TTGGAAAAAGCACCGAATGAATATCTGTTTTACTTTTAACTAAGAAGCTTTTTTATTAGAAGTATTTTCAAAACATTTTGTTAGTTCCAAAAACCTGTCTGTAAAGCTTTCTAGTTTTTTTTACTTTATAAGCCATGTGAGAATTTCAGTTTATAATAACAGCGAGTGAAATAACGGTGTCTTTTTTAATACGTTGAATTTGAGTAATTCAGTCATTTCCAATACTTCTTTCGAATTGTGTGAAAGCTTTAAGAAAAATTAGTGTTAATAGACAATGTTTGGAAGCTACTTAGTTTTCCCAGGTATCTCTATTTTCTGAAACCTCTTTGAAAGTGAGCTACTTGTGACAAACTTTTTATTTCAAACCGATTTTTGTGCGGGTCTTCTTCTGCTTTCCAACATACGAGTAGAAGACTGGATACCCCAAAAGCATAGAATTGTAGAGCTTATAGGTTACTTCTTATTTCAATTTTTGATCCAGACTCCATGTTCCGATTGTAGATGAAACTTGAAATTTACTTCGTCGAAATTACAATAAAAAAGCCTGAGCTGATATTAGACGATATGTGTCTATACTTTGGCGATAGGTTGGATGTGAAATCACTTGGTCATAATTCCACAAAAAAAAACCGAACTAGTTGACTCGTTAATCGAAGTGTCGAACTCCGTTACCAGAACACGAAATCCATAATTGGTACCATTAGATTTGTGCATTATCAGACTACCGAGTGCTCTTTTCTAAACTGATCTATGCTCTATCATAACATTAGCTTACATTTCCCCGACTTGGCTCTGCTTTTCCAACAATCTCTCGGTGTAACTGTATTTGATAGCTGCAATTGCATTTGCTCTTATGGAAATGTGTGTGTGACAACACTATCTACTACCGTTATATTGCAAACATTAGGCTAGTCTCCAGCAGTTAAAGCCCAGCCATCTTCCACCCAAGCTACTCACAGGTATTACATAACCACTGGGCAAGAGACTTTGATTTTTCTTTTGCTTTGCAACCATCTGTTCGTGTTGCATAATTTTAGGAGTCACTTGCATTATATACCAATAGCACAACCGCCTGTCTGCGTGCCTGAATATTTGTCTGGTAGTGACAGTGCAACTAGGTACAGCTGAAAGGTTGTCCGTTGTTGAGGTTTTTATTGTGTACTTGACACTGAGGTACAATGGCGCAAATTTTGTGCTTAAGGCGATTTATAAAGGGTTTGTTTCTGTGGAATCGACGAGCTGCGTACCTCATAGATATCTAACATAAATTATAGATAAGCTAGCACAGAAGGAGATGTTCCAGTGTCTCTAATGCCTACTTCCCTACACATTCTACCAATCCGCCAGACGAATACCCATCCGGCTCGCATGTGTTACCAGTAGGTTGTAACTTGTTCTTAGGCCAACAACCGTCCTGCAGTCTTTCCGATGTGAATAAAAAGCACGCTTGGTTTCCTCTGGGCGATCCTGCATGTCCTTAAGGCATTCCATCTTACCTGATGGGTTAGTCAATCCTTTCAGAAATTTCATTGTATATCGTTTTCTGTGTCTTTTTTTTCCTGTACTGATTCGGTGTTCAGATGAATGACCCTTTTGGCAATCTCATCAGCTATTTCATTTCCTTGAATTCCTTTGTGGCCTGGTACCCAGCATTGATGTAGTCACTACAGCTACAGCTTCATGCTTCTATTGCCGCTTGGCTATCGACTTATATATTGATCCTCACTATATTATTTCCAGCGTTGTTAGCTATCTTTGCCACCTTCTTGGTCGCAAAGATTTTCGCTTGGAAGATACTGCAGTAGTTATTTCGGAAGTTTGAAGGATCGTGTATTAACCATTTTTGATGCGTAAGCTGGTTAGCGAGATATGAATGTAGTTTAAATTTGAAGTACCTGGACTGCATGCAACCACACCTAGGCTTTTGTTATATCTCTTCGATCTACTGAAAGCGGAGCAGCAATTTCAGTTTAGGGAACAGGAAAAAATCACACGGAGCCACGGAGGTGTGTTTGCATGAAGTCTAGATACCAATAAACATATATTACCGTCGTAGCTTAATCTTTTTACGGATTTCATACAAATGTCCCACTGTATCCCAGTGCATCTAAGTTTATTCGTTTTAGCTAGCTTAGCTCTCTCTTTAACTTCTATAAGTTTCCCGTTTATTACATTCTTTATATCAACACTTGGCTGTCTAAGTTAGTGCTTTAGTCTAATCCTGTTGATAGTTGTCTGCAAACAAATAAAGCCTGGACTCGGCACAGCTGAAGAATAAAGTGCGAAAATGCATGAAAGAGAAAAGTAAGCGATTTTCTGGGTGGCTTTCCAGTATGCATTCGGAATTTAAGGTCTGAGCAGGTAGACTCTGACATTAAAATTTCACTTTGCTCATATAAATTTATCGAACTTAAAAATTGATTGTGAAGCGGCTGAAGAAGAAATAGTATTGGTGCATGTAAAGCTTAAGGGGCTATTCTAGTCCAGAAGCATGAATTTCAGGTAATTTTTAAAGTGTCGTAAAAAAAGGCAATTAATATTTTTACTATACATTTTTCAATTAGTTATTTGTTAATTTTAGAACAGTAGAGCAAAAAATTAAAAACTAAAAAATTTCAAAAATTATGAGCTGACGAAGGTCTCTAAAAATTTCCACGTGACCATACCCATGATTTCAACTCTCCTAATTACCTGATACCAAAAAGTAAAAAAGATTATTAATCTAGAATAATGTCGCAATGGCCGGAACTACGGAAAAGCGTGAAAAAAATTTTCACAAAATGGCGACTGCCTAACAAAAAGGGTTTTTGGGATCACTTTTTCTGACCATTTCGATTTTTTTAAAAATAATAAAAATAAAAATTTGGGGATGGGGCTAGTTCCAACCATAGACAAGCCTATAAAGAAGACTCTACAAAAATTTCAAGTAAATCGGTCCAGTAGAACCTGAGAAATCGTGGGTATCGTTCCGAAAAAGTCAGTTTTGAGAAAAACGCGTTTAAAGTTTCGCGTTCCGGCCGAACCAATTTGGATGACGGATCACAAAAATGCCTATAACTCCGAAAATAATTTGAATTTTGAAAAATCCTCTTGCACACATATTTTTGAATAATTAAACTTTGAAAATATAAAAAAAATTCGTTTTTTTTTAATTTCTAGACTAGAATACCCCTTTAAATGCGCGAAAAATGCAAACATATTTTTTTTTTTGAAAATTTCAAAGCTTTTGAGTTATGTTCCCCTTCAGTTCAATGTTCTTAATATAAATACCTGTGTTTGCTTGCATATCTGTTAGCAATGCATTTGTAACTTTAATTTTCTCTCTCGACCCCTGCTTGCCAAACTTCTCCACCTTTAACTCATCGATTTGTTAACTTCCACTTGAGTTATGTTTTAGGCTGCAACTCGCTTCCGTAACATGTTGCTATGTACTTTTAAGGCTAAGCTGAAGCAATTGTACACTTGAGATTTTCGAACATTGCTTGATTGTTGCTTGCCCTTCCTGCCATACGTACACTGATTAAGAAAAAAATACGTACAGAATATAAAGGCAGAAATGATTGCTGAAGAAGCTGTGGCCTTAATCATTCAAACGATAAATAAATTCTTAAATTGCGTGATCAAAAAGTAATTAATTGCCAATTAACTAAATTTAAAATATTAATATTATAATGGTAACAAATCTGTCTTTACAAAATAAACAATTAACTGTCAGTGAAAGTATTTTAAATAAATATCGCAAATTTGCTAAAATAAATTAAGATTTCATTTAAAAAATTGCATAAAAAAATACGTAATTGAACAACATTTAGCTGCACACGCTGATTATGAGTAAATTAGCTTACAATTTTCGGACAAAAATTGATTAATTATGTGTCAATGAACACCTAATTGCCAGTCAATTAGTACATAGTAGTCTGTATACCCTGAAATTAAAATGATCATTAATATTTTTAGTATAAAATGGTTAATTAAATACCAATTAGTACTAATTGTCCGTAACTAACTGTGTAATTTTATAAAATATTTCTGAACAAAATAGTAAACTAATTGTCAATCAGTACTATATTTGTCACTAAAGTAATGTATTTTTTTTTATATTTCGAAAGTAAGACACTAATGGTCAATTAAAGGATTTGAAATATGATTGAGGTAAAATACTTAATTTTTTGGAAAATAATTAAAGATTTTATTAAATTAATGGTTGCAAAGTCCATAAAAATTACTTTTTTTCACACCAGTTACTACTTAATTGTCGGAAAATTAGCTAACAACTAAAAAAAATGCATACATAGGTCTAGTTAATTATGTGTCGATTAACATTTAATTGTCAGTCAATTGGTAAAAAAAAAATCTGTTTATTCTTGTTCAAAACGCTCATTAATATTTTTTTTGTTTTGTAAAATAATTAATTAAATAACAATTAGTATTAAATGTCAGTAAATTACTTGTATTTTTTTAAAATATTTCTATGCAAAATAATTAACTAATTGTCAATTAGTAATATTGGCAGTAAGGTGGTATATATTTTGTCATATTTCCGAAAATAATACACTAATTGCCAACTAAAAATTAATCATGTAATTAACTAATTGTTAATCAATACTTAATTGCCGCTCAATTAACTAATCATCAAATTTATGAAAAAATTTTTATGAAAATTAATTATTATTTGATGATTAGTTAATTTTTATGAAAATTAATTATTAGTTAATTGTCTTAAAATTAACTAATTGTCAAATAATTAACAATTTGCTAATAATATTATTAACAAAAAATGACTGTAAATTTTCTTTTTAGTTTCTAGTTTTTTTTAGTTTGGAAATTTTAGTCAAAAAACAAACATTTTAATTTTCATAAAAAATAATTAATGACTATTTCATTTATTCTTAATTGTGATAAAATTAACTAATTGTCATAAAATTAACTAATTGTCATGCAATTAACCAATTAATAATAGCATTTATTTGCCAAAAAATTAATACAATTTATATTACTTTCATAAAATATATTTAATGGACTTGCAATTTATGCTTAATTGTCAATAATTTCCTGTAAATTATCGCTTTTGTTTCGAAAATTTGCTTGAAAAAAAAGAAAGCCAGCTGGAAAAACTGATACGAAAATATTAGTCATAAAAGAAAATATTTTTGAGAAATTAATAATTTTTTTATGGTTTTAAACTCATCATATTACAATGTGCTGCTATTTTATTGACCGCTACTGTATTTAATATTACAAGTGTAGTGGCGTAACCTATTAGCAGCACATGCCTTTGTTTGGTTGAGTAAAACAATCTCCAACGCAAGTGCAACGCCACCGACACCGGTCGCACCATCACCACCACCACCTGGTGCTCCCAGCACCCATACATCGTCATGGCGTCAGCCTTGCGCTTCGTCGTGCGGCCATCAACAAATTAAATGCTGCGTTGCGGCTATTAGTTGGTATGCGCGTTTTTGTATTTTGTTGCACGCTTGTGCTGCAACACGCCCCAAAATTAAATCGATTGCATTACACGTTGCTGCACTCGGCTGCCGCGTTTGATTGATTTTCGTAAATTTGTTGAACAAAATTTCTGTTGTTTTTGTGTTTCCTTCTTGTTGTTAATGTTAGATTATGTACTAAATACTGTTGTTGTTCTTAGAATTGCATTGTTGTAATTGACTAGTTGGCGTTCAATTGTTGAGTGGGATTTATTATTGTTGTTCTCATGTAGCAATAATACTCAAACAGTGATCGATTCGCCAAAAAGTTAAAAAAATTCATATATAACACTGAGAGAAAAGCTTTAAGTTAACTGATTGCAAAAAATTGTCCAGTTCACCAGGCTGACCTTAGCAGAGATTCTCTAATGTTTTATCATGTTGTTATCCATTGAATATTGTTGTCATAGAGCCAAAAAACTCTTGCCAATGATCCAAATGAGACGCAGCTTGTCTCAAGCTTTATAAGGTGAGTAGTAAGGAAATTTCCTTAAACTATCCAGAAAAAAATTGCTAATATATTTGGTATATCTCTATATAATAGAATCAGAGTTACTAGCAATATACCTCGAATTTATTCTTTCGATTTTGGGAGAAAACCAAAAAATCCTTACGAAAGATCGAACACGAACTCGCACTTTGACTCAAGTTTTATTAGGCGAGAATATGAGGAATCTTCCTTCAATTAGCTAAGCAGGTTCCAAATATATTTAGTACAATATATTACTGGGCATTTTTAGAGATTTTTCTAGAGTAATACAATACATTGAAACAGAATAACCAAAGTATACTTGTGTATGTTAAATATTTATAGGTTATTCAAGAGCTATGAGTCTCAAAAAGTTGTAAAACAATTTCAACTTAATCCAACAAAGTCATAAAATTTTATTATATTATTATCGATTACTTACAAGTTTCATTGAATATAAATTAAGGTTCAGAATCTGTTGATATTAAGTGGGTTAAATTTTAAGCAAAAAGAAAATTCGAAGCCATGAACTGCCGGATTCGAAGAAGTTGAGTGACGCGCATTTCTAATTATAGGTTTACTTAGTGCTACCCCAGGTTGGAACATATCGCCATCAGGTACCCCAAAGCTTAAGTTTTATAATCGAACTTTACCTCCGACCCCACCATGCAGCTTTGAATTGTCAGTAGAGTATTTTTGATCAGGGCGTTTAAGTCTTTAAGGAAAGAAAAGTCCTGAACATGAAGATCCATTTAGTCCTACACCACTCACTTCCCTTAGATATGTTAATTACTTAAAAACTAATTATAGGTTTATATATATTTTAGCGCTATATTCACTGGTCAGTTTGCAATAGACGAGGGAAAAGAAAAGGTCGCGGACATAGTTGAATGCTCGAATTTAAAAAGACCCGGTGGCGCCCGTCTGCATAAGCGTATCGAAAAGAAATGGTTAAGGGGCTATTCTACTCTAGAATTTTAAAAAATTCGATTTTTTTGTATATTTAAAGTTTAGACCCATAAGAACATATCCTCCAAAGGATTTTTAAAAATTAAAATTATTATAAGAGCTACAGTTACTTTAGTGACGCAGTACCTAGCCCGGTAAGTAGGTAGACTTACTTTTTTAAACGCGTTTTTCTCGAAACTACTTTTTTCTTCACGGTACCGGCATTATCTCAAGTTCTGTAAAACCGATTTACTTGAAATTTTGTGTGAACCTTCTTTATATAATCTTTTATCGTTCCTACCAGCATCGTGTCAAAATTTTTGTTTTTAATATGTAAAAAAAAATTCAGGAACTTCAAAAAAAAGCGTAAAAAATTATTTTTATTTTCAGGCAGTCGAAATTTTTCAAATTTTTTTTTTCGTGTTCTCTGAGGTAGGGATTATAACAGCATCCTTAATGAATGAGAATTTCTTTTGATTTTTTTTTTTTCAGAACACCATTTTTTTACACCTAGTCTAAATGCTAAAGAGTCATTTCGTTTTTTTCTACTAGATATGTAATAGTTCTTTCTAGAGGAATGTTGTTGGAGCTGGACTGATAAATGCTACATAAATAAGTTGTTTCGTTCGCATGACCTTGGGATCAAGTCAACCACGCCCAGCACGCCAAAGATATAGGGTTTCCTAACCACATCAGCTGACCTCTGTTTTTTAGCTGCCGCTGCTTGCGGTTGAAGCTCGAAGTTCCTTTTCCAATACTTGATTCGTTGACAATTGCAGCCTTACCCTTCAGCGACTATTAAAATTGGTCATTCTCTGGCAGGTGAACTACTAGCAACCACACTTTTGGCATCTCTTTTCTCTACTTGCTTTGTAAGAATACTATGGCTACAAGGGTCGATGCTGCTGCCTTCCTGCACCACAACTTTCTCAAGTTAAAAAGGCCAGGCATCCGTCAGCTGCGTTCGAGACAGGGCTGTTTACAGCCTAATCTTCGGTACGGAGGATCCAGCCCTTTTTGGTACCCTCAACCGTGATGGATCATACTATCTAAATGATGTGCTATTGAACGAACACCCAAGTCAGACCTTAGCTGGATACCTCTCAACTGCAACAGGGGCGAACAGTCCGCCCGTGTCACCGCAGTGATACTGTGGCATCTATCACCAGTCGGCACCATCGGAAGGGTTCAGCCGGAGCTTTTTCCCTATCCGGTGGGTACAAGTCAGTAATCAAATTCTTGCATAGTAATGAGTTGGTGTCTAGAGCTTGCTGGAAAGCGTGAAACTCTGATTCTCTAAACAACTTGCTCCAGGTTTTGTTAGATCTGACAGACTTCAGATTGATTTCTCACAGTGTATCGATGAAGCTACTTACAAATCGTCGAATGTGCACTACAGTCTGCTGGAACATTACAAAAACAACAACAGCAAAATCACTTGCTTCGTTGTATGCAACAAGCGATCAGTTGTGGGCAGTGGCTACATATTGTTGTTAATGTCATAAGTTGTTGTTAATATTAACAACTGATGATGTTGTTGTTGTTGCATGTATGTACGTTAGTTCAATTGATTTTTGATTACATTTAAATTACAATGGACTGTTTGGAATAGCGAGCGGCATGTGGCATGCGGCATGCCTGAGTGAGGAACACACCAGCGCCAGCAGTTAAGTAGGTGTAAGCACATACATATGTATGTATGTATGTACATATGTGTGGACGTATGTATGTATGTATGTGCGTGCTTGTGCGCTTTGCATTGCTCCTTCGATTTACAAATAGTTGTTGGTCATTGCTACTGGTGGGTTGTGGATTGCGGCATTCCTGCCACGATTTTGATACGAAAGAACATGCAAAGAGTGCACGATAAATGTGGAGTGTGTGTGTATGTATGCATTTTTGCGTCATATTCGTGGAATTCGTTACAATTACAATTATCTATTGCTTGCAACCAATTGTCTTTCTTTGTTGTTGTTGTTGTGGTTGTGCATCATTGGTATTTGTTGTTTTGCAATATTTTCCAATATAAATTGTTTCGCCGCTGTATTTATTTGTTTACAAGCTGCAATTTGCAGCAGTGGCAACATTACTCTTTCCGTTGCTCCACTTGTCGGCTGTTGCAGCGTCATTAAAGAGGTTAATACGCCACACAAATCGCTTGCAGCCGCCTGATATTTGTGCGCTAAGCCGCAGGCATACAGACGGACAAATTTTACATATCTATGTATGTATGTGTCTACATATGTATGTACAGTGTGGCATACATGCGGCTTGCAACCGTTGCTGCAGTTGGGCGTTGGTTGCGTCGCTTTTGCTCGAATTTGCCACTTGAAAGCTGAGTGTCTTTGGAATTTCGCTAAAAATTAGAATGAGCAAGAGCTGCATTCGACAGATGGCTTGTTTAAGCAGTAGGAGTAGCGTTGTATGTAGTAATACCTTGCGACTTGAAGGCAGCGAACTAGTCGTTCAGTGCTTGTATGGAAAACTTTTACATTTAAAGAGATATCTTCAAGAAATTTGGTATGAGTTATGATCCAAAGCAATGATGCAATCCCCGAATAAGTTGTTCAGATCGGATCACTATAGCATATAGCTGCCATACAAACTGATCGGTGAGCTTTAATTGCTCAAATGGAAAACTTTTTCATTTAAAGAGATATCTTCAAGAAATTTGGTATGGGCTGTTGTACAAGGCAGTGATGTAGTCCCCGAAGATATTGTTCGAATCGGATTACTTATTATAGCATATAATTGCCATACAACATGACCTACAAATCAAAATCATGTTCGAATTGAAGGATATTTTAACTTCTTTGCAACTAAAGTTAATGCTATTCTATTTTTTTACTTTGATTTTTTTTAATAAAAAAAAATTTTTTTGATGTTTTTTAAATTTTTTTTTTAAATTTTTTTTTAGTTTATTTTTATTTTTTATAATTCTTTAAATTTTTTTTAATTTTTTAAATTTTTTTTTAATGTTTTAAATTTTTTTTTAAATTTTTTTAATTTTTTTTTTTTTAATTTTTAAAATATTTTTTAGTTTATTTTTATTTTTTTTTTTTATTTTTTTTAATTTTTTAATTTTTTTTTTAATTTTTTAAATTTTTTTTTAATTTTTTAAATTTTTTTTTGTAATATTTTAAATTTTTTTTTAATTTTTTAAATATTTTTTTTAATTTTTTAATTTTTAAAAATTTTTTTTTTTAATTTTTTCAATTTTTTTTAGTTTATTTTTTAAATTTTGTTATATTTTTTTTTTTAGTTTTTTTTTTAATTTTTTTTTTTAATTTTTTTTTTTAATTTTTGTTTATTTTTAATTTTTGTTTTTTTTTTTTTAATTTTTGTTAAATTTTTTTTTAGTTTTTAGTTAATTACTTTTCTATATTAGTCAACAATTTGTAAAACTAATAAAATTTAAATAGTTTTCAATCCCATTTCTCCCTGGATTCTCTCATCCTTAATACAAAAACAACCTTGTCAACCCACTTTTCACACCAGTTCACTCCAACCTGCATACATATGTATGCATTTTGTTGTTGTTTCTTATCAAAATCGGCGCTATTTGCTCGTATTTCTTATTTTTGTCTTCTACGAATTTACAAACAAATTATTTTCACAAGAAAATGCATAAATGCTGTTGCAGTTGCTCCCAATACGCCCAGTTCCCGATTCCCAGTAAGTAACTTTGCCAGCGCCATGCAACGAGCATTTGCCGCAGGCGCGATAATGATGTTGCAAGTTGTCTAACATGAGGCAGAAACAGTAACAAACTAATAAAAATGAAGAAACATCAAAATATGCTTAGCGGCATGAGATATTCGCACATGCCACAAGCAAATACACACTCACCAACATAAATGGTTGCGGCAAATTGATACTGAGTGGCGTTGCATGTGTGAAGCTTGTTTGAAGAAAATGCCTGCTGTTAGTCTCCAGCTTTTTCAAATGCTCCACGCTTCTTTCTTTCTTTCCCCGTGTTGCGTGTTGTTGTTATTGTTTTAATGGTTATGTGATTAGTGGCGATTTCTGTCTAATAGCTCTTACGTTGCCTCATCTGATACCTCATTTCCTCCTGCGCTCACTTTCCCACTCTCGCCATCTCTCGATTGCATCTGCATCAGCTATTGCCTGCATTTCCCCATTTCCCAGCTGCTTCTGTGATCTCATCGGCTTAGATGGTGTTTACATAGAAAATGCGGTCATTAGGCCACTGAGTGTGGAATTCGGGCTACAAAAAGTCAAAATATCGACTCATTCATGTAATTATAAAGGCATTAGTGTTTGAGAAAAACAAAAATGCAGGTGAATGCTTGGCACATTAAAAATATGCGTATGTCTGTCTAGATCTGTAGATATATGTACATATATTATCGTATAACGATAAAAAGACTCGTGGTATATTTGAAGTGCGAAATGATGAAAACACTCAGTCCTCATACACCAAAACAACCAAAGACAAAACCGCACCCATACGAACCACTTCCGGCGCTTTGATTTTAGTTTCTCTCTCATTTCCTTTTTTGTACGCTTTATCCTCTTGAGTAGCTGTCTTGTCACTTTTTTGAGCTTCTACATCTTTCATTCAATGCACTATCAGCGAAAAGAGCTCAGCGAAGATAAATTGCTTCTTTGCGCGCACTTGAGACTCGAGGGCTCTGCTGTCAGTGGTGCAAAAGAAGCCAAAAAAAAAAATAAAGAAGGATGTTGGTAGGTTCCATAAGTGCATACATATGTACATATGTAGATATATATTTCACTTCATCTTCTAAAAAAATTAAAGCCCTTTACTTAAAAAAGTGACTAAGTGTCTGCTTGTAATTTCTTCAAAGAATTTAATTTTTTTTTAATTACTTTTCCTTGTGGGAGATGAGAGAGTTAATAGTGTTAAGTGTTTTGTAAATACTGTTAGAAATTTGAGAATTAATTAAACGCATTCCACCCATTGCCTCTCCCAACTAAAAATTGGCTTGGCATACTTACGATCTCAAAAGTACTCAAAATAAGTGGTCCTGACACCTTATATCCTGAACTAGCTATATTCAAGATATAAGGTGTCACCTGTCTTATTTCAATCTAACTTTTCGACGATGTTAATATATAACTTGAACTATTTCTTCTTTACAGTCATATTAGTTGAATAATATTTACACCTTTGAGCTTTAATTATCAAATGAACTGGCCCCTATAAAGATTTAGTTTAATGACAGAAGCTAAAATGAGATAAAGTTATTTTTCTCGTCTCTCTCTCTTTTCCCTCTATCTTTCTCTTTTGCTATCTTTTTTGTTTTTTCCCCTTTGATTTTCCGTACATCTTTCTCTTTATCTGGTTTTTCTCTCTATTTCTGTATCTCTTACCAAGTCCATAGTCTATTTTGCTTTTATCACTGTCTCTCTCTCAATCTACCTTACTATCACTCTCAAAATTCATAGTATTTATTTTTATGCTGCCCACACGAAACAGAGAGAAACCTCTTCCAGGCTGTTGCCGAACTTCAGGAAGCATTCAAAGCTTGCATACAACCCTTGGCTTGTTTAGAATAATACAATATATCTTTTTGCAATTTTATTCGTTAAATAATTTTCAGTGGTGTGATAATGGGTTATAAATAACGGGTTTTAGCAATAAACGGTTTGGGATACCAATGAAATCATTTATTCCTGTGAAGTATAGATATAGTATAGAACTCGATTTCTTTTGTATGGCCACTATGGGTACGCTTGCAGAAGTCCAGAACCCAATTTTCGTCGGTTTTAAAGCATAAATTGTCCGATATTGCCGTACCAAATCGTATGGTGACTCATGGAGTACGTATGAATTGTTGCCTGACCAAAAACACATATTTGATTTATTGACAAAGCCGAAAATGAGCTTCATCGCTGAAGATTATTTTTCGATAAAAATCCCGATCATTTTTAAGTTGTTGCTTAGCCCAATTCACGAACATACAACAATTCTGGTGCCCAAAAGGCTTCTGTTCTTATGTCAATATGATGTAGGCCCACATCTGGAAGCTCAAATGTTAATCTGACAGAACTATTATGACGACCATAAATTGGACGTAGGTTGAATAATTTCGACTCGTTGGATCGTATATTTTTCCATTATGAAATGGCAAACCGTACTGAAGAGAGATGCCAAAAGAGCGGGGAAAATATGGCGTCAATTGCTGTCCCTATCGGTCTTATTGTAGTATTATATTGCAAAATCCGTTTATCTTAAGAACTCTTAGCTTTGTCCATATGTTCGTATGTATAAACACAAAATTGTACCTCAGTTTTTGAGTTATCATTTTGAAATTTTGCATACTTCCTTTTCTCCCTAAAGAGCTGCTCATTTGTCGGAAGCTCTGACATCGGACCATTGTAACCCATAGCTGACACACAAACTGATTGACCAAACTCAGGCTCTTGTAAAAACTTTTTTATTAGTCACGATATATTAAGGGGGTATTCTGGTCCAAAAGCTTGAATTTCAGGTAATTTTTAAAGTGTCGGAAAAAAATAGCAATTAATATTTTTACCATCCATTTTTTTTTATTAGTTATTTGTTAATTTTAGATGAGTAGAGAAAAAAATTAAAAACTAAAAAAAGTAAAAAATTTCAAAAATTATGAGTTGACGAAGTAAGGGGTTTCTAAAAATTTCGACGTGACCATACCCATGATTTCAACCCTCCTAGTTATCTGAAACCAAAAAGAAAAAAAGATTATTAATAAAGAATAATGTCACAATGGCCGGAACTACGGAAAAGTGGGAAAAAATTTTTCACAAAATGGTGACTGCCCAAAAAAAAAATGTTTTTTGGATCACTTTTTCTGACTATTTCGAATTTTTTAAAAATAATAAAAATAAAAATTTGGGGAGCTAGTTCCAACCATAGACAAGCCTATAAAGAAGACTCTATAAAAATTTCAAGTAAATTGGTTCAGTAAAACCTAAGAAATCGTGGGTATCGTTCCGAAAAAGTCAGTTTTGAGAAAAACACGTTTAAAGTTTCGCGTTCCGGTCGAACCAGTTTGGATGCCGGTTCAGAACAATGCCTATATCTCCAAAAATAATTTGAATTTTGAAAAATCCTCTTGTACACATATTCTTGAATACTTAAACTTTGAAAATATAAAAAAAATATATCGATTTTTTTTTAATTTCTTCACTAGAATACCCCCTTAATGAAATTTGACATTATTCAGATCGAACCGCTATAGCATATAGCTACCAAACATACTGAAGAGCCAAACTCAAGTTCTTATATGGAAAACTATTCTATTTGTTAAGTGTGTTATAGCTTTAATGCTCCCTAACTTCACTTGGATTTTTTTGTTTTCGTACTGATTTATTCAGTATAGTATAGTATTCAGTTGCGATTTAAATTCTTCCTCACTCTTTCGGTTGGAGAACAATCTTTTTCGAAGCAACTCACGATCACAAATTCTCAACTCTAAAGATGAGTTATTACAGCGCTTTACATTATATTTATTCAAATGTTATACATGTTAATTATATTATTCTACAATAAAGCGCAGTCAGCTTATTACTTTTCCCGCATGTTGTCGTTCGGTCGGGTTCAATGTTCCTTCGTATAAACAGTTGTATAAAGAATGTCAGCAATTCTTACGACAAATGACGCCAATCATTTTAATTGCCAGGTCAATGTTTTGGATTTTATTCATTTTTTTTTTTTTTTTCATTTTATTTCATTATTTATTCTTTTTTATTTTATTTTATTTTATTTTATTATTATATATATATATATATATATATATATATATATTTTTTTTTTTTTTCATTTTATTATTATAATTTTTTTTTTTCGCTTCCAACTTTGCATTTTTCGCTTATTGTTGCACGTTGCTGTTGTTGCTTTTTTTTAATTTTAATTTATGCTGACAGGTTGCTTCGCATAAACATTTAAATCGGTTTGTGTGTGTCTGTAAGTGCCTTTAATTGTTTTCAGTTGATTGCAATTTGAGTTGTCATGCGATCTGTGTCAAAAGAATTGTGTACTACAAATATCATAACCTTAAAAAATAAAAAATAAAGCAGTGAGCAAATAAATATTAAATTACAACAAATGCCACGCTTTCGAAGAATTCAACAGAGAATTCGAATTGAATATTTAGTTCAGTGCTTGATGAGGTTACGGCTTGGCACTGTGGAAGAGCGATAAGTTAGGCGTAGGGTATGTTGTGTTTAGGTTCTCTTTTAAGTTGGGATATTCTGTGTCTAGATTCTCATATAGCATATCTTACGTTTTTATTTGACGTGATATCTGGCATTATTGCGTTCTTAGAGGTCCCTGCATTATTATTTTCGCATATAGAAATCACATGATTGGCTTCAACTTCGCTCCTTCTGTTCTATCTTCGAGTTGAGATGGTATTTGGGTAATATTAAATCAATTTCTTCGAAATTCCGGTGTAACTAATAATATCCAACTGTGTTGGGAATGGTAGCTATTATTGTCCCGATTCATCACCTAGTGTGATTTTTTGACCTCCAGTGATTTGTCAGTCGTCTTAACGCGTTTTTCTGTATTAAAGAGTAATCGTTTTCGAGGTTCCCTACTTCTTTAAAGAAAACACACAGAAACTTTAAATTGAATGAGAAATGTTTATTATCATTCGAAAGAACAATAGTCCAGTCCGATTTATATGTCTATAAATACTTGTATATTGACACCCTAAAGTTGTCTCAAAACGTACATATAATACGTACCAGACATATAAATGGGTATATCGAATTCCGAGGTGCACTTACTATAATGACTGGACTACAATGTTTGGCACGGTTTGTAAACGTTGTTCAGACGTAAGGCTTTCCGTCATAAAATGGCAATCAATACTGAACGAAAATAACATTACAGCTTGGTAAGACTCACTCGTGTTCTGTCAAAAAAAGACTATTGAAAAAAATATCTACACTTGGATCACCCGTTAGTTGATTTACATTCTTTTCGCTGATTTGGTGTCTGCTCTTATTCCGTTCTTTCAAGAGATTGGAGTTAAGTCAAACAACTTGTGCTTTAATAGTAGTTATAGCTAGCTTTTTGGAGAATGGAATTCATATTAAGTTTGCCACGATGTTTGTAAAACCAGTATGGGATGGTGCATTATCGTGTTGTAAAAACCAAGAATTGTCTTTCCACAATTCCGGCCTTTTTAGGCGGATAGCGTTACGCAAACGACTCATATCGTTCAAATAATATTCCTTGTTGACTGTTTGACCGGTTGGAAGGAATTCATAATGCACAACACCACGATAATCGAAGAAAACAGTCAACATGACCTTGATTTTTGAGCGACTTTGGCGCGATTTTTTTGGTCTCGGCTCTCTTTTGGCACGATATTCGCTCGATTGATCGGTTGTTTCGGGGTCGTAAGAATAGATCCAAGTCTCATCGCCACTTATAATGCATTTCATGACACCCTGGTAGACGGAAAGCATGGTTTCACACACTTCAACGCGACGCCTTTTTTTCCAAAAAATTCAATGTTTTCGGTACCAGTCGAGATTTGACGCGTTTGATACCCAAAACTTCATCAGCAAGGTCTCTGATTGTTAATCGACGGTTTTTCAACACCAAATCTTTGATTTATTGAACGTGAGCTTTGTCGGTTGAGGTTGATGGTCGCCCTGGACGTTCTTCGTCTTCGACACGTTCACGGCCGGCTTGGAACTAACTGTACCACTTGTAAAAATTTTTTTTAGACATAGCCTCATCACCAAAGGCTTTCTGCACCATCCTCAACGTATCCGCAAGAAGAAAATTGATTCCGTAAACAAAATTTAATGCAAATTCTTTGCTCAACAAAATTCGACATCGCAAAAAACGAAAAACTCACTTTTAGCAGCTCACAAAACGACACGTATCTCAAACACTAATGAATATTTTGACATGAAATTTGACATAAATGTGACTGACAGTACTACCAACTTAAAAAAAATTATTCTCCAAATCCTTCGACGCGCGCAGCTTAAATTCAAATGTCACCTTTTTTGGGCACAGTAGTATGTATACATTTACATATACATTTGTATATGGTATAAATGACCAACATGACGGGCTAAGTCGATTCAAACGAGTCTGGCAAATTAGTCGCTCAGTTTTTGAGTTATCGATAAGAAATTTTGCACACGCCCTTTTCTCCTCAAGGAGCTACTCATTTATCGGAATAGCCGATATAGCACCATTATAGCATATAGCTGTCCTACAAACTGAACGATCGGAATCAAGTGCTTGTATGAAAAACTTTTTTATTTATCAAAGTGTTTTAAGAAAATTTCGCAGGTATCGCAGTTCAAGCCAACGCTACAATCTCCTAACATATTTTTCAGATCGGAATACTATAGCATATAGCTGCCATACAAACAAGATAAAAGTTCTTTTTCACCCATATATGCTTTATAAAATGCGCCTGTAAAGGTATTATAGCTTTGGCACAGTCGAACTTTATTATTTTTCTTGTTTTTATCAGTTTTAATCAATAAATAATGATATTTCGTTTGCCACGGTTATGTTGCAAGCATCTGTAAGACAAGACACCTGTGCCTGCTACCAAAGGACTTCGTGTTAATCTTTACTCACTTACTCTTTTCTGCGACTTGTACTCAGCCCTACTGCTTGTTGCTAGCTTCTTATCAGTCAATATGCGCTGGTGCAACATTCGCCTTCAGCTGCTGCCATCCGCACTGAATAATTTAACACATTTGCAATATCGATTGCTGCGTACTTTGTACCTTTTCTTGTGCCTACTTCTCTATCATACATACATGAGTACTTGTATGTATGTATATGTAAAACAATTTTACATACCATTTTACTAGTTTTTTGCCCAGCAACCGAGCTCCCCACCCCCAACTTTGACTTCTATTAAAGTTCAGTGTCTCTCCTTGCCACCCCCGGTTTCAAGCATAGTTTCACTTGTTCATTTTCGTTAAACCGTTTTGTCATGCTTTTCTTGTTGTTGTTTTTCACTGTACACCTTAGCACGTGAGTCTTTGCCGTAAACTCGGTAATTTTTTCAAGGCACATACAAGCAAACACATATTTACACACACTACAATATTTGCTTTTTGTTTTGTTTTACTTTACTGCTTTGCTTCCACGTTTACACTTGCTTTCTCGCTGTTGTTGGTTGCCTTGATTTTTGCTTTGGCTTCCTTATCAGTCACGGTCGCCCGGCGACTGCTGTTGCTTCAAGGTTTTGTTTACCCGGCGTTTTCCTCGAATTGTTGTTATTGTTGTGTATTTACTTAATGTTTGTCGAGTTGTTTGCTATAGCTTTTGTTCTAGCTTTCTAGTTTATTGTTATTGTTGTGGGGCCGCATATTGCCGGTGCCAACAGTTTTTAATATTCCGTATTTCCTGTGAGGACGACAGCAGCGGCAGCATGCCTCAAGCAGGCCCCTCATATATACCTGCAAATTTTTATTGTTTTTGTTGTTGCCCATTTCTTTGTTGTTTGTATTTCCATGCAGCGAGCTGCTGTTTGTAGATACATGGTTTGAGTATTGCAGCTTTTTTCAGCGGTTCTTTTTTTGCAACAAATTGGGGTGTGGCTCTTCCTTCGTGCACAGCGCCAATTTTTAGAGGTGTGATTGTGGTACACAAGTAAAAAAAGATAACAAAAACAGCAGGTTGTAAATGTAAAAATTTTGCATCCCATTTTGCTACCCTCTCTCGTGCTTTTCTCCTACTCTTGTGTATGTTCTATGCTGCAACTTCAGTCATTTGCCCCCAAAAGTATGCTACGTCGATATATTTCATGAATGAAAATCATGCTTTTAAGTAAAATAATAAATAAATATGTAAAGGGTGTACTTTTAAGGTGTATAACCTAGTAATTTATTTAGTGGTTTGAACAAAAAAAGTTTTTGCAGTCGAAAGTTCGATCCAAAAAAGAATTTAATGCATGTTTTAAGTAAGTTGTAGTGCAAATTCAAACTGTTTCAAAGTCATTAATCGAATTTAAAGAATTGTTAATCAAAAAGTTTTATTTTGTTGAGGCTGTTTCTACTGGTATCTTGGCTACCTTGATACGTTGGCAAATTGGCTGAAAATCAGTTGAAAAGACCGTTATTATTACCATAGTACAAGCTATATCAGCAACCAAGTTTCCTTTTAAATTTACCTATGAAGCAACTTCATTTAAAAGTTCTGCTGAGCACAATACTCAAGAGAACCTGCGATGCTATGACGCAATGAATATTTGAAAATATGGACTAGAGCGCTTAACCAAGTGGAATGCAGTAAACAAGTATGAGTTTCCTAGTATTGGTTGCTCAAAGCTCAATAGGTGTCAGATTTTGAAAACCTCTACTGTCCTCAGAGGCTCAAGCTCCGCATTGTAACTCTTGCAATTGAAACGGTATTAGCGAAGTTCGGAAGTTTCGGAGTTAAATAATGATATTGATCAACGATTTATGAATTGCATATGGAATATATTCTTTCCAAGGTTGAGTCTCTCTGTCTCTCTCTTACCATCACCATCCATCTCTCTCTCTCTCTTTCTGTCTCTCTCTTTCGCATTCTCTCTTTCGATTCTCTCTCTTTCGCATTCTCTTTCGCTTTCTTTCTTTCGCTCTCTCTCTCTCTTTCGTTCTATTTCTCGTTCGCTCTCTCTCTCTCTTTCGCTCTCTCTCTCTTTCGCTCTCTTTCTCTTTCACTCTCTCTCCCTAACTCTCTCTCTCTCGTTTTTTAATAACTCTATTTCTGTCACCTACTTGTTTTTATTCTCTCTGTTTCTCTTTTGCTTTACTCCCTTTCATTCCACCAAACCATTCACCATTCTATTTTCAATGTTCAAACACGTGCCAAGAAAATATTGAGTTCCATTGCATATGTTGTATCCTTATATACAAAACAAAAAAATCCAAAAAAAAAAAAAATCAACGTGAAAATTTGAGACGGTATTGACGAAGCACTCTTCGAAATGAAATAATGATATTTACCAACGATTTATGAATTGAATATGGACTATATTTTAACCAAGTTTGAGGCTCACTACTTCTTTATCTCGCTTTTCTTATCTCCTTGTTTCTCTCACTTCTTCTCTACTTCTCTCTCCATTTCACTTTCTCATTAAATACTTCATTACTTATCTCGCTTTTATTCTACTTTTTCTCTCTTACTTTTATTCCAATTCTTTCTTCTCTCGGCTTTATTTTTTTTGCGTTACTCTCTGTTTCCTTCTTTTTTATCGCACGTATCTTCTTTTCGACTGTTGCTTCGCCTCTTTTATCCTTCTTTTTCTTTTTAGAAATGTTTTCATTTAAAGACCTCTCAAAATATCTTGGACGGCGTGTATTTCTACGTTAGAGAAATCATATATAGGATAACAGACAATTTCCAAAAACGCTTCTTGGAATGAGGAGTAATATCCTTTAGGGTTTCCCATTGGATTATATAATAAAGTATATTATTCAACTGGGTATGACCCATCTTCTATCAAAAACTCTATTTTACGAGCTTAAATTCTGTTAGCTCCATTGAAAAGATTCGAAAGGTCTTCGGGGATACAGAGTATAATCATATTTTCCTAGAAACATTACACGAAAGGTAACCTTAGTCATAATCAGTCCTCGTCCTTAACAAAACACCCATTAAATGATTTTCTATGCCTCCCTGTATACCCACTGAAATATGTGTGTAGCTTGCCTCCCGTGGCGTTTACGTTGATTATTCACATACTTCGCTTAATGGGGGTTGTTTTGCTTGCAGAATCAACTTCGCCCAATGCAATCCTTGCCTCCAGCAGTACACCTTGCAATTCATTACTGATTTTTCACTTTCTCTCTTCTACCATTTCCTTTCAAATATTTCACTCCACTGGCTGACTTGTTTCGCTGTCATTCAATTCACTGCCGCTTCACTAAAATCCACTCAAAATCATTCGACAAACTCTGAAATCACTCACTTCCACTTTGTCATCGTAGCGTCCTTTGTCAAGGACTTAAAACGCAAATCACTTTGACTTTAATTGCATGCGCCGGCAAAGTCTATCATTGTGCCGTTGGATGGCCGCGAGCTTGACAATGCATTGACGGTGGAGATTATAAACACATGTGTCTTAACAATCTATAAGCATACATACATAACTATATACCATATCTTGTAGTATATGACAAAATTGTGTTCTGTAGTTAAATTAGCTCTTATGTGTTTGTATGAATGTATGTGCTGGAGTAAACTTTTAGTCGGTATTACACAGTTAGTTTCGCCACAAATCACACCTTCAGCGCTGCTTTGCAATTGCCCATTTTGCCCTTAGTATGGGGTTTAATGTGAAATTTACATAGAAATGGAACTTTGGAAAATAATTTTGAATGTTTGAAATTTGAAATTATATACAAAAATATACGAAAAAGAGTAAAATAAATGGTCATAATACCTGCGGCAAAGTCTGGCTGTAAAGTTGGTAAAGAACATTTTCTTTCTCTCGAAAACTCGTAATACTGACTCATCAGATATTGTTATTGTCCTAACTCTGCTCCATATAACAGGTCGGGGATGATGAGCGACTTATAAAGTTTGTCTTTGTTCGTCGAGAGAGGACTTTACTTCTCAATTGCCTACACAGTCCGAAGTAGCACCTGTTGGCTGAAGTTATTCTCCCTTAAATTTCGAGGACGGTCATCAGTGACGTGGGTGCCAAGTGCCGAGTGCGATGACTGTTGTCTTTGTCCAACGTGGTGAAAGCAAAATAAGATTTGGTCCGGTTTGTGTCCAATCAGTTTGTTGATGGTTGTCCTTAATCTTTCACACAATACGCTCGATAGAACCTTATACATATGCGATACTGAGGAGGCTTATCCACAGTAGTTGGGCAGAACACACTTAAATTCCAATTGTCAAGCATGCTTTCGTCCAACCATATTGTTTAAAAAGCTGATACATTCTCTTTATCAGCTCGTCACTGCCGTATTCGAATAGCTCGGCCGATCCATACATCGGCAACCGCCGCTTTCTTGTTCTTCAGACTGGTAATTGCTATTCGAACTTATTCATAGTCGAGCAGTGGAACGTCCGCTCTGTCATTATCGTTTGGGGAATCAATAGATCACCTCTGCGGGTTCTAGAAAAGTTTGCTCCGGTCTTGAAACCTTTTGTTCGTTTGCAGCTGTACATAAGGAGCTCATCGTTCCACAGATCATTTATAACAAGCTGCTGATGAGTGCTCTCAGAGAGCAGGAGTGAAAGTTGAGTACAAAATCGTTTAGTTGGCGACGGAGTCTCTCTCCCCCAATGTAGTAAATGCCACAAGGACCTATTAATCTCAGTCCTTGTCCCGTCCTTCGCACTTACTTCTTGGACGGCGGCGATGTCAGCATTTACTCTAACGAGGACATCAACCAGCCTGGCAGTGGCACCTTCCCAATTAAGTAACCGTACATTAAAGGTGTATGCCTTTAAATGGTAATCCTTTAAACGTTTACAGTGGTAGTCAGCAAAAGAGGGGTCTCTCATCCGAGGCTGTTTTCTTCTTTTTATTGAGTATTTTTTCTACGAAGTGGGTCCCAACCCCAGCGCAAAGCCGTGGGGAGTTATGTTTCGTCTTCTTACTTTAGCTCGACTACAAAATGAATGTTTTTTTGGCTTCCCAGAAGATATTGGTGTAAGACCGGAAGTTGTGAGCTACTTCAGGCATATGTAAAATAATTGTTTCCTTCCACTCCCAAGTGAATGGCGCTCGGAGAACTTTCTTCACTTGCGTGAACTTCTACACATGGCTCCATCCCGCGCGGCTTTAAATATTTATATATAAATTTGCTTCCTTAACTCTTCCCATTTTTGTTTCAATACTCAATTCTTGGAATAAGTGAATAAAAATTGAGGTTAGGTTTTCGGTTTTTTAAAAGTATGATAGCCTTTTTCTAAGACTCTTGATTTTGATGATTTTTTACATAATTTCTCCATTTTCTTCTTTGCGTTATTTACTACGAACTTAAGCTCAAAAGTTCGGTTAGTTTAAAAATCTTCTGATATTCGGATATACCCTTCATTGCTTTGTGTAGCCTTTTCGTTAAATGTCGTATTTTCTCTATATTATATAGTTGTGTTTTTCAAAGCAAATCTCCTATGGGAAAGTTGTCAGTTTTGTGACCTGATACATTGTTCTAACCTCAGTCTTTTTAATTCTAATCTCAAACTTTTCTCTTTAAGCACGTCACATTTAAAGAACAACATTTCATGTCATACCTCAGAATAAAAACTCAACTAAATATTTATCACACTATTATTATTAAAATTGCTAATAACTCGATAAAATCGATATATTCTTAGCCTGTTTGTCACAACTGTCAATAACCGCAAGTCATATGTCTGCCATTACAGCTGTCTGTCTTACATACCGTTATATATCTGCTATTGAATACAGTTGTATGTGTATTTCCCCATTATGTACTTCATTTAACTCGTTTATACCATACCAATTTCTATATCTATTTCTATTCATACACAATCTACAATTACATTTACATATTAACCCGAAATGGATTTGTGTGTTATTGTTATTGTATGGTGGCCTGGTCGTTGTGAATGGAGCTCGAGCGAGGTTAGATTTTTGTATATACATACGTGAGAGAGCCGAAAATCTAGTTAAAGTTCCATATGAAACAGGATATACCAAAAAGGAACATATAAAGGGTGATGCATTTCGTGGTTCCCTGTCATGTTTTGGTCCAAAGCCTGAATCGAAGCGGAATTGTCGCATAGACTTTAGACTTTACATATTGCCACAGCAAAAAGTCTTACGGTGTAATATCACACGATCTTGGTGACCAATCGACCAGCCCAAAATGTGAACCGAAGTGTTCTCTCAATAAACCCATTGATTGATGTGATTAGTGGGAAGGGGAGCCGTCTTGTTCAAACTTAATGTAACCTCAATTTCAGGCATCAAATTGTCGATTATCATGGCGCGATAACGGTCGCCATTGACGGTTATGTTCTCACCGGCATCACTTTTGAGAAAATATGGACCGATGATACCACCGGCCCACAAACCACACCAAGCCGTTGTTTTTTCTGGATGAATTGGCAGCTGTTGAATCTTTTCAGGTTGCTTTTCGTTCGATATGCAGCGATTTTGCTCCTTTACAAACCCATTGAGCCAGTAATGGGCCTCATCGCCGAACAAAATTTGGCTCGAAAGCTTCAGATCTTCTTGGAACTTTTCAAGAGCCCCAAGAGCGAATCGGTATCGCTTGGGAAGGTCGAGCGTCTTCAGTTCTTGCATTAGTTGTATTTTGTACGCTTTCGGTTTAAGATCTCGACGTAAAATGCGCAAAATCGTTCCATACCACAATCCGAGTTGCTGCGAACGACGCCGAATGGACTCTCCATGGTCTTCGTGTACAGCTGCGGCTGCCATATTTTCCTCACTGCGTGCTGGAGGTGGTCTATTCGGTCGAATATTACCATATAATGAATGCTGGGTCTCAAGATGAGTAGTATGCTCAGTAGGCTGATTATGTTGACCATTAGTTGAGCGAATGTGAATTAGTAAACGTTGTTCAGGTGCCATCCTTTCCATGATGAAATGCCAAACAATACTGAACAAAAATAACTAATACGACTCCCGCGTGATCTGTCAAAAAAATTGCTATTAAAAAAAGTACCTCTACTTGGATCACCTATTATATACATGTAACCATTCCGTTAACAACTTATAAATATACCCATGTTTATTCATTAGGATCAGCATCTATTTGCTATCCTTGCAAACCGCAAACAAATTCATCCTTTTCTTTGTCCAACTCTAACCGGTGTTTCCAACCACACACACACACACAAATAGACAAGCGACTGTACACGCGCTTATGTGTGGGCGTTCTCATTACAAGTAGGCGTATAAAGCACTCAAGCTGTCAATTAGTTGACAAATGCAGTGCTTGACTTTTGCGCGACAAGCCTACCAATAAGCAACTACATATACATATATGTATACAAATATATAGTATACATAGATACATACATACACTCATGTATATAAGTGGCCGACAACCCATTTATTTTGGAGTACGACTGCTGCTGTTGTTGTTTATGGTTTTTATATAAAAAAAAAGTTCAAGTGCCATAAAGCTATGCAAGCGCTAAAGTGCTTGTAAGTGTTTAATTAATTTTGTGAAAGCTTTTATTGCTTACTTGAGCATTTAATATGTCTAGTTTAGTGTGACATTAGCGCATATTTTTATAAAATATTATAGCTACGAATCAGCGCTTTCCCAGCTTTTACGCCAAGTTTCAAAGCTCAAAAGCTTATCAAATGAAAAGTAAAAGCTCAAAAGCATAGTCTTCTTTGCATACAAATGTGCTTTTCTAGAGCAAATCGAAGTTGTTAAGCTCGAAAAGCTTATTAGTAGATAGTTAAGGTAGTAGTCTGGTAACTTATGCCTTTTTCATGACTTCTTTGGAGGGTGGTTTTTTATAGGAAAATAAAAATGAATTATCTTGTGAATATTTAGGGTGTTTTTATTTACATATTAAAAATATAAAAAAAAATGTGTTTGAAAAAATTTAATACTTTATTACTATTATTATCGACACTCAAAGTTTGAACCTAAAAAAAATGTACGATTGTGGCCCGATTGATTTTGGCTCTTGATGTTATCTGAAATCAAATATTCTTGATTATTCTTAATCTATAGACATGTCATTCTGATCGGAACTACTGAAGTTAAATTTCAAGGTTAAACAACAAAATGGCGGGCTTTGAAAAAAAAATTTTTTCTAGCAAAGAAAGGGTTGTAAAATAAAAAGTTAGGAGTGAAAAAATGCTCGTTAGTTCCGACGAGAACTTTAAGTGTGTAGAACAGCTTGTTAAAATTTGAAAGCAATCGGTTCAGTAGAAAAAAAGTTAGGACCCGGGCCGACCAGAAAAACAATGTTTTGAGAAAAACGCGTTTAAAGTTCAACAACCCTGAGAGAGAGGCGTTCTAGGAAACTCGTTATAACTCGCGAAATATTTCGAATTTCTGTCTGAAATTTTCGCAGTATATTCTCAAGACATTGGCTGACTTCATAAACGCAGTTTGCAATGCAACATTGAAATGCCTAGTGTTCATAAACGTCATTAGCATATTTTTGGCATTGCCGTGTGTTCACTATCGCCTGGCAACCCTTTCTGATGCGCAACAGTTGTCAAATTTGTGCATCTGTTTTATTTTGGATGCTTTTTGGATTTTTGCGGTAATTGAAATGGCTGAGACATCGTAAGTAAAAACTTTTTCGCATTTTCTTTCTGTTATATGATTTCTTCGTTCTTATAGTGAAAAGAAGTGGAGCCATGAAAGGAAAAAGCTCCTTTTGGAAGTGCGTCTACGCCATGAACCGGATTTTTGTGCCAAAAAAAAGAAAAGGAGTGCTATTTGGGAGCAAATAATGCGGGAGATTAAGGAGGTCGAGGGCACATTTCCCTTTTCAAGAGATGAAGCAACCAGATGTTTTATAAATCTAATGGGCACATACAAAAGAATTAAGAAACGCAATAACACATCTGGCGAGAGTTCCACGAACTGGGAATTTTTCGATGTCATGGATGAGGTGTTTGGCAGCCGTAGTAGCGTTCAGGTGCCCAGTGAAATGCTTGAATGTTCTCTAGAATCCTTGGTGGAAGATTTGACAAGCGATAGCCCGTTGACACCCACCGATTCCCACGCGCCAATGAACTTAGATGCTACACCTTCAGAAAACACTACTCAAAGGTTTGCTATAAAACGAAAACGATGCGAAGTTCTGGAGTTTTTAAGTAAAGAGTCTGAGGCAGATGCCAAAGTGATGAAAAAACTCTTGGACATCGAAGCAGAAAAAATTGCGGTGGAGAAGGAGAAAGTAGCTGAGCTGAAGGAAATCCGTGCCTTATTTCAGAGAATTGTAGACAGGTCTCAATAAGTTTTCCATTTCTTGTTCACCTTAACAGATTAAAATCTTTTTAGATAAATACAAACAAAATAGAATACAAACAAAATACATATGTATTTATTGTTGTAATTGATCTCATGAAAAAGCGATATAATAAAAAAGTATTATTTATAAAAAGTATTTTTAATTGAAAAAGCAAAAGCAAAGAGAGATGCATTAGGCTGATAACAAAGTTGCCAATGCATCTCTCTTTGCTTTTGCCTCTCTTTGTCCTGGTAAAGTGACTTCCTCGAGTGTTTCAGAAGTGATGGCATTTGTTTCTGCGATTAAATCATCGGCGTTGTTCCCTTCATTTATAATAATAATATTGTGAATAATCATACAAGCCATTGTTATTAATTTCGGCAAACTTGGATTTTGAACTTCGATATACTTTAGAATTCTAAATTTCTTCTTCAAAACGCCAAATGCCTGTTCTACAACAACCCGAGTTGAACTTAAAATTGCATTGTACTTCGATTGCATTGGTGTCAGGAATCCATTATCGCGATAAGGAACCATAACACACATCTCCAAAGGATAACCTCCATCGCCCAAAAAATGGTAGTTGGGATAAATATTTATTTCTTTGTTAATTATGGCCTTCTTGATAGGGCTCATTTGCCAAATTGAAGCATCATGGCATGCTCCCGGACACCCTATGAACACATCTATGAATTTCATACGGCTGTCGACAATAGCCTGGCAAAAAATGTTAACCAAAATTTAAAAATAATAATTTTTTCATAAAACAAAAGAAATATTTACTTGAGCAATGATTGAGTACGTCCCCTTTCGATTCCGGTAACTGATTTCATCTCTGATTGGCTGCGAAATGGGAATATGTGTACCATCGACGCACCCGAGTACAAAAGGAAAAGGATTGAAACGTAGAGTTGAAAATGCTTCGCTGGTTTGCTTTTGTTCAGCTTCACTTCTTGGAAATTTGATGACGTCTTTCTTTAAACGGCAGATCATCTTTATTATTTTTACAAAGACTTTATATGCGAGACCAACAGCTACTCCAAAACGATCGCTGACATCTCTAAAAGAACAATTATTGCTCAGCTTCCAAATTGCAATTTGCAAAGCCTTTTCCAAAGAAATTCCAATTCGTCCAGTTGTGCGCGAAGGCCACCACGGCATTAACATGGTCTGCAAATTCTTTAAACCATATATGTTAATTATTTTATATTAAACATAAATTAAAAAATAAATACCTTGAATGTGCTCTTTTTCATACGAAAATGAGCATAAAAAACGTCATCCTGCATACATTTTATCGTTTTGCAGAAGTTGGACGTTTTTGGAATTTTCCTTTTTGGGCCACCACCGGTTAAAAAAACACGCCGGCGCTTTCGCTTATTTAATATTTTTTTAATGAACACCACGTTACTTGAATTTCTTTTTTCGCCCAATTCTAGGGCGTTTTCAAAAACAAAAGTGCACAATTGCTCAAGATTCATTTTTACCACACAAAGAAACACGACAAAGCAATATTGCGTTCACAAACGTTAATAAATGTCATTGCATTATTTGACAAATCAGTGTTACCATGCAGTGTTGCTTTGCATCGGTATCGCATCTGTTTGCAGTGTTGCATTGCAAACTGCGTTTATGAAGTCAGCCATTGTACTTTCAAATTAAGCAAACAAATTTTAGATTTTTTGAACCCAAGTTACTAGACTACTACCTTAAAGTTCAGAAGCAGTGAGAGCTTTTTTGAAATTGTGATTTTGCGACGCAAGTTGAATAAATGTATTATGCACTTTCATGCCTTTATTCCCATCTTTAATGTTATTGAGCTTTTCTTATTTACGTAGACTTTAAATAAAGAAAACTGTTTTTTGTTGCGTTTTAAAGCATAAGCTTTTCATATTATTTACTCCAGTTAAGCAGTCATTTCTTAGGGCTCTCTCAATTCACACTACCTCTTCTAATAAGTACGTAATTAGATAATAGATAAAAGCTTCCGGAAATCTCGGGAAAGCTTTGAAAAGTCTTAGGAGAGAAGGAAAATAATTAAATATATTTCAGTTGATGAAAACATAGTAGTTCATAATGATAAATTGAATTGTTGAGCCTTGAAGCTGTAAACTTTTTATGATATTCAAATTCTTATATACATAATACAGCCATGGACATATAAATAGCACACATCTGAATCCCATATTATTTCTAATTTTTTTAATCCTAAAGTAGCTGAATAATAAAAATTTGGCATATATCTACATGTCACTGTTAAGAGGCTCATTTCTCTGCACAAAAATACGGTTTATTTTCTATTAAATTTGATGATTTGAGGTGGACACATAAATAGCACATTTTTAAGTCGTAATTTTTTTTTTTTTTTTTTTGAATTTTGTGTGAGGTTCTCGCATATTTTTAATTTAATTCTGCGAACATATAATTATTTCATGGATATTTCATTAAAATGAGAAGGAAAAAACATTCCATGCCGGAAAAGGGAGTCCTTATGTCCAATATGAGCAAAAAAGGAAAATATTCTAAAATTCTAAAATTGCTAAAATACTACATTGCTCTCCAAACTTGTTATAAAGTGCTCTTTATGCAACAAAACAGACCCACCTTGTGTCAATAAAAAGATGCCAAGAAAATCAGGACCACGTAAAACCGATATTAGTGTTAACAAAAACACAGTACGGAAGAGCAATGTGGATGCTTTTAAGTCAACCAGAGAAATTATGATCGAAATTAATGACAAATATGGCGTAGAAGTGTTCAGAAAATGACTCAAAGCATCTCAATTTTTTTAATAAATTACCAGTAAGAAACCACTCCTGTCAAAACGCCACATCAAAATTCGACTGGCATTTGGAAAGGCCCACAGGGACAAACCAACACAATTTTGGAAGAACGTATTTTTGAGCGACAAAACCAAGACAAATAGGAAGGTTGCAGTCGGAAAAACAATTTTAAGCCGTTCATAAGGTCAATCCCTTAAACCTAGCTATACCAAAAGATCCATTAAGCACGGCGGTGGAAGTATCATGGTCTGGGGCGTGTTTTCATGGCATGGCATTGTGCCAGTTGTTCGAATAAATGGTAAAATCAACCAGTTTTAGTATTTAGATATACTGAAAAATAAAATGGAGCCATTTGTATTTCAATCCATACCCATAAACTGGACGTTTATGCAAGACAATGATCCGAAGCACACCGCAAAGATAGTAAAGTATGGCCTCGGCAATGAAAAGTTTAGAATATACATAAGTATGAGTGGCCTATGCAAAACCCAGATCTGATACCAATAGGAAATTTATGGAATGGTATAAAGTTCAAAATAGCAAGCAAAAAGTTAAAAAATTTTGTTGATTTATGGGCTGGAATTGAGGATTTTTGCTATTCAAACCCAAAGGAACGATGTCAAGAACTGGTGGACAGCATGCAGTGAAGATGTGAGCGGATGCTGAAAAACTATGGATATAGTACATAATATTAATGAAATAAACAATCTCTTGCAATATTTTAAAAAATTTTATAAATTTTTGTACCTTTTTTTTAAGCCCCTTTTCAGATTGTGCTATTTATGTGTGCCAGCTGTCATATAAGATATTAATGTTTTCGTCTTTTTCTGGCGATATTAAACTATTTATTGTTTTTGGGTTTTATTTATATTAAAGTTAATAATTTTTAAAATAAAACGCATTCCTCTTTAAATCTGTAAGTAATAAACTTAAGGAATAAATAAACGTTTTCTTATTTGATGATCAAGTGTGCTATTTTTGTGTCCATGGCTGTATATTAACTATTTTGTACAGTTATGTTAATGTACTGTTTATTATTAAAAAAAAAAATTATTTAAAAAAATTTTAATATTTTTTTGGTTTTCTTCTAAAATTTTCCATTTGAAGCTTATGCGCCTAAAACCATGCACTATTGTTTGCATAACGAAATCGCGCCCAAAAGTCTACTTTAAAGCTCTTTGTACACCAATTCAGAATTGCTACTAAATTTTCGAAACTTTATTATAACAGTACTCGCTTTCGCTCTCCCTCTCTCTCTCTCACACTCTTTACTACTGCCTTAAACTTTTTCTACCCTCACTATTTATCTTTCTCTCTCTCTCTCCGCTTTGTTTTGCTTATAATTAAAGCTCATGCTTTTCTTCGCCGTGCTTGAAAGCTTCACGTGCATTAAACGACTTCGTTTACTCTTTCCTTTGTTAAACTATTTGCTGTCATATCTTCTTCCATTTTTGCAGCTTTATGTGCATTGTTACAGTGCTTTAATTGTTTATATTCTTGTTACTACTATTACTCCTACACATACACACTTCCATATTGTCGTTTTGAGATTTGTCACGGGACTTGCACTTCTCTTACATGCTACGCGCTTGTTCGTCAGCAGGGGTCGTGCGAACACTACATAGTTGTTCGTATGAGTTAATGTTTATTGTGGCATAAACCATTGTTGTTGTTGTTTTTTCCTATTATTGTTATTTTAATATTGTTGTATTGTTGTTTTTTTCCTTGTTATTCTTATTGCTATATTTTTGTATTCATTCAACCGGTTGCTACAGAGTATTATATTTTTTTGTTCACCTAACGGTTGTTTGGTACCACCTAACACTAACCGAGATATATGTATATAAGATTATATTATGTATATATGTATGTGACCTGGTCTATGAAAAAGGGACTTAGGTGTCAAAAAATCAATTTTTTTTTAAATTTTTTTTTTTATTTTTTATTTTTTTATTTTATTTTATTTTTTTTTTTTTTTTTGATACCTAAGCCCCCTTTTCGTAGACCAGGTCGCATATATATATGTATATATATGTATAAATTATCAGGATGACGAGAAAAGTTGAAGTTGTTTGTCTTTCTGTCCCTCCGTCCGTTTTACTCCCATGTCGCACAATTTTATATTCTACTTGATTCGTTCAGTTTCCAGTACACAAATCACGAGGTAATTCATTTAACAGGATACAATTTTGCACGAATAATGTCTTTAGTGTGCCATCTTATAACCAAAAATTGCTAAAATCCAACTAAAAGCTGTTCAAGAGTATAGGTACCGAATATGTGGACTCCAGTACCTACATATAGCTGACTTTTTATGAAAATCCTGGTCAATGTGTGATATATATAACCGAAATGAAAGCATAATCCTTCAATCCTATGTCAAAAATGGGTTGAATCGGTCCAATACTTCCCTTAGCCCCCACGTACTTAATATAAAGTTTTTCGAACTTCCGTGTGACTTTGTACAACATATTTTGGCCCATATGTGAGTTACCCCAATGAAAATAAGAGGGTGTTTTTTAATCATCTCAAGTGTATCTTTGTGCCTAAAATAGATAAATTTGAGCGAAAACTTGACCTGGCTTCTATATAACCAAGATAAGGATTTTCGAACAACCGGCTGACTTTGCTCTATATGATTGGTCTTAACCCTATAAGTATTTCTCAGGCTTTGATTCTTGCAAGTTGCAAGAGTATAAAATGTTCGGTTGCATCCGAACTTAGCGCTTGTGGTTTAATTTCTTTTATTGTTGTTGTTGTTTTGAATTATCTTGCATTAATTTTTGTTCTTATTGTTGCTTTTTGAATCTATTTGTCTTGTATTAGTTTTCAGTCTTACTGTTGGTTATAGTATTTGCTGTTGTTGCTATAATTTTCATTCTTGTACACATTATTGTTGTTGTTTCTGTTTTTATTGTTGTTTTTTGATTTTCTTTTACTGTTTTGTATTATTTTTTATTGTTGTTTTTTTTGATTTTCTTTTACTGTTTTGTATTATTTTTTATTGTTGTTTTTAATATTCTTGTTGTCGCTGCTCATCACCAAAATACTACAGGAACGCATGCAAAGCAAACGTAAAATTTTCCACTTTCAGCTTTTCTTGTTTTCCAGTTTTGCCCATTCCTCCACTTCGCAACGAATGCTTTTTGAGCTTTTCGCATGCTCGCATTTTCTTACATGCTGCTTTTCGCTTTAGTTTCTGACTCTTCTGGCATAACTGGCCTATGCCGCCGTGGCTCTCCACTTTGCAACCACTCTCCAGCGTTGGGTGTAAGGCGATTTGGTCTCATCCATGCTTGTTTGTTTGTTGGTTTTTCCCCCACATACACATACACCCGAACACTCACACATGCACATATTCATTCATTGTGTAACAGTACGCTGTATGCATACTTATCTACGTGTTAAAGAGTTCGTATATGCATATGTACACACATATACATACATACATACTTACATAAATATGTGTTTGTATGTGTGTATATATGCACATTTATGTTTATGTGTATGTTTGTGTGTGCAGGCTCGTATTTTCGCGATACGAGCACCTTCTCTCGTATCCATCCATGCGCTACGGGATGAAAAATCAGTGTGTACGCGTAGCAGCGTGACGTGTTGACGACGAAAAATTAGTTAGATTTTCAATTTATAGTTATTTAGTGTAACAAATGCAGGATTTAAACATTCTATTAAAATATTCTAGTTACTAAAACATAGTGCTGTTGTTGTTTAATGAAATATCGCACAAATTTCAACGAGTTTAGTGTGCTTTTAGGCGTTGTGCAAAGTTTGATGTATTGAAGCAAACATCTGCAACGCAGGCAAAGAAAAAAAAGAAAAAAAAAATAGAAACAAAAACGACGAAAAAAACGAGCAATAATAAGAGTTAACGAAGTGTGTAGTGAAGTGTATACGAAGAAGTGCGTAAATAATTTTGTCAAAGCGCAAATTGTGCAAAAGCATAGCGTTCTGTGAAAAATAAAGAAAATGTGAATTGGTTTTGTTGTAATATTTTTGCTTTCATTACTACTTGACACAAATTTGCGCACAATTATTATTATTTTTTAACATAATTTTGTGCCCAGCTGTGCCTGCATATACATATTTCTTTCAAGGACCTTGCCTGCAAACCAATCAACTCTACAACTCCCCTTTGCACGCCCGTACACCCCCAACATCCTCTTTACCCGCAATGCTTCCACATTTCTAACTTTTCACTACTCCTTAGCGCACTCCTTTCGCTATAGTTGCCCTAAACCTAGCCGCTCATCAATTATCCTTAACGCCAGCACAAGCCAATAAGTATAAACAAGTTCCGTGTCGAGATTTGCTGCAGAAAAAGCGTTTAAATTTCTTTTTTTTTTTTCTTTCCTTTCTGCGCCATAATCCTTCCGCCAGTTGTGCTTTCGTGTGTTAGTCGTGTCGCCTTTGCCGCTGGCTGTGTTAACGGATTTTCTGCTGCAGCTGCAAGTGCCAACATGTACGCTTGTCTCAATTGTTGTTGTTGCGGCTGTGGTCGTCACTTGCAATTGCCACTTGGTAAGTCATTGTTTGGCAGGCAGCAGGCGTTTTGTTTTCATTGCTGTCATTGAGTGGCTGTTTAAAGGATTCTCGGCGCATTTATGCCAAAGCATTGTTTATTTGTTTTGTTGTTCAATGAACTTTGTTAATATGTGCGACCTATGTTTGTGTGTGAGTACATACAGTAATGTTTATGTGCATGCATGTATGAACATGCAGCAGTAAGAGTTTTAATCTTTTACATTGACTAAAATAACGCAAAAAATACACAAAAATACAAAAAAAAAACCAAAAATAACATTAAAAAACAGAAATAAAATTTATTTTTATTATTTTTTGCTTGATATTAATAGTATGATATGAGCATTTTCTGCTTTCTAAATAATAAAATACAATTTGAAAAATAAATTAAATAAATAAAAAAATTAAAGTGAAATTGAAATTAATTAAAAACAAAATTAATTATTATTATTAATTAACTTCGGACATAATTAATTTCTGAAAATAATAAATAAAAATAGAACTAATTAATAATAAATATTTTTGTTTTATTTTTTTTATGTTAAAGTTAAAGTACTTCTACTTTTTAATTCATTAATTAATAAGAAATAATTTTTAAATATAATAAATTTTTCATATTTAAAAATTAAATGTGCAATTAATTAATAATAAATAATTTTTAATAATAATAAATTAATATAAAATTTATTATATTTAAAAATTATTTCTTAAATTTTTTATTTTTAAAAATTATTTATTATTAATTAATTGCACACTTAATTTTATTTTCATTTATATTTTTTATAAATTAATTGTATAAAATAATTCGTCTAAAGTACAAAACCAACTTAATTCTAAAAAATTAAATGAAAATATATAAAGAAAAAAACTATAAAAAATAAAAATTAGTTTAATTTTCTTTAAAATTTATTTTATTTAAAAATTGTTTAATAAAATTTGTATTTTTAAAAATTATTTATTATTAATTAATTGCACACTTAATTTTATTTTCATTTATATTTTTTAGAAATTTATTGAAAAAAATAATTCGTCTAAAGTACAAAACCAACTTAATTCTAAAAAATTAAATGAAAATATATAAATAAAAAATCTACAAAAAAAAAATTAGTTTAATTTTCTTTAAAATTTATTTTATTTAAAAATTATTTATTAAAATTTGTATTTTAAAAAATTATTTATTATTAATTAATTTCACACTTAATTTTTTTTTCATTTATATTTTTAAGAAATTAATTGAATAAAATAATTCGTCTAAAGTACAAAACCAACTTAATTCTAAAAAATTAAATGAAAATATATAAATAAAAA
Organism: Bactrocera correcta; assembly: GCA_027475135.1. Lineage (NCBI taxonomy): Eukaryota > Metazoa > Arthropoda > Insecta > Diptera > Tephritidae > Bactrocera > Bactrocera correcta. Next base: position 71,861,998 of record CM050326.1, read on the forward strand.
AACTATAAAAAATAAAAATTAGTTAAAATTTTTTTTAATTTATTTTATTTAAAAATTATTTATTAAATTTTTTATTTTTAAAAATTATTTATTATTAATTAATTGCACACTTAATTTTAATTTCATTTATATTTTGTAGAAATTAATTGAATAAATTAATTCGTCTAAAGTACAAAACCAACTTAATTCTAAAAAATTAAATGAAAATGTATAAATAAAAAAACTATAAAAAATAAAAATTAGTTTAATTTTCTTTAAAATTTATTTTATTTAAAAATTATTTATTAAATTTATTATATTTAAAAATTATTTTTTATTAACTAATTGCATACTTAATTTTATTTTCATTTATATTTTTTATAAATTAATTGTATAAAATAATTCGTCTAAAGTACAAAACCAACTTAATTCTAAAAAATTAAATGAAAATATATTAAAAAAAAAAACTATAAAAAATAAAAATTAGTTTAATTTTCTTTAAAATTTATTTTATTTAAAAATTGTTTATTAAAATTTTTATTTTTAAAAATTATTTATTATTAATTAATTGCACACTTAATTTTATTTTCATTTATATTTTTTAGAAATTTATTGAAAAAAATAATTCGTCTAAAGTACAAAACCAACTTAATTCTAAAAAATTAAATGAAAATATATAAATAAAAAATCTAACAAAATAAAAATTAGTTTAATTTTCTTTACAATTATTAGTAAAGAAAAATCAGGGAATTCTTTTTTCTACAAAATAAAATATATATTGGAAAACAATTTATGTATGTATGTATATAAAACAAATAAAACAATGAACAAATGGTAAAAGAAAAAATAAGGAATTTACTAATTATAAATATGGATTATATGTGTACATACATACAAAAAAAAAAATTAAATTAAAATATATTGACAAAATAATTAAAAATATAAAATTACTAAATAAATATTAAAATATTTCAGTAAAAATTAATAAATTATTTTACTTAAATTCTTAAAAATATATAGTTAAATAAGAATAAATATAAAAAGTTATAATTAAAGTTATTGTTAACAAAATTAAAAGTCAATTAATTTATGTTAATAAAATTATTGAAAAAAAAAAATAATAATAAAGCAATTATAGTAATTAAATAATTAAAAAAATATTTCAATAAAACAAAGAAATTATGTTATTAAACTTCTTAAAAAAATATGTCTGTATGTATGTATGTATAATAGTTAAATAGTATTATGGGGGTATTCTAGTCTAGAAATCAAATTTTGGGCAGTTTTTTGAATTTTATTAAAGAAAAAAACCAAAAAATATTTTTACTATACATTTTGTTATGGTGTTTTTATTGATATCTTAAGAATACAGAAAAAAAAAATTTACAAAAAAATATTAAAAATTAAAATTATTAGAGGGGGGATGACAAGTGTAAAAAACATTTCGCATCCTGCTCACATTGATCCTGACTCTCCTGGTGGTCTGAAAAAAAAGCAAAGGAAATTCTTAATCACTAAGGATGCTGTTGTTGTCCCTACCTCATGGAATACGAAAAACAATTTTTTTTTTAAAATGGCGACTGCCTGAAAATAAAAATCATTTTTTACGCTTTTTTTTTGAAATTCCTGAATTTTTTTAAATATTAAACAAAAATTTTCACACAATGCTGGTTGGAACGATAAAGGATTACATAAAGAAGGTTCACACAAAATTTCAAGTAAATCGATTATATAGAACTTGAGATAATGCCGGAACCGTGTGGAAAAAATAGTAGTTTTGAGAAAAACGCGTTTAAAGAAGTGAGTCAAATTTCAGGCAGTCTAAGATACGGCCGAACCGGGCTAGGTACTGCGTCACTAAAGTAACTGTAGCTCTTAAAATAATTTTAATTTTTAAAAATCCTTTGGAGGATATGTTCTTAAGGATCTAAACTTTAAACATATGAAAATGAAAATCGAATTTTTCAAAATTCTAGCGTAGAATACTCCCTTAAAAATAATAATAATAATAATTATAATTAGAAATTGATAATAATTGAACTATTATTAAATATTTTTGAAAAATTGTCCAATATACACATTTGTTTTTGAAACACAGAAAAGCCTAACAGTGACCACATTGGCTTTAACCATATGCAGTTCAAATAGTTCCTAAGAATGCGCTGGTTTCTGATCGGTTGAGGTATTTACTACAAATTTATTCAAAATTATTCGATAAATGTTTTAGCTCTTATACCATAACCCCCTAACTAACTCTTACTGTAATGTTCACGACAGCTGTTTATGCTAATATTTGTTTTACTTAATTTCACTTTTTATAACTATTGTAATCATACCATCGTTCATTACCGAAAATATATAAATGTAGAACGATTCCTACATTTCATATGATCCAATAAATTAGCTCTTTGTTCAATAATTTTTCAATTATAATGTATGTTTATTAGAAGAAAACATTTCTCGGAATTTCTGTGAATAATAATAGTAAAGATCTCTTTAAGAAAGAGTCAACATTTTTAAGCCACTTTTTACTTATGTATAGGGGTATTCAGACCAGCCTTGTTAATTCGTTAGTCGTTACTCGGTAATTTTATTTTTTTTTTTTTTTGTAAAATTAACAGACTATCGTTCTACCGAGTAACGAACTATCCATCTGGCAAGCTTGATAATTGATTCGTTACTCGGTAATATCACATCAGCTGTTCTCCTGCTCCTCTGTACATCAATTTAAAGTACTTACCCGTAATAAATTTGATCTGCTCCACATAATTTTCAATTAAATGACTGACAATTTTTGATTTTGCACTTTGTTGAGGCATTTTTACTCTTTAATAAAATTGAATCAGCTGTTTCGGACTAAAATTTACCATACTACAGATGTAGAACTAAAAGTATGTTTACAGTTAAGCCTTTTTTAACGAAGTATCAACTAACGAATTACCAAATTAACAGGCTTCGGTCTGAATACCCCTTATATGTAAATGACAGTTTGGTTGCTTAAATCGACAATATCCACTTCTGGATAAGACTGAAAATGTATTTCTGGCTCTCAGATTTTCTTTTGACCTGTACATCAATTATTACCTCGAAGAAATTAGTCAAACTTCTCCACTGCTAACATAAACACAATGCTCTCTATTAAAAATTTTACCTCTTACAGCTTTATGTTAGTTTCAAATGAATCCCGTCAAGCCTGGCCACACAATAGTAGGTGTTAAGCATTTCGTATAAAAGCTGAAAAATTTAATACTAAGTCTATAACTTTATTCGAACGTTTATATAAAACATCGATCACATAAAATTGTATTATTCAAAGTACGACTTATCTGCAGCTGTAACATTTTTCTAAATTTTTTGCAATTTTTCTCTTCCAACCCACAAGAACTGCGTCAGTTTGGCGGCCAGGAATGAAACAATTCAATTTTTGATACCCCCTCCTAATATGAACCGCATTTCAATCATAGCGTCGGTCGGATCGTATCGACCGGACCAAATGAAAGTCAGCAGCAGCAGGGTTCGGACTATAAGGCGGGTGAGGCAAAACTTTCCATCTGCTGTTTTCCAAATAGCATTTTAACAGTCTTGTAGCATGCAGCCGAGCGTTGTTATGATGGAAAATTTTTGCCTTATTTGTAATCACAAACCCGTGCGTTTTTCGGTAGTTAATCGCTTCAATTTGATGAGTTTTGGGTAGTGTTAGCCATAAAGAGTTTCACGATATTTTTGCAGCTCACAATTCATCACGAACTTCTGATCCCAGTAAATATGTATATGGCATGTTAACTTGGCGTTATGGCTATTCAGTTGATATCTCTGGATGGCCATATGCATATGAATAAACTGTTTATCAGTTTTCCACGAAACTTAACCTCTCTTCAAACTCCAAAATAAAAATTCTGTCGTCGAAACACCAAAATAAAATATTTTACTGGTAGAATATTTGAAAGCGCAGCAGGTATCTTTCGACTAAAAATTGCGGTTTCTGTTATTCAAACGCCACTAGGTTCGCTTTTAATTGAATTTCTGAGCAACAGTCGCTGTCATTCTCGCCGTTATCACAGAGTGAATTATATTGTTATTAGTGCGTTGCACTACCACCGAAACGACTATTGCAGCACTGCAACATTTCACGTCATTGTATCGTCATAAGACGATTTCTTCACTACACACTTACCCACACGCACTGCACTTTTCGGAATTTCGTCTTGAGTGAATCAAATGAAATTAATTACCGGCTTGTGAGTTCAGCTATGAAATAATTGGGGTGCGGCCGCACACTTATAACGGCCAGTGGCAGTGTGGCAACAACTGATTGGCAACAATGACGGCGTCAATGCCAATGCCAAAGGTCAAAAGATCAATTTTTATGCGCTACCCCGCTGAACTGACGCCGACTGACTTGGCTTTTGGTTTTGTGCGACTGCTCCTTGTGTGGGCATGTCGTTTGAGCATTTCTTCCGACGCTCAAAGTGACTTACGCGCTTCCTAGTTGGCGCGCCGCTGTCGTTGTTGCTTTGTATGTGGTGTAAGGCGAGGCTACATGCATGGGTTTATAGCTAACGGTTTATGACCACATGTAACTGCAAAAACACTCCACGAACAGTACAAATATATACATATTTTAGTATAACGGTAAACGAGAGTTCGAACCACGTGCCAATCATCCACACTCGGCATTGAATAGGTTCAACAAATTTGCGGAAAAAATAGTAATTAAACAAGAGAAAATCCAATACCATTCACAACTAATAAAAAACAAAAAAGGTTCTGAATACCAAAACTTACTTCCGAGCGTTTGGTTTGTATGAGAGCTATATACTTAGAGGTCCAATCCGAATAATTTTTTCGAAGAATTTAGATTTGCCTTGGACAGTAATTCATACCAAGTTTTGTGGAGTTACCTCGTCAAATGAAAAAGTTTTCCATACAAGCACTTGATTCCGATTGTTCAGTTTATATGGCAGCTATATGCTATAGTTGTGTGATTCGTACACTTTCTTGGCTGGACAAGGCCTTGAGTAACACTTCAGTCCAAATTTGCTGGAGATGTCGTTAAATAAAAAAGTTTTCCTTCAAGCACTTGATTCCGATCGTTCAGTGTATGGTAGCTATATGTTAGAGTGATCTGTTATAGGCTGGTCCGACAAATGATTAGCTACTTGAGAAGTAAAGGACATTTTCAAAATTTCAGTTCGATATCTCAAAAACTGAGGCACTAGTTGCGGTATATACACATGAACAGGCACGAAGGGTTAAATCGACTCAGCTCAAGCTGAGGATTTATAGAGTCTCCGAAAATAATTATATTCATAAAAGCTAACAAGGATAACAATTTTTTTTATCGAGTTGTTTTCTGATTTTTTCGATTTTATAATAATTTTATTTTTTTAATTTTTATTTCCTCGTTCATTCATTCATTAAATAGGCTCGTGTGGCTTCGCGTGTTTTGTTATCTTTCCTTGTACCTTCACATGTTTTTCTCTTTTGCTTTTTTGCGTTTGCGCGTGAACTTTTTTGTCGTACAAAGTGTGGTAGGACAGGATTTTCCAGTTGGCGTGTGTATTCAATGCTGCTTGTGGCTATTAAAAGGCTAGCAAATGGCGCTTAAAGGCAGGAGGGCGGGAGTTCGCGTGCTTCAATCACTCATAATCGTTTTGAGGAATAGGCGCCAACTTTTGTTATTTTCTATATACTACACAGAAATGTTAGGTTAGGTTCAGTAGAAGATGTTAACTATGGAAAGGTAAAGAGTAAGACTGCATTTCATTTCGTGGTGATGGCATTTAGGGCAAGACAAAACAGCTACAATGAGATATATTGTACATATCAATCACTGTATACTGTCTTACTTGAGAAATGGTCTCAAGTATCTACGATATACGTATATGTTATAAAAAATATGGAGGAATTAAGCAAAGAGCTCAAAAGTTGATATGCTAATATTGAACTATGCTGTATACTTTTTTAAAAATCTGTTGTAACCTCCCTGAGGTAGTGTTGGCGCACTTGAAATTGCACATTCTAAATAACATTAGGAAAGCTGTTTGTTTGTTAGCTTCGAAAGCTTTGGTACCTACCATTACGATTTCACAGAACTTTCACTAAGCTTTTATTGAGCTTTCATTAGGCTTTCAAAGAACTTCTGCTAACCCACTTTCACAATTTTGCAAAAATTTTGAAAAGCTTTTATCGAGCTTTCATTGGGTTTTCACGGTACTTTCACAGAATTTTCGGTCACGTTTTTTCCAATTTTTCAGAATTTTTGAAAAGCTTTTATTGAGCTTTCACACAGCTTTCACTTTCGCTTATTAAAATTGTCTAAATTGTTTACACATTATGAAACGTTATTCCTGTTTTTTTTTTCTAATTTGACTCAGCTTTTGAAAAGTTTTTATTGAGCTTTCACAGAACTTTCATTAAGCTTTTCTTCAGCTTTCACTTACTAAAATTGCCTGAATTTTCTTCCCATTATGAAACGTGATTCCTCTCTTTTATTCCTCTTTTTTTTCCAATTTGAAGCAAACTTTTGAAAAGTTTTTATTGAGCTTTCACAGAAATTTCACTAAGCTTTTCTTCAGCTTTCACTTATTAAAATTGCCTAAAATTATTTCCCATTATGAAACGTGATTCCTTTTTTTTTGAGCTCTTTTCTTATTCAGTTATTTTGTACTTTGATGTTACCTAGCTTTAACATCACTTTAAGTATTCTTAAGCTGTTTTTCCAAATTACTTCGTCATCAGAAATAGTAAGGAACGGGTTGACACCAACTCAGGCATACATATATTTTTAAAGCTCTCTCTTGTAGAATAGTTAAGCAGCTCATAAACAGTCTTTGGTCTTACTGACAAATATTTAGATCAAACTGTAGGCTGTAGAATACAATGTCTCTAAGTTTCATTATTGCGTAGAAAAATTATTTGGCTTATGATCTATATCAAAATTTTTGGAGCAATGTGTATTATTTGAGGCAATATTTTTATTATCCAAAATTATAATTATCCCTTCTATCCCTCTTGCAGGCGGATGCCAGTCTGGGTATGCACGAACGTGAATATGTACAGGAATCCTTGAGTTACGTGCTACGCATACAGGAAGTACAGGAGCGCATCAAATTTGAGTTCGTTGAAATTCTGCTTGGCTTCATCTCCGGCTGGTTGGTATTCTATCACACGGCGCACGAGCAGGCAGAGGACAACCGTGATTACCTGCAAGATTTACGGCATAAAGTGCAAAAGGTGTGTTGCTTGATCAAATTTGTATGTCAATTTGAAAGTAATTGGTATTATTTTTGCTTTCAGACACGCGAGAATTTCGAAGGCACTCGAGAGAAAGTCACTGAACTGAAGACAAAATATATGGAAAAGAGAACGGTGCGTAATTGTGGTTATTTCAAGATCAGTCTTGGATTAGGGAAGAACTTTAGACCAATCATATTTTTCATAAATCCCGAATCCCACAAAGGTTCCAGTAGCGATGGCAATAATTTGCAAATGTTTCGACTGTAGAAGTTTCAATCTAAATTCACTAAAATGTTTTCAAAAATCCATAAAATAATGAGATTTTGACGAGAGTCTTTCTAGACTGGCTGTCTAATAGACAGTCGTATGATGTATCGGTAAACTAAAAAAAAAAAAAATATCTCGATTTCGAGAAGTCCGCTGTGGGAGGGAATAACCCTTGACTTGGTTGGATTACGTTTAACTGTCTAGCTGTCAGGCCATAAGTACACCTACTGATACTTTTTAATATAAAATGGAGGTTTAGTTTAAGTCAAGCTGAAGTATTCGTTACACAGGATGTCAACGCTTTTTGCAATAGTTTAAGAAAGACTTGATGTCTACTTTTGATGCTATATATATTCACTTCCTGGCACTTTCTGCATGTATCGTCGTTACCCATTCGGTTCGCATTTCTCTAATGGTTCGGTAGACATAATGTTGGCACTTTTCGCAATCTCCTCAGCTATTTCCTTCTCGGAATGCTTTTGTGGTCTGGAATCCGGTATATATACAGCCGTATTCCATCAGGCATTAAGGCATTTACTGAAGTAAGCCGATGTGAGTTTATTGCTTAATTTCCGCTTAGCTATCGACGTATGTGTGTACATATATATTTATTATTTTTTGTATGCAAAGACTTCCTTCTAAGGGGTTAGGGGTAGTCAGAGGCACGAAAAAATGAGAGTTTTCAGTATTTTTTTTTTTGCTACTAAATCATGTTATTATTATAGAATGTGTTGACTTGCAGTCACGAAAATTTCCAAAAAAGAATTTAATTTCCGAAGTTATAGTTGTTTGTGTTGACCCTGTTCCAAAAAAAGGTACTTGCGGTGGCAAGCATAAGTCCTTGGAGGTTCATCTAAAAACAATCGGACAAAAAAAAATTAGTTTTATAAATAGATAATCTCGGGCCTGATCGAAGGATTTTATTTTGTTTTCAAAACTAACAAAATGGTGGCCTCAGAATTTTTTTTTTTAATTTTTGCGAAAAAATCAACAGTTATTGGTCTTAAAAAATCGAAATTTTCGAAAAAATAAAAATCCTTCGGTCAGGCCCGATTTATTTTGTATTCTAAAAGCTGTATAAATTTCATTAAAATCTACTTAACGGTTTTCGAGTTGTCACCGATTCAAAAAACAGAGATTTGAGAAAAACGCGTTTAAAGTATCACACTAGCGCTTTGAAGTGCCTGAGCTCTCTTTCTTATTTCTCGAATAACTAAAAAACTAATTGTCGGATAAACGTGAAATTTTCAGGGAATATTTTTAAGATATTACACTTAACGAAAACGCAAAAAAAAATAGTTTTTGAAAATTCTAACTACCCCTAACCCCTTAAAAGATACCGCGGAATTTCGGAATCTTGCGCAGTCGCCTGAGATCTATCTCCACGCAATGGATTCCTTTACCAACTCCATCAGGCTCTTTTGATCCATTTGTGTAAATGGCGTAAGTCCCGCAGGTGGCGTACAGGATCTTGTACTATCTACTTAAAACCTTCTTTTTCAAATAAAACATGAGGTTATGTATTCTATTGTATCCACCAACACCCTGCTTATCGAGCTATGGCCGAAGTTTCTTATGGAAAACTTACCTAACGCCGCCAATCTTATAGCTGATTTTGTTACAGAGCTTTCCACTTCTATGTCGTTTGGTTAATTAAATTTCAGTGCTTCAATACTTTTATACATTTAACCTAACCTTAAAATTTGGTTTATGCTTTGGGACTTTCTTTAAAGCACTTAATCGCTTGCCACAGTCTTCATTTAAGGCTAAAAAGCGCCTACATATGACAATACGAGAATTTTCATTCTAAAAAGTCCGTTGTATAAGCGGACAAACCTTCAAAAGCTGCAGATGACTGACTTCTTTAAATTTTCTTGTCAGAAACTATCACTTTCGATAACCGCTTGTGATTACCACAAAAAGAATGACCCAAAAAAACTTCCAATTTCTCCTCGAAATTTATTTATTAGGGGCTATTTTGGTATAAGAAAATACCAAGTTGCTTTTTATCCTATTCCTTAACAAATCAAAATTGCTGGGAACAGTAAAACTTCATGATTTTAAGCATAAAATATAAGAATGCGAGTCAGATCTCTCTACTTTCCTAAATTTATATTGAAAAGAAGCTTTTTTATTTTTAAGCGCTTTCTGATTATTCTTTTCTCATCGCAAATTATCAATTTTTATACTAAATTATATAATCTCTTTTTTTACAGAAACCAGAGGAGAAATTCACAAAACGTGGCTATTTATTTTTGATGGAAAAAAGTGAGTTTCAGTGTTCAATGTTTTATATTAAATAGTCGTATTCTATATAGTTTCCTTTTCATTTTGTGTCTACCCATTATGTGTAATTAAATATATATATAAAGTGTGATCCATTTCGAGATTCCAAAGCGTAAAATTAAAAAAAAAAACCGTCGTGTTGAAAACAACTTTCGCTGAGATCCCGAGCTTCAATTTTAGGCATCAAATAGTCGGTATATGGACCGATAATTCCACCAGCTCATAAACCACACAAAACCGTTGTTTTTTCTTTATGAAATAGCTCTTGAATAACTGCAGGTTGCTCTTCGTTCCAAATGCGGCAATTTGGTTTGTTTACCATTGCTGGCGCAATAGGTGTCAACGCTGAACAAAATTTGGCTAGAAACCGTCGGAACTTCTTGGAATTTTTCAAGAGCCTCTAGAGCGATCGATGTCGCTTGGGAAGATCAAGCGGCTTCAGTTCTTCCACAATCTGTATTTTGTACGCTTTCAATCTATGATCTCTCTCGCCTCGCCATTCTTTACTTCAGTCCGAGTTACTGCGAACGGCGCCGAATCGACTCTCCACGGTCTTCGTGTACACTCTCAGCTACGGCTGCTATATTTTCTTCACTGTGTGCTGGACGTGGTATATTCGGTCGAACATTATCTGAATAGGTTTAAAGTTAGGTGATGTTGTTGCATATAGTACGCTTAGTAGACCGATTATGTTGACCATAAGTTGAGCGAAGCGGTCGAAACACATCCTTTTCAGATCAATTTGTAAAAGAAATTAATCTATTTAGAGTTCTTGAACCACTTTCTAGCTAAGAAGCTAAGAAATATCTTAATAACTTGCCATTAGATGTTGCTTAATACTGTTGTACATTTTCTATAAAATCAGTAATCACAACTTTCCGGTAAAGTTATATCTGCAACTAGAGATGCATCTTTTTTATAATAATTGTTAGCCATATCTTTTTTAACTATGACCCATCCATTTGACGTTCTGGCCGGTCAAAAAGGCGCTGGTTTGAGCCGATGTGTGAGAGCTCGCATTGTCATGGTGCACAATGATTCGTCTTCTCTTGCTCGTTTTTCAAATTTCTCCGAAGACTTCTGGCAAACAAATAGTGGTGTACCACTCAAAATTGACCGTCCTACGTTGCTCAAGCGGAACAGTCGCCACATGACCAGTTTTACCGAAGAAACAGGCGACCATTTGCTTCGAAGTGCTTCTTCCACAAACAACTTTCGTTGGATTTGGCTCGTCTTGGAAGACCCACACGGTCGATTGCTGTTTTGTTTCAGGCTCATACGCATAGATCCATGATTCATCAGCTGTGACGATCTTATAAACGTCTTTTGAAGCACCGCGATCGTATTTTTTCAGCATTTCTTTACACCAATCCACACGAGCCTTTTTTTGAGCGATTGTCAAATTGTGCGGGATCCAACGAGAACAAACCTTTTTTACGGTCAGGTGTTTATGCAATATCGAATGTATGCTGGTGGGAGAAATGCATAGGCATGCCTCTATCTGAAGGTATGTTGCATGACGGTCTTGCTTCTCAGTTCACGTACGGCATCGATGTTTTCTGGCACAACGGCTGTTTTTGGACGACCTTCACGGAATTCGTCTTTAAGCGAGCGTCGGCCACGGTTGAATTCGTTGTACCAGTTTTTCACAGTGCTATAGGATGGTGCTTCATAGCCATACGAAGATTTTAGTTCATCGATGCACTCTTGTCGTGATAATCCACGTCGAAAGTTGTGAAAAATGATCGCACGAAAATGTTCACAAGTTAATTCCATTTTTTGGCCGAGATGAATTTTTGAATTCCCTGTAAATAAAACAATTCACGATTAAATGACAAAACGTTCTGAGTGATGTTATGCTAAAAAATCTCAAACTTTCCAATGGAAATGTCAGATTGCACCTGGCAACACTTAGTGTTGCCTAGGCCAGAAATATATGTATATAGCAGCCCTCGTAGGTTCTTCATCTTATAAGCCACCATTTTAAAATGTCCTCAAGTCTTATTCTAATTTTTATATATTTAGTTATTTTCATAAAATTCAAATAATTTTACTTTAATTTTTATTATATTTTGTGTTTTTTGTATATTATTTTGCTATAATTTCCCATTTTTTGCCGTTGTGTGTGACCCCCCTGATTAATACTTAAAATAGGCTCGATTTTGAAAATCTCTCTTCTAGAACCCTTCAAAGCAACATGGACGAAATACTATTGTACATACAAGAAACAAAAGAAGGAATTCACAATGCTGCAATTCAATCAGATGAATCACAGTTCCACACGGCCTGAGGGACGTGAAGAGGAGAAACTAACATTATACTCGTGTCATCCGCGCAATTCGGAATTTGAGAAACGTTTCTGCTTCGATTTAACATTCAAAGAGAAACCGGGTATTGTTTACACATTTCAAGCGCTCAGCGAGGACGATCGGCAGGCGTGGGTGAAAGCAATGGACGGCACCGAATCGGTGAGTGGCAAGCAGCAACCGACATTATTTAATCATTTGCTCTAACTATTTACACTACTTTAACTCGACTCGACACTATTTTACCCAATGCTTACGCTTACTCCACTAAACTCTATTCAATTTTTTACATTGCAGACCTACTTTGCTCCAGGCAAAGTGAAGGCTGGCGAGGAGTATCAGTTGGATGACATGGGCTTCGCTTTCGTACGCCGTTGCATCGATGTGCTGGAGAAGCGCGGCCTCGAGGATGAGGGTATTTACCGCAAGAGCGGTGTCGGTACGAAGATTTCCAAACTCCTATCAATGGGTATGGATCACAAGAAGGCGGATAGCGTTTTTAACGATGAACAGTATCGTGATCTCATGGAGAGCAACACCATAGCGAGTGCGTTGAAGACGTATCTGCGCAATTTGAATGAGCCGTTGATGACCTATCGCTACCACAGCGGCTTCATCGAGGCGGCAAGTGAGTATACTAAAAGTCATGGATCCAAAAGGGTGTCTTAATATCTATACACTTTAACACAGAACAAGAGAGCTTGAATCAGCGCGTGCACGAAGTGCATAAATTAGTACACAAGCTGCCACCGGTCAACTTTGAAATGCTGGATCTGGTTATTAGACATTTAACAGAGTAAGTCTCACTTCCGTAATGCTTTGACTCTCATTAATATATATTCTTTATATTCTCCAACCAGAGTGTCACGCAAATTCGAAAAGAATAAAATGTCGGTCTTCAATCTGGGCGTTGTATTCGGTCCGACACTATTGCGGCCCCAGGAGGAGACCGTCGCTGCCATATTGGACATCAAGTTCAACAACATTGTTATAAATATTTTAATTGAGAATTATGATCGTATCTTTAAGAGTGACCCTAGCGCGCCACTGCTTAGCGCACCCAATCCCACTAGTCCGCCGACGCGTGTACCACGCGCCAGTCAAGCCGGCAAGTCGCCATCAGCGGGTGGCGGTGGCAGTGTAGGCAACGGCGCACGCACATCCATGTATTCACCGCAACAACAAGTATACCGGCTGGTGACCAAGTCCAACTTTACGGATCCACCGATGTCATCGAGTTTACAAAACATTCCAAACGGCCTAATCTATTCGCATGGTAGTGGCGGTAGTGGTGGCGGAGGAGGAGGTAGTAGTGGTGGCGGCATTAATCCGACGAATCGCACAAACGGCGGCGTTGTAAGTGGACATACCACCAACGGCAGCGGCCCGAAGAGTCTTGGCATGAGCGTCAATATGGGTAGCGTGAAGAATATACATTCCATGTCGCAGAGTGACATCAGCGTACGCAGTTTGCGTGGCGGTGGCGGTGGTAGCGCTGTGAACAGCAGTGCCGCTGATGCCGTCTACGGCATACTGGGTGGCGGCACAAATGGTTCCGGCTTAACGGCACACCATGCCACACCTGCGAATGCCACACAACTGCGTCAAGATTATCTAATGGCCACCGCTACGCCGGCGTCTACCGGTGTGATTAGTGGCGGTGGCGGTATTTATTCCACGGCCTCGGCGGGCAGCACGACACGTTTGAATATGAACAATGTTTCCCCACCGACGATATCAATGCGCACCGAGGCGTTATACGGCTCGACGGCGCTGACGGGAGGTGGCGGCGGCGGCGGCGGAGGTGGTGGTGGTGGTGTTGGACAGTCGCAACACTCCCGCATGTCGTACGCGCAGGCAAAACACTACTCGCCGGTGGCAGCGGCCGCCTCCACATCTAGTTCCAATGAGAGTGTCTGTGATTCTTTGTCGTCGGCCAATGGCATCGGCGGTGGTAGCAATAATGGCAGCCGCTTGTTGGGCGGTTCACTGGACTACGCGCCACATGCTTCGCAAGCGTCCTCGCTGTCGACGCTATTGGGCTCCACCTGCGACGATGTGGTAACGGCCACGGCGGCACCATCTATCATTGGCGGCGGCGGCAGTTCGCCGAAAGATGTCGAGTATGTGCCGGTCAAGGCGCACCGCAACAAGGAAATACATCGAGAGTTGAATATGGGCACAGCGTAAGTATAGCTCAAATTTACTTCTGTTATAGTTAAGTAAACAGTTTGAACAAATCTTCAACAATTGTTTAGCATAAAAATCGGTTTAGTTCTGAGTTTGAGATTCTGTTGCGAAGAATTAATTACCGAATCAATTTTCAGAAAGATTAAATTTTTTATTATCAATCGGGGAACTAATAAGTTTAGCAATTTCTCGGTGCAACGTAGAGTATTGTTAAGCCAGGCACTGTAAAAGTATATCAGATGCTCTATAAGACTTTTTATTTAAAATTTACTGTTGACAGCTGATTTCGATTTTCCATTCTGTTTTTATAGTTCTAAATTAGAAAAAATACGAACAATTTTCGCAGTTATTGCATTTCAAAGCATATATTCCTTATCCGCCTAACCTCAAAAGGCCTTACTGATGATAAGTAAGATATTCCAATAATTTCAACTCTAAACAGTTGTGTATTTAGATATAATATAGAGGTTTTCAATGGGGCACTATAAACGTAAACCGATAGGGACAACAAACCCTATATTATTTCCGCTCTTCTGACATTCATCTTCAGTAGGGTTGCCATTCCATCATGGAAAGATATACTACTGTGCCCAAAAAACAAGGTGACATTGTATTTATTTTGCACTTATGCCAACGGATTTTTCAATCTTCGAAACACTGGTTGTTGTCACTTTCCGGGATGGCCTTCAGTTCCGTCTTCGCTGCGGCTTGAATCTCCTCTATCATATAAAAACGGTGTCCCCGGAGCGGTCTTTTGAGCTTGGCGAGCAGCCAGAAGTCGCACGGCGCCAGATCAGGTGAATACGGTGGTTGCGGAACGATATGGGTTGAGTTTTTGGCGAAATGATCACGAATTACGAGGCCAGTATGGGATGGTGCATTATAGTGGTGTAAAAACCAAGAATTGCCTTTCCACAATTCCGGCCTTTTTAGGCGGATAGCGTTATGCAAACGGCGCATAACGTTCAAATAATATTCCTTGTTGACTCTTTGACCGGTTGGTAGGAATTCATAATGCACAACACCACGATAAGAAAACAGTCAACATGGTATTGGTTTTTGAGCAACTTTGACGCGATCTTTTTGGTCTCGGCTCTCTTTTGGCACGATATTCGCTCGATTGATTGGTTGTTTCGGTGTCGTAAGCATAGATCCAAGTCTCATCGCCAGTTGCAATGCGTTTCATGACACCCTGGTAATAGGAAAGCATCGTTTCACATACTTCAACGCGACGCCTTTTTTCCTTAAAATTCAATGTTTTCGGTACCAGACGATATTTAACGCTCTCGAGGACCAAAACATCCTTCAAAATGGTATTGGCTGAGCCTTTCGATATGCCAACTTCATCAGCAAGGTCTCTAATTGTTAATCGACGCTTTTTCAACATGAGCTTCGTCGGTTGAGGTTAATGGTCGCCCTGGACGCTCTTCGTCTTCGACACGTTCGCGGCCGGCTTGGAACTCACTATACCACTTGTAAACATTTTTTTAGACATAGCCGCATCACCAAAGGCTTTCTGCATCATCCTCAACGTATCTGCAGCAGAAAATTGATTCCGTAAACAAAATTTAATGCAAATTCTTTGCTCAACAAATTTCGACATCGCAAAAAACGAAAAACTCACTTAGCAGCTCACAAAACCACACGTATCTCAAACACTAATGAATATTTTGACATGAAATTTGACATAAATGTGACTGACAGTACTACCAACCTAAAAAAAAAAAAATAATTCTCCAAATCATTCGACGCGCGCAGTTTATATTCAAATGTCACCTTATTTTTTGGGCACAGTAGTATGTATAGTATATATAAGTGGTCCACATGACGAGCTGAGTCAATTTAGTCTTGTTTCTCTGTGTGTTCGTCTGTCTGTATAACGCCAATTATCACTCAATTTTGGAGATATCGAACATTTTTTTCTCTTTTCTAACCAAGAAGCTGCTCATTTGACGATCGCCAATATCGGGAAAACAATCGGATATATGTAGCTGGCTTACAAACTTATTAATTCAAGGCAAGGATTATTGTTTAGGCA
Source organism: Bactrocera correcta (assembly GCA_027475135.1). Classification (NCBI taxonomy): domain Eukaryota; kingdom Metazoa; phylum Arthropoda; class Insecta; order Diptera; family Tephritidae; genus Bactrocera; species Bactrocera correcta. The sequence goes on from CM050326.1 coordinate 71,878,303, forward strand.
AAGGGATATCTTCGAAGATATTTATCAGTCCGAATCTCTATAGCATATAACTGCCGTAGAAACTGGCCGACCGAAAACATGTTTAACTTGTTTTAATATGATAGATATTTTCTTGAAATTTGTCATGGATTATTGTTTAAGGCAACAGTACAATCTCCCCAGAAATATTTCAGATCGTACCACTATAGCATATAGCTACCATACAAACTGAACGATCGGAATCAAGTTCTTGTCTGGAATATTTTTTATTTGTGAAGTTTTTCCTTGTCCTTTTTTTGTTATTAGTGTTATTGTAGCGCCATATATCATTAATTGCTGCCAATAATTTTTTAATTTGCAATTTTTTACAGGCGCGTGCGCACACTATACGCGTGTATGGGCGAAAGCGAGGGTGAACTGTCTTTCGAACCAAATCAGATCATCACTAACGGTAAATATTAAATTTGGAAATTATTATTTTTTTTTTAATTTATAAATAATGCTCTTCTCGCTTTGCAGTACGTTACTCACATGAACCGGGTTGGCTGCAGGGCACGCTTAACGGTAAAACGGGACTTATACCACAGAACTACGTCGAACACTTGAAACCATACCACTAGAACTAGTTATGATCACCGTTAGATATATGTATATTTGATAACAATTACAGATATATAGTAATCTATATATTTATATATAGTATATATGGGTGTTTAAGCCGTTTTGTATGTGTATGTAAACTAATGAAGAATGCCGTTAGTTTAAGTGACGGCAAGCATTTGAAAGTTGGTGTGATGTAACAGTAAAAGTACGTAAAGTGCTTGTAGTTAATTAGTTGCGTAAGTAGCATTAAAAAAAAAAACAAAAAGAAAGCGAAGTATCGGCGAAAATAAAATTGAAAGAAAATAGAAAATAAAAGCAAATAGTAGTGAACCGCTATGTCAGCAAACAAAACGTAATATGGCTTAGTGTAAAGCCACGAATTCCCGCAAAACTATTGCAAAGCAATAAAATTTATAAAACTATTACAACAACAACACAAGCAAAAGTCCATAACGCACGAAATTTCAGGAGCGTGTCACCACCAAGCAAACGCACAGTACCCAACAAAACCCAAAAACAAATGCAACAACAACAAATTTACAATCGCACACACATATGGAGAAACCGACAAACAGACACACGCCAACACACACACATGCACAGTTTTACACATATAAATATATACATACACATTTAGCCACAGCCACAGCTTACAACAAAAATAAATAAATAAAAGTAATTACTTACATATATACAAATATACATACATACATGCATATACATATAAATATTTTCTCTACTTTTACAACAATACAAAACCACAAAAACTTAATTTTGTATGCAAATATGTAATTATTAAAATGAAAATGAAAATGAAAAACAAACTAAAATCATAACGAAAAGAAAAACATTTTATTTAAAGAGCGCAAACGTGTATGCTAACAAACAAATAAAACAACCAGCAACAACAACAAAAAATAAACACATGTAAAAGCTTATATTAGTATTAGTAATAATTACTCCACTGTGAGTATGTTTGTATGTATAAAATGATATCTATTGAAACGAAACTGAGAACTTAAAATTTCCCTTAAGCTAATTTATTATTTGTAAACGCTTTACCTTTGTTGCACTATTGAAAGCAAGCGCAGCGCAAAAGCGTAAAAAAGAAAAAAAAAAATAAAGTTGAAAGTTGAAAATTGTACGAAAATGTGAGCAAAAACTATTAGTTTACTTTGTAAATATATACATAAATATATATATAAAAATATATTAAAAAATTAACATTTTTAAGTGAATAATAAAAATAAAAACTATGCGAAAATTACAATGAAATGAAGTGGCTTTAATTGTTTCAAGTATAAAAAACAAAAACGTTTTGATTGTGCGTGTAATCTTGTGGGCAAAAAATAGTAAATAAGACTTAAAGCATAATTTTAAAATTCTTAATTTTTACTGCAAACTCTATGTCGTCCTCTCCACGAGTGCCAACGTCTTTTAGAATCCCCGAAAGTTGTTAAAGTCAATTTCCGGAATAGCCGTGCTATCACTTTTATAAAAACAAAAAAACCTTTCAAAATGGCTTTCACTGATTTTTCCGATATTCTAACGATGCCAGTAAGAATACTGACTGTTAATCATCGATTCTCAAGCACCAACAATTCCTTTATTTGATTGAAGTGTTGATCGCCAATTGATGGTGATGACCGTCCTCAACTTAGTTTGTCACCAACGCATTCCCGACCCTCTTTGAATAATTGTTATTTAAGCGCTATTTCGGATTATGGAATCATGCCATCGATTCAAAAGTAAACGGCTATATTTTCGACCTTGCTCGTTTCCTCTGCACGAAGCTTAACACTCTCCTCGACTAAAACCACAGCGACCATATTCACAAACTGGACGAAGGATTACAGACTTGACCTTAATATTGATTTATACCATGTTCAGACCGAAAATTTAAAAGCTTAGATTACATTTAGTCATTTCATAACTCAAAAGTGTTCTCACTGCCGTTAGAAAGATCAAAAAACAGCTGTTATTGTCATTCAAGAATTTGCATCGCTTAATATTTATCAAAAGAAAAGATTGTCATATAGTATTCAGAAATAAAAGCCGTTTTTTAATGTTTTCCATATAATAGAAATAATGAATGCATTTTTTCATTTTTAAGTCGATTTTCAGGTGAAATTAAATTCTTTGCTTTAAAAAAAAATTTGTTTGTTTACATTTTTTCGCTTTGTAGTGTCTAAATCAGCTGTGATAATGTAACAGATTTCCAATGCTGACAAGTAGATGGCGCAAAATCAGAATCGCACAGAGAGATTTTGCGTGGATCAGTTTGAAATCATTTCAATGAAGTGATTTGGAACTGTCATTTTTGTATGACGAAATCTTGATAAATTTATAAGATTAGTGTGATAAACCACTCAACAACCAAAATCGTGAGATTAAGTGTCGGTCTGAACGTGGTATTAGATAGCGTTAAAATTCCGACTGTCAATAATCCTAAAATTTAAGCTGTGACTTTTGACAGTCTGTGCCTCTTCACTCCTCATACGACCGCAAGTACAGAGCCGCAGCAAAATCCAAAGAAAAATTGTTAGCAATTTACAAGGCAATCAGCCGGCCGGTTCTTAACTACGCCGCAGCCTGAATGCAGTGAAACGCAGCCGAGGAAGACTTATCAGAATATTGGACTCCAGACTATGACAGCAAGCCTCTTGATGTTTCCTATCGAATACTTGCATAGTGAGGCTTGTATGCTTGGGGCGGAACCGCCTCCTAGGAACATCAAAAGGTTCTTCCTTAACTATGTACGCCGACTAGACATCGAACGCAACAGACAAGCACTGGCGACATGAACACCTTCACCGACCCTCTCCCAGTACTACGAGTCAAACAACCACCCATTGCAGCTGACGAGTTCGAGTTGCAGCTTTGTTCTGGATAATGTAACAGGTTGCACTCCTACCTATTCAGAATCGACCCCGACATAGCAAAAATATGTCCAGCTTGCAACGAGTCCTCGCTTGACTCTAACCACCTGTTTGTATGCCTAACCCTACAATCTGAATAATCGGTTGTAAGGAGATACATATGTACATATATGTTTTAGTTGTACGATCGGACCGATTCCGATCTATTAAATTTCATACAGATAACTCAAAAACTGACGAAGAAAGCTTTATAATATTAGAAAACATCGTCTTATAGGATAGCTGGAAGTCGGTTTAGGATCCGTAGTCTCTTAGAAAAAGTTGCTCATAATAATTCATAAAACATTTCGATTTTTCAGTGTTTTTGCCTCCCTGTAAATCAACCGGCTCTAATGAGTATGTTAAGATAATCCGAAAATTAATGTTTAACTTGCATTTCCTTGCTAGCTAGCATAAATTAGTAAACTCCGAGGCAATATATGGTCTTAGTCTTTTCTTTCGACATCGGCTACTCGGTTCAATTTTGTGTTTAAATCCCATTGAGTCGTCAACAGCTATGTACATATGCTTCTTAAGGTTCAATCATGATCATTATATGATCTAATCTTAAGACTAAACTCTCTCTAATCCATAGGACCGCGGCGTCAATGAAGGTTCGTGGAATTTTCAAACCTCTCCTCAAATAAAATAATTCATATTTCGTTGCTTTCGAAAGAGTACTAAAATTAGTATTTCCTACATTCCTTATTATTTTGCTTACCAGTGCCATCTAGTGACTATTCCTTTTGTAGCAATGAACCGTGAATGCGTCATCTGTTTTAAAAAATTGTAAGCTGCACTGCCAGTTTCATATGACAGGTGGCGCTGGTGTTCGCATTTAAAAAGGCTAGACATTACAACAAAAAGCTCTCTTGACGTTTTATTTGACAGAATTGAAAAAAATTTCACTCAGTAGCAGTCATCCGTGTACATTGTAAATATCGAATTTAGAAAATAGAAAAATAAATGTTTCTGAAGAAACTTTCGAAAGCAGAAACTTTTAAACATACTATAAAACTACGGAAATTGAAAAGCCTAAAGAGAATAAGGAAATGAATAAGTGCTTGTGAATAAACCGACTCGAGCAGACGGTTTGAATTAGAAAATTTGTAGCTGATACACCGGGACCGGATATTTGATTGTCGGCCGCAAAAAGTCACGCCACTTCACTTCGGATGGATCGCCTTTCCACATAACACTAAAGTGCAGGAAGTAGAAAAATTAAGTTAGAACTCAGCAAGATACTCTTTTCTGGACTAATCAACAGCAGTTTGCTTGGGGACCTCTTCTCTCACTTTTAAAACTGCAGTTTGCGCCCCTGGCTGCGTTAACATTGCAATGTTTATTCATTAAGGCTACTGGAGGTGAGTATCGAGTTTCATTTAAAATTTAAATGTTATAAATTTTTTATGTTCCAACTTGACTAGAGATAGTGTTCCTGCCTTTAACAATATTATTGGATCTCGGCGTAACAGCCTCTTCAAAGTTTTTTAGTTCCAAACTTGGTCTTGATATAAAAATAGAAATATACGCCAAGTACCTAAGACGCAAATAGATAATAGGATAAAAAGAATAAATACAGTAGTGCCTCGATTCTTGCACGTAATGAAAACCGAGCTCGGTGCAAGTATTGAGCATGTTTCAATATACGAATCTCACATATATTTCTTTATATATACATATTTTTTTATTATTTATATGTATTTCAATTCAAAAATCCTTTAGTTAAATATGTTAGTATATATCGTCACCTAAAATGCAAAAGAACGCAACATCAAAAAAATTTAAAATTGAGTTTTTTACTGATTACGATTCACTACACCATATTACATACTTCTGTACATATATAAGTATGTATGTGTTACAAATTTTAAGCTTTTGCGATCAGAAATACCAAAGCTATATTAAAAATTCCAAAAAAAGTATCATCAAGTCAAGAACGTATCATCACTTTAAAGGGGTATTCTAGTCTAGAAATTTAAAAAAAACGATTTTTTTATATTTTCAAAGTTCAACTATTCAAGAATATGTGTACAAGCGGATTTTTCAAAATTCAAATAATTTTCGGAGATATAGGCATTTTTCTGACCCGGCATCCAAACTAGTTCGGCCGAAACGTGAAACTTTAAACGCGTCTTTCTCAAAACCGACTTCTTCGGAACGATACCCACGATTTCTCAGGTTCTACTGGACCGATTTACTTGAAATTTTTATAGAGTTTTCTTTATAGGCTTGTCTACGGTTGGAACTAGCCCCATCCTTAAACTTTTATTTTTATTATTTTTGAAAAATTCGAAATAGTCAGAAAAAGTGATCCAAAAACTTTTTTTTTTAGGCAGTTGCCATTTGTGAAAATTTTTTTTCCCCACATTTCCGTAGTTCCGGCCATTGCGACATTATTCTAGATTAATGATCTTTTTTCCCGGGCCAGCCAAGAAGGAAGTGTTGAGTTGTTTCCACCTAATCTTCTTCCATATCGCTTCTGTAGATCCACTGCGTGGATGTCAATAGGGCAATGGCGTGTGAAAAGCCCCAAAACTAGGGGGAAACTAGTGTTACTGAGGGCAAAGAATCAGTAGATCTCTTGTGAACGATTTTTGTTCAAAAGACTTTTGCGACAGCGCATGTACTAATCGTGGCCCAGAGCTGACCAAGTTTCCGCGAGGCCCAGCTATTCAGTAATAGAAGAAGATCGACTCCGTTATTTACCGATAATGGTTATAGGGTGCCTTTTTTCATGCGCTTTACAGTTTCCTACGATTCCGCTGTAGTCAAGCACTCATATCAGTCTTATCACAAAGACACTCGATGCTATCGATAGCGAGGTTAGGTCTTTGTTCAGCTCTGAGGCTAGAATCGCCCATCTGCTATCTGAGAGGGTGCTCACTTCTCTGAAGGAGGCTACACTTCGGAGTAGTAAATCGACTGCTACCTTAATGGCTCTGGCTCTCGGCCTGGAAGACACTGCAATAGTTAGGAAGTCTGAAGCTGGAGTGGATAGAGAGCTCCTGTCATTAGACCCCTCCTCCTACCTTCCCCACAAGCTTTGACACATCCGTGAAGAAGCTCACTGTCCCTCTTCTCCAACGGCTCTTCCCACCCATAACTTCCCCGGTATATGGGTAGAGTAGGAACTACCAGAGTTTGGTTTAGCGTGAGTGAGGTTTTCCGAGTGTTCAGACCCGTTCACTTTTAGAAATCAGTAGCCTAATTTTTTCCACACGCAAAGTCTAACAATAACAAAGAAGAAATGACAACATCTGCAGGACCTAAAAGCGTTGATTCCAACTTTTATGGTAATATAAATTGTTAATTAATTGTTTAATAAATAATAATTAAACAGTGAAATAGGTTATAACTGGCACAGTAATCAGTCGTTGACGTGCATCTCAAAAGACTGATGTCATAACCTTTCCCGCCGCCTTTTTCGTTTTTCCACGCCTGAGAACCGGTTCATCAGGTTCATCATGTGCAGTCCACTACAATGACTGTCGATTGCACTCCAGTGGGAAATGATGGAGCTATGTTTCTATTGCCACACACCGATGCTAGAATTCTGCTTTATTAAGATTATACAGCACTCAAACACTTCTCAGAATCAGTTATTCGTTGTTTTTGTTGGATTCTGAACTTGCGAAGCACCCACTTTATACAGAGTTTTCGCCTCTTTAGAGCAACATTGTCCTCGGTGCTCCTTTCGTCTGTTTCCAGCTTAGCAAATATCTTTTGAACGGTGGATTTCCCTGAGCCCAAATTTGACAGTATTTTCTCCCATTTCTCTATATCTCATTAACTAATAGTTATAATCCAATCAATGGAAATCTTATACATAGATGGTAGTAGTAGTATTATCTATGTATCAGCCACTGTGAAGCGTACTCTATTATATACATACATACATAAATATATTATATGGAATTAAAAAAAAATTATTTTTAATTGTTTAGTACAAGCTCGCTTGTTCAGTACTACGTTGCTTCTGAGCCTCTGAAGCGTCATAACATCGTTCAAGGAAGAATTGCTTTCCTGCGTCCATTCTTGTTTCTTCACCTTCAGTAGAGTTATCATCATCGGCACAGTGAACTTCGTTTTGTACGAAAGACTCCAAAGTAGGTTTAACAATCCATTGCTCAATTTCAGAATTGGATATTTTCTGCAATGATTCGACTTCTTGAAGCAAACTTGAAATCGTGTGAATTTTTGATATACATATTTTTAGCTAGCTGTAAACGTAACTCTGAAAAAGGATGTCATCTTCATTATTCCGTTCGCTTGTTAAGTCAAAAATTTATTGAAAATATGACCAAATTGAAGACACATTAACGGCATTCCATGCATTAGATAAAAAACATATTGCGTCTTTCAAGCTAATGCTTTTCAGAGCTTCGTCTACTGATTTTCCTCGTCGAACGATGTGACCTAAAATGCTTGTTTTGTAGTGCATTTTCGTAAGCCTTATGACATTCTGGTCCATGGGCTGTATAACAGCAGTGCAATTCGGAGGAAGACACATTACCAATATTTGACCATCAGTACTCTTTAGTTATCCTTCTTTGAGTTTATCTATAAATAAAATAACCATTTCTGGAAGATTTTCGCCACGGAGAAACTCTTTTAACTACAGTTTTAAGAAATTTAAAATTGATAAGATACATTTTTTAAAGCAAAACACCTCTGGAACAAATGTTTTGTAAAATCATTCGTCAAATAAAGCCAAGATCATCTAAGCACTTTTATTTTCTTTGTAGACAACAGGAAAATCAGCAAATGTTTTAGTGAGCGTGGATTCAATAATTTCCCAATAACCATTAATTTTACTCTATGATTACCAGACGCATTCGTACAAGCAAGAAAAATGATTCTTTCTTCACTGATTTTTTGTCCCGGAGCCGAGGTTTCTTTTGAGAGCAAAATAGTTATTTTTTGCCACATATTTTCAGTGTTCGTATTCCATATCTGTTTTTGAAATTTATCGAGTCCAGGAGTTCCATTGCCAACACAAAAGTTAGCTGGCTTTTCCTGTATTTTTGCATGGAAAAATTTGGCCTTTACCTTGAGCATATCAGTCGTGATAGGAATGTTCTTTGTTCGTTGTTTTTCAAACCGTTTCATCAGTACTTTTTCCATTTTTGGGAGTTCTGATGGTTTGAAGGTTTTCCTCTTTCCAGGACCAGATTCAGCATGCACTCAATGCACTTGTAAACTCTAGTTCATCTGATTTTTCTCCGCAACTAGAGAAGAAAACGCTTTCAAAGACCTTGGGATTCGCAGGATATTACAAAACATTCAGTGCTAAATTATATAGTGTAAAATTAAAATAAAAAAAATAGGTATATTTCGAAGCTTCTCTCTTCTTTAAAAGAGATAAAAGAAAGGAACCTCCTGGACTTGTGGTATACAAGTATGAAATTTATTTCATGCAGATAACTCGAAAACTGACGATGGAAGCTTTATAATACTTAAGCAGGTAGGTAGGTAGAAGTGCAGCCCTGTTGTCTATCGGGCTCAATTAACACCTCATGTGCCATTTTGATACACTATTTGTAGAACCTTCAGTATCTGCTATCACGTTTCACCTTCCCTCGTAAACCATTTTGAGGTTTCGATGAAGCTACTTATGACTGATATGTTTTTAGTAGAAATCCACTCAAGGTTTGGTACTTGATGGATTCCAAGTGTTTTGTGTCGGATCTGTGCTAGGGCTGGGCATTCCCTGGTACTCCGCAGCCACGGCAGATGTCGTTGTAGGGCAAACCCATTTTGGACGCATGTTCCCCAAATGGTCAGTGCCCTGTTGTGGTAGCTGTTACTCGTTAGATACTTTTCCTTGACCTGTTTAGTAAGTCGTTGGTTCTTTTCCTGTCGTAGGTATGTTGGCCATAATTGTTTAGTTATGGTGCATTTTATAATATTTTTCCATCTGTTATTTGCAACTTGCTGAAATTGTCTATTGGTCTCTCTTTTGATCGATCCTAGCGGGCTTGGTATTAGCTTCGCCTCGGATTCGTTAAGGAAAGCTCCTGCCTTTGTCAACTCGTCTGCTTTTTCGTTACCGAAATTGTGCCTGTGACCGGGAACCCAGATAAAGTCCAGTTGGAGCTTGTCTTTTATTGAGCTTTCTTGCAGTTGTTTACTATACTGGAATTTATCATGGGCGAAGATAAGGCCATCCGTAAATATAGTTGCTTTATGTATATTCCCGTGGCCTAGATCAGCGGAGAATACCCCCGTGCCTACTCCGCAGTCCATTTTGAACCCGTCGGTATAGACTGAGATGGTATCCTTCTCGCCTATTGAACCTCTTCTCCATTCTCGTCTAGCTGGTATCCTCACCTGGAAGTGTGTATTGAAATATAGCTTTGGGAGAATGTAGTCTGATTTGTTAATTGTGAGCTTGTTTAGGATTACACTATGACCGTAGTTTTGCTGATTCCAACCACCCAATTCTTTTATTCTTATAGCCGCAAAAGCTGCTGTTTTGAGAATAAAGATGTCCATGATGCGGACATGACCTGACTGCACCAGTAACACTCGCACATGCTGCTCTCTGTATTTCATTTAAATTTCTAATGTTGTATTGCTTGTTTTGTGCTGGCCATCATACTAGAGCTCCATATGTAATTATAGGTATTATGACAGCCGCTGACGATTCTCTGGCAAGTATAGTAGGCCATGTATGCTTTATTTATTCTTTCTTTTACTTGAATACTTACTATTCGAAGTCGGTTTTGGATCCATAATCTCTTAGAAAAAGTTGCTCACAATGATTCATAGAACATTTCCAGCATACGCGATTTTCCCGCTTTTTGCCACCCTGTGAATCAACCCACTCTAATGTGTATGTTAAGATAATCTGAAAATTGGTGGTTAACTTGCATTTCCTTGCCAGCTAGAATAAATTGCTTATACATATCTAAAATTCGGGAGAGCTTCAAGCAAGAATTATTTAGAAGGTTTGCAGAATTTTCAAACCTCTCATTAACAATAAGGGTATTCAGACCAGCCTTGTTAATTCGTTAGTCATTTGGTAGTTTTTTACATGTATTTTGTTTTTGTAAAATTAACAGACTATCGTTCTACCGGGTAACGAACTATCCATCTGGCAAGCTTGATAATTGTTTCGTTACTCGGTAATATCACATCAGCTGTTCTCCTGCTCCTCTGTAAATCAATTTAAAGTACTTACCAGTAATAAATTTGATCTGCCCCACATAATTTTCAATTAATAACTGACAATTTTTGATTTTGCACTTTGTTGAGGCATTTTTATTCTTTAATAAAATTGAATTAGCTGTTTCGGAATAAAATTTACCATACTACCAAGGTAGAGCCAAAAGTATGTTCACAGTTAAGCCTTTTAACGAAGTATCAACTAACGAATCACCAAATTAACAGGCTTCGGTTTTCGAAAGAGTACTAAAATTACTATTTTCTATATTCTTTATTATTTTGCTTGCCAGTGCCATCTAGTGACTATTCTTAGTGAAGCAATGACCTTCAATGCGTCATCTGTTGTATAAAATTAAAAGCTGCACTATCAGTTTCATATGACAGGTGACGCTGATGTTTGCTTGAAAAAGTCTAGACTTAACAACAACAAACATTCTGACATTTTTTTAGTCAGAATTGAAAAAAATTTCACTCTGTAGTCCTGGAGTAATTTCCGTACGGTGTATAATGTCAAATTCAGAAATAGAAAAATTAATATTTTTTGAGAAACTTTCGAAAGCAGAAACTTAAAAAACAAACTATAAAAACTGTAGAGCCTAAATAACATGGAAATTTTAAGTGCTTGTGAATACAGCGATGGTATGAATTATAAAATTTGCAGTTGATACACCGTGACCTGATATTTGCTTGTCGGTAGCGCCGCAAAAAGTCCAAGAAACAGGGTAACTGTTGGCATAAGCAATTTCTGATTGAACCAGCGTCTGGAATAAGCCTCTCAGACACTATTGCGGTATAATTACCTTTTTTTGAACTAATCAACATATTAAATAATGCAGATCGCTTGACATCCTCTGAGTAGCTTCTAATACTGCAGCTTAGTTTCGGCACCCCTGGCTGCGTAAACATTTCAATGTTTATTCATTAAGGTTGGGTAGTAAATGGAGTGGCAGTTGTGATCAACTAATTAAGCTAAGCCAGTTCGCTTCGAGAATGAGAACAACTTCAGTGTACCACGGAGTTACACACGTACATACACACCTACACACATATATACATACATATATTTAATAAGAGACATGAAAAGTCCGATGGTATGGCTTGTGAGGCGTACTGTTGGTGGTTCAGCTGGGCGTGAGTGTGACGAAAATGCCAAGAGCGCAACGCATGTATAGAACACAACAAAAGTGATCGGTCGCGTGGCCGCACGAAGGTCGAAAAATTGTGCGTCGCGAATAAAGTACACTGGGCAATGTGCCCGGCTGGAGCAGACGGCGTCGCTGCAGACAATTGCATTCTCTGTTGGAATTGAGCGAGAGACCGGCGCCGCAGCAATGAAAATGCGAAGAAAACTTCAGTTGTTGGACAGTGTTCGCGGCGAAAGGAATCATTCGATGTACGATCAGTGTGCGACGCGTGTGTAAATAATTCAAAATGCAGCCCAGAAAAGCTTTGCAAAAATAGTGCAGAAATCGTAGGTTATATTGTGTTCGAAATAATGAAATCGGAGTGCGCGACGCAGGTGAAATTTGATTTTGGCGCGTGGACTCGTAAAATGTGGTAATTAAAACGGTTATTTGCGGAACGGTACGATCGAAAGTGAATAGCGATGCGATGGAAATGTGCGAAATTGTGTGAAAATGAATTTGAAGCAAAAATTTTATGAATAAGCGCATGTGAGTGCATGTACACAGATATGTACATAAATATGTGCATATGTATGTATATATGTACATACATATTTGCAGGGGACAGAGTCTGCAAAAATAAAAATTATATAACCAGATTAAAAAATACAAACAACAACAATTAAACGAACAGTGTTTCAAATCAAAATAATAATAATAAAAATATTAAAATTGATATATTATTAGTTAAATTTGAATTTAATTGAAGAAATATACATATTGTAATAATAATATGTATAAAAATAAATAATAATAAATAATAGAAAAAAATCTCAAATACTTAATTTTTTTCGAAGGAGGATGAGAAAAATACTTTCCGGATTATGATTGTGTTGTCACAGCAACGGTATGTGCCACTTGCAGGTCACTAAAAAACTCTTTCTCTCTCTAGAAAACCAATAAAAATTTAAAAATGAAGTAAACCAAATATAATGAATTTAAGAAATAAATATGATATGTACATATGTACATTAGGGTGATTCAAAAAAAAAAATTCATTTGGTACCCGGAAAATAGGTTCCTAGACACCTCTAAGAAAGCCTCTCCAAGCATGAGTTCTTCATTGCAACAGGAAGGTCCTCCTACATACAGTTTTCTATTTTTTCTTATTATCCGATAGAAAAATTTATATCTCGCTTCCAAAATTCTTGTTCCTTGGATTTTGTAGGAAATTGAATGCTCAACAAAAGAGGTCTCCACGATTTTTTTTGTAAACCCAACCGTTTAAAAGATATCAACAGTTAAAGTTTGATTATTTTTGGGAAAATTTTTTATTTCTTATGGATTTTATAACTCAATGAAAAAAATCATTATGAATGATGAAACTCACAGGTTTTTGGAGAGGCTTTCTTAGAGGTGTCTAGCAACCTATTTTTCCGAGTACCAAACACAAAATTTTTTTTTTTTGATTTTTTTTGAATCACCCTAATGTACAAATAAAAAATAATTAAATATACAAAAAGTTTAAATAAATGAATTACACACGTCGTTACTTATACACAAACACTAAAAACAAGATAAAATTAATTAAAAGTGTATATGTGAAACAAAATATTTAATAAAAAAAAAAAATAAATATAGATATATGTACATATTAACACATACAGTTACGGACATTAAAATAGAATCAATAATAGTACTAATTTTCTGTTCTAAAAAATATGAACTTGATTTAAATTCATCTAATATATAAGAATTTTATTATTTACTTTCTGTCAAGTGTTATTAGAAAGCAAAAGTATTAAAAAAAAACAACTAAAAATATTGCAAAAGCAAAGATAACATGCAAATTTCAAAAGTTCTGAGGACAAAAATATATGTATAATCATAAAACTAAAAAGATTAATTAAATTTTTGAGAGAACTAAAGGGTGGACCATATAAAATTTTGAATTTAAAAAGTCAATAAAAAAAAAACACCTTGATATTTTTCAAAGGTCTAACATTTATTTAAAATATTGTTTTATGAAATTTATTTGTGGAAAACAATTTCGGCCAAATGACCACCACGGCTGAGTTTACAGTAGCTTAACCGATCCACCCAATTTTGGAGTACTTTCTCGATGGTTTCAGGCCTTATGGCAGCTACAGCAGCTTGAATCTCATTCTTTAAATCTTGAATTGTTTCTGGATGGTTGGCGTAACATTTATCCTTAAAAGCTCCCCACAGAAAATAGTCCAGCGGAGTTAAATCGCAGCGTTTGGGAGGCCAATTCACATCACCTCTTTTGCTGATTATGCGATTTTCGAAGATAGGGCTTAACAGATTGAGTGTAGCGTTTGCTGTATGGCACATAGCGCCGTCCTGCTGGAGCCAAATGTTGTCCAAGTCTTCCTCTTCAATTTGCTTGAAGAAAAATTCGGTTAACATTGCGCGATATCGCTCATCATTGATGGTTACGGCGGTTCCTTCTTCGGTTTCGAAGAAAAATGGGCCGATGATTACACCTGACCAAAATCCGCACCATGCAGTCATTCGTGCTGGGTGCATTGTCTTCTCGATAATGTGATAATTTTGCTTGTTAATGTAACCATCGAGGTGGAAATGAGCCTCGTTCGAAAAGATGATTTTTCGGTAAAATTGACCATCCACTTGACTCACCACTTTGGAAAAAAGTGTTCAATATTTTCCAGTTTTTTTCTAGTGAATAGCGACCCATTTCGTAAATTTTAGACTTTTTTACGGAATATCTGTCACTTTCGGTATAGTATTTGACGTTTCCAATGTCGAAATATAGATAATTCAAATTTAAAACGTTAGATGGCCCACCCGTTAATAGAAAAAATTAGATGCACATATTTTAGACATATACTGAATTGGGCTACAGCAAGTGCTCTGTGGAACAGAATATCCGGACTTTCTAACTTTCTTCAGAGTTTCGCTTTATTTTTCGGTTTACCAGGTCCCATTTTTTTCCTTAACGTTGTTAAATAAGTTTTTAATAGTATTCAGATCTGGTGGCTGTACTGATGAAGCCATAATATCAAAATCAAGTTCTGAGAACCATTGTTTTTTGTAAGACACGAAGCATGTTTGTTGTCACTGTGTCTTGAAATTGTCAAATTAAAGCAAATTTCATTCAGCATATGCGATGATGACTTCATCTGATGTTTTAATGGGGCGGTCCATTTTCTGTTTTATCCAAAACATATGTAGGTGCGATACCACGCCATGAGAAACAGCTTTAAAACCATTGTATTACTGCAACGAAGTTTGAAGGATTTAGCAGTGTAGCGGACGCACATTTCTATATTTTTTGGGCTTTCGACCAACCCCTAACCATTAATGGTTCGAAAGAAATTTCATAATAATTTTGCCTTCATCAGACCATAAGGTATCGAACGTTTTTTTTTTTCATTTTTCATTTTAAGCTCTACCCTAAATTAATGTGTCGTTTTGCAGACTGAATACGATTGGATCTATGCCCTTTCCTCAGCATTGACAACTTTCCGGATAATTTGCCAAAGTGGTTTTTCTTCCAAGCCGTCTTCTTACCGTTTTTAAAGAAAACTGTGCACCTAATTCTTGTTGAGATTTTAAGGCATTAAACACAAGTTTTTGAGACCTATTCAATATGTTTGCAATTTCCTTTATCAACGAAAATGTTTTTTTTTTCATTGGATTTGGCTCGTCTTGGAAGACCCAAACGGTCGATTACTGTTTTGTTTCGGACTCATACACAGTGATCCATGATTCGCCACCTGTGACGATCTTATAAACGTCTTTTGATGCATTTCTTTACACCAATCCACACTAGCCTTTTTTTGAGCGATTGTCAAATTGTGCGGGATCCAACGAGAACAAACCTTTTTTACGGCCAGGTGTTCATGCAATATCGAATGTATGCTGGTGGGAGAAATGCATAGGCATGCCTCTATCTGAAGGTATGTTACATGACGGTCTTGCATCATCAGTTCACGTACGGAATCGATGTTTTCTGGCACAACGGGTGTTTTTGGACGACCTTCACGGAATTCGTCTTTGAGCGAGCGTCGGCCACGATTAAATTCGTTGTACCAGTTTTTCACAGTGCTAGAGGATGGTGCTTCATAGCCATACAAAGATTTCAGTTCATCGATGCACTCTTGTCGTGTTAATCCACGTCGAAAGTTGTGAAAAATGATCGCACGAAAATGTTCACGAGTTAATTCCATTTTTTGGCCGAGAAGAGTTTTTTAATTCCCTGTAAATAAAACAATTCAGGATTAAATGACAAAACGTTCTGAGTGACGACATGCTAAAAAATGTCAAACTTTCCAATGGAAATGTCAGATTGCACCTGGCAACACTTAGTGTTGCCTAGTCCAGAAATATATACAGCAACCTATGTAGCGCAAACGATACATATGTAAGTACGAGGTATGACAATTAAGTAATGAGACTGATTCCATAAAAACCGTATATTTTAAAAATTATTCTACAACTCTGCCATTAACCTTCAAAGTAGTCCCCTTTGGCAGCTTTACAGCGCTTCGAGCGCGTTTTCCATGCTTCGTAACATGTCTGGAACGCTTGGACTGGGATGTCCGCGAGTATCCTCGTCACGGCCGCCTGGATGTCCGTAATCGACTCAAAATGGGTTCCTTTGACCACCGATTTGGTTTTAGGAAACAAAAAAGTCACAGGGTGACATGTCGGGCGAATAAGGCGGCTGTTGCAACACCGCGATCCCTTTAGAGGCCAAATACTGGGACATGCTGAGGGCGGTGTGGCACGGCCCGTTGTCGTGATGAAGGATCCAGTTACGAGCGATGTCTGGGCGCACCCTCTTGACTCGTTTTCGCAATCTTTCGAGTACTTGGCAATAATAGACTTGACTCACAGTTTTCCCCGGTGGAACGAATTCTTTGTGGACGATTCCACGGCTATCAAAAAAGGCAATAATCATCGTTTTTACCTTCGACTTGCTCATGTGAGCTTTTTTCGGGTGGGTGGCGAACTGAAAATCTTTGTGCCATCGAAACACCTGGGCACCACTAAGAGCACTATCACCCTACACTTTTACAATTTTAGCGTACGTTTCCGAAGCTGTTTCGCCCAATCTGGCGCAAAATTTTATCGCGACGCGTTGCTCTTGATTTCGCCTCAAGCCTCGTATTCCTTGTTGACAGTATGGCCGGTCAGAAGGAATTCTGAGTTCACCACACCTCAATAAACGAAGGAAGCTGTCAGCATAACCTTGATATGTGACCTGCTTTGACGTGGTTTTGATTCATCTTTAGTTCACCTTTGACACGATATAAGCATCGATCCAAGGCTCATCGTCTTTTTTCGAAAAAATTGAGTGATTTTGGAAACAATCGTACTTTCACATTCCTTATGCCCAAATGATCTTTCAAATGATTTTTAGTAATCCTTCCGATATTATAACGATGCCAATAAGGTCTCTGACTGTTAATTGTTCATTCTCAAGCACCAATTCCTTTATTTTATTGAAGTGCTGATTGATCTTCAGTTGACGTTGATGGCCGTCCTGGACGTGGTTCATCATTGGCGCGTTCTCGAGCCTCTTTGTATTATTTGTATCAATCGAAACACCTGCTCGTGACAAACAATTATCCCCGAAGGAGTTTTCCAACATTCTGATCGTTTCGGTACCAGAACTTTGAATCTGCTTACAAAATTTAATGGAACTTTTTTGTTAAAAAATTTCACTCATCCTAAAAGTCGCCGAATGTAGTTTATGTACTTCAGAAAGACAAGCGTAAACTAAGCACTACCGATTATTTAGATGTATCAATCTAGAAAAAAATATTTCGACGAATGGGTTTTCAAAATTTTTTCATAGATGGTATGTAATAAAAAATCTATGAAAATTACATTCAACCTTACTTAAAAAGCCGAATATCTCGAGAAGTATAAATGATAGCGATTTGACCTCGGACCTTTTTTGTAGCAAATAAAATTTCCTACAAGTTTGTCATGTACATTTTCTATAGCTCTTGTCATTTATAAGATATATACAAAAAAATGCGAATTTGTGGAAAAATCAGGTTTAGAGTCCCATACTACCTCGCCGGCGTGAGTTTCGACTTTGTCGCAATGGACACTTTTGTAGAGTGTTCAATTCTGAGGAATATGTGTCTAAAGTCAAAGCGATGCCATAAAATGCCTCTGAGTTATAGAAGTTTAAAGATAAAAAATCAAGATTGTCGTGTATTCCCAATGGGAAATTTGTATATGCCTTGGTCCAGTCTTACATTTTAATATTAAGGGCTCAAACTTTCAGGAATTTTTTTTAGGGTATTTTATGATAGGACTGAAAAAAATGAATAGTTAAAAAAATACTCTAATGTTCCTATACATAGGTACATACATACATATGTACATCTGTACATAATCTAGTAATATGAAGAGTGCTTTCATTGCCAAATTGTGAACTTGTGCTTTGCCTTTGGGTTGCTTGCTGGTCCACCAGTGATTTGTGACCATGCTGAGGCGTTGGTGCTGGTTTTCCTTCCGCCTTGTAGTCGCCATGCTTATATGTGTGTGACTTCTTTTGATGTTTCGCAGTGAAAATGAAATTAAAGTGGAAATGTGCATATAAGTATAATTATGGATATGTGTACTTGCAGCTCGCTGAATTTGAAAAGATCTTGAAATGTGTGTATGTTTGTACACTCACACATATCACCAAGTGCCTTAATAAAAGATGGAAAGTAAAAGCGTTTGTGCAAAGCAAGTGTGTGTTATTTAATACGAATATGTTTGAAGCGAATCAAAAGCTGTGAATTAAATAGTGCAATAAAAATAATAGCTACACAAAAGCAACAATAATAACAGCAAACTGCAAGCAATCTTTTAAATAAAAATATGTGTATGCGTGTGTTGGTGTTGGTGTGTGTGCACGCTATTGTGCAAGAAGTGTCGTCCAGTCGCGTTAATTGAAAGACAAAACAAACAAAAACTCACAAAACAGAGCGCGCACAAACCATATATGAGCAAACCTACAAAAGTACATACATACATGTATGTATGTTTGTATGTATGTGCCAGCACATATAAGCAGCAACTTTGTATTAATCGTGCCATTAAGTTGACGCGTCGACCAACACCCGCTGACATATAGACTAAAACATATATATTCATATACATAAGCAAATACATATATATATATGTATATAGCGCATACACTTGTGTGTGTGTATTTGCATCTGGAGATCCGCTGGCAGTGGGCAGTAATTGAGCGAAGGCTGCAAAGAAAATGTGTTTATGGGGTGAGTAAGCGTTACGCTGCCTTCTTTTCACTTCTATTACTGTTGTTGTTGTTGCTGTTGACGACATTTGTTTGTTTACATGCAAACAAAGGCAACAACAACTAAATATTATAAGTTTTATATGTTTTTTTTTTTTTTTTTTTTTTTTTTTTTTTTTTTTTTTTGTTTTTTTATGGTATGTGTGTATGTATGCATGTGCGATTGAATGCTTGGCTTGCCACAAATTGTCTTTTCATGCTTTTTAAATAAAATAAAATAAAATAAAATAAAAAAAAAGTTGTTCTAAACTCTTACATACATAGATAATCATGCGTTTTTCGTTTTTTAATGAATACATTGTGTTTTGGAAAAAAAGCAACAAATATGCGTTCTAAGTGGATGAGCCTCTGACTTTGATTTAATCTAGGCTTCACGCACACAAGCACACATACATATCTACACATATTATATATTATATGTACATATGTGTAAGTATAATGTATATATGTATTTATATGCTTCCTAGATAATTAAATTAATTTATTCCAAGTGAAGTTCAAGTAACTGTTTTTTTTTTTGAGACCGGTGGTTTAGTTTGGAAGCTACAGGATGTGTCCAGAAAGTAATAGGATTTAAAAAATATTATTGAACCAATCGTTACAATTCTTTAAGGGGTCCCGGTGGTCTAGAACGCTCAAATTATTTTTTTTTTGATTTTTTTTAAGGTTTAAAAATTATTTTTTTTTTTCTGGATGTTTTTTTTTTTAAGTTTAAAAAAAGAGCAATCAATTTAAATTTTTTTACGGTTTATTTATACACTTATTAAGAGCTTTTTTCAATAAAAATATTTTTTAACAATATTAAAAATGGCAACCAAAAAAGGTATCTTAAAAAAATACTCCCAGTGCCGTTGTTGATTTTGACTTTTCTGAATATCTGAAACATAAAAACCTAATAAATTACACCGGTCAACAAAAAAAAAATTTTTTTTTGGGTTTCTGTTCTCATGCTTGAATTCTGATTCTAGACATTGAATCTAGTTCTTTAAGTTTGCTTTGGGCTGATCTACATTGATAAGTTTATTTTGATTTATTTCATAAATCTAAGATGGCGGCACTTTCATTAAAAATCGAAAAATTGCTCTAATTTCTACGAAAGCAAACTTTAACCGAAAAAAAAATTTCTTATTTTTGTCATAGGAGAAACTAAAATTTAACATGTAGATGTCAGACCCAAAAATCGTGTTGACCGGTGTTATTAATCAGTAGGAGAGCAGCTATCGCTGGAACTACAACTAAAAAAAAATATTTAAAATTAAAAAAATTTCGTGCTTTTGAAGTTCAGATTCTGAAAACAGCTATTTTTGGACCAGTTTTAGATCGAAAAAAACGAGGTTCTTAAAATTAAAATTTGATCGTAGTTCCAGCGATAGATCTTATAAACACCATATTAAAATTTCAAGTGATTCGGATGGATAGTTTTTTTTTTTCATCAACGTTATGCCGAGAAAAGTAGTTTTGAGATAAATGAGTTTAAAGTATCCATTCATCAAGCCCCTCGACCGCGCGCTACCTGCTAAAACGGCTGTAGAAGCTAAAATAATGTGAATATCCTTCCAAAAATTGTACAGTATATTCTTAAGAGACTATACTTTCGAACCATCAAAAGAAAAAAAATCGATTTTTTGAAAATTCTAGACCGCCGGGACCCCATAAAAACTTTCAAAATAGGCTCCTTCTGCGTCGATGCAGCGCTGCCAGCGCGATTTCTAAGGCATTCTCCGAGTTGGTGTGCTTCTCAGCCTTTTCAGGCAAGGAAACGTCCGGGGTAAGCATTGGGATGCCGGCCTTGATTAAGTAGCTATTTACAAGAAAGGCGCAATGTCTAGTCGTCAGTGAGCGCTTTTGGGACCGTCTTCGGTAAAGTGTATAAGAAAATATTTTTCTAGATCTTGATCGGTCAATTTATATGAGAACTATATGCTATAGTGATCCGATATTAATACTATATTCAGAGATTGTAGCGATGTCTTGAATAATAATCTGGGCGAAATTATGTTACCTCAACTTGTTATATAGTATGTATATTTTTTTCTACGAAGACTTGAGTTTGATCAGTCACAAAAACGGAATATCAATGAAATTCTTTTTTCTGTAAAAGTACATTCAATACCATTATGTATGGAACTCGTTTTTTTTGCATGGCGACTACGGTCAAGCTTGCAGAAATTCAGACGCTGAATCCAATTATCGACGGTTTTCAAGCATAAATCGGTCGGTATTGTTGCAATTTAACGTTCGACATTCGTACGACGTTAATCAATCATCGCTGGCTTGTTGGCATAGACCATAGACTTGACTTAGCCTCACAGAAAATAGTCTAATGTCGTCAAATTTCACGACGAATCGCATGAGATAACGTGTTCACTAAACTTGGTTTTCAATAAATCGATTGTAACATTCATTGTGCGGCTTGTGGTGCCGTTTTGTTGTAACCACGTATTGTCCATGTTCATATCGTCCAATTCGGGTCAAAAATATTCGGTTATCATTGAGCTGGAGCGATTCCCATTCACAGTAAAGTAAAGTGCCGGTCTTGATCGTTACGGAAGAAATACCAACCCAATGACGCCACCGATCCATAAATCGCACCAAACCGAAATTTTTTCGGGATGTAATAGTGACTCATGGAGTAAAGCTGTCTGACCAATAACGCATATTTTACTTTCAGCCAGAAATGAGCTTCATCGCTGAAGATGATTTTTTGATGAAAATCTGGATTATATTTAAGTTGTTGCTCAGCGCACTTCACGAACATACGACGATTCTGGTGATCAAAAGGCTTAATTTCTTAAGTCAATTTAATCTTGTAAGGATGTAGGTCAAGATCTTTTCGCAAAATTCGCCACAACGACGTCAAAGAGATACCCAGCGCTTGAGAACGACGTGTGAGAGACTGATTTTGGTCTTCCTCAATTGATGCGCTAGCGGCAGCAATATTCTCGACATAACGGGCACTTCTTTGTCTCACTTGTACGGGAACATTTTGTACTGTGCTTATGGATTTTCCACTAGACGCTCAATTGTTGATCTGACAGGACGATTGTGAATACCATAAATAGGACGTAGCGCTCTTAAAGCTCAGGCTACGGACTCCGAATTTCGGTAGTAAATTTTAATAATTTCGACTCGTTGTTGGATCGTCCGATGAAATGACAAACCTTACTGAAGAGAAATGTCAAATGAATGTCAAAAAATATGACGTCGTTTGCTGTCCATATCGATCTACTTTTGTAGCTCACTATTGAAAAATCCTATATACTATATACCACATAATGGGGCCTCTGACGTTTCTTTTTGGATGTTACATTTATCTTAGCAAACTTAATACATCCTGTTCAGTGTTTAGTAATGATTCCGTACCAGCGATAAATCTCTGCTAGCATTTTCGGTCAACATAATTGGCCAGCAAAATCGATAATTCGACAAATCTTGTGGATAATGTGCACCCTCAGAGACGCCGTACAGTGTGCAGTCGCTTTTGCTGTTATGGCGCTAACAATCAAAGAAGAACCGCAGAGTCCTTTCGCAGTCGCACCCAACAATTGAAGGAGTGCCCATACACTTTGTGGTAGATTTTGGAAAAAGAGGTTGAAAATTTGAAATATCGGCTGGTATTTATTCGAGTCAGCCACGCCGGAATTATTTTTAAGACATAATGGCAAATTCTATATCTTTATAATAGCCGAAGCCCCTTGTTGCTAGTGCTGCTAAATATTCATTTGTTAAATAATTTATTATTGTACAAATTTCTTAAAAATAAAAACAAAAAAATATAAAAAAATATCTTTATAATAAGGCAAATTCTTGACTTCATGTCTAAAAAGTACCATTACTCATAGATATGTTTGTATGTATTTTTATACATTGTTCCTAGAAATACATTATTTCACACTCTGTGAATTCTAAATATAAAGATAACCTTTTAAAGTACTTACATATAGCTAATATTTAGTTCTAGTTGGAGACAAAAGTTTTGACTTCATTGCTTGCATAGCGACATGAATTCCATGAAACTATTCAAAAATATTTTTCATCATAAAGCAAGGAATAGATTTATTCAGGTTTAATACACGCATATAACTTTCTTGATTGACCCTGGATCGCTGAACGATTGAGGCCGAGAAGGAAAAACTCCGATGAATGCTTTTCTGCTATGAAGAACTGTATTACTTGGTATTCAGTTGCTTCACTTCTTAATATTTCCAGCCACTCTAGCTTTCATTACTCGCGAAAAATGCTAAAGATACTTCAAGAGTGTCCAAAAACTTCTCCTAAAATTTTTCTGTCACAGAGTGGAAAAAATAAGGTTCATTGGTCTACTAACTCTTAGCAAGGTTAACATAACCGCAAGGCTACCTGTAAGTATCCTAACTGTTCACTGTCGCAATTGCCAATCACGCTGTGAGGCTAAAGATTTTGGAGTACAAAAATTTTCAAACATGTGGCTGGCGCTTTTTGAACCATGCATTGGAATTCTGCACATCACAGCGAAGTGTTGAAGTGGGTTTATTCGTGGCATCATTTTCGTGATCTGCCTATTTACCCAACCTAACCTAAGCTAATGTAACTAGCTCAAAAATTAGTGCAATAGTCATCTAGTATGGAAAATCTAAACCTTTGTGACTTGTTTGGGCGGAACTAATAGGATGTTCGGCTGATAAGACTTCTCCTACTTGTATGCTTCTGTGTTTTTAGTGTACATAACAGCCCTTGTTCCATTGTAAGAACTGTGATATTATACGACGCCGAAGTCGCCGAAAAACTACCTACTAAAGAAATGGAAAGCTAGCACAATGCGCCGTGACACAAAACAGTAAAAACGATGGCAAAATCCATGAATTCGAATTGCTTCCGCATCCATCGTATTCTCCAGATCTGACCCACAGCGACATTTTCCTGCTCTGAGATCTCAAAAGAATGCCCGCTGGAAAGAAATTTTCTTTGAATGAACAGGTGATTGCCGAAACTGAGTCCTATTTTGAAGCATAGAAAAAATAGTATGACAAAAATGGTAGCGAAAGGTTGGAGGGTCGTTATAATAATCAGTGTATTGCCCTTGAAGGGAACTATGTTGAATAAAAACAACAAAAAAAAACGAATTTTGCCACAGAATTGTGTTTTACTATGATAAGCCTGGGACTTTTCAATTGACCTGTTATATGTGCATGTGAATTAATATAGAGAGATTGGTATTTTGTTGATTAACTCATGCTTCAAGTGTCAAAGTTCAATGAGTTTATTATGTTTGTATTTAAGTATTTAATTACGAGAGAAAGAGCGGTCATTAAAATTATTTAAGAAAGTACTCGCTAATGCTGTATGAGTCACATTAGAAGTATATTCATTAGGGTGATTAAAAAAAATTTTTTATTTTCGATTGGTACTCGGAAAAATAGCATCCTAGACATCTCTAAGAAAGTCTCTCCAAAAACCTATGAGTTTCATCATTCATAATGATTTTTGTCATTGAATTATAAAATTCATAAGACATAAAAAAATTTCCCAAAAATTATCAAACTTTAACTATTAATATCTTTTAAACGGTTGGGTTTACGAAAAATTCATAGGGGACCTTTTTTGTAGAGCATTCAATTTCCTACAAAATCTAAGAAACAAGATATTTTTTCAAGTAGTTGGTAGCGAGATATAAATTTTTCTATCTGATAATAAGAAAAAAACTACAAAACTGTATGTAGGAGGACTTTCGCGTTACAATTAAAAACTCATATTTGTAGAGGCTTTCTTAGAGGTGTCTAGGAAACTATTTTTTCGAGTACTAAATGAAAAAAAAAATAAAAAAAATTTTTTAATCACCCTAGTATTCATATAACTATGTATACTACTATGTAAATTTATAAATACTGCATATGTACGTATAGTATGTATGTATATATCGTTCACATATTTTGTTTTATATGTCTGTGCAGCCATGAGTAGGTCAAACGGAGTCAGTGTTGGCAGCCGGCTCATTGAACTCTTCTATTATGCTTTAGATATACCTACGGCATGCATACAAATGTATGTATATTTGTATATACCTATAGCTGAAATTACGCTAATTATTATAATGACTGTTTAAATGTAAGTCTGCATAGACAAATCGGAAGCATTACACTTTCATACATCTGTGTTTGTATACAAACATATACACTATCTTACCGCTACGCGCATTATCTGCTCTCTACTACCGTCTACCCACCTGTACCGACAATAACTCTATTTTACAAGAAAAAAATTCTTGGGCCTCTCCAATGGCTGCAGAATCAGCTAGAAAAATTTTCTTGCTGCAAATGAATTTCCAACGCGTTAATTCGCTTTTTAATGGGTTCATGCCAGTGCAGGTATGTGGCTAACTGTTGCACAAGCTTCTGTGTGATTATACGCTAGGAACTGCCAGCTAATATCTACAAATATACTTAGATACATACATACATACATATGCACGCAACAGTCAGCAACAATTGCGGTGCACTTAAGTAAATACTTAAGTAGTTTTATTTAATTTGTGAGTAATTAGGCTATGTGGGTTAGGCGCTCGCCGCTCATTTTTGATGACTGTTATTAACATAACCTGTAGGAATTCACAGTTTTGTATACTAGCTCTCAAATTATCCATGTAAAATTATTATTTCTTACTGTTGCTTTCTACTTTCTTTTTGTCCTGTGCCTCAACAAAGATTTTCCACCCATTAAGCTTCTGAGCTGTATTCCAATTATTGCAAATAAAGTAGTGAAAATATTGATGTATCAAAAATTTTTTATTTTTTTTCCTTTCTAGTATTTTAATCCTTTTGGAGGTAGAAGGGAGGCTCACACCTTTTTTTATGCAGAAATGTTACGTTGCTCAGCTGAAAGCGTTTTTTTTATAAAAATAATATTACACATTTTTAAGTTGCACACGTTACCACATACGAGCGTTATTTGTGTGCTTTACAGTAACTTAAAATATTCATCTCTGCCAAAAAATTAAATTAATTCGCAAACATTTTTGCGTGATTATTTTTTACAACTTCAACTTTGATCAACAAAGCAACAGTGCATCCATGAATTTTGTTGAATTTCTGGCGATGAAGCTTCATCAAGAACCATTGCTTATCGACGGTTTGGTGAATTCACCCGGGTTTGTACATCACTCCATGACAAATTTCGTGAAGCTCGTCCAAAATCAGTTCTGGTACCGGAAATCAAAAATGCTAATGTTGTAAAATCGTCAAGCGATCTATTGTGAGATACAGACTTCTATAGGGATTAGTGGGACCAGTATACTATATATATAATATTGCAAGAACTTTTCCCTGTTTTTTTTTTTTTTTTTTTTGGAAGGACTGGACATGTCGCAAATATATCACTAGAAGTTCGCAGAACAGTAAGTTCTGAGTGGTAAACAACCTTTGTTTGCCAGTTGTCTTTCAAGAATCAGAAAAACCAACCACTGAAGAAGCGAGCTCTCACACATCGATTTGATTTGATGAGTCTTCCGTCGTTTAATCCTGACATCGCACCGCATGACTTATTTTTATTCTCACTGGGAAAAAGTAAAAACGTTGACGATTTTCGACACATAAAGAGGCGTACTACTGGAGACCTCTCAAGCAGAGTGGCAAAAGTGCTTCGAATGTATGTAAAAGTTTTTATTACCTGAGTGGAGAATATCGATTGAAAATGTTTGTTTTTGATCTCTAATTCCGAAATATGAAAGCCAATGTTCATAAGAGCAGAAAGTTCGCTTGACAGTCAGGTCCATTATCTTAATATAATTCTTAAAGAACAGAAAGCTCCCACGATAGTCGGGTCTACATACATTTAATTTTATCCAGCCAAGTATTATAAACCCAGCAGCAGCATCCAAAATTATTTAGGGAATGTGTCATGGATCTGGAACACCTATTACAATTGAAAAGTTAGGGACCAAATTGTACAAATTGATTTGTTTTTTTTTTTTTCACTGAATTAGAACGGTATGCGACAGGGCTAATAAATCTTGGCGACAGCAAGTTGTCAAAACTGTGTGGAGATGGAAACATTCAGGTACTTTCTCCTCCATTGTCGCGCCCTTGCAAGACAGAGGTTGAAACATCTCGCAAACTTTCTTTCGGCTCCGTTGAACTATGTCAATATCGTCGTATATCTCGCACAGCTCATCCTTCCATCGATTGTGATATCCGCCGTTGCTAATTCGCAAAGGACAATATATCTTCCGTAGAACCTTTCCCTCGAACACTTCTAAGGCCGACTCATCAGACAATTTCATTGCTAATGCCTCCACACAATATAGCATACGTAAATAAGGAATGATTTGTACAGTTTGGTCTTTGTTCGTCGAGAGAGGATTTAACTTTTCAATTACTTACTCAATTCGAAGTAGCATCTGTTGGCAAGAGTTATTCTGCAATGGATTTCGAGTCTGACATTCGAGTTAGTGTTAATACTAGTTCCAAGATAGACGAAATTATCTACGACTTCGAAATTATGACTGTCAACTGTGAGGTGGGAGTCAAGTCGCGGATGCGACGACTGTTTGTTTGATGACAGCAGATATTTCGTCTTGCCCTCGCATAATAGGTAACCACCTTTTCTAAAACCTCGTTTGGTATCGAACGGAGGGGTTTTTTCCGACGCTGACGAAGCTTTTGGTATTCGTTACATAGTTGTATTCGTTTCGCAGGGATGCCAAATTCAGACATAGCGGCATAAACGTTGCTCCTTTTTGTATGCCTTTTTACGGATCTTCTCCAACATTTGGCGCATGGTGAATATCAGTTTTTGAGTTTCCAGTCCTCAAACCGCGCTGATAAGGTCTAATCAGTATGTTTACTGTGGCCTTTAATCTTTCACGGAGAACGCTCGATAGAACCTTGCATGCGATGTTGAGGAAGGTTATCCGCAGTAGTTGGATTGTAGGGCCTCCCTTTTTGTGGACAAGGCACAGAGCACAGATAAATTCCAATCGTCGACCATGCTAGCGGCCTGCTATAGGATATAGCAGCCATGTAATCTAGCCGATCAAAATCAAGATAAAGATATTTTTATACCCTTTTACAGTATATAGGGTATTATAGTTGCGGTACAGCCGTAGTTCACATTTCTTCTCTTTTTGTGCCACCAAATTGTTTTTCCTACAGGGAGTCAACTCACACATTGTTTGCTGGACAGACTGTCGATAGCAGCGCTGTCAGTAATCGCGATAGAAGATCATATAAGTGGCTACAAACCGGAAAACAAGGCATACAAGCATACAACCGCTAAGTATATATATATAAAGTATATACTTTTACATAAGTGTCTTGAGAAAATCTAGTTTTATCTCATGGCAGAATACACCTGACCCCACTGCTGGAGGTGGTATGGTGCTGTTGCTGATGACGAGACAACTATTTCGGTAAAAGTTTGTTGGCCTGCGGAAAATCGTGTCGCAAGAATGCTAGCAAAGTGGCACGAATAGCGGCGGGAGTGCACAGAAAAGCTGTAGCAGGAATTAATAAGTAGTTGCTAAGCGCCAGAAAAGCCAGACAGACCCAACGCCCGATCGTGCTTGGCCTTGAAAGCGTGGATCGTGTTGATCGTGCTTCAAAGCGCCTATTTTTTCAATTACAACGATAGCTGAGGAAACAGTGTTAACACTTATTTTTCAATACACATTTTCTCACATATTCGCTTTGTTGCTTTACCGCTTTGGGAATGTGCCGAGGTAAGAATTCCTACTAATAGAGCGCTCACAATACCAAACGCTCCACAAATATATTTTGTGTGCTTAAGAAAGCCGACACATTTAATGCAGTAATTTGTTTATTTATTTATGGACTTTAAATGCTTTTCACAATACACATGTGCTTCACACCTCAGTCAATCGTATTTGGTCAAGTGGTTCATTGATCTTGTTTGCTTTTTATTCTCTTGTAGTTTCTTTCTTCTTAAATTACCTCATTCTCCATTTTCATACATTTTAATTGCAAAGCGCTGCATATTATTCCATTTCTGTTACTGACGTGTATATAATTTATGCGAGTCACATACGGGTTTCTGAAATTATGTAAGCGTCTGGAACATGCAGAAAATCTCATTGAAACAAGAAAGGCAAATAGTGAATAAGAGAGGTTCTTAAAATAGGCAGAGTAAGTGCAGTGGTTTCTTTATAGAAGTTCCAGCAAAGTTCAGTGGCTTTTTCGAAGTCCATTTCAGAAGAAATGGTAGATAAAGTGCTTACTGAAACTCAGTCTGAAAAAATTTCTTGTGGCAAATTGTGGTCACTTCTTGATAGATTGTTGACGATCTTTCAAGTCCATTTTTTTTACGATCACCTTTCAGATTTGCTGTCCTTTGATGCGTAAATTTCGAAAACAGATCTAATTATGAAGAATTATTACCTTATAACATAAAGGTGAGGCATAGTGAAACGAAAGATCAAACGTCTTAAGCTGCTGAGAAACTTGTCCTCTTTTAAGCAAGCTAGACCGAGTTAAAGTAAGATTTATATCAGCCTCTTGTGTGAAATATTGATTTCTTGATCTCGATCGCGAAACGATGCTTCAGAACTGAGCCAAATAAATGTTAAGTTGAATTCTTTAAGTATTTGTCATACAGAACTTGAACGCTGTACAACTAAATTTGATACTTCATCTAGACGCTTGAACTGCGAAGCTCCTAGTTATGTTGGACGAGTTCTAGGTAAGGCTTGACAAAAGTATAGGAGGGGTTCCAGTGTCTCTCTTATACCCATCCGGCTTTCATCTGATTTCCAGTAGGTTGTGACCTGGTCATTTTAGCCATTTTCCGGCAGCCAATATACAGAGTTTGTTCGGGAAGTAACAGGTCTGAGTCGATTTAAAAAAAAGAT
This sequence comes from Bactrocera correcta, assembly GCA_027475135.1. Classification (NCBI taxonomy): domain Eukaryota; kingdom Metazoa; phylum Arthropoda; class Insecta; order Diptera; family Tephritidae; genus Bactrocera; species Bactrocera correcta. Next base: position 71,908,249 of record CM050326.1, read on the forward strand.
ATTGAACCAGTAGTTACAATTCTTTAAGAACTTTCGAAATAGGCTCATTTTGCGTCGATGCAGCCCTGCCATCTCGATTTCCAAACATTGAAGGCGTCACTAAAGGCAATCTTCGAAATAGCCTTGAGAGCTGAGGTGCGCGCTGCTTGGATCCACTCTGCCGGTGTGTGCCACTCAGAAGATTGCCTCTTTGCCTCGGGATCATACTCAAACATCCATGACTCGTCACCTTTGACTACGTTATTCAAAAATTGGAGGTCACTTTCTCACAAATCTCACAATCTTTAAATTTTCTTGGCACACTTCCATTTGCCGCAATTTTTGGGCATTAGTGAGAACCCGCAGGTGCTCGGAGACAACTGAGCAGCCGATCGTTCGTTAGCTAGAAACGTCCTCTACTGAATCCAGTCGGTACGCGCACGCTCTGAAGTACAGAAGAGGTGTTCATAGAACTTGTTCTCGCGCGGTAGTTCTTATCTACCGTAGAAACCTTTTTTTTACTTTAACACTGAGACGAGTGATTTGTAGAATTTGATCTTTGTTCGTCGAGAGAGGACTTGACCACTCAATTGCCTAGTCAGTCCGAAAGAGAACATGTTGGCAACAGTTACTCTGCGTTGGATTGTGAGGCTGACGTTGTTATTGGTGAGCGACTCTTGTGTTGTTCAAAATAAAGATTATTTCAGTTGAAATAAAGGTTCTTTCAAACTTTTATTAAACTGCTGATGACGACTGGTTTGAAATATGCTATGGTGTGATAGATGATCTTACAATAAGGAAAAGTCGTGCGAATGGAAGCTGGCTGCAGGTGATGGCAGTGGTAAAGGTAATACTAGATACTCTTTCTCTATTGGATAGACCAGGTGAAGAAGTGGAAGGTGGTTACTTTAATTTTGACAAAAAGAGACTTGCACTGTACTATAGTGGACACTTTCAAACCACTTAATTGCTTATAACTTGAAGAAAGACTAAGTAGAAGAATATATACCATAACTTGTTAACAAAGTAACGCTAAGACTTACAACAAACTGTACTTACTCTAAAGAAATACCTTCGAGTTATATACATACATATGAAAAGAGAAAATAAAAGTAGACTAATTCCAATTGAAATTCGTAAACTTGTTGCTACTGTTGCACGTTGCTGTCCGCCGTGTCTTCTTCTCCTGCTGGGCGCAAATCGCTCTTCCAAAGTGCCTTCATTTGTTCGTCGGTGGATTGCTTTGCTACGGATTGTTGTTATTATTGTAGTTATTGCTGTGTATTATTGCTTTTATGAGCAATTTACAAGTTGAGGTGCAATGACTTTTACTTACACACATACATACATATGTAGATACATACGCCTCGCGCATAGTTCGCAAGCAATAAATTTATGGCACTTAATTAGATGTGTAGACTGGCGTCGTGCCTGCATGCATGTATGTGTTGTTGTTGTAGTTTGTTGTAAACGAATTGAATTTGTATGCAAACGCATAACTGCTAAATAATTTCAATTTACATGCACAATAATATTGCAGCAATGAGAAAGAAGAAATTATTGTATTACATAACACATATGCATACATACAAATGAATGAAAATACAATTTTCTCTTGTAAGAAAGCATTTTATACGATTAATTCCTTCAATAGTTACTTTTATTTCTTTGAACTATGATTTTATTGATGGATTGAATTGCTACCGACAAAAAATGTGATATGTGGATGTTGAGCTACAGTGAGGGGAAGTTCGAGGACAATTTCTCCAGGGCTCGGAGTTCTGCTCTGCAACAATTTTCATTTCAGATTTTTTCTGTAAAAATTCACTCTAATCATTGTCGGGCTGAATGTTTATATCTGGGCCCTTGGAGAGTATGCTTGAAAATTTTGGAATACTTTTTTTATGACCGCAAATATATTTAGTAATCATATTATCATTATCACTATCACTATCATTATCATTATCATTATCATTATCATTATCATTATCATTATCATTATCATTATCATTATCATTATCATTATCATTATCATTATCATTATCATTATCATTATCATTATCATTATCATTATCATTATCATTATCATTATCATTATCATTATCATTATCATTATCATTATCATTATCATTATCATTATCATTATCATTATCATTATCATTATCATTATCATTATCATTATCATTATCATTATCATTATCATTATCATTATCATTATCATTATCATTATCATTATCATTATCATTATCATTATCAATATCATTATCATTATCATTATCATTATCATTATCATTATCATTATCATTATCATTATCATTATCATTATCATTATCATTATCATTATCATTATCATTATCAATATCAATATCATTATCATTATCATTATCATTATCATTATCATTATCATTATCATTATCATTATCATTATCATTAGCATTATCATTATCATTACCATTATCATTATCATTATTATCATTATCATTATCTTTATCATTATCACTATTATCATTATCATTATCATTATCATTATCATTATCATTATCATTATCATTATCAATATCAATATCAATATCATTATCATTATCATTATCATTATCATTATCATTATCATTATCATTATCATTATTATTATCATTATCATTATCATTATCATTATCATTATCATTATCATTATCATTATCATTATCATTATCATTATCATTATCATTATCATTATCATTATCATTATCATTATCATTATCATTATCATTATCATTATCATTATCATTATCATTATCATTATCATTATCATTATCATTATCATTATCATTATCATTATCATTATCATTATCATTATCATTATCATTATCATTATCATTATCATTATCATTATCATTATCATTATCATTATCATTATCATTATCATTATCATTATCATTATCATTATCATTATCATTATCATTATCATTATCATTATCATTATCATTATCATTATCATTATCATTATCATTATCTTTATCATTATCATTATCATTATCATTATCATTATCATTATCAATATCATTATCATTATCATTATCATTATCATTATCATTATCATTATCATTATCATTATCATTATCATTATCATTATCATTATCATTATCATTATCATTATCATTATCATTATCATTATCATTATCATTATCATTATCATTATCATTATCATTATCATTATTATATCACGCTGGCGTCCGAAGGATTCGCAAACCAGCTGCGGGAGTGGAAAGTTTTGGAAGAATATACTGGTAGCGACCACCAATACATATCCTACCTCATAGGCCCAGATAAAAATCCAGTAACGACGATAAGAAAAGGAACACGTAAATGGAACGCTTCCAAGCTAGACCCAGAAAAGCTTCTCGCGGCCATAGATGAAAACCCACCAAAATATCACGCAAGTAGCACAGCTAGGCTGATCGTCCAAGCAACTCTGAGCACCATCACTGAGGCATGCAAAGTAGCAATGCCCAAAATAAAAGGCGGACATCCAAAGAAAGCGGTTTACTGGTGGACGGACGAAATTCGAAACCTTAGACAAACCTGCCTGCGCAAACGACGACGATATACAAGAGCTAGAAGAAGAGGAAGAAACGGAATGGAAGAACATAAGGAATATAAAGCTGCGAAAACTGAGCTGAAAGACGCTATAACGAAGACAAAGAAGGATAAATGGGAAGAGTTACGTAACGATATAAACAAAAATCCGTGGGGTCTCGGATACAAAATCGTAATGAAAAAACTCGGAGCAAAACAGTCCATCCCTGAGTTAAACGCCGCAGCTATGGAGCACATCGTAAACACTCTGTTCCCAACCCATGACCTAGGAAGAGACCCTCCAGAACATACACAAGAGAGCTCATGCCCGCCTTTCACCTTGGAGGAAATGAACACGGCAGCAAAAACTTTAAAGGCCAAAAAAGCCCCTGGGCCTGACGGGATACCAGTGGAAGTGTTAAAGCTAATCGCTATGGAACGCCCGCACTTACTGCTATCCATGTATAACGCATGTCTTAACGAGGGCATTTTCCCAGAAATATGGAAGAGGCAGCATCTGACCCTAATAAGCAAAGGCAAAGGAGACCCAGGAATACCATCAGCATACCGACCTTTATGCATGCTAGACACAGCAGGAAAGCTATTAGAAAGACTGTTGAAACCCCGCATCATAGCCGCCATAAACGATGCTGGAGGCCTATCAGAGCGACAACATGGCTTCAGACCAGGCAGGTCCACCATCGGAGCCGTGGAAGACGTCGTGCGCAGCGTGGAGGAAGCTCATCGAACGAACAACTTCTCGAGGCCAATAGTCCTCCTCGCAACAATAGACATACGAAATGCTTTCAATAGCGCAAAATGGGAAAATATGATAGACGCACTGGAAAATCGCTTCAAAACGCCCTTCTACTTGATGAAAATGATACGAAGCTATCTTAAGGACAGGAAACTATTGTACGATACGAGTGACGGCCCACAAAGTAAGGAAATAACCTCTGGAGCAGCGCAGGGATCAATACTTGGACCAGATTTATGGAATGCCAGCTACGATGGAATTCTAAACTGAAATGCCTGACGATTGCTACCTCGTTGGCTACGCAGACGATATCGCCGCCGTCATAACCGCGCGTAATACCGACATGGCCAGGCGTCGACTGACACAAGTTATGATACGAACACAGACATGGTTGGACTCACACGGCCTCAGCCTAGCTGCCGAAAAAACCGAACTTATCCTGCTCACTAGGAAACATATCCCGCTGGAGGTAAACATGCAAGCTCATTCAGAAACTATTAAAACGACGAAAACCCTAAAATATCTAGGAATAAGAATGGACAACAAATTGACGTACTGGGCTCAAATCCAACATGCTGCAAAAAAGTCAGCCAATATAACCATGGCGCTATCAAGACTCATGGCAAACACCGGAGGCCCACTTGCAAGAAGAAGGAAATTGCTTATGGACACAACACAGTCAGTGCTACTATACGGTAGCGAAATATGGGCCGACACATTAAATGCAGAACACAGACGGAAAGTGCTTGCTAAAGTGCAGAGAACTGCAGCCCTAAGAGTCGCCTCGGCGTACCGCACTGTATCCGAATCCGCAGTGCTAGTGATAAGCGGCGTCATCCCAATAGACCTTCTCGCAAAGGAGAGAAGACAACTATGGCTATGGAAGAAAGACGGAATAGAAATACACATCGCCACAAGACAACAGGCGAGGAAGCAAACTCTTGAACTCTGGCAAGATCGGTGGACAAGGGAGAGCAAAGGAAGATGGACCGCCAAACTGATTAAAGAAATAGAGAAGTGGCACAGTAGGAAACGCGGCGAGGTAAACTACTATATAACACAGATGCTGTCCGGCCACGGGTATTTCCGAAAATACCTATAAAACATGGGAAAAGCAGAAAGCCCAGCATGTATTTATGGAGACGAACCACTAGACGATGCAAACCATACCATTTTCAAGTGCCACCGGTGGAAAGAAGCCCGAAGGACTGTACAAAACAAACTCGGAGAACTAAGTGCGGAAAATCTCTTAGAAAAATGATATCTAGCAGCGAAAACTGGAAAATAACAGCCTCGTACGTGGAACATGTTCTGCGCACTAAAAAAAGAGACATGGACGCGGACTCCCCATAGAAGCCGAGCCAAATAGCTTGATGCTGGCTACAAAATCGTAGGCATCCCTGGACGCAGGGAGAGTAGAAATTGACCTGTAATGGGTCCATCTTGGAAACCTTGCCCTGAAGTAATGCGAAAGCGGTCCCGGGGTAGGGGAAAAAATTCCATGATAGAAGGGGGGAGTGTTTTAGTGGGTACACCACTCACGTAGGATGATGATCCCTATATGGTGCGAAGGCATTTTAAACCCTCCTTACGGCCTAAAAAAAAAAAAATCATTAATTATCATTATCATTATCATTATCATTATCATTATCATTATCATTATCATTATCATTATCGTTATCATTATCATTATCATTATTATCATTATCATTATCATTATCATTATCATTATCATTATCACTATCATTATCATTATCATTATCATTATCATTATCATTATCATTATCATTATCATTATCATTATCATTATCATTATCATTATCATTATCATTATCATTATCATTATCATTATCATTATCATTATCATTATCATTATCATTATCATTATCATTATCATTATCATTATCATTATCATTATCATTATCATTATCATTATCATTATCATTATCATTATCATTATCATTATCATTATCATTATCATTATCATTATCATTATCATTATCATTATCATTATCATTATCATTATCATTATCATTATCATTATCATTATCATTATCATTATCATTATCATTATCATTATCATATATAATATAGGTATAATCACAACATATACCCTGAACAGGCTGTATTAAGTTTGACACATTACATCCAAGAGAATGCATGGCATATGTATACAGATACTACCACGAACAAAAGTAGTAATCCCCCTAGGCCTACAATGCGCATAGTGTTTCACGTTTAATGTCTTAAATTCACACAAAATGGTTTCCACGGATTGGTCGAGTAAGTTTTCTGAATAGGCAGAGGTCACACTGAGCAAAAACTCATAAAAATCATTGCAGTATGCGAGGGTGCATTATTGTAGTGCAAAACCAAAAGTTGTCGGCCCATAATTCCAGCCACTTCTTAAGTATATTTTTGAGAGTTGATGGCCCTTATAGACGTGGTTCGTCGTTATCGCGTTCTCGACCCTCTTTGAATAATTTCTACCAATCAAAAACACTTGCTCGCGACAAACAATTATCACCGAAGGTGAACGTTTCGGTACCAGAAATTTGACATGACCTTGAGCACCAGTACAGCTTCGCATTTTCACGTACATTTACCTCTTTTATCGAATACAATCCGCAGATGTTTTGCGTTTGTGCTTTTTGGTAGCAACTGACCATGTAAGGCCACTAGTGGACATATTTTTGCCTGAGCGTGTGAACCCTTTGTATGGACTTTTCAGTATTAACGCTAATGTTCAATTAGGTGAGCCACGGTTTTAGAGTGGTCAATTGCGTTTGAAGTTTCCTGGGGGCAGTAAAATAGCTATTTGATTCAAGCAGTGCAGTGTCATCCGTGTGTGGAGTCAAAGTTAATTTATAGGATGCCAGTTGTGTAAAGTATAGGCCATAACTTAACTTTTAACAGCGCTGACAAATCGGCTAATGTCATACCGCGTTAGAAGCGTCATTCGAAGACAATTTATACCATGGAACAGTACACTCCAAAAAAACGCGCTGAAATTGTTCAGCTTTATATTCAAAATAACTTTTCAATTGTGTTAACTCAACGTGCGTTTCGCAAAAAAAATAAAGTGAAAAGTGCTCCAGTTAAGAACACAATTAAGTCTTTATACGCAAAATTTGTGAACACCGGTAATCTCAGTAATGCCAGTCATGCATCCAGACAACGCACAAGACGTTCTAATGAAAATATCGAAGCTGTACGAGCCAGTATTGAGGAGACTCCATCGACATCGAGTTATCGCCGCTCTCAGGAATTAGACATCTCTCGCACCACTCTCCGACGCATAATTCATAAAGATTTGAAGATGTTTCCATATAAAATTCAAATGGCACAAAAACTAAACCCAGCTGATTATCCGCGACGCCTTAATTTTGGCAAACAAACAAATGGGTCAACTTTAAATGGCCTGTGTATGTAGATCACAGGCGCAAGAGCTCTGCCTTGAGGTACAGTAGCGCGTATAGCTCTCAGATCCAACTGGGCATAATGACACCTGACTTAGCACGTCCGATTATCGAAGTATGACATGGGTAGTAGATAGTAAGTTATGAACAGGTTTTCATTTATCTTGTATAATAGGCTTAGGTGCAAGACCTTATCATATGCTTGATGGATAGCGAGGAAAACTGACAATATTTACAATTTTCCAATGCATCAGTTATAAAGTGTTCTACTAACGGGTGATTTTTTTGAGGTTAGGATTTTCATGCAGTAGTATTTGACAGATCACGTGGGATGTCAGACATGGTGTCAAAGAGAAAGATGCTCAGTATGCTTTGACATTTCATCATGAATAGACTTACTAACGAGCAACGCTTGCAAATCATTGAATTTTATTACCAAAATCAGTGTTCGGTTCGAAATGTGTTTCGCGTCCGTGTCCGATGAGCGATGAGGCTCATTTCTGGTTGAATGGCTACGTAAATAAGCAAAATTGCCGCATTTGGGGTGAAGAGCAACCAGAAGCCGTTCAAGAACTGCCCATGCATCCCGAAAAATGCACTGTTTGGTGTGGTTTGTACGCTGGTGGAATCATTGGACCGTATTTTTTCAAAGATGCTGTTGGACGCAACGTTACGGTGAATGGCGATCGCTATCGTTCGATGCTAACAAACTTTTTGTTGCCAAAAATGGAAGAACTGAACTTGGTTGACATGTGGTTTCAACAAGATGGCGCTACATGCCACACAGCTCGCGATTCTATGGCCATTTTGAGGGAAAACTTCGGACAACAATTCATCTCAAGAAATGGACCCGTAAGTTGGCCACCAAGATCATGCGATTTAACGCCTTTAGACTATTTTTTGTGGGGCTACGTCAAGTCTAAAGTCTACAGAAATAAGCCAGCAACTATTCCAGCTTTGGAAGACAACATTTCCGAAGAAATTCGGGCTATTCCGGCCGAAATGCTCGAAAAAGTTGCCCAAAATTGGACTTTCCGAATGGACCACCTAAGACGCAGCCGCGGTCAACATTTAAATGAAATTATCTTCAAAAAGTAAATGTCATGAACCAATCTAACGTTTCAAATAAAGAACCGATGAGATTTTGCAAATTTTATGCTTTTTTTTTTTTTAAAAAAGTTATCAAGCTCTTAAAAAATCACCCGTTATGTGACTTTATAACTCAATTGTCCTATAAAGTTTTCTGAAGGCAACTGATGATCCGAATGAGATGTTTCTCCTTCAGTAGAGGCGAAGGGCTGCGCAAAAATATTGATTCAAATGTTTGCGAAGCAATTACCACTATGTAGGTTAATTAGTTGATATGAATGGAGCAGATGCTCAGGTTTACCAGGTTCCGAAATCAAAATTATCTTAGCTCATTTCCATTAAAAAGAAAATAGCAAAGTATGAGCATACCATTAAAGTTTTAAACGATCATGCTGATTCAGTTTCCTGGTAGTGCTTTAAAGGCTAGTGCATGTCATAAACTAGTGTTTGCCAACACTTTGATCTCTTGCTGTACTTCTACAGCATCTATTTCAGCTATAGGTAGCTTCATCTAAAAAGCAACATCTAAAGATTTGTTGAGTTCTGCAGTACTACTAAGTTCGTTAGGAGTAAAGGTGTTTTGGCGATGTATGGTAATTAGTTCGATGTTTGCATTAGTTCAGCAGCAGAGACCTCTGCGTTGATATATTAATTTTCATGCTTGGCAACTCTTTTCAAGGAGTAGGTTAGTCAAGTTTAGCTAACAAAATACGTGGTTATACCTACTATAAAATATACATATATTCATTAAAATATTATTAGCAATCAGTGACGGTCGCGTGCCATTCATTAATGATTGTATTTATATATCTGAGGACAACAAATAGCTCAGCATTATTTTCAATTAAAATTCATTGATCTCTCGCTTACCGACATGCCATCTCTTTGGTGATGAGCACCCTCTATAAATAATACATTAATATTTCTTCGAATGAGTCAGTGCTCTTGGAGCCGTTATACAATATCTTAATATCTTTCTATATACACAGAATTCTGCTATTTTTATAAAATTTCCAGCACATTGTGTGTAAGTAGTTAATTAAAAAATTCTTTAAGTAATTCAGTTACCAGTAATGAACGTGATTTAGCATTGTCTGGTATATTATTGCTCTTAGAAAGCCTAAATTAGATAAAAGCCTTAAAATATCTTTCGTCTATTGGTTTCTACTGCATTGCTATTAGTAAATTTTTGAATATTTCCGCTTAAAGTTTCATCTATTCTTTTATGAAACCTTAAATTAACTCTGAAAAGATAATGGATTTTCATGAAACTGTTTTAATATCAGAAATATTTCGCGAGATTATTTACAGGTTGCCGAAAAGCACTTGATTCACACAAAATCCTTGCTTGACGTTTTATATAGAAGCCTGACGTGGTATAAAGAACAACCTTTTGTATCAAAGCATGAATATTCTAAGATAAGTAGAAAGTTGAGAAATAACAGCTTTTATACTCTCCCTTATGGGAGCTTTTCCTTTGTAAACTTTTCTTCTTTTCTATCTAAATTAAGTACTGTATATTGATAGACCTGATACAAATCTTTATCCTCCATGTTTCCAATATAAAAATTTAAAACAGGTATTTTTTTTTTTCGAAGCATACATTTTGACTTAAGGGGGTATTCTACTCTACGAATCATATTTTGGACCCTTTTTCTAATTTTATTTAAAAAAACAACCATAAATATTTTTACTATCCATTTTTTATGGTGTTATTATTGATATCTTAAGAATACAGAAAAAAAAATTTACAAAAAAATATTAAAAATTAAAATAATTAGAGGGGGGTAGAGACAGGTGTAAAAAATGGCGCACCCTGGTGACATTAATCCTGACTCTCTTGGTGGTCTGAAAAAAAAAATCAAAAGAAATTCTTAATCAGTAAGGATGCTGTTATAGTCCCTACCTTAGGGAATACGAAAAAAAAAAATTTTTGAAAAATGGCGACTGCCTGGAAATAAAAATTATTTTTTACGTTTTTTTTTTAAACTCCTGAATTTTTTTAAAACATTAAAATCAAAAACTTTGACACGATGCTGGTAGGAACGATAAAGTATTATATAAAGAAGGTTCACACAAAATTTCAAGTAAATCGGTTGAATAGAACTCGAGATAATGCCGGTACCGTGTGGAAAAAAGTAGTTTCGAGAAAAACGCGTTTAAAGTTAGAAGACAATTCTAGTGAACACGGACGCCACCTCACAAAGTCGGCTGTATCTCCGAAAATAAGTCGAATTTTGAAAAATTCTGCCAAGGGAATATTTTTGAAAATATAAACTTTAAATATACGAAAAAAATGGAATTTTTCAAAATTCCAGGGTAGAATACCCACTTAACCAAATGTTACCTTTGTTTGTTTTAAAATAAAGACAACCAATGCTACATATCTCTATAATAATAGCTGGAAATATTTATGACCTCGGTGAGGATGCAGAGAAATTCGGTAAAAAGGTTACAAGAATCTTGGCTTTAAGAAATTTATTTTTTATTACCTTATTAAATTGTATAACATCTCTATAATATGTTCATAAATGCTCAAGTTGATCCGAGTAATAGTTTTGGAGATAGAGCCTTGAAAAGTTGCGCGCTCGAGGTCAGCTATATACCATAGTTACTTAAAATTTTAAATGCGTTTTTCTCAAAACTGTATTTTCAAAGTTGTCAAGATGCTGAAACCGATCCCTCAATCGATGAAAAATGACATTGCCCGACTATGACGAAATTCGAGTGAAGAACAACAAAGTGGCAGGCGATGATGGATTACCAGTCGAGCTATTCAAACTCGGCGGAGACAAGATGCATGCATCAGCTTTTTTGCTAGATATGATCGGATGAAAGCAAGCCGTCGATTGGAACCAAAGTGCGCTCTGCTCAATCCGCAAAAAGATGGACCCCACATATCTGGGCTAATTACGGTGGGAGGCGTCTTTAATATCACATATTCATAAAGTCTTATCCAGCGTAGTGTGTGAAAGATTGAAGCCCACCGTTAATAAACTGATTAGAGCTTATCAGTGTGGATTTAGACTTAAAAAAGCTACTTTTAATCCGATTTTTACCATACACCAAATCTTGGAAAATACCCGGTGAAGATCGACACACACCAACTTTTCGTCGATTTTAAAGCCGCCTTCAACAGCACGACACGGGGCTGCCTCTATGTCGCTATGTCTGAACTTGGTATCCCCGCAAATCTAATGTGGCTCTATAGGCTGATGTTAAGCAACACCAAATGCTGCATCAGGATCGGGAAGGACCGCTTCCAGCTGTTCGATACCAAACGAGGTTTCAAACAATGGGACACCTTATCATGCAACCTGGGGTGTTCGAGAGAAAGGTTTTTCGAAAGAAGCGAATACCGCAGTCGATGAAACGATGATCCTTTCGAGATATACGGTGACATTGACATAGTTCAGCACTGGCTAGGTCATGTTGTTCGAATGTAAGAGAACACTCCAGCTTTGAAGTTTTCAGATCCAGTGCCCGCTAGTGGATGCAGAGATATAATAAGACCTCCACTCCGTTGAAAGATCAGGTGGAAAAGGACCTGGTACCAACAATTGACGCCAAATTACGAAAAGAAGAAACGACTGGCGCGCTGTTGTTAATTCGGCTATAAACGCCTAAACGGTACCTATGCCAGTAAAGAAAAAGAAGGTAGTTACGCTTTCGAACTGTTTTCTGTATTCGTTAAATCAAGAAAACATCCCCACAGACTCTACCGGGAAATCTAATTTTAATTTCTGTTATTTACATTGAATTCTTCAATGGAATCTACAAATGTATATGTGTATGTTATTTATTAGTATGTTATTCTAGCAAATTCAAGCTCACCTTCGGCCACTCAGCCGTTACTCGGTGGTGATCTCCAGCTGGGCAACGCTATTTGCACTCTCTGCTGGATTTTGAAAAGTGGCTGGAACTTTTATTACACATTGGCAGCAAGTGCATACACTACATATGTATGTACGTTACAACAAATTGTTGCATGTTTGCAGATTGTAAATTTGCTTATTGGCAAATGCCACAATCGATTTATTTTCGCGCAAGCCATGTTGAATGTGAAATGCCACTGTCTGGGAGAAAACAATGGCGCAGAATTACTTATGAACGTACATATGTATATATACATATATTTGTATGTCTGCTTGTGGTAAGCAGAACTCAATAAGATGCGTGTCTCAATTTGCGTTCTAATGGTTTATGGGCAATATGCAGGCGAGGCACAGTGATGTCTATTAGAAAATAAATTAAAAAGGCAACTAAATTATTTAAATGCTTAATTTTCATCTTCGAAATATTATTCTCTTAGATCTGGTAGGGCTTTTTTTTTCACGAAAACAATGTTCACTGCTTCCAAAAACTGACGAGATCTTTTTGAGTTTCGGAAACAGGAGAAATTCTTAGGAAATCAAGTCAGTCTATTTAGGAGGTTCAGGTTTCTTTTTCTGTGATCTTTATTCGACGTTGGTTTTTCAAAAATTCCAGATCTTTTGATCCTAGTCTGACGCCAAAATTTTGAGGCTAAAATGTTCACTTGTAAGATATATTTTCATTGATAATTTTGTATAGTTTGGCCAAGCTATGGATGGATTCGGTCTCCTATGTTCAAACAATCATCAGAGAGTGATCTTTAAAATATTTTTTTTTCTTAACAATTTTGGTTGATGTTTAAATAAAGAGCTTACAGAGGATCTTTCAAACACTTTGACAATTATTTTCACGATTTTCAAGCGTGTTATTTTTACCACAGTAAAAATCACCGGACAGTGTTTCGTCATATGTGACCTGGTCTACGAAAAAGGAGATTAGGTGTCAAAAAATATTTTTATTTTATTTTTTTTTTTTATTTTTTTTTTTCAATTTTTTTTTTTTTGACACATAAGCCCTCTTTTCGTAGACCAGGTCACATATAGAAAATATTAAAAGTTTTTTATGGCTTAATAATTTTCATATCTCACTCACATATCGTACGAATGCCAGAGAAGCTTCCACCCTTAAAAAAAGAAGGAATTACTAAAGCTTAAAAGCAACTGCACGAGTCAGATAGTTATTATTAATATACGGCATTTCTTGACTTCAATACTAGTAGAACGGTTTGCATCATAACTAAACAAATTTAATAATTAATTTTTTTGACCTAAGAGGAAAAGGAACGACAGCATTGGAACATTTCTTGAGAAGAAATATAGAAATCCACTAAATATCCAGACGTAGAGCTCAAGTTGCAAAATAAAGTACTTCTCGACTCTCCAAAATTGTTTCCCAACACTATCGATAGAGAAAAATAGGGTTTCCTTGACAAAGTTTTGCAACTTGAGAAAACTACATTTTGTGATTTAGGAAAGACTCAAGAAAAAATTGGGTAATGTTGGTGGTTATCAATATAAGCTCTTTGATAACTGGATACATAGTATTCTTCATAGTTTGCTGAATAAATGGAGAATAATCTGAAAACTACTGAATTTATTTTAAAGATTAGAGAAAATTTCGGAATGATTACAGATACCAACAGGAAAAATATTATGACTTGAAATATAAGTAGATACATAACATATTACATTATGTGTAATGGCTAGAGTCAGATGAATAAGTAAGGAATATGGCTTGATTGTTTGAAGATTTTTTCGACCCTAGTGAATAAAGTACTGGTTAATGTTTTCCGGGATTCACAATATAATTTCCATATAATTTTATATTTTTTATTTTTTCTGATCACATTTGACCCGGACAGGTCCTATCAAATTGCGCGTGCAAACCTAGTCGATAAATGATTACGGTGAAACTACGAAGCTTCGATATCGGTTAAAACTATGAAAAAGATTTTACAACGATTTCTTACAACTTTGTGCTTTCAATTGAAATGAAATGTTTCAGAATTGTTTTATGGAGTTTCCTATTTCGCAAACACAATTCGTTCATTGAAGGTTGTGAAGTCATCGAAAACTTGCCTCATACGCAACGTTTATTCACTTTTCGTTATCGTAAAACTCAAATAAATAGTGCTTGGAAACCGTCGTGTCAGGTATGTAGCGTGTCAAACCAAGACTCGTGTCAGCAACCTGACTCTTTTGGCTTCTTGACAACGTAGCTGAAAACCCTACATTTATCAAACGCATCAATACTGGTGTCGAGACGATCAATAATTTAGCGAAAAGCGCTTCAAAAATGAGTCGAACCCGAAAGAAGCACGCCAAAGTTAGTCAAAAATTAAGGTGCTGCTCATCGCTTTCCTTGATTGCCATTGTTGATATTGTTTTGCATTGACCGAAATAAATGGTAGTCCGATGGTGCAGGGTCAGGGCTATTTGGCGGATGCATCAAAACTTCCTAGCCAATCCCTCCCAGTTTTTGCCGAATCATCAAAGATGTGTGTGTTCTAGCGTTGTCCTGATAGAAGACAAAGTCCCTTCTGTTGATCAGTTCTGGGTGTTTTTTCGCTTGCTTCAGTCTCATCAGTTGTTGACAGTAAAATGTGGAATCAATCGTTCGATCAGGCTCGAGCAGCTGATAGTGGATGATTCCTTTCCCATCCCTCCAAACACTCAGCATAACCTTTCGAGGCGTCAATCCTTTGCGACTTTGCTTTGCGACCATTTGTAGAGTTTCACCACGCTTGGACTTTTCGTCTCCTGATATTATTCGCTTCAGAATTGGGTTGATTTCATTTCAGCAAATATTCGCAAAAAAACATCGAGTTTCATTTTGTAGCCAGCCTTTTTTAAATGGTTCAAAACTGTTTGATAATCAATGTTAAGTTCCTTAGCGATGCCATGGCTGCTTATGTGACGGTCCTGGTCAATCTTTTCCATAATTTCATCGACTATTTCAACGATAGTTTGTAACACCCAAAAGGAAGCGTCGGAGACCCTATAAAGTATGTATATGTACATATATAAATGATTAGTATGTTGAGCTGAGTCGATTTAGCCATGTCCGTCTGTCTGTATATATATGAACTAGTCCCTGAGGTTTTAAAATATAGTTTTGAAATTTTGCAAACGTCATTTTCTCTTCAAGAAGCTGCTCATTTGTCGGAGCTGCCTATATCGGAGCACTATAATATATCGCTGCCATACCAACTAAACGATCGGAATCAAGTTCCTGTATGGAAAACTTTCACATTTGATGACATATCTTGACGAAATTTGGTATGAGTTATTATTCATAGAAAAAATGTAATATCAGAAGAATTTGTTCAGATCGGCTCACTATAGCATATAGCTGCTATACAAACTGAACGAACGGAATCTAGTGCGGGTACGGAAAACTTTTGTATTTGATAAGAAAACAATTTGTTTTAGCTCGTTGGCCGGTATGGTCGCCATTGCCGATTGGTACTGAAAATGTTTACCCAGTTTTCAGGGCGCTGATCGACGCATTGTATTGTTCCGTTGTGCTTCTGAGCACCGTAGAATTAAACTATTTAACAGTAGGATCCTACGTAAAACACTTTACATTGTCGGTGCTATTTCAGGTGAATACGGGGAGTGGTTAATGGTTAAAATGTGATTTTTGGCTTCTACGCAATTTTTGGTCGTCAGTCAATTTGTGCGGAACAAACCGTGCACACACCTCTCGTAAGCGCAAATATTCGGTCAAAATGCGATAAATCGATGTTTTGGAGATGTTAAATTCCATTTTCATGAACTTCAATGATGATTTCGGCTGATTATTGATGAATTCACGCGCAGCTTCGATGGAATTTCCGGTGATCACGGATTTTGATTGGCCCACATGTTGATCGTCATTTATATCCTCACGAGCACTTTGAAAACCTTGAAACCACTCTGCTACGGGATAGGCAATCATTGTCATAAACTTGTTCCATCAATTGAAACGTTTCGGTAACAAGTTTTACCAGTTTTAAAATAAAATTTAACGTTGTCTCTTTGTTTGAAGCTCATTTTCGCGCCGATAATAAAACATACGGACACTTAAAACGCAATAACTTCACTTCCAATTAATGAAATGCCATGAAATTCTCACTGGACTATCGATAAAGATAGCAAATTCTAACGCGCCAGTTGATATATAGATGGAGCCACCAGTGGGCGCCAAATTCAGAAAGACCTGTTTACTTTGGAACACACCTTGTAATTGTAACTTAATTTACTCTGTAACGGGTATAAATATTACAGTTTAAGTTTTAAAGGATATTAGAAGTTCCTTGCTAAAAATCAGTTAATATTCACTTTGTGTTTATAGGAGCCCAGCTCTATCCAATTTATCAAAAAATTGTATGAAACAGTACCACTGTGCGCATGCCTACACCCAACGGTGCTTGGCTTGTGCAAAGGTGAAAAGTTGTTAGCATTTGCACTTATAGATTCACAAATCCCTAAAAAATGTATTGAACAGATTGGCATTTCTGATTTTGTAGACTACTTCGACTACTTGAAAATGCGTAAATATATTTGTTTGTATGTATGTATGTATGTATGGTTGTGTATAATATGTTTGTAAATATTTATTGTTGCAGTCGCATGCAAATAAGCTTAGATGTGTGGGTATGATAACTAATTTATTGTCACTCGTCGTTCTTGCAACATCTGCAGCGCAGCGGCGAACGCCCTCGCTTGCAACAGCAATGACTTTTGCTACAATTGTTGATTGTTTTCAATTTCCATTTCATTTTCATTCGGCTGTATACATGCTTATAAGACATTAAGTGTGTGCATAAGTACTAAAGTACTTACATACATATGTAAGTATGCACGTGAGTGTGTTTGTATGTACAAACGTACATATATGCAAGTGAACTTACCGCATGCATACGAAATTAATGCGCATGCAACACAGCCTGTTGCATGATTCATCGCAATTGTACGACCATGAAATGTTGCATATAAATAAATGACTACACCATGGGTTACATACATACATATTTACATAAATACATGCTATGCATTGAAATAATATATATATATATGTATCAGTATATATGCGTGTGTATGTACGTACATAAGTCTAAAAAACCCACATACGAACATTTGCATTCGATCGCATGCTGCCCGATGCGCCTCCCTGCTTGCGATTTATGGTGCTATGCGTTGTAGGACATGCTGATTTTGATCTTTGTTGCAGATACTGTTTACATTCATGGGTGGGTGAACTCCACAAATCGTCTACAGTGTCTTTGAGAGCAAGATTTTATTTAAAACAAGAAAAAACGTAAACTTCGGCTGCATGGAAGCTTTAAGACCTTTCACAGATGGAATCTTATATGGTATAAAGTGGTATAGAAATTCAGCTTGTATGGCAGCTATATGCTATAGTTAACCGATCTGAACAATTTCTTCGAAAATTACATTGTTGTCTTAGAAAATAATATATACCAAATTTCGTGAATATATCTTGTCAAATGTGAAAGTTGTCCATACAAGAACTTGGTTCCGATCGTTGAGTTTGTATGGCAGCTATGTGCTATAGTTAACCGATCTGAACAATTTCTTCGGAGATTACATTGTTGCCTTAGAAAATAATATATACCAAATTTCGTGAATATATCTTGTCAAATGTGAAAGTTGTCCATACAAGAACTTGATTCCGATCGTTCAGTTTGTATGGTAGCTATATGCTATAGTTAACCGATCTGAACAATTTTCTCGGATATTACATCTTTGCTCTAGAAAATAATCTATACCAAATTTGGTGAAGATACATTGTCAAATGCGAAAGTTTTCCATATGAGAACTTGATTCCGATAGTTCAGTTTATATGGCAGCTATATGTTATAGTGGTCCGATATCGGCCGTTCCGACAAATGAGCAGCTTCTTGAAGAGAAAATGACGTTTGCAAAATTTCAAAAGGATATCTTAAAAACTGAGGGACTAGTTCGTATATATACAGACAGACGGACAGACGGACAGACAGACGAACATGGCTAAATCGACTCAGCTCAATATACTGATTTTTTATATATATATTTTATAGGGTCTCCGACGCTTCCTTCTGGGTGTTACAAACATCGTTACAAACTTAATATACCTTGTTCAGGGTATAAAAAAGTTTATTTGAAAAATTTAATACTTTATTACTATTATTATTGTCACTCGAAGTTGGAACCTCAAAAAAATGCACGTGGGTGGCCCGGGTAATTTTGGTTCTTGATGTTATCTGAAATCAAATATTCTTGATTATTCTTAATCTATAGACATGTCATTCTGATCGGAACTACTGAATCTAAATTTCAACGGTAAATAACAAATGGCGGACTTTGAAAAAAGTGCTTTTATTTTAGCAAAGAAAATGTTGTAAAATAAAAAGTTAGGCGTAAAAAAAATTCTCGTTAGGACCGTCGAGAACTATGAGTGTGTAAAACAGCCTGTTAAAATTTGATAGCAATCGGTTCAGTAGAAAAAAAGTTAGGACCCGCGCCGACCAGAAAAACAATGTTTTGAGTAAAAACGCGTTTAAAGTTCAACAACTCCGAGAGAGAGGACTCCGAGGCGCTCTAGGAAACTCGTTATAACTCCCGAAATATTTCGAATTTTTTTCTGAGATTTTTACAATATATTCTCAAGACATTGTACTTTCAAATTAAACAAAAAAAAAAATTTTTCGAGTTTTTGAACCCAAGTTACCAGACTACTACCTTAATTCCGACATTCAATTTGTATGACAGCTATGTAAATGCAGTAGTTGTCTGATATCAGATGACGTGTGGTGGGTAACACAAAATCTTGGGGACAAGTTCGGATGGACGGACGGACATAGCTAAAACGGTCTCATCATGCTGATCATTTATATATGTATGTATGAATGTATGTATATACCTTAGAGGATCTCCGACGTTTCCTCCTGTTCACCCAATCATTCAATCTGGAAACTATTCGTGGTGTTTAGTTTTAGTGCCAGACTCTGACTTACAACCAACAAAAAACTCAATTCAGTAGATTTAATTCAATTCCATAGCTCTATAAGGTAAGGTATACCCCATTAAGGTTTCCAATAGTTTTATAAAGGGTGGTTAAGACTTGTCTTTGGAATGTACTATAGGAGTGAGTTATTTATTTAAGTAATGGACCAAGTAGTCCATAACTGTACCTTTTCACAAGAGGACATTTAGCTTTAAAGGATTTTATTCAAACTGTGGCGTTTCTTGTGCTATTTAGAAGTCATAAGAAGAGGTTCCTTTCGGTATTCATTTACTCACTAGTTTCGAGGTCAGCTCAATTTTCAAAAGTAATATCAGTAAATGCAACAGCAAAGGTCTCCAGATAATTCAATACAAAATAATGCGGATCCAAGTAGAAGAATTACGGTTAAGATAATAAAGGAAATTAGTGTATAACAGCAATGAAGTTCTTTCAGCATTGTTCAAACGATCCGATATAGGTTAAATATAAAGTGTTTTGTAACTTGCTACGATTTTTAAGATACTTTCATAATGTACATTAACGAAACCCTCGACCTTATTAGAAAACTCGAACATTTAATTTCACATGTATCTCTTGTGGTGAATTTTCCATAAAATCCTCATAACAAAGCTCTCAGAACTTCTTTGGTGTCCACTTTTGTTGACTGAAGGCCTTGAATTGTTGAAAGGTTCGTATTAAGAGTTTGGTTGTAAGGGAACAGCTTACAGTAGATGATTCCTTGCTAATTCCGCAAAACAAATAGCAAAACTAAGCAGACTTCTGTAAAACATGATATATGGCTTTCCTAGTGTTTAACATATCTTTGACATGTGATCAAACAAAGCTGAGTCAATGAAGCAGAAAACTGTCTGAGAAGTTTGATTTGTACAGAAAATTATATTCCTAAAGTCATATAGGCGTGCCCTATCGCACTTATACAATGCGAGCTATAGTTTACTAAAATGGGTTTATTTATACTATACTCTATATTCAGTTATATTTTAAAATAGAATTACATATACCCTTATCAGTTTGACACATAGTTTGTAATACACAATAGGTTACGTCTGAGGTTCTATAGAGTATATAAATAAATGATTAGCGTGATGAACTGAGTCGATAATGTTTGCCAGCCGTGGAGTGCTCTATTTGAAAGTCCCCGAAATTTAATGCAAATTCTTTGCTCAACAAATTTCGACATCGCAAAAAGCGAAAAACCCACTTTTAGCAGCTCACAAAAGCACACGTATCTCAAACACTAATGAATATTTTGACATGAAATTTGACATAAATGTGACTGACAGTACTACCAACCTAAAAAAAACAATTCTCCAAATCCTTCGACATAGCTAAAAATCCTATGAAAGTAGCACCGTCATTTTCATATGATTTTTAGTTAGCCCTAACCTTCAAAAGGCGCGTGTATGACAGCTGTCGGATCATTAATTTGTGAATTATATCGTTTTGAGTGAAGCCACTTTCATTACTGTGTCAAAATAGATAAACATGAATTTCGCAAGTTAATTAAATTTTGCTTTTTGAACGGAAAAAATACAGTTCTCTTGATGACGAGTTTCTGGACACTTCCCAGGTAAACCAACCATCAATCATTGGTATCCTATGCATAGACATGATGAAATGAGCATCGAAAACCGTGAACGCAATGGACATACAAAAGAGGTTGTTACCGACGAAAACATCAAAAAAGTTCACAAAATAATTATGGATGAAGGTAAAGGGACGTTGTGTGAGCTAGTAGGCTACGCTTACTCACTTTCGACCAAAAACAACGCTGGAGATGTTAAATAAATAAATGTACATAAACGCGACTTCTTGTGTCACTATGGGTCAATAGATGACGAGTGACTCCATCATTTCACTCTGAAGTCGAATCAAAAGTCATATGAGTGAAGGACACACGATGAACCTATTCCAAAGCATGGATGAACCCAGTAGACGACTGGCGAGTTTGTGGCGTCTGTTTTTGATGATGCGCAGGGAATAAGTTTTATTGATAACCTTGAAAAAGGTAAGACCATCAACAGCAACTATTACACACCATTATTGGAACGTTTGAAGATGGAAATCGCTGAAAGACGGTCACATTTATAGAAAACGAAAGCGTGTCATAATTCAGTGAAAGCCATGACATAATCTATGAATTGAGCCTCGAATTGCTTTCGCATCCACCGTCTTCTCCAGATCTGACCCACGGCGACTATGTCATGTTCTCAGATCTCAACAAAAAAAAAAGCGGGCTGATAAAAAATTTTCGTCGAAGGAAGAAGTGATCGTTGAAACTGAGGCCTATTTTGAAGCAAAGGAAAAGTAAAAAAGTTGGATAATCTCTTCAATCAGTGTGATTTACCTTTATGTTTAATATTCATTACAATTTGACTCAATTAAACGCAATCTACATATATATAAATAAAAATGAATCGTCAAAATGTATGTACGCTCATAACTTTCATACGACTGAACCAAATTTGATAATTCTTTTTTTAAAATGTTCGTTGAGGTTCAGGGATGGTTTCTGCGGAGAAAAAATTCGAATAATTGCCGGAAAATCCCTAAAAACAGCCCATTTCTTTTTCTCATACAAACGAATGAATGTTTCTTCGTTAGTAACGCTAAGAAAACAGCTGAACCAATATCTATTGATGAAATTTTAAGAGGTTGTTCGTTGTGGATCAAGGAAGGTTTAGAAATAAAAATATCTTATACTTTTCGTGAAAAGTCGGCAAATTGGATAATTTACTTTTTGGAATTATCCAATTTTTTTTTTCAATAAACATTTTTTTTTTAATTTTTGTTTGTTTTGTTTTTCAATATTTTGGTTTGTAAATTATTTGAATAGTTTAATTTCGGTCGCTTGCTTTTTTATTCCGGCTATTTAAAAGAAAAATTATTGAAAATTATTCAGTGAGAACTTTACGTGTCTTTCACACAAAGAGGTCAATTGCAGATTGAAATTTGTTACGAAGCCACCAAGAGGTCGCCTTAATATCGGTTGGTGTTCTTTTTGCCATCAAAGTATGACAGCCCAAGGCAAGGCAAGGCAAGAAGTTCTCCCAAGATGCGGTGACATACGTGCGGAATTATGGATCGCGGTTAATCAGCAAGCGATCGTCACGATGTCACAGCACGACTTTTCAAACAACAATTACGATGTTTGATGGACTTTATCTTGGAGGAACGTATATGTGGTGCTGTTAGATGCTAGATGTACTTTGTTGAATGGCAAAAGAAAGATTTGCCGCACGTACACATTGTTCTTTGAAAGGTGGATGGTGGTTACACCAGATCAAATTGATGAAATCATTTCTGCAGTAATTCTTGATGCAGAGAAAGATCCAGTATTATACGAAGTAATGAAAAGCAATATGGTTCATGGACCTTGCAGACACCAGAATTCAACTTCGGTTTGTATGTCTGACAATAAATATACGAAACACTATCCACGTGCTTTTCTTTCGGAAACACAAACTAGAAATGATGGAGATGCACTCTATCGGAGTCGCTCACCAGACGACAATGGCAGAACATTCAGCATGGATCGTATATATTCACATTCAAAACTCATATCAATGTTGAGTATTGCAGTTTGGTGTATCCGCTAAAATACGTTTGAATGTACGTCACCAAAGGAAGCAACATGACGGTTATTGGTCTTAAACGATACGGTCGATACGTGAACTGCGGTGAATCGGTTTTTAAGATATTTACTTTTGCAATTATGAACGTTTTCCGACTGTTGTGTGTCCCGCAGTTAATTTGAAGAATGGCCAAATAGTGTATTTCAACCCAGAGAATACAGTACAGCCAGTGGATACACCGCCAGCAACAAAATTAATATTGACGAGTTTTTTCTCAACTTTCGTCAGTGATCCGTTTGCGAGAACATTGCTCTGTTCGGAATACCTTGAACATGGAACATCATAATCACTGGAATCAATCGATGGACGATACGATAGCTATTTCGAATGCAAATGAGGTTCGCATTCTTTTCGCGATGATCATTTTGATATATCAGCCTTCAAATTCGCGTCAATTATGCGATACGAACAAAAATGTCATTGCCGAAGACAGTTCGAACTTGACTGATTGTGACGCAGCTATCGAAAACCAAGGGGCAGAATGCTTGATTTTACGAATTCCTTTGTTTTCTAACAATTTGCCATTTCAGGTCAATCGTATTTTCAGTGAAAATTGCATTTGAGATGACAATCAACAGGACACAATTATAGTCGCTAGAAGTATGTGTTTTTCACACGGCCAGATATAAGGCAAGAGTTGGAAAACCATATTTTCTGTACACCGGAACAGAAACCAAAAAATAAACAACATTTCAAGCTGCGTTACATTAAAAAAAAATTAAATGATAAATTCAACTTTCTTTTCATTTTAAAACACATAATTTCACGCAGGACAACGGCGGCGAGGTCAGCTAGTTTAATATTAAAATTTAGTTTTCTTAAGAAGACCAAATTTAAAGCGCCGTTCACTGCACAGTCCGCTAGGTTTTATTGTCTCCTTTCTCTGTTTATTCGTAGAACTTAAGATCGGGGTAAAACAAAACAGAAATTACAGTTTGTTAACTGTTCCTTTAAGAAATAGTTTTGATATTATTGGTGGCAGATCTTGGACATTTTTTATTTTTGGTCTATGAAATCGACCACAGTGTATCATTTTATCTGTATATATATGTGTGTGCTTTTAAGATGTCGTTCTGAAATTTGGCATAAGACCTTTTCCCCCCAAGAAGCTGCTCATTTGTCGTAAGCGCCGATATCGTAGCACTATCACATATAGTTGCCATACAATTTGACCGTGTTCAGAATAAAATACTTTTATGAAAACTTTTTTATTTGTGTGGGTATTAAAGCTTTGGTGCAACTGAAATTAACGTTTTTCTTGTTTTAGTATTAATACCTACAATTTTGTTGTAAATATTTTTACATTTTCAATTTTCTTGCATTTCCAGTTGAACTGCTGCCTAATTTAATGACCTTCACTGTACACTAATGCAAATTGCAATACAAGCAGCCTGAAAGAACGCTACAGTAATTGTTGACATGACGACCGACGAAGTGATTTTGCGGTAAGTTTTTATACACATACGAGTGGCTTGGTGAGCTAGTCAAGCCCTCAGGCTAAACTTCCATACGATTAGGGTTAGAAGTAAGTTTTGAGATTTGCAAACGCTTAAGAAGAAGTGAAGTTGAGAGTAAAGTGATTTGTAGATATTACATTTGCTGCGATAACGGTTAAGTTGGAATAACAGTAAAGAGTTTGCTTAATGCGCTTACCTTGAACAAAATCAAATAAATGCAAGCGGATCCAGTAAATATGTGCGTATGTGTAACATATTATTGTATTATATTTATTTCCCTTTTTTCATTTTGTTTTTTTTTTTCACTTTCGCTTATGGTTTATCAAGATTTGGTCGTGTCTTTATTTGAGTATTTTACTATCTAAGCGCAATCTCTTCCTTTTCTACTTCACAATTCAATCACAATGCTGCGCGCAACTGTGCCGCCTTATCGTAGAGAGGGGCAAGAGAACGAAAATGAAATTACCGTCTCTTCCAACTTCCTTTCTACTGGTTTCTGCCGCACTCAAGTCTTCAACTATACGCGTGCCTTGGCCCGCAGATGTTGTGCACGATAAGCCATATCTGCGCCCGTCGCTGCTTTCCTTTGAGACTTCGGCAGCTCACTCGCCACAAATCCCGCTTTCGTTGCACTCAAATTTCGCAAATCTCGACGCCGTCTTTTGCCCACCACGCCCACAGGCACACCAGACACTGTGCCCAATTGTAGAAGCAGTGGATTGCTGACGAGTGCCGCGGCGATGCCCAAAACTGCGGCGCTTGCGAGCGGTATGAGAAAACTTTTAGCCAACAAAGCCTTCTGCGACAGCTCGTGTTGGCCCTTATGCGCTGCCGTTTCGTGCGGCACTTCCGGGTAAGTGTATGAGTACTCACCACCGGCGCCCGCATAGTGACCGCTGCCTTTGCCGCCGTACACGTCGAAGGGTATAGCGCCGGCCTCGGCACTGTGCGCTCCGCCATAGTAGCCACCATGAACGCTGGCACCGTAGTGTCCACCGCCATGTGTGGGACTGTATTCGATGTAGTGGCCACCGCTTGTGTAGGGTCGTATGTCATGGTAGTTGAGGTGGTCACCGCCTCCGCCAGGTGCATAACCCGAAGTTAGTCCATGCACCTCGTTGCTGCCGTAAGGTTCTGGTAGTGATATGAAAGAAAAAGTGGTAAAATACTTTGCAGTTTGGAGATTTTGTGGTGCAGCTCTACTTACTCACACTGATCCTATCCTGTGCGCTTTGTCCGCGTTGTTGTTGCCAGCTGTTGAAAGAGTTGCCAAGTTGTTGACTGGGATCGTTGTTGTGGAACTTTTTGTGGCTGGTAAGATCTGGAAACTTGATAGGTTTGGAGATAAAGCTTGCTGTGGCGCTGTCGCGATTATGATATGGTGTATTGATTGTTGCTGAAGACGAGCCTGTTGTCGGAGATGATGTTTGGCTGGCGGAACCTGGACCTCTATAAAGAGAAAGCGTACAATCAGTGAAAACATTTTATGTGTAGAGAGATATTTGTTTAGAATGATCCCTAATGTCTACCTAACTATGAAAAACTTGTAACCAACCCTTCTCTAGCACTTATCGCTTTCAGATCGCCCTTAAATTAAGATTCCTGTAATATTTGGTTATATTCTATTTTTTTTCCAATGTGTTTCGTCTGTTTTTTTTGTCAAAGGCATTGGTTTAGTAATGCAATGCTTTAAAGATATCTAACGATTGCGGTTTTGGTTAGAGCTTTGGTGTGAGCTTTCATATTTTATCACTTAGAAAGCTTTTTGGGTGGTAAGCACTCGTGAACTCACCTTTGAGGTTATTTTAATGTTGCGATTTTGGTTGAGTTGAAGCTTTCACATTTGTCATTACATACACAGCTTTTCTGGATCTAAAAGCTTATGAAAGCTGCTGTAGTGTGGTAAAAGCTCAAAAGTGTAAGATTTAGTATTTTTTAAAGAAGAGATGAATCTTATACAAGTTCGATAACTGAATGAGTAAACCGTTCGCTAACAATTCAAGTGGTGACCTATAGAGAGGATACTGCTTACTCTCCCTAACCTTCAGATTTTTTCAATTCAACTTAAGCAACCCACAACCAAACCGTACGATACTTCCTGCCATCTTTTCAAGTTTATTTTTCACTTCAATTCCATTGAGAACTTATGCTATTAAAGAAATTCGATTTCACATCCCGTGGTCAAATGTGTTAATGACAAAGGGTGTCTGGGAGGAGGGGATATAAATAAATTGATTAAAAGAATTTGTGAATGAGCATATTTTCTACATTTTATTGCGTTATCATTGTGTTTACTGTTACAAAAGACACCATTGAAAGACCATTGAAGGAACGTGACAAAGGCAAATGTGTTAACACTGTGAAGAGAGACACGGTTGGGGTACCAACAAAGCAACTATGTAAGTAAGGGGTTATCAAAGCGCCACGTCTGTGGTCTCCTGTGTGCCATATTTTATCGCCGGGTCGGCTGGACTGGACATGACGCTGCACGTCTCGGCGCGGCTTTGCATTGAGTATGTGACTCGCAGTTTTAAAATGCTGCCGGACACGAGGAGTCATGTGGTACTGAGTGTGTGTGTGTGTGTCAGAAAGGACATTTGCTAACACCGGTCTGCTGGAATCTGCGCCCACAAATTTTGCAAGGTTCACGGTGACTGTTTTGCTGTAACAAACTATATGCCTCTGTGTGTGTTCGCCCACATGTTTTGTCACGCGTGTTCATAATTTGTCGCATTGTTGCTTTAGCCTTTGGCTTTTTTGTCATGCATAGGGGATTATAAATAGCAACAACAACGAGTAGTCGTGGAAAATAAAAGTGAAAGCGACAAATTGCTGGATTTCAGGCAAACTTCTGCCACAAATGTGCCTGGACATGCAACATATGCTTGGCATACACAACAACAAAAAGAACAGGAAGGATATTTCTGATATTTTTTTTCATCGTAGCGCCTTTAATGGGCATTAAGGTGTTAGCTTTCATTGCTGCTCACTATTTCGTTACCCGTGTTGTTTTTGTTATTATTTTCTTTTCAGCATTTTGTCCTGCTTTTTTCATAAAATGTGGTTTGTCGCATTTTTAGTTGAATGTAAACGTTTTTCTGTTTTATTTCGTTTGACATTTTTAAATGTTTCCTCATCGCAGCGCTGCCACCTAATCCACTTTGCAATTCCAAAGCTTCGCTTTTGTACCGTTATAAATAGCAATGAATGCAAGCGGTGTTGGTAAGTGTCTAGTTTGCAGTTAAAAAAAAGCAAAAAAAAAAGAACAACAAAAATAAAAAAATGTGGTATCAGTAAATATTTTCATTTCTGAATGTCTGCCAACCTTTACTTTTATCAGAAAAAGCCTAAATTTTTTGCAAAAATTAAAAATTGCAGTTAAAACATAAATTACAGACACGGTCGCAGAGCCAAGTTCCTTACATTCGTCGCTGAATTGGTTATATTTTTGAGTTTTCAACTTTTTTTTTACAAGTTTTCCTAAATGCTGACCCGAACTCCAAATTGCGGTGTCTTTTGTTCTTGTTATTCGTTATTCAACCTCTCTTAGGGGCTCTCACGTTCTCATATATAACCGACTAGCGTCGAACTGAAGCAGTTTTACAAAAATATGAAAAAATGAATATTTTGGTTCAGCTGTGTTTCGAACCCATGATCCAACAGATATTAATTTTATGTGACCTGGTCTACAAAAAGGGGGCTTAGGTGTCATAAAATCAATTTTTTTTAAATTTTTTTTTTTTAATTTTTTTATTTTTATTTTTTTTTTGTGTGTTCTCTCTATATTGATTTTTTAGTCATTATTCTAAGAAGCGTCTTCAGGTGAGCCTAGTTTTCTGCGGGATGGTAAATACAGCTAGGTCCATACCCTGACTAAACTTCATATACTACTGTGCCCATCAAAATAAATAATGACATTGTATTTATTTTGAAAATTCTTTATTTCTTCTTCCAAATCAATTCATCCCCTTCAAAGTAACCCCCTCCCGATGCAATGCACTTATGCCAAAGGATTTTCCAATCTTCAAAACACTGGTTGTAGTCACTTTCCGGGCTTCACTGCGGCTTGAATCTCCTCTATCGTATAAAAACGGTGTCCCCGGAGCGGTCTTTTGAGCTTGGTGAACAGCCAGAAGTCGCTCGGCGCCAGATCAGGTGAATACGGTGGTTGCGGAATAATATGGGTTGAGTTTTTGGCGAAATGATCACGAATGACGAGGGTAGTTGGGATGGTGCATTATCGTGGTATAAAAACCAAGAATTGTCTTTCCACAATTCCGGCCTTTTTAGGTGGATAGCGTTACGCAAACGACGCATAACGTTCAAATAATATTCCTTGTTGACTGTTTAACCGGTTGGAAGGAATTCATAATGCATAACAGCACGATAATCGAAGAAAACAGTCAACATGAGCTTGACTTTTAAGCGACTTTGGCGCGATTTTTTTGGTCTCGGCTCTCTTTTGGTACGATATTCGCTCTATTGATCGGTCGTTTCGGGGTCGTAAGCATTGATCCAAGTCTCATCGCCAGTTATAATGCATTTCATGGCACCCTAGTAGTCGGAAAACATCGTTTCACACACTTCAACGCGACGCCTTTTTTCCAAAAAATTCAATGTTTTCGGTACTAGTCGAGATTTGACGCGCTTGAGGCCCAAAACATCCTTCAAAATGGTATTGGCTGGGCCTTTCGATATGGCAACTTCATCAGCAAGATCTTTGATTGTTAATCGACGGTCTTTCAACACCAAATCTTTGATTTCTTGAACGTGAGCTTCGTCGGTTGAGGTTGATGGTCGCCCTGGACGCTCTTCGTCTTCGACACGTTCACGGCCGGCTTGGAACTCACTATACCACTTGTAAACATTGTTTTTAGACATAGCTTCATCACCAAAGGCCTTGTGCATCATCCTCAACGTATCCGCAACAGAAAATTGATTCCGTTAACAAAATTTAATGCAAATTCTTTGCTCAACAAATTTCGACATCGCAAAAAACGAAAAACTCACTTTCAGCAGCTCACAAAACGACACGTATCTCAAACACTAATAAATATTTTGACATGAAATTTGACATAAATGTGACTGACAGTACTATCAACTTAAAAAAACAATAATTCTCCAAATCCTTCGACGCGCGCAGTTTAAATTCAAATGTTAATGGTTTGGGCACAGTAGTATGTATGTAAATATCTCTTGTTAAACCTTCATAAACATTACTTCCTCATCATATTTTACAATCTCGTTCCTTATTTCATTTTATTTAGCTATCAGACAGATCTCATATCTGAGATCAACTAAAACTAAACAACCAACCTGGGGGAATAGGCTTCTCTCCAAACTATAGACAGGTTTATGTAGACAGAAGATACTCGACTAGTTGCCGTTATCGAAGGATTCATACTGCTAATACAATATTTAGCTTTCAAAAGATCTGGTACTTTTTCCTGTAGCAGTATTCTTATCAACAAATTTTCAGGCAAATTACTCAATATCTCGTCTTTGAATTTAATAAAAAATAATAATCGACCCTTTTCTACATCAAACCGCTGGACCAAACCACACTCTTTCAGTAACGCTTTATTAGGAAACAGCAATGTATATCTGTATTTGAAATCCAGAGTCGTCATCAGTTGCCATACAAGACTTCAATAACTCTATTACGCATCACTTCTCCCAAGTCTCTTATCTTCTTCAATAAATCTGACATCATCCTATTACAAATGTTAATAAAAAGTCTTCCTGAAAGGTTGAACTTTAGTGACCAGAGTTTAACCTTGAACTGCCAGCCACCGAAGTATATTTTAAAACGAGCTGTGTGTACTTTATTACAACTGAATGAGGAGCCGGCTGGGTAAGGGTTCATCACTTTAGCTTACACAAATATTTTTACTTCAAAGAAATGGGAAGGTTGAGAGATTTTTTGCTTTCTCTTCAATGCAATGGAATATTGTGAGTTTAAAAATTTAATATGGATAGTGAATGCCAGTGATACATTGGGAAACTAAAATGCGGATGTGTTTGCTAGAAGAAATATTCATTGTGGTATTTCTTCTAGTATATGGTATTAGAAGTCCTGAATTATAGGTCGACTTAGAATAAGTTAAGGGATAGTGGGATCACTTTAAATCTGAACTTATGTGCCATTCTAAAGTTTGGGAAATTTGTTTTAGAAAAATCAAAGAAATAATGGTTATATAAGAGTGAGACGAACGAATATGTCCTACCCTTACCAAGTAACCCTTTGATTCATTGTAATCATAATTTAGTATTCTCAATATTAAGATTCAGATTAAAATCCTTCAGCAGTTTTTTAACAGATTTCCTACAAAAGTCATGAACATTTTTTCAAACTCTATTCTTACTGGGTATTCTTTAGACTTGGAAAACTTGGAATTGGACTTCATCTGAATGGGAACGTGCAGGTGTTGCCCTACATTCGCGGCGTGTAACATGAAATCTTCATTGAACTGGTAGTTCTTAGCTAGGTTCACATCACCATATTGAGAGGTGTTCCAGCTGGACACTGTGCTATTGGCACACACGCGGTGATGTTAAAGATATTGAAGGACGTAACTTGCTGAAATTGCAAGAAGGAAGATGAGGTGAAAACAACTAGACACTTACTTCTCCACCATCCAGACTAAGGTTAAAACAACTGAGTTGCCACTGAACCCTACGAATTGGCCGGAATTAATACGAATAAATTTGTAGCAGTCTATTGGCGTTTTGTCGACATACGACAGTCTTTTTGATCCATATCTATATATATAGCCATATTGCATAGGCGTTTCTAGCTGACTAAGAGGGATTATTCGTGTCCTCACGAAAAATCAGCCTGTTTAACTTGTTTAACCGTTATTACCGAATTCACTATAATAAATTGTATATACTATGCACTTTGAATTTCATAGATTTCGACTAGTAATATCTTTCAATCTTTTTACTGCTCAAAATTACTCAAAAATAATAACCCACCTATAAAATTCTGGTGGTGTATCATAACTTTTGGCCGAACTTGATGTTGATAAATCCTTCAAATTTGCATTCCGTTTAACATAACCATCCATTTGTCGCGTGGAACCCGACCCAAGAGACGTTGATTGGTTCGAGTTGGTTGTAACGGTAGCTGCCGATGTAGCGCGATCTTCAGCACGAGTTAATGAACCGAGAAACAACACAAAAACTATTACTCTAGTCTTGGCAGTTGTTGTAAAGTTTAGATAACGAAACATTATGCAATGTTATGTACCACTACCACGAAATCACAAAAGATTTTATCCTTTCAGTTTTTTTTCTTTTTACCGAATTAGACCGAAATACGAAAAGCCTTTATTTACTTAAGTACAACAGCGGCGCACTTCAACTCGTTAACTAAAGGCTTCGCTGTTGCGTGCAGTGTCTTTTATAAGAAAGTCATTGACTTTGTGGTTTTACTTTTAGTTTTTTATGTTACGTATTGTTGTTGTGTTATTTTTTTGCTTTGATTTAATGATTTCATTATATTGTAGTTGTCATCACTGTTGTTTAGGACAATTTCAGCTGCAAATTGTTGGGTAGTAAAGGAAAAACTGTTGAAGAAGATGGCCTAAGCGCTCTCAGTGGGGCGTACAGTGTGTTGCAGTTGAGTGATTCGTGCATAAAACCATCTTCAATTAATTGTGTGTAATATATTCACAAAGAAAGGAGGCTATTTAGAAGGCGCAGTTAGTTTTCTCATTAGTAAAACCTCGAGAAAATATTCCATTTACTTTTTATTGATTTTATTGAAGATCTTCTTATGGAAACTCTCCTAGTTTTGAATGCTTTCTTTGCAATTACGGTTCTTTCTATCATTAACATTTATATGAATACATTCTTGTATTTAATTAACAAAATCTTTGTTAAATCTCTTCTTTCGTTATTGTATTTTTATTCGTGCCTGTTTCATTCCTTTTCGCGGTGTTTTTGTTTTTTTTTCAAACTCCATCTGAAGCTTACATCCTCTCTATTAAATACTTTTATTGAAAGGAAGATCTTTTGCATTTTCTATCCTCTGCTTTCTATACCCTGTCTACGATCAAGGGGTTGAGTTTCGGAAATCATCCAACTAACTTCTTTTGGTGCTAATAGAATCGTTTTTAAACCTAAATGAAACGTCACCTCTGTATATTTGGTCATTGAACCGATATTTCACCTAATGGGGTTTCATTTCCTTCATAAAATGGCTATTAGAACCCCATACATAACACGAGGAAGACTGGAATCCTTCGTTTACTCATATTAAAATACTATATGAGACTCTCTTTCTTTACTCGACGGATAAAAATTTTTTTAGATCAGCCGGGACTAAAAACCTTATGAGCGTTTTTTAAGATTTTTTAGAAGTCTGCAGGTGGACAACACTTTTGGTCTTTAATAGCAGAAGGGTCACGCGATTGCGAAAGCCAAAGCTGAGAAGGCATGTAATCGAACTTATCTTTCCTTATTAAGGCAAGGGGAAATGTGACGTAGTTGTGGCGGCAGCACATTTCTGAAATAGTTTTAGAGAAAGGTGCCGAGTAGCCGTCCTTGGTCGGTTACTTGGAGCCGACTGTCGTTAGAACTGTCGGCTGAGGGTTCGACTTCACGCTAGTGTTTGGGTGCTATTATGAAAGAGCGATACAATATGAATAATTAACTAAATTCAGCGACTTAAGGAAAAGCTGAACGAAGACTGTTCGTTTCTAAGAGGTTCATTCGCAAAACAGTTGTTAAATGGTTAAGCCTTTGGGCCCTTATGTGGCAACCTTTATATAGGAAACCTAACACTCTACTTAAATATTTCTTCGGGATGTTCATATATTTTGTTTAGGGAGGCTTGCAACCACTGTGCATCAAGGCTCGGCCACTCTTTCGCCTTTCTTACTCTCTTCGTTGTTAGATTACATGGTAAAGCAAATTTTAGTGGCAGCGCCTACGCATTTGTCGTCATCGCCTGCAATTAGTGACGCTAACTCAATTGACTAACCACCAACAAGCGCAACCGCAAACAAAACAAGAAAAATTATTTAATAAAAATAAGTGAGCGCGCCGTAATTTCAAATTGTAGGTGCATTTTCATAATTCAATCATTTCACTTTTCATTCAAAACCTCTCGGCTTAGTGCACATGTGCTATAAATGCCAGTCACTTTCGGTTGGTGGTAAAATAAATATTTTGGTTATTTAGCTGCAAATAAAATGCTTAAAGCATAGTGTTGCATGAAGTAGAAGAAATATTTGCTTGCAACATTGTGTTGGTGTTGCCACCGAAGCGTGAAATGTCACTGAATTTGAGGTGCTAGCAACATATTCCATTTCAGCTAGTTTTTGGGTTTCAGCTGTTTTAAAAGTTAGGTCATGCTTCTAAAAATTTCCCAGTCAACAGTAATGCTAGGGGTTCTTAGGACTGCACGTAACATTCTAAGTTATGCTAACTGAACTCTACTCGTATAGGGAATAGATCTTAACTTTCATAGTGAAGAAGTACATAGTAAAGTAAACTCCATTACAAGTACGAGCGTTCCGGTTTTGGAAAAATTGGGGCGCTATCTCATGTGGACAGTTGGTCGTACTTTACATAACGGCGATATGTTACTTGGTGAGCAGATAATTTCACATATTGTACCGGTAAATTGGCCACCCAGTTCGTGTGATATCACACGGATAGACTTTTTTCCTGTGGGTATATGCAAAGTCTAAAGTTCATGCGGCCAATGCCGTTTCGATTCAGGCTTTGAAGCAAAACTGGTCATCCACCAGTAACCAGTTGAAATGCTCAAAGGAGTCATAGAAAATTGGACTCAATGTATGGACTATCTGAGACAGAATCGCGGCCAACATTTGAAAGAGACAATCCTTAAAAAATAAATGCAAAAGAATGTTCTTTCGAATGATAATAAACATTTCCCATTCAATTTGAAGTTTTTGTGATTTTCTTTAAATAAAGTACGAAACAGCGAAATGGATCATTCTTTATACAGACAAGTTATAGATCAATGAACGCTAGTTCCGTTGAGAAGGTTTAATTTATTTATATATATTGTGAGATATATATTTCTAAAAACCTTCCTAAACTTATTTATTCATTTAATTTTAATCCCCAAACAATTCGTCTTCTAAATCTATATATTTTAACCTAAAATTCAGCCCTTATTATGGCTTAGATAACAGTTTCAATAACAACTATGTACGAAGTTTGAAATCGATATCTCAAATTAAATATTTTTTTCAGTTATAGCCTTCTAAGGTGTTTGCTCCATTCAATCAGCTTTATTAGTTTATTTTTAAACGCGCTTTTCTCAAAACAATGTTTTTCAAATTTTCTTGACCGTTTACCCGAAGTCACCAAAAAGGTGGGTCTCTCATCTGAAGATGATCCTTCCTTCGGAAGGATATTTCGCATTCTCCCTTTAGCCCGCTCTTAAACGAGCCAAGTACACAGACGATACTTGGTCTAAGACCAGATTCATGAGCTGCTTGATCTAAAAGAATCATTTCTGGCCACTACCAAATGAATGGCGGTCAGAGAACTTTCCTCACTTGCTTTCCGATCGGGAAGACTCATCATTCGATTGCTTTCAAATTTTTCTGCATGTTTTTTGTATAGTTCGTACAATGGCTTACGAGTTTTTTGATCTTACCTATATAATAAATTGAGTCTTGGCAGGACAAAAACGATAATATTTTTTTGAGTAAAATTCAACTATTGTTTAAACACCTCAATTTTATCAATTTCAGCTTGTTTTTATGATCATAAAACAATATATTCCACTAGAATTTTTTTAGGTTTCATCCACGAGGCAGGCCAGAATCACTGCAACAGGGACATACCTTTTTTTAGCGCTGTCGAAGATCGCATGTATTCCAGATGCATACAGTAGTTTAATTTCCGAAACTCGTATTCTTTAGACTGTCACACTAGATGTGCTCCTTAGAGCTGTTCAAGTCTAAGTCAATAAAGTTTTAAAATCACATGAGTTCTTGAAACTATTAGATCATACTTAAGCCGGAATCCTGCAATTTTTGTATTTAAGGAGTTGCATCTGTGAGTATTTAACCTCCTTCTAACTTGATTTGAATATTAAGATGTCTAATGTTGGTTATATTCTGGGGGAGTAAATTCTGATCATATCTGCAAGCAAATATCAAATTTTTACAAGAGTTCTAATGTAAAGGAAACAAAGATGAGCTCCAAACTGTAACACTGTTTAAACCAAAACTTTGTAAAAATTGTGCTTGGATATACAAATAAGGCTTTAGCATACATAGCGATAATTCTAATAAAAACTCAGACTGGATGGCTATACCGGATCTGCCATCCTGATGGCTTGACCGTAAGGTTTCAAAGCAGATATAGCTTTCTTACAGAAGCGATCTTATGATATAAGTATAAAAACATGCTTACGTGAACTCAGCGAAGCATAAGCATTGCGATGTTCAAGCAAGTTCTTTCTGGCTCTGAATGAACAGTAAGGAGTTCAGGACGTTCGTCGCATTGAGGAAGCAAATTTATTTTCAGTCATAGTTGTTCTGATCAGTTCTTTTGCTACCTTGCCCGGTCTCCATTGTCGAATTTGGCTATAAGTTAAAGTGGTTCAAACAACTCCGCTATTAACTATGGAGTATGGCGCTTTAATCTTCTTAGCATATTTGGATTAGTTTCGGAATACTACCCCCCTATAAGTATTGGTAGTAATTTTTTTCAGGAAACCATTGTGTTTTTACAAGAGATCAAGTTGAAATTGTCCATGTATGATCTTCGGATCGAAGTTGTAGGAAGATTGAGAAGATAAATGTGAGGAGTTAAGGCAAAAGAGTTCGGGCTAGTGTCGAAGCTGCTGGTAGGCAAAATACGGGTCATGTTAGTTAGTTGGGGGACTTGATGGAATGTTGTAAAGGTACATATGTACATTTGATATAAGATGATTGTTAGCAGGAAGGCAAAACGACTGCAAAATAAGAGTGTCGAAGCTGCTAGTAGTTCCAAGTACCAATATCTTGGTTGATAATGTAATTTTTATGTGCGCGAATTATGTATTTATGTTGTTGTTAAGTGTGGCAATCATTTTACGCCATCGCTAATTAAATAGTTATACAGCAAAAAAAAATTGTTGCAACATTGAATTGCTTTGACAGTTGAAAAGGTTGGAAACCGAACATCACAATATTTAACTTTTGAAAAAAATTTAACCCATTTAAATAATTTCCCAAATTGTATATAAATTTTATATAATTGTATATATATGCAGTATATTCATCTGTTTGTGCTCGCAAATTTCTCTCTCTGAAAATTGTTTTGTGGAAAGGTGTTAAATGAGTAAATCACGTGAATTCCTTAATGGATGTATTTAAGTTTGAAATAGTTTAAGACTACAAAGAGTCACGAAACGATGTACGCTACTTACAATGGATTAAGTAGTTTTCTTTATTTAAAATTGCTAAATTACGTAAATTTAAAAGGTCGCTCAAAGTAACGAAAAATTGCCTACCAGTGTTTATCAAACTTATATACTATATATGTACTTATGCAACTTTAACAAAAGCTGAAAAGATGCACAATTACAAAACCTTCATGCATAATATACCTGATTTAATACCTTGAAACACACTTTAGGAATATAAAAATAACATAGTGATGAGAGAGTTGTTTAGTACTAAGCAAAGAAAATGAGTTTTTAGCGAGGGTCTCGCCAGTTCGCATAGTTATTAAGGGGTTAGGATAGTCAGAGGCACGAAAAAATTAGAGTTTTCAGTATTTTTTTTTTTTTGCTAATAAATCATTTACCTTGATCAATTTTCCTATGCTGCAATCTAGTACTACAGATAACATTACTTACTACATTTTACTTCAATCCAGCTTCTAGAACTCGATAACTTAGAAAAAATAATTACTGTTCACACCATGCAAGGCGTAACATCAACATGCTGTTCTAGACACTCTCGAGAGACAATATACTAGTTTTTAAGATCACAAAAATTGGGTTTACATAACTGGAACGACCACGAATATGTTTCCAGCTGAGAATTTCAGTCGCAATAACAGTAACTCCAACATCAACAACCCTGTGTAGCCGCCATTTTTCAATTAATTTTTTTTCAAAAATAGTCATAAGCAGTTAAATATATGTATAATAAATCCCTTTTGTTAAAAACCAGAATTATTTAAAAGTTTTCCAAAAAAAAAATCTCAAAGAAGGCCTATTTTGTGGCCCTCTAGAGTGGCCTAACCCCTTAAGGAAAACTTAAATCGGCTTGTGTTATGTTCAGGTTTCAATATTATTTTTATATCCGGAACAGGGAGTGTTATGTTTGCCATTTAATCAGTGATACTAGAAGAAATCGTCGGAGATGCTATAAAGTCTATAAATAAATCATCAGAGTAATGGATTGAATCGATTTAACCCTTCTGTCTACATATAGTTCCTCAGTTTTGGAGATATGGATCGGAATTTTTTTCACCTCTATTTTTCTTAAGAAGCAACCGCCGATATTGGACCACTATAGGCTACCTAACCAACTGATCGATAAAAAGTATGCTCTTGTATGAAATTTTATTTATTTGAAAAAAATGAGCAAATTTTCCAGATCGTGACCATTAGGGTGATTCAAGAAAATTTTTTTTTTTGTTTGGTATTCGGAAACATAGGTTCCTAGATATCTCTAAGAAAGCCTCTCCAAGCATGAGTTCTTAATTGTAACGAGAAGGTCCTTTTACATACAGTTTTCTATTTTTTCATATTATCAGATAGAAAAATTTATATCTCGTTTCCAATTACTTGAAAAAAAAACTTGTTCCTTAGATTTTGTAGGAAATTGAATGCTCTACAAAAAAGGTCTATAATGATTTTTTCGTAAACCCAACCTTTTAAAAGATATTAACGGTTGAAGTTTGATTATTTTTGGGAACATTTTTTATTTCTTATGAATTTTTTTTTTTTAATTGTTTTTTTTAATTTTTTTTTTTTTCAATAAAAAAATTATTATGAATGATGAGACTCATAGGTTTTTGTTCAGTCTTTCTTAGAGGTGTCTAGGTACCCATTTTTCAAAGTACCAAACGAAAAAAATTTTTTTTTAATCCACCTTAATGTGTATTGATGTTTGACGATGAATATCTCGTAACTTAATCGAAGAATCATAACAGACCATTTTTATAGAGCAGTAAATTTTCTACAAAACTATGATTTTCATCATTCAAAATATTTTTTTTTCATTGATGTGTAAGGTATTATAGCTTTTTTGGTCTTGCACGTCTATTCTCAAAAAAATTTAAAAATTCCATACGGAAGGGTTTCACAGCGTATCTTTAAAGACAATCATTAGTATGCAAGGCATAAATCTTCGGTTGTGTATCTACAATTAATTTCCACCGCGAATGTTCATTTTGAAGCGACTTTTTACACTTGAGTGATGCCAAAAAAAGAAAGAAAAAAATACAAAAAAGGCAACAAAAAATCGAATACAAAGAAAATGCAGTGTGAGCACCGCAAATAAGCCACATATTTTTTTCAACTTTTCCAAATTTTCATTTTCTTTTGCAACAATCAAAGTGTCTGCGTGGCTTTTGTTGCGCTACACGCACGAGTGTGAGTGCTCCTATTGAAATAATGCAACAGTATTGTTCGCAGCCGGGTCTTTCATACCACGCCGCATGCGGCAACAACACAAGCTCAGCTCGCAACTGTCATTGTCTGCCTGCAACAACTTAAATAAGCACCGTTAGTTGCTGCACGCAGCTGATTATATTCCTACACAATTACCGTAGTGCATCCGGGGTGAGGTGGTATGCTCACCCTTTTTGCATACCGCACACAATTGTGGCTTGCAAATCCTTTCTGCTGCACGCCTGGAATGCTGCTAAACATTTTTAGTTGCCCTTGTACGCTGAAGCTTGTGCATTTTTCTGCTTCTTCCCGGTCTTAACTCTCAACGCCTGCCTTTTGTTGCTGGTTTTTTGTTAAATTGCAACGATTTGTTAACCTGACATTGGCATTGAAAGCTGCGGCTGCGGATGTGGCTGCCTCCAGCTCCACTAAATTCCTTTTCCCAAAATTAGAGTTGAACTTTCGGTTGGAGTTGCGTTTTGACTTTTCGTTTTTTGCCTCCAGCACTCCCGTTTTGCTTTCTAGCTTTTACTTTTCTAATGCGGCGCTTTCATTGCTGCACATTTTAGTTGTTGCCTTTTGTGGGCATTGTTTTTTTTTCTGCCAGCGCTTGTGCGCTTTCGCCGCAAGTGGGCCGTAATGCATATAAATGCGTTTAATTCGCTGACATTAAACTGACAGCGCTGAAAGGATGAAGTATTTAGCGATTCTATTTAAGTTTGTCTGTGGAAATAATCAATGCTTTCGAGGAAAAATGAGCGAAATATTTCTTCCAATAGCAAAAGAGAAAATCTGTATTCAAAATCAGCTACTTAAAAGACTGGCTTTGTTCTTGGGGAAACGAAATTAAAGGAGACATTAAAATTTCCACACGATTTCACAAAACTCTGCAGGCTAGACTTCTCCTACCTACAAAAAGTAGTTTTTCATATTTTAACTCCTTTCATAATAAATCAGTTCCATTTCTCATATTTATATAATGTGAATTTGAAGAAACCAAGACGAAATATCTGCTGTCATCAAAAAAACAGTCGTCGCACTCGCGACTTGGCTCTTACGTCACTGTTTACAGTCATAACTTCGAAGCTGTAGATAATTTCCTCTACCTTGGAAGCAACATCAACACCAACAACAATGTCCGCCTGGAAATCCAAGGATAACTCTTGCGAACAGGTCCTGCGTTGGACTGAGAAAGAAATTAAGAAGTAAAGTCCTCTCTTGACGAACATATAACTCTATAAATCACTCATTCTTCTGAATATTTATGGTCATCTGCGCATTGGCTATGTCGAATACAGCAGACGATGGAACAATGAACTGTTCGAGATATTTGCCGACATTGACATAGATGATCGATACAAGAGACAGCGGCTGCGCTGTTGTCCGGATGAAAGAAAGCATTTCATTTTTCTTTGCTGGCGTAGACACCGCTTACGCGTTTATAGCCGAGTTAACAACAGCGCGCAAGTCATTTCTTCGTCTCGCTACGTGGCGCCAATTGGATATTCCAAGCGAAAGCAGTCCTTCTTCCCATTTGCTTTTCTTCCTTGGCCACGCCAGCAGCTGTACACTCTTATAAAATAATGTACCTGCTCGATTAAGTTCTGCAGCTCGAATTGATTTCTCCAGCAGCAGTTTGAAGAATTCGCACGGCAGGGAGTCGCTTTGTCTGAAACCTCGCTTGGTATCGAACGGCTCGAAGAGATTCTTCCCGATCCTGTCAGAGCTTTTGGTGTTGCTCAACGTCAGTTTACACAGCCGTATTAGTTTTGCGGGGATACCAATATTAGGATGGATTCATGTGTAGAAGTTCACGCAAGTGATTTCCTCACTCTGATCGCCATTCACTTGGGAGTGGCCAGTAACGATTCTTTTACATATGGCTCAAGCAGCTCACGATTTCCGGTCTTTGACCAAGTATCCTCTGGGTCTGGGCCTTAGAACATCCGTTTGAAGGCGAGTTAAAGTGAGAAGGCGAAACATCCCTTACATAGGATTGGGCTTGGGACCCGCCACGTAAGAAAACACTTCCAATGAAAAATAACATCCAACCTCGAATGAGAGACTCTCCTTTTGATGACGGCCGGCACTTTTTAGTTACCTGCTGAGTTTTTCCAGATCTTATTAAACAAGACTTAAATTTCTACAATGCTGTTTCGAAAGAATTCGATTTTTTCTAAGTTCTTTTTCAGGATAAAAAAACTAATACTTCAGTTCTGGTTTCCATCAGAGTTGCTCGATTTTTTATTTATTTTGGAAGATGAGGATTTTTTTCGAAATTCCCAATACTCTCAGTTGCATCTTTTGAGTTTTTTCTGATACTATCTAACCGGGATATGCGTTCCGGTAGTTTTGAAGGCAATTGTGGAAACTATCTATAAAAACTATATGAAAAACGTGAAGTCCGACCGTCATGCAAGCGCTCTTTCAACTCTCTAGCAGCTACTCATTGCCCAAAAAACAATTTGGAATCATTTTAAGAAGCTGTGTATAAATGAAGCTCGACGAGTGCCACAAGAGTTATTGCGAAAAATCCTCATGACCGAATATTTATTTATTAATTCCTGCTAGACGGCAGCAAAATAGATCTTTTATGGTTTTGAAACCTTTGATTTCTGGTGGTCGAAAGGGTGTTGCTTATGACAACATCAAACGAAAATCATTAGGGTCAAATCGCGGTGAGCTGGCGCAAACGTTGACCAAGTAAGGATGGTCAGAGAGATTTTGCTATGTATTCGGTGAGATTGGCAAGGAATATTCGAACGTGTACTTAAACAATTAGACCGTCTGAACTACGTCCGGAAGTGGCTAATAGGAGAGGTATGGTGTTCCATCCGAACAACGGTAGGCCGCACACATTGACAATGGACGCCAGAAACTCTGGGAGCTTAGTTGGGTTGGTTTTATGCAATCCAATAAAACCTTTCAAGGTGCAGAGCAAGTCCGTGACTAAGTTTAATATACATACATATGTACATTGGTAGCTTTATCCTGGATTAAGCTAGTACTTAATAGTTCGTAGAAGACAAATATTTGTACGCTCAGATTTTGAAGGCGACGTTTTGCAGAAAGCCGCTTATTGTATAGAGATGTGATAAGCTGAAAGCCGTTATCAGCCGTACTTGGCGAGAAGTTCGAGATCCATGACTGATGTCTTGGTTCGATATTTTACATTTGCCATAATACATAAACAGTCGTTTTTTAAAAGGTTGTATATTTTGAAGAGTTTCGAAAATAAATTTTTGTATCCATCGGATAATGTTCCTTTTCCCATAGTGCAGTATTGGACTCTAATCATGAGGACAGTTTGGATCAGCATTGTATAGTCTTGAAAAATTGTGTATTGCTTTCTTTTTCGAGAGTTATTTGTTGGATCATATTTTATGTTGTACTTCAGAATGTTGTGTTGAAAGGTTTTTTCGATTTTAATATTTTTATCTCAGAGATATGCTTAAATACTCGTAATTACATTCTTAACCGAAATTCGTAAACTTTGTTTTAGAATTATAGCGCTTTGACTATGGACTATGGTTGTGAAAAAGGTCCTAATTGTAAGCCTAACAAAGTTCAAACCTCTAGGAGGTGATTTTTGGTATATGCGCTCATGTCTCAAAACACTGTAGAACTGTTTGTTAAGGCTTGTATCTACATCTACCGTATTCTGTGGATCTTGCCTTAGTGAACTTTTCGAGATCGCAAACCGTAATAGCACGTTTAGCGACAATGAAAAGGAAATCGTTGAAACGGTGTTTATTGAAGTCATAAGAGTAAATATAGAACAAATCGAGAGTATTAAAAAATCACAGTCTAAAATGCATCTCTGTTTAAAATGATAGACTGTCTCGAAAAGTTAAGATATTTTTGTAATAAACACGACCATTAAAATTAAATATCCATGTGATTTATAACAGTAATATTAATGTATAAATATACCCACATACCCACACTACCCGGAATCACATTTCATTTTGAAGATTTCTCGCACCATTCGAAGTCTAACCTCACATATTGGACTAAACTTTGCGCTATGGCGACAAGCGCCTTGTTTCGACAAAGTTTAACCTTCGGCCAACCCACCGACTAAGCGTCGCACAGCAGTTTGTTTAATTAACTTTTGTTTGAACTTGTCGCATAAATCTCTTTCCAAAGCGATTTGACCTGCGTTGAAAGCATTGAGTGCGCTGGAAGACAAGTTGAAAGTAATGAAGGGCGACGAAAATCGACAAACATTTGCCATTTGAAGTCAAAACATGACAACAGCAAGCCAAACAAACACATACGGACATATTTATAGTGACAAAAACAGTTGTAGCAAATAATAGCGAATGTATTTAGGGGATGTGGCGCGACGTGTGGGCGGAGGGTTGGGAGGTTGGTAGGAGTAAAAGTTCCTGCCAAATAACTAGCAACGTAAAGAATTTTAACGAGTGCTGCGGTCAAATACAAACATTACCCATATAAAATATCTATGTGAGGAGTGTTGAGTGTAGTAGCTTGAGCTTGAGAGCGCAGTTGCGTTGAGACTGACAACCAAAGCGCTCAGTGGCGAGCAGTGCAGCGCACATTTGGTCAGCTGGCAGCCAAGCGACTCACTCATGCCTACATATTTAGGCAGTTGTTATTTCGTATCAAGCTGCCGCCCACACTTTCTTATGTGCGGCCGCCACCCACAGCGCGGCACCTTCGCCGCTCCACTCATCTTTGGGTAATCGCCAAACCGCAAAAACTCATTATGTGCACATTTTTCCAACATCCCGTCTACACACAACAAATAAAATAGCGAAAAGGTCCTGTGGCAGTAAATATTTGCAGGACATGACTGAAGGTTGTCGCACAAACGGTAGACAGCGTTGGTGGGAGATAGTTCTAGAGTGTGGGCGCAGGGTTGTTGGGTTGAGTAGCGGTGATGACAACAGGAAACCGGAAATAATGTACGAATTGTGCTAAACTATATTTTTATATGATTCTTGACATGCTTATGTGATGAAGTGGGGGCGTGAAGCACGTGTGATAATGCACATGAAATTAGTGAAGGTTCGCAATCAGTAAGTAAGCAATTTTGCCGCAATTTAACATAACTGAGTGGGGATTCGCAGAGATGTGGATATAAACCGGTGATTTACATGTGAGTTAGTGGTTTAATAAAATACTAAATAATTGAGGCTTACTTTTGACGTTCCGTCAGTGTGTCGCACTAATAATCCTTTTCGCCAGATGGGTCAAGTAGGTCTTCTCACAGTAAATAGTTTAATTTTAATTTCCACAAAGTTTACAGTACTTGAATCATGCCAAACTACTTTTGAGCTTTCAAAAATATCCCTAATACTCTCGGGAAGTATGCTCAATAGGGTGATTCAAAAAAAAATTTTTTTTTT
Source organism: Bactrocera correcta (assembly GCA_027475135.1). NCBI lineage: Eukaryota > Metazoa > Arthropoda > Insecta > Diptera > Tephritidae > Bactrocera > Bactrocera correcta. Next base: position 71,953,004 of record CM050326.1, read on the forward strand.
TGGTACTCGGAAAAATAGGTTCCTAGACATCTCTAAGAAAGCCTCTCCAAGCATGAGTTCTTAAATGTAACGGGAAGGTCCTCCTACATACAGTATTCTATTTTTTCTTATTATCAGATAAAAAAATTTATATTTCGCTTCGAACTACTTGAAAAAATATCTTGTTCCTTAGATTTTGTAGGAAATTGAATGCTCTACAAAAAAGGTCTCAACGATTTTTTCGTAAACCCAACCGTTTAAAAGATATTAATGGTTGAAGTTAGATTATTTTTGAGAATTTTTTTTATTTCTTATGAATTTTATAACTCAATGAAAAAAATTATTATGAAACGAAAAAAAAAAAAAAAAATTTTTTTTTGAATCACCCTAATGTTCAAGCTTCTATAAATAACCGTTAGCTGCTTTAGCTTAACTTAATTGGTTTCTTATTGCTGTTTAGGTACCAAACTACGTTTTTGTTTGAATTTCCACAATCCTAGAAGTGTGAATAATTACAGTTTAGCTTCTTCCAAAGACTAACTTAAGAATGACTTAGTAGGATTACTAAAACGTATACAACCTCTACTACCTCATATTTTTTTATTGAAAGCTGAGATTTCATAAGAATATTTGATTTGCAAATACATATGCTCTGGAGATAAGGTTACAGACGTGTGAAAAATGTATTAAAGGGGTATAGATTGGGGGCATGGTCGAGTTTCAATCGCTATAGCAAGTCATCATATTCGACGCAAAAATGTTACAGTACGAGTATAAGTATCAGTTGAGTGTCTGCATCAAACGTCCCTAACTTTCATGATACTTAGTTGAGTGTCTCCATCAAACATCCCTAACTTTCCTCATTTCTGACATTAATTTTTTAAGAAAAACTCGCAGAAACCAAAATCCAAATATTGAAAAAAGCGCTTGATTATTGATAAAAGACCTGGAAAAGCTGAACTTTCATAGATTTGTTGACCAAGAGCTTGTAAGCTCAGAAAACTGAGCTTTCACAGATCTCAGAGAAAACTTTTGGAGTCAGCTTAGAGTTGGGTTATTCTTGGGTTGGGAGAAAAATGAGATTATCAGCCTTAACTCAGTTATTATGTTGATGACCATACCCGCTAGCCATATCTCATAACTAGCTTTAATTCACTTACGCAGCGTTTTTAGATAGAGAACATGTGTTGTAATCATTCAAAACAATCGCGGCAAGAGATTAACCCACATAAATTCATTATGTTGTTGACTTTATGGTGGAAGAACTTGCAACGACCTTTTAATAGATTTTAGTGACAATTTTTGGTACGACCTCTCTGCCAATGGGGACCATCATCAGTGGCGGATTAAATATTTTGCCGCCCTAAGATGAAATTTTATTTCTTTGAGTTCGTTCACATTATTAAGATATAACATTTATTTCATAAAAGTATAATTATTAAACAATACAAACAAATATGTATTAACAACATAAATAACAGTCAGTTTTCTTAAACTATAATGTATAACTTAATTTTTAAATATCTTCTTTCTGGCTTTCGTCTGAGCAAAATCATCAATTATGTCGTTGTAATCAATTTCTGGAAATAGTTGGGCTTCAATTGACAGTAGTGCTAAAGCATTGAGTCTCTCTTGGCCCATCATTGCGCGTAAATACGTTTTGACTCTTTTCAAGGTGGAAAAAGATCTTTCTCCAGAACAGTTCGTAGCTGGAATACTCAAAAAAATACGTAAAGCAATGTCTATATTTGGATAGACATCTTGAAGATTTTGAGAATGCAAAAAATTGTATATTCCTTGCGCGGAACGTATATCTTTTGTGTTCATTAGAGAATCTTTGAGTTGACGGTGCAAATGAATACATTCATTCGAAGTATCTTTCAAATTATCAGAATACTTAGTAACTAATTCATCTGCGCGAATTTTTAATTCATTGGTATCTATTTCATATATATTGCCAAAAAAATTAAATTTTTCGTAAAGATTATGGTAAGCACTTTTACGTCCGGCACACTTAAAGTTTCCCCGGGCTTCGCGGGCCTAGACTGTAATCCATCACTGACCATCATTCATCAAGATGTTGATAAAATCGCGTAGAAACCGTTCGAGTTTAGTCTACACCAAAAGAGGAGACATTTTCTGGAAGGGTGCTGGAAGGGTTGGGTTTCTTATGAAATAAAAATTCATACAATTTCTAAAAATAGATATGGCGTTATATAATTTGTGCTTCATAGTTTCTATTCTTCCACTAGATGAAAATATTATGAATTTGCAGCCAAGAACCCATAATATGAATCAAAAGAACTCAGCTCTTCAAATAAAAAGTCTGCATACAAATCCTTACTCCCAAGTATGTGTATTTCCTGGCATTTTCTTAGCTAAAGAGCATGTTCCTCTATTTTCTATTTGATTGACGCTGATTGCCTCTATATGCTTTTTTATTATAAAAATTATTTTCTTTTATTATATAATTTCACGAGGTTAGGTTCAGTACTTGTATCGCTCTGAAATGCCTATAAGAAGGCTGTAGACACAAATCCTCAAGTTTATTTGAGTGTGTCTGCCGACATTTCACAGCATCTTATAGTTTTATTATCTTCGTGCTTCTTAACTTCGTTTGCACACTTAAGGGTTGCCAGCTTATTAAAATGATATGTCTTTAGAGCTTAGTTTGTATTTCATTTTTAGTTATGAGCTAGTTTTTTTGTGGTTTAAAAGTGGTTATTCTAGCAAAAATAATAAACTACCAAGATATATAATACTCTTTAGTGGATACCACATTTTATTAGAGCTAATACAATCTCAATCTCAAGTATTTCTACTAGTAAGAGTCAGTAAAGTTGTTGAGAGTTTTAGTTTGAAAAAGATATTGAACATTCAACATCTTCTGCTATCTATTCATCAGTCCAAAAGCATACATACTCTTATATCTTTACTAGAAACGGGCATCAAGGAAAGTATGTAATAAGCATTCTCCAAATCGAACTTTAGCGAGGAGAGAGTGGGTATTCCAAAAAAATGCTTGAACTTTAATCAATATCCAATGGAACTGATTAGTTTTCTCCGCACAAAATCTATTCCTCAAACGTTTCTTTATGATAATCTTGTGTTAGACATTTTATGGAGTAAGATCTCGAGTTTAAGTGGGCTTAGTTAATAATGCATTTACTCTTTCGTTGAAACGTAATTTCGATTTTGAGACCTTACGAGTATTATTAAGTCAAAAGTAGTGTTAAAAAGTGGAAAATAAGAAAACCTTGAGTTATGACTTGGTTTCATTCCTTCTTTGCAAACTATATAGTTGCTATATCAGGCTCCTACGAGGGGTGCTATCTACATTTCTGGCCTAATGATGAAAATAAGCATATTTATCAACGAAAATGGTTTCTTTGTTTTTTTTTTTCGTTGGATTTGGCTCGTCTTGGAAAACCCACACGGTCGATTGCTGTTTTGTTTCGGGCTCATACGCATAGATCCATGATTCGTCACTTGTGACGATCTTATAAACGTTTTTTGAAGCACCGCGATCGTATTTTTTCAGCATTTCTTTACACCAATCCACACGAGCCTTTTTTTGAGCGATTGTCAAATTGAGAACGAGAACAAACCTTTTTTACGGCCAGGTGTTCATGCAATATCGAATGTATGCTGGTGGGAGAAATGCATAGGCATGCCTCTATCTGAAGGTATGTTACATGACGTTCTTGCATTATCAGTTCACATACGGCATCGATGTTTTCTGGCACAACGGCTGTTTTTGGACGACCTTCACGGAATTCGTCTTTGAGCGAGCATCGGCCACGATTGAATTCGTTGTACCAGTTTTTCACAGTGCTATAGGATGGTGCTTCATAGCCATACAAAGATTTTAGTTCATCGATGCGCTATTGTCGTGATAATCCACGACGAAAGTTGTGAAAAATGATCGCACGAAAATGTTCACGAGTTAATTGCATTTTTTGGCCGAGATGAATTTTTTAATTCCCTGTAAATAAAACAATTCCCGATTAAATAACAAAACGTTCTGAGTGATGTTATGCTAAAAAATGTCAAACTTTCCACTGGAAATGTCAGATTGCACCTGGCGGCCTAGTCCAGAAATATATATAGCAACCTATGTAAAGACCAGTTCCGTCATCCAAGCGGTAAACAAAAATCAATAAATAAAAGTCAACCCATTTCTAGTTGCAGTTGCTTAGCGAAGTAATAGGTCATCAGCAGATGCACTGTTTTTTGAAATCTCTAAAGTCTTCCTTCTTATAAAACTTAATATAAGGGTTATATATATTTCTTAACAAAAGTTTGATCGTACTTTGGCGTTTACATTTCTGGAAGCTGAAGATTTTAGATATTTTCATAAGATTTTGCTGATCAAAAAACATTCTGTTGGATTGAAAAAAAAACCCTTTATACTCGTACATCGATCGCTTCTTTGGGCATTCGAATTTGTGACCTACTGTTATTGTTGTAAGAGGGGGTTGTTAGACGAATGGATTCACTGGCAATGCAAAGAGATGGCTGGAGTCATGCGAGAACCCTTTGCACACAGGACATTTACTTGGTATGTCGCATACGATTATGGATAAATAAAAATTTAAACTGGTACAGTATTCAGAACTAACGATTCACTCTAGATTCTCGGTCGGAACTCGAGGTCTTCGTCTGCTATGGCGGGTGGTTTGATCTCAAGTACGTCATTCTCTGTAAGGGAGCCGATGAAGGTGCAGATTACTCTACTGTGAATGGCGGTCAATGCGTGTCTAAAGTTTATTGCGTCCTTGAACGATCAGGCTTATTTGTTGATGTCGTCGTCGGAAGCAATAACCTATAGCTGCTTTTAGGAAGGGGCTCCGGTTCAAGCAGACGATTGCAGCGATGGTTTCTGCGAAATTATTTCAGCAGAAACTACCTGTAGAGGAATGCATTGTATTGGTTGACCGGAATTATTCGACTGAAGACGTCTAGAGCATGGTATGGAAAGCTGTATTTTGACATGTCTCAAACTTCTTCGTCAGCATTTCCCTACATCCAGGCAACCATTTCGGTAGTATAGTGTAGTATACTTGACATCTGATTGGCCGATTTTCTTTTATGTCATAAACAAAGTTTTCTTGTCTTTCCATGGGAACTGTTGGCTAGCGAATTGAGTAATATGTTGCGGCTCTGTATTTTGGCATTATGATGAGAGAAAAAGCACAGGCTGTCATGTGGTGTGAATTTTAACGGCGAATAAATCCGCTTGCAAAGAAATTTATTTTTTTACTGAACTATGTAACTGCTGGCAACCTTGTTTTCTTGCTTCCTGCGACTTTGATTATGATTATTGCCTATTTCTTATTATGATTATTGTTTCCATTTCATGTGGCATATAATTTTATGAAAAATCGCATAGAGAATGGTTATTCGCAATCGTCTTCGCACATTTACTTGTTATTTATAGTCGAAGGACATGGAAAATGTGGGTTTGAGGTGGCAATAAGATTAGAGGGAATGAGTGTTTGGTAAGTTAAAGAAGAATGCTGACCGAATCTTAAGCAAATAAAGCAAGAAATGTGTCTAAGTATATATGTGGATATTTCTGTCTGTAAGTCTTTTATGAAGCGAGTGAAATCCTGTGACCGCAAGGGGCCACATTGGAAAAAGAACTTTTCTCGAGAAAAAACTTTTTTGCTCTTTTTTATAAACATTACATTTTCTTTTGTTCATTTTCTAATTGCGCTTTTGTAGTAATTTCGCTCTCTTCAATCTTTTTTACAGGCGCGACAAGGCCGCAGCAAATGGCGAACCTTTCACCGAGCCGCCACCGCGTCTACGCGGCCAAAGCGCTTACTTAGCGGTAAGTACGGGATTTTTTCATTATTTTCTCAGCTAAACAGATACTTCAAAATTATTTGCACTTTTTTACACACATTTTAGCAGCACAATTTCCAGCAGCCGTTTACCGTTGTACGCTTGCTGGCATTTTAATTTTGATTTTAGCTCAAAGCTACTTTTCGTATGTATGTATGTATGTGCCTGGGGGCAGTTGTTGGTAGTGTCACGGCCACATGCCGTTAAATGCTTTTAAGCTTTTAAATGCGCTGCGTCCACATGCCACATTTGCCATGCAACATGTCCACTACGCCAACTCACACGCCTGCCACTTTATGGCTTTGTCACTTTGCCACTTTGCCACTTTCGCACATTTCGCGCTCATTTCCACTTTCTTGAAACTTCATCGTTTCATTGTCATCTTCACTGCTCCGCCGCGTCTTGCCACACCTTAACAGCCTGTTGTTCCTGCAATTTCCACTTAGTTGCGCACAATGCTGTTGCATGCCACTTCGTGCCACTGAAGTAATTTCCTGGCAGCCGGTTTTCTTACTCCATTATTTGCCTGTTACTTATTTAAAGTTTATGGCGTTGGCTCGGGCCACCAGCTGCCAGCCAGCCAACCGACCGCCGCCGCGTTGAAAGCATCCTTTTGTGGCATCATTGCGCTTTATTGTTGTCGTTCATAATAATATTCGCAACTTTTGAATGTGTCGTCTGTCTGTGCGATGAGTTAAGTGTCTCATCATTATGTTGCGCTGGCTTTAAGAAATTTAATTCATTATTTATAACGTGGAATATTTAATGGTGTCCATAATCACATGACTTGGGACTTACATAATTGCTATAGATAATATTATATAACATATATTTTCGTTACGCTCTGCGGATACATGGAAGTATTTAAGGCTCGTCCTAATCAGAAAGCTTTCATGGAAATCTAATATCGAAGGGAGAGCAAAGAAGGAATTGATTGTCTTGTACTACTGAGCTGTGGCAAAGATGTGGTCTTTCAAGAAAGTGGTCCTCTAACTCTGCCACACCATAGTCAATCCTATTATGTCCTATGGCTAATTTCTGTGGTGGATGAGGCTTAGAAAGATAATATTTGCATATAGTGCCCATAACATATATCGTCAAAAGGTGTATGGTCGCCAAAGTTGCTATCACACTCGGAGAATCCGGGTTTTCAAATGAACACATGTCTGAACCCACGAAAATCCTCACAATCTTTGACTTCATACCGGTTCTTTTGGGTCATGGAGTCGCCAAACGAAACACTGGCAGGAATTTCTCTGCCCACATACATTTAAAGCCGTTGAAGGAAAGAGGCAGTGACGGATGGTTTAAAGCTTGGGGGAAACCCTTAAACTCATTAACCGGACGTTCAGATCTGGTTAAGGAATGCGCAACCTTTATCAATGGCATCGGGTAAATTTTTCATAACACTAGTAGGCGTGACAGGCCACAGCGGTATCACAGGCATCTGCAGGAGTGATGAGCTGGCAAGGAACTGTACGCTAGCCCCATTGACAGTGGAATGGGAACGAATCAATGCTCCTTCTCTTCATGTGATCTATTACTGAATTCTGATTTACGCGGGTACTTGGCCTGAGTTGGGCTACCAATAGTTTATGCGCCGTCTTAAGATCCTTTTGGCCCAAAATTGAGCGGAAGAGATCCAGTCAGCACTTTGCTCTCAGTAAGGCTAGCCTCTCCTTAGTTGTAGGAACTATTGCCCTATGAGTTTCCAAGTTCAATATGCTTAGTTGGAAAGCTCTGCTAACATACTGATGTATGAGTTGCTTGCGGCCGAAGGTTTTATACATTTTCTCTTTATGGGCATGGGCCCTATGAGTTTCCAAGCTCAATATGCTTAGTTGCAAAGCTCCACTAGCATAATAAGGTCAGAATTGCGAACGCCTACGGCGTCTTTTTCTAAAATATCCTCTTTATGGGCATATAACAAAGCATTATCAATATTACTGGTTCAGTTTTCTATCCCACTTTAACTACCTAACAGGGGAAACTGCACTTTAATCATTTCTTATTCGATTCCCCAACTTCACAATTTTTTCACCAAATAACGGTTCTATAAGCTACTTATTTACGTGTGACCTTGTTAAGAGGATGACCAGACAAACAAGGTGTTAAAACAGTAGAATGTATTTATGAATCCAACACTATTGTTGTGGACTGAAAAAACTGCTTTCTGTGAAATTTGTGTGAAAATATTATTTCAAGAAGCATCGAAAACTGCAACTAGTTCTGAGAAAATTGCACACTAATTTTGCATTTACTGTTCTAATATTACTCTCTTAGAGTCTGCTTAGCGAGAGCAAGCGATACCGTTTCCACGGCGGTCGGTATTTATGGTATTGTTACTTATCAGTACCTAACATAGGCTTGGAGGACAACTTCTAGTCCAGGAGAACATTTTTTCACATCAAAAATTTTCTTAAAATGCATTAAGGACATTACTTAGATACAAATGAGAGGTGCGGCTCGGTCAAACATGTTGCTAACACTTATACTTACATTTATACTTATACTGTATATATACGAAATTCTAGTTCAATCTAAACTTGCTCCCTCTCTCTTTCATAAATGAGCAATTCAAATAATGCAGATCCATTATATTTAAACAGCATTATTTTCGACAAGAAGCCTTGCACTAAAAACATAATTACTTCCTTTGCAAAAACGCTAAAAAATAAGTGCCAAAATGAGCTCACATTAGTCCGCAATAAAAGCAAAAAGGCTACTCGCGCTAATGTGCCAGGATATGAAAACAATTGTGGCAAAGGGAGAGAGAATTTAGGTTGAGCAAGATAAGTAGCTTTAAATGTCTTCTTTTGAATAGGTAAATAGACACACTTTCCTTTGCGAACTGGCGCGCTTAGAGAAAGGCAATGTGTGGGAGGGAAATTTTGTGCTTTCTGATGCGCCGCATGTCGTCATTGCGGGGATATTTGTAGTAAAGGAGTGTAAGAAGATTGCGATTATCTCACTATGAGCTTACTAGTGTACAACTACTCATGGCGGTCATTTAAAATATTTTGTGCTAACACCCACCTCCAGAGCTCGCTGCCATCTTGCCACTAATGGAATTTCAGCATTGCCTGGCGCTCTTTGACTCCTCTCGCTGCTTTTATTTGATGAGCCAACGCCGCTGAAAGGGCAAGTGATTTGCGGAAGGCACGCACTAACGGTAATATTATACTGATTATCATACTTATTGTTTGTGTTATTAGCGCACAGTGGGGCGAGCTTGGTGATCAAGCGCAGTAGAGTAGAAAGATAAGAGAGTTGTGGTATAAAAGAGAGTTGTTTGTGGACAGAATAATATGTTAGTTCGCGAAGTTTTAAAGGAGTATAAAGCTTTGTTTGCGATTACTATAAAAGTTTCACAGTTAGTTTTGTTTATGGCGTGACATGTGGCGATCTCTTAACATTCTTGAAAGGCACAATTTTAGCATTGAATGACTGGGAGTCGAACTGAAATCAAGCTCTGGTGCTTTTATTTGGAGATATAATTTGAGAAGAACCATTTAATAGAAAGAAGAAAACCGACGACGCTCCTTGATGTAGTGGTTATAATTTACCATCTCCTGGTGTTATGTGTTCACTGCCATTCAGCAAACTGGAGATGTGTTTCTTCCATAATTTCAATATGCTCTGGGCATCAGTCACTAGATCACCTCTGGGGGTTATAGAAGTGTATGTTCGGAATTTGATACCTTTTTTAAGTCGCCGCATGTTTTCGTAGAATTTACGAGTAATGCCCTTGTCGGCCAGCTTGTCAAGCTCTTCGTACTTTCGCATTTCGGCCCATCTATCATCCCGCACGTGTTGTAGCGGAGTGTAACGTTAGCTAGGAAGGCAATCTGCAGACAGGGAATCTAGAATAGTTAACCATGTTTCCGGCCCCGGTGAAGCCGATCAACTTCAACCCATTTAGTGAGGCTGAAATTTCCAAGCGTTGTGCCGAAGATTCCTTCTTTGGCCACGTTAGGGTTAAGGTCGCCAAGCACGATTTTTATGTCGTGCGGGGGAGTTTGAGATCTTTGAGTACATTGTCTTCATCAGCTGGGTAGAGGATGCCTTTCCAATTAAGGGAGCGAACATTCCAGGTGCATGCCCTCAATCTTAATTCTTAATACGTTTGCAGTGGTTGTCATCAAAAAGAGGAACTCTTATCTGAGGCTGTTTTCTTCCTTTCATTGGGGGTGTCTTTAATATGGCGGGTCCCAAACCCAGCGCACAACCCTGGGATGAGATTGGTCGCCTTTTTACTTCAGCTTACCTTCAAATAAATATTTATTGGCCACCCAGAGTATACTTGGCCTAAACCCGGAAGTCGTGGGCTGCTTGAGCCATACGTAAAACAAAAATTTCTGGCAATTCCCAAGTGAATGGTGCGCAGAGAGCTTACCTAACTCGCGTGAACTACACATGGCGCCATCCTCCAACTAGGCCGATACAAGACTACTATAACATAAAGCTGTCATACGAACTGAACGATCGGATTCAAGTGCTTGCATGGCAAAATTTTTCATTTGAGCAGATATCTTCACCAAGTTATCATAGGTTATTGTCCAAGGAAGTGAAATCTTCGAAGAAATTGTTCAGATAGCATATAGCTGCCATACAAAGTGAACTATCAAATCCAGGTTGTGATACTATTAGTCCCACTGTACCTCAGTCCCTAAGACAGAATGCGAAGATTAACAGTCATTAGTTATGCGGAGAGGAAATAGTAGTATACCAAGTACTTACATACCTTGGTATTTACAAATGTATGTATATTTATATGCTTAAATAAATGTGTTTGATGCGCTAACAGCGACCCCACGCAGTTGACGCGCATTAAATTGTGTGTTTAATCCAGTGGAAACATCATTACGAGCACCTGTCTAATTGCGCTAATCACCTGAGCTACGCACATAGCATAAACGTGAGGTGACGCAAGTAAACAACAAGAAATTGGCAAGCACATACACATATACCTTTGGTATCCATACATAAACATTGTGCTTTGTTATTAATGCTTTTGATGTCTTGCTAAATTATTAGGAGAAAGCAATTGCTACGCGGCGGAAGCTGTTAATCTTGATACCAAAAAAACATATCCGCCACTTTGGCAGTCCAGCTTCCTGGCCATTGTCCTCACAGCGCAATTATGCTAATGTTTATGGTTGGCTTTAAAGCATACTTAATATCATTTTTCATCTGCTGTGTGTGTTGTTGTTGTGTTTGTTATAAAATTCGACGCGCTAAAATGCTAATTTTTATGACGAAAGTCATTGTGTGTATGCATGTGTGTGTGCTATTCTTGTTCATTCATATTTTAATGCGTTGAAAACTAGCACGGCATCACTCTGCTGCCTAAAAGTATGCTACATTATTTTATATTATTCGGTTACTAAAGCAACTGATGTTTCGTGGAGTGTCTTGAGGAGTTTGCGCTGAGTTGCCTTACAAGAAGCAACGTATTTACATATATATGTATGTATGTACAGGGAATATCATTTTGTATGTATGATACATAAATATTTATATGTGTCTTGGTCTACGAAAAGGGGATTTTTTAAATTTTTTTTTCAATTTATTTATTTTCATTTTTATTTATTTTTTTGACACCTAAGCCCCCTTTTCGTAGGTCAGGTCACATATATGTAGTATTTATGTATATAATAATATACATATGTGTATCTACATATATGATTTCAAATGCAACTGTTACTGTGTTTTGGTAATCAGTTCAATACATTTAGAGTCTATCAGCTTTCATTATATGAAAGAATTTTCTCTTTTGGCGCAATACTTTCAGAAAAGTTTTAATTTTAATAATTTCACTTTTAGCCAAGTGACAAAAACTATTTTTATTTTATTTCTTCCCAATTTATACCAGTCTATTTTATTTATACCAGTTTCTCTAAGGCTTGAAGCTTGTTTTGAAGTGAGATAAGTGCCTTCTATTAAAATCTACTTTAGACCAGTTTAATTTATTTATACCAGTTGGTTGATGAGCCTTAAGTACCTTAAAGTTGTTATAAATTATTATAACCGTTTGCTATACGGTTCCTCTTTGACTATATCAGCCTGCCTGTGAATGGTATAACACTTTTTTTATTTATACCAGTTGTGTAGACGAATAGTGAAGAATATAAATAATAAAATTACTAATTTGAAGTGTGATTACCGACTTTTAATAAAATTTCTATGGCTGTGGGAGTTTATTGTATTTATGCCAGCTAATTGATCGAATCGCTCAGGGTTATAGACTAGCTAATAGCTAATAGTTAATATAACTTGCTGTAACTGTGTGCTATTCCGCCTTTCTTTGACCAAGACAGCATATTTCATTTAGACCAGTGAATTTTATACCAGTTTTTTTCGATTATCCAAGACTTGTAGACTACTAAGTAACTATTTTGAAGTGATCAGTCTATTTAATAAATTTGGAGGATACCAACCAACTTTTTTAGCACCAAAATTTATTTTTACTTTATGCCAATTTAATTGGTTTATACCAATCTTAAATCAACTGATTTAGATCAGCTGGTTGTTTGAAGCATTAAACCTTGTAGTGTGACTTGCAGATATTTTTAAGAGTTGCTGTTATATATTTTTTCTCAATTTAACTTATTATAGTCAATATTGCTCTCAAATTATCGAATATCTTTAGATATAATTTCTTTCCTACATAACTCAAGTTCTCGGGAAATCTGTCAAAGTTTAAGTAAATATACGTAGTGGGGACTGAAGTATCTCCCCAAAGGTATCATCTGTATTCTAATTAACATCAAAGTGTACGATAAAACAAGTAGGAGTGAGTAAATTCGTGTGAAATTGAATTCTAAATATTTTTAAACTATAAAAACTTAATATTTTAGAAAGGTTAATACGATACAGATGCCTCTCAAGTTAGTCGATCATATGGGGATCAGTTTATCTTTATATGTGGGCCAACAGAATGGGGATTCGGAAACATTTCTTATAACTATGCTGGCTAAACTGGCTTATGTCTCCTTTATTCATATTTCGGGAAATCCATCCTCTGCACAGGCAATCGGCTTAAAGCTATGTTCCCAGTAGCCTTGTAGCCGAGTTCCAGGAGCTTTTCTAAAAGCGGAATCGTGGTAAAGTACCGATCAAAATAGAGAAAACTCTCTTTCGGCAAATGTTTTGTCAATCTGATGACAATAGACGGTCCAACTCCCGAGCCAGTGTCAGAAAAAGTTCCTGCTCCTTGGAATATTTCGACGACGAGCCCGCTGGAAGTCGCAACGAAACAAGGTTCTTAAGACCTACAGGTCTCGGTTTATTTTTAACGTATTGCCGGATGGACACCTTTCCTCTAAATGGCATCATTTGCTCATCAATCGAGTATTCCGTAATTTCTTTTGCTAGTGCTTGGCATCGAGATCTAACGCAGTCTATAACCGGCTGAATCTTAAACAGTTTATTTGTCGGAGGCTTTAGAGTATCAACAAAGTGGAGGCTGTTTCTTAATGTAAAGAATTTATCTCTGGTCATCGCGTTTTTCATTTGTGCTAATCCGAAGCCTTCCGACCAATACATCCGGACTCTGGGGTAAGCTATGCAACCCATTATGATATGGAGTCCATAAAGATTTTGAATATCAGCAGCAGTAGCATTGAGGACACATCCATGCTGAGATCAGTGACACTTATTCGTGAAAAACGCGGCGTTTTGAAAATGATCTTCAGGAAAATATTTCTGAAAATACTCCATGGGTGTACCAACTAAAATATTTCCTTGATGACTTTTTTGTTGCGCGGGCATCGAGTCAACAAAACCGACGCTCTTCCAGACTTCATCCCGAGCAGATACGCTTGTATTTACATGACTTACAGCTGGGTCTTGATTGGCTGATAGTAAAATTTCATCTTCCGAAAAAGTTTCATTACAAACCAACCTGGATGAACCGCCCATTTGCCTATTTGGTGGTTCTCAGAACGCATCATCATTTGAGTCATCAGAACTAAAGTCAGCATCGGAATTTTCAAAGATTTGGGGAACTTGAAGCACGTCCTCATCTAGATTTATATGGAAATGACCTGGAATAACACGATGGAGCGGGTAAATGAAAATGCGAGGTCAAAGCCTGAAGCGCACAATTGTGTATTGAAGGTCTGAAAGGGATAGCGAGGTATTCTAAACCAATTTTACCTTAAATAGGTATTTATGAATACTTGAATATTATATTGATGGTTTGATTGAAAATTACAGTTCCTCCTATCGAAATCTAAACTGCACTCACCAATCTTGAGTACACCAACAATGTTGATTAATATTACCGCCAGTCGTTCACCTTTTGAGTATTGATTGTTCAACAGTGACGTGAGAGCAAATTCGCGATTTTGTCTTGCTCTCGTTCACTACCAAACCCATTTGCTTCGCTTCTTTGTCCAATCTGGAGCAAACAGAACTAACGATACGGTTGTTATGGCTAATGATCTTAATTTCGGCTTTACTTCTATATTCAGATCTGCAGCTCGAATTATTTCCCGCACGAGTAGATTGAAAAGGTCGCTGATAGGGAGTCGCCTTGTCTGAAACATCGTTTGGTATCGAACGGTTCGGGGAGGTCATTCTTTTACACAGCCGTATTATGTTTGCGGGGAAATTCAGACAACGCGGCATAAAGGCAGCTCCTTTCGTGTTGTTTGCAGGGTTTTTTCCAAGACTTGGGGCATGGTTAATATATGGTCAGTTGTTGATTTTCCAGGCCTAAAGCCACACTGAAATGGTCCAATCAGTTTGTTGACGGTGGGCTTTAATCTTTTACACAGAACGCTCGTTAGAACCTTATATGCGACGTTGAGGAGGTTATTTTGTAGAGGACCAAATTTCGTTTGAAGAACAGTAAGCCATCTAATGAATGGTTTCAGGTCACTAGTGGAGCTACGATATTTGGATTCGAATTTCTTTTTTCGATTTTGAAAAGTTAGATTTTCAAATATTCAAATCAGCTTGTGTCTTGTAGTAACTGAGATCATAAACATTAAGTACTTACTATAGATCCATTCATCCATCCATTGCCAAGAAGTCGACATAAAAATTAAATGTTTATTTTATAAAAAATGGGACCAAAATTTAAGGTAGGTAGACGAACACATGAAACCGAAACCAGTCTCTGGAGGAACACTTATTTTCAACACAAAATTCTCAAGAAACTTGGGTGTGATGCCACTAAAAGCTTTTACTAATCAAGCATATAATCGGTCCATGCAACAATGAAAACTAATCGTTTCGAAAATGCCATTAAGATAAGCCAATAGGCTGGCTCGAAGGCTAGGCAAGTCGCATTGAGCAATTATTGCACCTTCAGCGCCAGCATTACGCATGCAACAATGCAA
The DNA here is from genome assembly GCA_027475135.1 of Bactrocera correcta. Taxonomy (NCBI): domain Eukaryota; kingdom Metazoa; phylum Arthropoda; class Insecta; order Diptera; family Tephritidae; genus Bactrocera; species Bactrocera correcta. The sequence goes on from CM050326.1 coordinate 71,968,183, forward strand.
CACAAGGAGTGCAGAGTCTGCAATTCAAGTGGCACTTGCGCAAATCTCACTGACAGACAAACATATTGTATGCACATATGCAACAACAATTGGTTGTGTGCCCGTTTTTATTGACACTGCCTGCATAACAGTCGCAGCGAAGGCAATTTTGTGGCAAGTTGCGCGCGCTTAGTCAGTAGTTACTTGCGCCGAGCTTTCAAAACAGCTTGAGGTTATTCTAAAAAGAATCATATTCATAAACGTTGCAGTGGCAACTACGTGCTGCATGAATGCAACAACAACGACAGCAATAAATACAACAAGAACACTCAAACACAACACAAACTGCATGTGCGATTAGCAACAGTGAAATGCATTTGCTGCCTCGCTTGCTGTTGCATGCCACTCGCTGTTGTTGTTGGCTTGTGTTGTTGCTATGCGTTTGGCCAATGCATATTTGCAATTTAGACAAATGCTGTGTGCACTCATAAATTTATTAGCATGTTTGCTGTGTGTAAAAAAAACAACAACAACGAAGTGAAAATAAAAATTAAGCCACCAACCAATCGACGGCGCTGCAGCAACGACTGCCAATTTGAAAATCAACAACTCTTGGTGCACCCCTATGGTTGTTGTTCTTATTTTGTGATACGTTGCTGACAGCCGTTGCAGCTGTGGGAAGCGGCGGACGCGTTGACATGGCTACGCTGTTGCACATGCACACATGTTGCATGCAACAAAGCGCGCTATGCGGCAGCCATCAAGCATCGGCTACGTCAGCAGCGCAGTAATGCACAAACAAGCTGTAGTTAGTCAACAGTAGGCGATATTTGCGGCAAATAACAGCAACATGTTGCAACCAAATAAAAGTAATTGAAGGAGGAAGCAATGGCGGCTGGGAGTCAAGTGGCTGTTGGTGTACAGTGTGTAGGTATTTTGTATATTGTTTCTGTTGTAATATTTATTATTCGTATGGTATTGATAATGGAATTGGTATTGGTAATGGTATTGGTATTAGTAATGGTACTTGTATAGTTTTCGGTAATGGTACTATTATAAGCTAATGATTTTAGTGTTGATAATAATACTGTTTTGTACGTATTGCTGGTTTTAGTATTGGTAATGGTACTGGGTTTGGTAATGGTACTTATATTGATGGTAACTTGTATTGATTATTGTTTAGTGATTTTAGTAATGATAATAATACTGATTTTGTAAATATTGATGGTCTTAGTACTGGTAATGGTAATGGCATCAGTCTTGGTAATGGTACTTAAATTGATTGTGCCTGTATTGATTTCGCTAATATTGGTTAAAGATTTTTGTAGTGATAAAAGTACTTATTTTGTGAATTTTTCTGATTTTATTTTATAGTATTGGTAATGGTAATGGTATCAGTCTTGATTTTAGATAAGTCATTGATATATATATACTTTGTATAAATTTTTTATCATTTAGTATTTATTATTTACAATGGTAATGATACTGGTATTTAAGTTTGGTAATGGCACTTGTATTGGTTTTTGGTAATGGTATTGTTATGGGTTAATAGTTATGGGTTGATAATGTTAATGGTACATGTATTGGTTTCAGTAATGCTACTTATAATGATTCATTTTAGTATTGGTAATGGTAATGCTAATGATACCAGTCTTGGTTTTAGATAAGATATTGATAAATATACTTTGTATAATTCTCTTGTTTGTGATTATCAATATGTAATGATACTGGTATTGATTTTTGGTAATGGTACTGTTATCGAGTAATGTTTGTGGTATTGGTGATAATACTAATTATGTTAATGGTGCTTAGAGTTACTGGTGTTAGTATTGATAATGGTTTTGGCATTGGTAATTTTAGTGGTAATTATACTGGATATGGTACTTGTATTGATTTCTAATGGCTCTTGAATTACTTTTTGATAATGTTATTGTTATTGGTTAATAGTTATGTTATTGATAATAATACTGGTTTATATTCTTGCTATTTAGAGGTACTTGTGTTAGTACTGGTAATGATTTGGGTATTGGTAATTTTATTGGTAATGCTATTGGTTAATTACTAGTTATTATACAGGGTTTATAAGTGTTATAGGTAATTATATTTGCAATGAGTTTGTTATTGTAAGTTGTATTGCTGTCGGTATTTGTATTGGTAATGGTATTTTTCTTGGTATTTTTACACTGATTGGTAATGAAAGTTGTACTGAAGCTAGCATTATCAATATTCATAACACATGTATTATTACAATAATTAGTATTAACTCACATTATATAATAACGTTCTCAATATCTTAGATTCGTCGGTAATGGTAATGGTGTTCGAAATATGATTGATATTGGCATTAATGTTATTGATTAAAATATTTATAATAATAATACTGTAGTTGGTAATGATAATGATAATGATTACTTTATTGATTATTGGTAATGGTAACGGTGCTTGATTATTTTATTTTTATAATCAACTTTAAACCGAAATTATTTTCTAAAATTTAAGTATCAATAGTAGAGGTGGGCGCGGGCCTGTATTTTGAGGCCCGGGCGCGCACGAAAACAAACTCTTTTTTGAGAGGCCCGGCCCGGCCGAACACGAAACTTTTTCACCATGGCCCGGGCCCGGCCCGGCCCGGCACGAAACTTACACATATAAGGAAATTTAAAAGACATGAAATTTATACATATGTATGTATATATATAAGTCCACATTTATTAAGGTATATTAAATATTGTTATGTATTAAAAAAAAAAACGAACTAAGTCATATTTTTATTTAAAAATAAAATTTTTTCTAAATTTGTGCTTTTTAGCCTAGTGCGTTTTTCATTTAAAACATGGCCCGATGTTGAAAAAAGCCTTTCGCTCGTAGACGAACTGGCTGGAATAGCCAGAATGGTCCGAGCTAATTTGGGAAGGTATTTTAAGTCCCTGGCATTTTTCCAGAATTCTAAAATATGTGTGCCATGAGCTACTGGAGTGGCCAAGTATTTATCAAGCTCTATGTCGATAGCGTTTTTCTCAACTTTTCGTTTTTTTACATAACTTAAGTCTGAAAATTCAGCAAACATTCCATTTTCGGAATTATTTGGGCTTATTTTATTAGTTATGTCATCAAAGCTACTATTTTCATGATCTCCTATAAATTCGGAGAGCATTGCTTTTACCGTAGCTAACACATTTTCTCTTTTTTCCTCTGAGAGGAAATTCATCTCTTTATAAGGAGGGTTCAAGAAAAGCCCAACCAAATGAGCGATTGCCGGAAGAAACCTGACTTCTAATGCGCTTAGGGTCATTGTTTTAAACTCAGTTATTATTTGGGAATCAAGTGTGCTAGTTCTGCAAAGTTTACATAATTTTTCAGACCACAATGCAAATATTTGCATTGTTGGTTCCTTGTCAGAGCTAAGTGCTTCAGAGCAGTCCTTAAAAGGTTTTAAGAAGCATAAAATGTTTTCAAGTAATGAAAAATCTAAATTACTAATTCGTTGTAGCTCATCCTTTTTAAGTAAAAGAGTTTTTATTTCCTCTTTTACATCAAATATACTCAAAAGCATAAAAAATGTAGAGTTCCAGCGTGTTTTAACTTGCTGTTTCAGCGTTTTTGAGAGCTTACTGTTAAGCTGAGAATGTTTAAAATATTTGACTAATGATTTGCAGCAATCTATTAAAGCCTTCACTTCCGCAAGAGGATTTTTCTCAATGACGTCATCCATGACAAGGTTCAGATTATGACAAGCACAAGATAGGCGCTTGAAACTTTTAAATGCCGCAACGACATTTGCACCATTGTCCGTAACGAACACAGCTCGATCCATAGTTTCAAGAGTGTTGAAATCCTGCAAAATGTCTTGAACATTTTTGAGAATATTTTCTCCAGTTTTCTTCTCGTCCAAGAACTCCCTGATGCCTGTAAAAGATACATAAGTAAGTTAAATGATTCATAAACATTAATAAATAAATATGTAAATATGTATGTATGAACATGTACATTATATGTAATCGTACACACAAATATATTATAAAAATTGATTTATATTAGTACCTAAAAGAGCGACGTTCAGTTGAAAGCTATCATCCACATAGTGAGCAGTCAGCGATATAAAATTTCGCTGCGTGTAGTCGTCACTCCACATGTCGGTCGTGTATGCCAGTTGTTGGTCTTTCAAACTTAAGATAAGTTGAGTCTTCAACGTTTCGTACTCTTTCTCCATGATGGTAGTGCTTAACACTTTACGGGATATAACCAAATCATCGAAAGACTGACTTCCAAATTCTGCTCCTATGTTGAGAAGCGCTTGGCTATATTGACGGAAGCCGCTACCTACCAATTCACAAAAAAAGAGTCAATCAATGAATGCAATGGGAATAGAACTTACCTTCGGTAATATTGAAAGGGTGCAAGTCTTTTACAACTAAGGCTAGCTGCTTTCGAGCAAACGAATCCCGAAATCGCGTCGAAACAACTTTTTTGGCAAACATGCCCAATTTGGGCTGTGACTTAAGCGCATCTTGTTGAGACATGCACTTATGGCGACTGAGGGTGCCCGTGCCTTGTTTTGAATTATACACCAGCACATGCTTACAGCTCCGGCAGCACACAAAATCGACATTATTGCCATTATAATTAACGCAATCGAACAGCTTCCACACGTCACTCCTGCCCTTTTCATTTTGTATTAGCTTTACACATTCACTTTTTTTATTCACAGCGTCCTGAATGGTTTGTCGCGACATATTTTATACATATTTCAAAGTTTATCAATTTCACAATAGGACGCCAATTTTGAATTAGTGGTGTGCAAACAAGTAAAATATTGTATAACCAAATCGATAGTAGTATCGATAACGGGGCATCTCGACAGGATAGAATTTATAGAATACTAGCTGACAAACGAATTGCTATTACCATTGCCAAATCTGTATGTGGGCATTCGTCGGTATATATACGTAAATGAGAGGTAGGTAGCTTAAATCTTTTATGTGGAAAATAAAAAAAGGATTAAGATCCTTTTTTTACAAATGTACTTCTGGGAAAAAGAAGAATTCATATTTTTGGACTATTATATAATAATTGCGGCATAAATTTTATATACCAATTGAAATAATGATTTATGCTTGTATAAGTTTATTACATAAATTTAAGACTTCGCTCATTCCCAACCCAATTTGCATAATTTTTCTGTAAATTAACAATATTAAACTAAATATTAATTTTTTGAAAAAATGTTATTTTGAACATGTACTTTATTTTTATAATATAACACAACCGTCTAAATACTCGCTCTTCTAAATTTCATATTGCCAAATTGAAAATGCCGTTGGCATATGTGCAAATGGGATATGTTGAAATGAAAACTGCGCAGTCAAACTGCTGAAGCTTACTATACATGGCAAACTAGATAGTATTCTATATCTAGTAAGCTATGAGCAATGTGGAGTCTCCACAGCTATGTGCCCGGCAATGCAGCTAGTATTCTATAAATTCTATCGTGTCGAGATGAACCTTAAGCAAATAAAATGCGATAAATGGCGGTTCTAATTCGAGAATAAAAAAAAATAACGCGATCAAATCAAAATTGTTTTCAGGGCTATTTCGGGCTTTTACGGGCCTATTTCGGGTTTTTACGGGCCGGGCCTTTTTGCTAAGGCCCGGGCCCGCACGAAGCCCGCACGAATTTTAATTTTAGGGCCCGGGCCCGCTCCGGGCCTGTGTAAGCCCGCGGACCACGAAAAAAAGCCCGGCCCGTACCCACCTCTAATCAATAGCATTTATTTCCAATCACACTAGTAATCAGCTTCACCATTCTTAACATCACTTATGACGCCAACAGCGGCTGCTTCTACATTGCTAGCATTGCTCCCTGCTTCGTCTATCCAAGTGATGTGTTCATATTCACACTTAACGGCAGTTAGCATCTTCATTTGCAAGCGATGGATGCTGACGATTTATTTTTATAAACTTTTGCTCAGCGCCACTTCAACTTGCCACCGCGCGTACTCGTAGTAGGGGCGCAATTCTTTAACGGGCGCACACACACAGCACTTGTGGCACATCAACTGCATCAACGTCGGCGGCATCATAAAACACCAAACGCTCAAATGCAAATCTCAAGACAGCGCATTAAATCTTCGCTCATAAATCAGCAAAGTACCTGCTTAACGATCGCCTCTGGGGTCGGGTGTCATAAGTTTGCGAAGTTCGGGAGTCGACGCCAGCAAATCATTTTATTCAATGGCTGCTGGCGCAATGCCTTTGCATATATTTATGCATATACTATTATTTGTAAGTTGTATATATTTACTTAAGTATATATGTAGGTATGTCTCAAGTTGAGTGATGTCTCCCTTATGATTTCGTTGGCATTATGTTGCCTTGTTCGGGATTTTGGAGGTTGTATGTTCTTGCAAAGGATAAGCTACATACTTAGCATTGCACAATGTTTTTTAAATAAGTACATCATAATTACCATATGGCACAGTTTTTGATCTATTTGATTAATGAAAGTAGTTCAAAAGTCGCGGTTTTTCAATTTAAGTAATAAAAAAAATATATATAGCGCAGAAAAAGGCTGTAGAAATGCCTTAAGATGTTTGAAAAAAATTCTCAGCGTGAAGTAACCTCAAAATTGAAGAAACCCTTTGAAACCTCGCTAAGTCTTTTGAGAAAATATAATGTATGGTAACTTGGAAGTCAAGTATTCAATAACCATAACTTATTCTTATGTTACTTAGTTTTGTCAATTTATCTATACCAATATTTTAAAGAGGAAAGATTTGTACCTATTTTTGTGTGTTTGTATGTTTGTAATGAATAGGCTCAAAAAGTAATGGGCCGATTTAAAAGATTCTTTCACCAATAGAATGCTACATTCTTCCAATTTGACATAGGCTACATTTCATTTTGAAAAAATTAGGGATCCTTGGTAAAATTTGAACAATGCAACCGAAAAAGTAGAAAAACGAGTCTTAAAATGTATGTCTTTCGTCGAATGCGCTGCCGAAACTATTAGCGTTAGAACAAAATAATGTACAACAATATTGAAGAACATCATAATGTCTACAAAAAACTCCGCGGTAGCATATGTCCAACTATTGTAGTTATGTCACTACAACAACTTTTTTCATTTTAAAAATTAATAAAAATGCTAACCAAATTCAATCCATGCTATTTATGTGTTTATATTAATCCTTATCCAAATAAATTATTTTATGGTCAAGACCATTTAACTACCTATAAAATAGTTTTTAAATTATTTAAATTGGACTTTCCATTCAAAAGATATTACGAATTAAAAAATTCAAAAAGTAAACAAAACCGCCAAAGCACCGTGGCCGTTGCTTGCAATGCATTCTGAAAAGCGCGCCGGGCCAGAGAATGTAAAGTATGGAAAAGGTGCAAATTGAGTTCTGTGTGATGTTCGATTTGGCGGCTAACAGAGCCGATAGAATCAACGTAAGGGATTCGACGCGGTCGCTCCTATTTAGCAAAATTGGCAAAAATATATGAACAACGACTGAATTCATTATTTATTACTGTTATTTTAATTTTTTGATTATTATTATTTTTATTTTATTTTTTTTATTTTTTTCGTAATTATTACTTTTACTTATAATATTTTTATACGCTAATTTTTAAAGAATTATTATTACTATTTAATACATTTATTTAATAATTTATTATTTACTTATATCTAACACGACTGAATTCATTATTTACTACTGTTATTTTAATTTTTTGATTATTTTTATTTTTTAATTTTTCATAATTAGTATTTTTATTTTATTTTTTTCGTAATTATTACATTTACTTATAATATTTTTATATGCTAATTTTTAAAGAATATTATTATTATTTAATATATTTATTTAATAATTTTTTATTTACTTATATGTAAAACGACTGAATTCATTATTTATTACTTTTATTTTAATTTTTTGATTATTATTATTTTTAATTTTTCATAATTAGTATTTTTATTTTATTTTTTTTTATTTTTTTTTGTAATTATTACTTTTACTTATAATATTTTTATACACTAATTTTTATAGAATATTATTATTATTTAATACATTTATTTAATAATTTATTATTTACTTATATGTAAAACGACTTAATTCATTATTTATTATTTTAATTTTTTGAATATTATTATTTTTATTTTTTAATTTTTCAAAAGTGCCCGCCACTTAAACCATCAAAGAAATTGAACGTAATTAGGCTTACAAACAAATATAACTGTGGGATTTTTTTTAATACAAATAAAAATATTGGTGAAAAAAGTGTTATATACCCAAATTTCCAAAAATAAATAATTGTCTACCCCGTGCGCTGCCGGGACGGGCTGCTAGTGTATGTATAAAACATTTTTAACTAAATTTTTTTTACAATTCCAAATTATTCCTATTTTAGGTAAATCAAATATATAAATATATTTTTCTTCTAACCTAACTTACCAATTCGTGCATTTGGAACAAGTTCAGTATATTTTAGTCTTTACATAATCGTTCGGATTCTGGCTTATTTATACCTTACAAGGGTGTAGGGGTTAGGTTAGGTTTTAGAAAAGTAATATATTAGAAATAATCTCTGAAAATTTGAAGTAAATTCGATAAATACTTTTGAACTTATTCTCTAATTATCGGTGCTCTGAAACGTTCGTCTAATACTTCAAATTCGATTTTCTCAAAACTATGTTTTTCGAACTGTTAACCACTGTTTCAGTTGAAAAACATGAAAAACTAGTGCCTACTCGCAGGAATATTTTAGTTTTTTCTTTCATTTTAATATTTTACAAACAACTTACTGTTATTTTTTTTGGAAAATCTGAAAAAAAAAAATAATTTTCTAAGGCTGTAATTTTTTATTTAAAAAAAGCTCCGAAATTAACTTTTTTGTCTGGTTTAATGATGCTACGTTTTTATTTTTTAAAATAAAATAATTTATTGACAAACAAATTTATTTGAAGTTGTAATTTTTCATGTCTCGGAATAACCTTAAGCTCTTATGGCAAATTCTTTTGTGAATGGAGACTTAGTGGCATCGAAGAAAGAACTTTTACGAACATATGGTCCTAGTGATAAAGAACCCTTTCTTTATTTCATAAACTTTCAGGCAATATTAGCAGAAAGTAGTCACGAGGAGGTTTTCTGGCTTTGTTTTAGACTTTGGAAATTAAGGGGTTATATACAGTTAGGATTTTCAAAAAGTCGATTTTTTTTTGCGTTTTCTTAATATATGTGACCTGGTCTACGAAAAGGGGGCTTAGGTGTCAAAAAATCATTTTTTTTTATTATTTTTTTTTTTTTTTCAATTTTTTTATTATTATTATTATTTTTTTTTTTTGACACCTAAGCCCCCTTTTCGTAGACCAGGTCACATATAAGTATATATCTGACTATATACATACAATTTCAAGTCAGTCCAACGAATATTTTCGAAGTTATGGACACATTAGTAAAGGCGCGCCGACTATATGTAAAGTGCTTTCAAAACTTTAAACTCGTTTTTCTCGAAACGGTGTTTTCACAGTCGGTGAGCAAGATTTCTCAGAAACGGCTAAACCGATCGGTCTGAAATTTTTACACAAGCTTTTTAACTATATTTATATTTTTAGTAATCAATCGAAGGATTTCCCCATTCGATGAAAATCTCTTATTTTTATAAAAATTTCCGAATTTTGGACGAAAATCGAACCTTTTTCTTTGAGTAGCCGCCATTTTGTCAAAAAAAAATTTTTTTTGCTAATTCCTTCGATCAATCACCAGATTATTTATCAAATTAATGAAATTTATTTGGGTTTTGTATTTTAGATGATCCAGTCCAGAGATATCGTGCTCTCCGCAAGAGGCCTTTTTTTTTCGGACCTCTGCAAAATTGCCGATATCAACGTTCCCGATAATTATTTTTGACGATAAAAAATATTTGAATATAGTTTAAGGTTGTCATAATGCCAAGTTTCAAATCAATAAACCAAATAGTTTGCTTAGAAAAAATTCTTGAAAACTGACTTTTTTCGACCTCCTAACTCCCCTTAATACAATTGTCGTTAGATTGAAAGCAAGTTCTCCTAAAGGAGAATTTAAAAGTTTGAAATGTAACGAAATTATTTGCAATGGAGTCCTATTAAATGAACTTGAAACTTTCATTAAAAAAACACAGGTTTTCTGTTGACTTCTTTCTATATCATCTATAGAGCTTAAACAATGAATAAGCGCATAGGTCCCTGTGACTTGGATACTTCCATCAATCAGTAATAGATCAGCTGCCTTCTTTGGTAAAAATTTGTCAAGGTCTGACATCCTGATTTCGTAATCTTGTCTGCACTATGTTCATTCTTTAGTTTCTTTGGTGATAATGTCTCTTCGACGGACATGTTGGAAGGTAGAAACATAGGTGATTTCAGAAAAATTCCTAATAAACCGCATGCAACAACAAAGCGCTCGCTCGTTTGACTTCAGATATGGAGTTTTGGAGCTTAGTCTTGCACAAAATTTAAAGTGCGATGCGATAATTTTGCATCACTTTCTTTCAGACAATTGGGATCCAGAATTTTGCAACCTCACTGCATGTCTACTTATGGAGTACTTACAGTAAGGTCAAGATGAACCTTGTTGGGTAGTTTATTGTATTAGAGTATCACTGAGTTGTAGCATTTTATGGTCCACCAGCTGTCTTTGCCTCTGACAGAGATACATTTTTATAATGTTTAGGTTTATTAACTACAACAACGATATTAAGGGTGTATTCTAGTCTAGAAATCAAATTTTGGGCTGTTTTTTTGAATTTCATATAAAAAAAAACCAAACATATTTTTAATATCCATTTTTTTATGGTGTTTTTATTAATATCTTCAGAATACAGAAAAAAAATTTTACAAAAATTATTAAAAATTAAAATAATTAATTAGAGGGGGGAGAGACAGGTGTAAAAAAATGGCGCCTCCTGGTGACATTGATCCTGACTCTCCTGGTGGTCTGAAAAAAAAAAATCAAAAGAATGTCTTAATCAGCAAGGATGCTGTTATAGTCCCTAAATCAGGGAATACGAAAACATTTTTTTTTTGAAAAATGCGACTGCCTGAAAATAAAAATCATTTTTTACGCTTTTTTTTTGAAATTCCTTAATTTTTTTTAAATATTAAAAAGAAAAATTTTTATACAATGCTGGTAGGAACGATAAAGGATTATATAAAGAAAGTTCACACAAAATTTCAAGTAAATCGGTTGCATAGAACTTGAGATAATGCCGGTACCGTGTGGAAAAAAGTAGTTTCGAGGAAAACGCGTTTAAAGAAGTGAGTCAAATTTCAGGCAGTGTAAGATACGGCCGAACCGGGTTAGGTACTGAGTCACTAAATTAACTGTTGCTCTTAAAATAATTTTAATTTTTAAAAATCCTTTGGAGAATATGTTCTTAAGGATCTAAACGTTAAATATAATAAAAAAATCGAATTTTTCAAAATTCTAGAGTAGAATACCCTCTTAAAAATAGTTTTTGACACCAAACAATGGTCAATAACAATGGTGTTGCAAAAGCCCATATGTTAAAATCTATTGGCCCAATTTCATCTTAATATCTAATATTACAGTATCTTTCCATCTTAAAGTTGTTCTAAAACAGGTGCTACTACAATGATATTTCTTTATTAATATTCTATGTGTGCTTAAATGAACGTAGCCGAGAGCACAGAGTAGGCGTCTATCAACTGAAAGATTTTCTGACTACGATTGTTCCTCCACTCTGTAAAATTTTATCTTCGTGTGTACTACTGACATAAAATATCCTCCGATTAAATAATTCAGCTGTAAGTTAGTGTCTCTTAACTTTAAGAAACCTTCAACTGACAGTTGACCTACAATATATCAAGTCTCACACCATCACCATCAGTAGAAGCCTATTCGAAAATCTACAAAATAATGTAAACACCAATAATATAGTAATAATTATTGTAATTGTAATTGTTATTATTTACAATTTTACGGATTATTATGTCAACAGCAATTTTTGTCATTTGGAGATATAAAGTCATACATTTGCATATGTACAGGGTGCGTCATCTTTTGTCGTCGTATGCAAAGTGTCACTAACATTAAAAAATATAAAACATGCTTTTGATTTGAAATACTTTTATTTCATTTGACTCTTGATGATCTATTTGGACTATTTTTTGTATAATAAATAACATCCATTTAGGGGACGGCTTTATTCGGGGCAGTAAACTGACCACTCTTAGCTTTTTCTCACTGCTTTTTCGTGGATAACGGGCCGCATAGCATTGATTTTAAGCACGAAGCTCGTTTATGGTCTGAAGATTGCCGGCGCATATTTTTCATTTCACATATTGTCACCAAAAGCTGTCAGAAGTAGTCAATGATGAAAATAAGGGTGTGCAGTCGACGTCGTAGCTTCTAAATATTTGTGCTCAACTTTTGCTAATGAGAAACTGATTATTTTATTGCATAATGCATAAGTTGTCGTCTTCTTGAAAACAGTAACTAAGATGTCCATTTTTACTGATTTCCGCGCAAACTTTGACGTCTTTTTGAAGTAAGTTTTTGGTCTTGAGCTGTTGTTTTCTCAATGGAAGCATTGGTCCATATTTCTTCAAAAATGATGCCGGTGAGAACGTAACCGTCAATGGCGACCGATATCGCGCCATGGTAAGCAACTATTTGATGCCTGAAATTGAAGTTCGTGATCCCGGCGACACTTGGTTTCAACAAGACGGCGCAACTTCCCACACATCGCATGAATCAATAGATTTATTTAGAGAACACTTCGTTGAGCAATTAATTTTACGTTATGACGCGGTTGATTGGCCATCAAGATCTTGTGATATAACGCAGTTAGACTTTTTTCCTGTGGGGATATGTAAAGTCTAAAGCCTATGCGGACAGTCCCACTTCGATTCAGGTCTAGGAGCAGAACATCACCCGTGTCATTCCCTAGTTAACAGTCCAAATGCTCGAACGAGTCATCAAAAATTGAACTCAACGGATGAATCATCTGAGACGCAGGCGTGGCCAACATTTGAAAGAGATAATCTTCAAAAAATAAATGTCAAACAATGTTCTTTCGAATGATAATAAGCATTCCACATTGTGTATGAATTTTTTTCTTTTAAAAGTTAGGAAACCTCATAATGAATCACCCTTTATGATAAAATATATATCTGTCCCTATATTTATAAGTAATCGTGTGCACTGCGACATTATTAGCAAATAGTTTTTCTCAATCAACCGAAATACCATTGAGACACATCGTCACGTTCTAGCAAAGACTTAATGCAAAATGTCAGCAACCTTCCAATACATACATACATACATATGCACACATATGCCGTGTGTAGACTTTTAGCTGGAGCATGCATTTGTGCACCTGCCAGCGAGAATTGCACGAAGCGCGTGATTACAAGTAATTCAAATCTCAATTTCGATACTCAAATTCGAATTGCAAGATAGCGATTTCTTTTGTGCACACATTATTTATATAAAAACACACACATATACAGGTATGCATATGTGCATTGCACAATTGCGCACACGCCTTGGAATACATGATATTTCGCAATCCGCGACTATTTGCATAAAACATAATTTTCAAATTAACATTCAAATCGCCGAGATGGAGCTGCGCAGATGCAGCGCTTGATAATTCCGCTATTAGCTGGCTGTGGGAGGGTTTCTCTAAGAATTCTTATTCTAGTAACGCTTATTGAAAGTGCAAAGTGCACAAAGAAAACGTAACGAACTTTGCCGATTACACTTTTGACGCTTTTGAGACTTGACAAGGAAAGAAATCTAGGCACGTAGACATTTATGAACGAGCTTTGGCCTCGAAAGACTACTTTAAGTACAAAAAATGTAAATATTTTTCATGAAAAATTGCTGTGAAATAGTATAGAAGTCATCACTAAAGCTTTTTGGTGTATCAAACGTCTAAAAGGCTTTCTCAAACTACATAAGATAACATTTTTTTCTCTAGCTGTATAATCCAACATTGCATCAGCATCTAAAAAACCTTTGAGTTCACACAAAATTCCTCTTCTATGAAGCTAAATTTGTCTCACCATTATTCGTCACTGATGTAGTTTCTATCATTATAGTTCCAACGAAAGCTCTGATGAGTCAGTGGTCCGATTTTGATCTAGTAAAATTTTTCTCGATTTTATTTTTAAGATTTCTGCATTAAATTCTAGGTATAAATACATTTTGACTACTGGCTGTTTTAGGTATACAGTCTGTCAAGTAAGAGCTTGGTCGTTTTAATTTATAAAAAAAAAATATTTTATGAAACTTTCGTATTTATATATACATTGTACACATTACAAAAAATGATGCAATTTGGTCAATAATATGTCCAGTCACCACCGGCGTCGATAATTGCCTGGCATCTCCGAGGCATGCTTTCTACTAATTTGACGGCGTATTCTAGTGACAAGGAGCTCTAGATCCGACGAATTTCGTAAGACAACTGCTTCAAAGTGTATGTGTGTCTTCCACGAAGCTTCTGTTTAATATATGCCCACACATTTTCAATAGGGTTTGCATCGGGCGACTGCGACGGCCAATCCAATGTAACGATGTCAGATTGAGTTTTCCACTGAGTACAGAGCTTGCTGTGGTGTTTAGGATCGTTGTCCTCCTGCAGAATCCAATCTTCATTTTTTCTGATTAACCATCCTTTGGCAGATAGCAGTAAAGCCTTTTTGTTGATTTTTATTATTTTCTTGGCATTTAGGTTGTCAGTAAAGAGGTACAAAGTGCCGAATCCCTGCTTTGAGAAGCAGCCCCAAAGAGGCACCTTTATTCCGTGTTTTACGGCACGCTGAACAAGCCTATTGGTGGAAGTTGATAGGCTCGTGTGAGGACAGAACGTGTCCATATTCATCAGTAAAAATGACATTTTCAAAATCTCTCTCAATATTCTCATGCGTCCAAGCGAGTCGCTTTGTCACAAGATTTTCGGTCAACAGAGGCTTCTTCATTGTGTTGCGCCATTTCAGATTATGAGTATGAACAAGGGTCCGGATAGTTTCGTAGGATATATCTAAACATTTTGCCATTATTTTTGCTTGTCCTTGCCGCAATGTTAAAGCAGTATTCCGCGAGAACAGAGTCACTGTTCTTTTTTCATCTTTTTTGTTTAGTTTTCCTCTCGAACCACGCTCTTGTAAATCATCGACATTTTTAGCCACTATATATCGCTGTATCCACTTCTGTATAAATGCCTTCGACTTTCTCATATATTTAGCAGCCGCTGATTGCGACATTGTGGGACCTTTCGGGTGGATGCAAAGGAACACAGCTTCGTAGCGCGACGCGTACTTAGCACTCATGGCGTTTAATCTGATTCTCTTTAGAAAGATCAACCACAACTGAACCTTGGTTGACAGTGGTTGGTTTGCAATTGTGGAGTTCCACAAGGCTCTATTCTAGCTCCCTTGCTTTACAATATTTTTATGTTTGATTTTCCACATAGTCACAATAATTCATTAAGTATTCTGTATGCTGACGATTCTTTAGTTTATACTCCCTACCTTGTAATTGCGAATGGTAGAGAATCATCTAGAAAAAATTAATAATTTCTACAAATATTGGGGGGTTAAGATAAATGAGGCCAAGACTGTACCTATCTGCATCAGAAATGCTTCAGGTAAAGGACCTAGAGGGGTTGTAAAGGAGAGTAGAGACCTGATTCTAAATCTTAATGGTCATAATATTCGTTTTCTGAATCAAATGAAATATCTTGGAGTAACCTTCACCAACTTATTTAAATTCAATTTTCATGCTAACGACATGGTGAAAAAATGTAATAACCGTTTTCATGCCTTATCAATGATAATGAAAAATACAAGTTCAAGCACAAGAACCAAAATTTTGATTTATAAAGTGGCTCTCCGTCCTATCTTAATGTACGCTTTGCCGATTAGGTTTCATTTTTCGCCTTCTTTGATGAAAAAAATTGAAATATTTGAACGTAAAATTATAAGATTTTGTTTAAACAAAAACTTCATTCACTTTAAAAAGAGATACTCAAATAAATATATGTATCTATTCAAATTCTAAAGTACTCCCTTTTAATAAATATGCAATAAGAGCAATATTAAGGTTTTTTGATCATGTTCGGAATTGTGACAATCCATTGATTTCTGATGGTATCTTGTCGCAGTCGAGTCATACTTGGGTCAACAGCAAGTATTTGTCTCCACTTGGTATTAGTAAAGAAAATATAATAAATGATGTTAATCATCCAGAAGCCTTCTGCTCAACTTTTATGTAAAATCAACACCTGGTTCGCACAGGGGCTAGTTTAAGCATAAGCTTTATTTGCTATTATAGCTTGTAAGATTTCTTTTTTAATTAGTTTTAAGTTTTATGTTAGTTTTAAGACTCAGTCGTAGCCCTCAGAATACATTTAAAAATGTCGGGAGCAAGCATTTATTGTAATCTTTTTTTTTCGTTTAGATTAAGATCTGTTTTCGGACACTTTTGTTTAAGATAAAATATATATAGTCTTAAGTTATAACTTTCTACTTTTGTAAATAATTTGTACTTTTTTTCTTTTTGGTTTTGAATTTGAATAAGTTCTTAGTTCTTGTCTTGCCAAATCATCTCGGTTATATCTGCTTTCCTAGATTGTATTTGGTTACACATTTCTATTCGTATATTTCCATTTTCTTTGTGAGCTATTTGTTTCTATTATGTATTGAGCTCGCTCTTGATCGTTTCTAGTGGGTACCTTTTTATTTCATCCTCGGATTCTTCTTGAAAGACTCCTGACTCTGCTACCTTGCCTGATTTTTCATTGCGAAAATGTTCCCGTGTGCAGGAGCCCGAATTATAGCCAAGTGAAGTTGACCAGCCAATGATGACCTTAAAGTCTTCCGATATGCGTTGACTACGCTTGGTTTAATATTTGGCAACGAAAAGGATAGTCATCCGTTTGGCTGTGTATATGGTGGCTTTCTATAGACTCCCGTAGTTATTCAGTAGCTCCATAGGTTTTCACTATGTCTAGTACTTCCACTAGCTGACTTCAGATGGTGTTTCAGGAACTGAATCTTTAGTTTAGTTGCAAAAAAGTGTGAAATAGTATATTGTTTCAATTATAGTTGAAGTAAATGATATGTACCTTAGTGGTACACTAATATTTTCTAGCTAAAATTACACATATATTTTTTTTGGACTTCCGAAGGCGTCGGTAGGAAAGAAATGTATATTAGTAGTGGGAAGAGGATATTAAAAATCTTATCCCATGTGGCATATTTGTTAATTTTAAAAGATTGCTCTCACCAATGTCGTCTTTTTAAATTTGAATTACGAATATACTAATAGAACCTAATCTAAAAGGTCATATTATAAAACTCGAAACATAAATCATCTCCAATATATCTTTATGTTAAATCATTAATATATTTTTCAAATAATTTACATCGTCTAAAGTTCAAAATCTACGTTTCTACTTTTAAAACCTAACCTAATTTTTTTGAAAACTTTGCTTTGGCGGCACTTGCGATACCTTATGGTTGGTTACTTCTGGTAAATAACCGAAACGAATGAGTCAACGGTTTTTTCGCACTCTGAACTCAAGATAATCAGATGATGGTGATCGACAAGGAAGAGTCTGGAACTGTGTTTATATTCGTTGAGTCAATAAGTAGACCGTTTGCGTTTAATAAAAGTTGCCAAATTAAGAAAACCTATGAAATCGGCCATGGTTTTTGGTGGTGCTAGCCTGGTTGACGGGGATAATGGCAGCATATAGCCTGTATTAAGCGTTGCAAATCCTAGTATTAGATAGTTAGAAAACCTATATGCGTCTATTCAAAATCAATTATGGTGTACACTAGAGCCAGAGGAGAGTTGCGTTACTGATAACCAGGCGGGTGATTGCTGGTGCTAACGGAGGCACATAGCAAACTCTAACTGGTATCCAGTTTCTGGTCCCCAAAGTGTGGAAACCATATCGTTGTTCTATTTTATGAGGATCTTTTTCAGAGCAAGAATACATTGGAGGTTCCGAAGACTGTCGAGTAGGAATCGACCTGAAGAACGCTTGTTTTTATTATTGGAAAAGTTTCGATATTAAATAATTGCAAGTTCTTAGCACCCGACAGTCATTACTAGACTCTTTAAACTTAGTATGCTAAGATAAAGCTCGATTTGATGGAGCTTTGATGTAACAAAACTTTTTCTAAACACAAATTAATTTGTTAGTTGCTTGCAAATGGACAGTAACACAGTAATTAAATCCAGTATTATTATAAAGTATTGTCATAAATGAACTACGAGCTCAACAAGAATCAAGATTATTCTTTCAAAAGCGGCATTTGAAATTTGCAAAAGTCCGTGGCGGTTAAGACCAGCACTCAATATTCTAAGCAAGCTTTCCAGCGGGTTGACCTCTTTTTCCACTGTTAACGACCTTCGGGTGATGTTCGTTTGAGGTCACTTGTGGAGTTCCGCACAAATTGTGCGCGTCTACTTATTAGTAGCTTCCGCTCCAAGTTTTCCGTTTGTTGGTGCCTTTATAAAATCTGCGCGATGCACTTGAATCGTTAAGGTCCGCAGATTTTATTAAATGCATGCAACAACGCACGCCTTGCGTGCAACAGATCAGAACTACATATCTCAAAACCGTCTGATTGACAGTCAGGTTCATTGGCTCAGATAAAGTGCAGGTCAAACCCGTCCATAAGAAATGGACACAAGCACACGCATATATATATAATATATAAGCTTGTAGATATGCATATCGCCTGTAAGACGCATGTAAATTTGCAAAAGCACTTCCCAGACAAGACAGTTTTCGATGATGCATGCAACAAATGTAGACGCCTCGTCGGCCTGCCACTCAGCCACTGCGCCTGTCACAGCGAAAACGGTGCAGAAATATATTTTAAATATTTGTATATAAGTATGTAATTACATATTTACGTTTGCATAAGTAAATATTGTTCTTCCGCCTGGAGAGTGAGAGAGTTACCGAGTCTTTTTATACCCTGAACAATGTAGAATTTGCCACGATGTTTATATTTCAAAAGGGTAACATCGTAGATCCTATAAAAATATACTATATATAAGCATAAATGATCAAAATGTCTTTATATACGGCAACTAATCCCTCTCATTTTGAGACATCGTTCTCAAATTTGGATTTTCTCTCCTAAAAGCTGCTCATTTCTCGGAACCGCCTACGTCGGATTAACATAACTTATGTCTGTCATACAAACTGAATGATCGCCATCAACTGCTGTATGGAAAGCTTCTTAATTTGAAGAGATATCTTCACTAAATTTGGCACGGAATGTTATCTAAGACAACAATACAGTCTCTGATTAGATCGGATCACTACGTAATGCAGCTGCCATAAAAATTGTATTGTAAGAAAATTTTATTTTATTTTATTTTATTTTCTGGCAGTGAACGAAGGCAAGACGAAATATCTCCTGTAATCAAACAAACAGTCGTCGCACTCGCGACTTGGCTCTCACGTCACTGTTGACAGTCATAACTTTGAAGTTGTAGATAATTTCGTCTATTTAGGAACCAGCATTAGCACCACCAACAATGTCAGCCTGGAAATCCAACGCAGGTTTACTCTTGCCAACAGATGCTACTTCGGACTGAGTAGGCAATTGAAAAGTAAAGTCCTCTCTCGACGAACAGAAACCAAAATCTATAAGTCGCTCATAATTCCCGCCCTGCTATATGGTGCAGATGCTTGGACGATGACAACAACCGATGAGTCGACGTTGCCAGTTTTCGAGAGAAAGGTTCTGCGAAAGATTTATGGTTCTTTGTGCATTGGCCGCGGCGAATATCGCATTCGATGGAACAATGAGCTGTACGAGATATACGACGACATTGACATAGTTCAGCGAATTAAAAGACAGCGGCTACGCTGGCTAGATCATGTTGTCCGGATGGATGAAAACACTCCAACTCTGAAAGTATTCGACGCAGTACCCGCCGGGGGAAGCAGAGGAAGAGGAAAACCTCCACTCCGTTGGAAGGACCAAGTGGAGAAGGACCTGGCTTCGCTTGGAATATCCAAGCGCCACGTAGCGAAGAGAAGAAACGAGTGGCGCGCTGTTGTCCACTCGGCTATAATCGCGTAAGCGGTGTCCACGCCAGTAAAGAAGAAGAAGAGGAAAATTTGAACCTGTGAAGGGTATTGTAGCTTCAGCGCTGCGAAGTTACCGTTTTTTCTTGTTTCCCCTGTGTGAAGAGACTGCTTGCTGTTCTTGACACTTTCTATTTCTATTTCTGCCGGCACAAGTGGAAGATATGTGGCTGCAATAAGCTATATCTCTTCCCGCTTAATTTGCACGCCATTGTTTTTGTTTTTGTTGTGATTTTGCTGCTCTTTCCTGCTGCCTTTTGGCGACATCTGTAAGATCTTCCATCATGTTGCCAGCAACCGGCTTGTCAGCTTTGTTTGAACATTTGTTTGTTGTTCACTTTTTCGTCTTTTGACATTTCACAGTTGACAGCTCGGCAGCATTTCGCGCCCATCACTTACGAATATTTAGTCGATGTTTATGGTTAGGCACTTTATTTGACATTTGCAAACGATAAAAATTAGTTATGCGTTTAATGGAAATTAGCGGTTATATTTATGGGGACCTCGAGTTGCTTGACAGCTTTGTGAGGTGAGTCCAAAGCAGGTTTGATAATCCAGTTCCTTACTCAATTGTTTGTTGCTTTATATGTAGTTTGTTGTGAGCATGAAATTTCATAGATTTGGGTAGAGTCTATAGTTTCTAATTCTTAGTGCGGTATTGAGCTGGTTCCATGTACCCGACAGTTCTTCTATATTTCAGCTATTCAGTTTCCATCTATTCGTTCAAACTTATTGTGCTCATCAATCCACGAAGAATTCCAAAACCTGAGAACTATATTTCTTTCCTTCTATATATGAAAGGCGCTAATGCTCAGATGTTCTTGTTAAGCGTCGTCACGAATTCGTAACTGCAATCTCTTAGAAAACATCACTTTTTCTTATAGTTTTAAGATTAGTCTATGTTCCGCCTGTAAAGTCGATCGTATTTAATGAGAGAGTTGTTCCGGGACTGCAGTTTTAAAATTTGACTTGATGCCCTTAGACTTTTTTGGTATTTTTCTCTTTGGTACTGTTAGAGGGCGAAGATTTGCGACATTATGTTCCGCGGTAGATCCTACTTGTGTTCCATGCAAATTCTTCTGCTGCTCTATTTGTTTTGAAACCTTCTTCCAACTTGTCCGTCCACCCATTGACAGCTGCAATTGAGTTCAGTTGGAGCGACGGCCTGTCTAAAATTTTCGAACATCGCAACCGATTATCTCCATTTTATTGATTTATTTTCACTTCCATTTCGGCCGGGGTCTTTTAAGTTTTAATACCACTATCGTTACAGTCATTACCGCATACCAGACGATTACCACAGCCATAAGCACCAACTGAAATTACTACGCATTGATTCCGACTACTCGGTATGTCTCCGGAGACCATGTAACTCAATTACTTAATTAATAAATCACCGCAGTACATATTCGTCGTTTGTATACCATGCCACTGACAAAATAATAAATTTCAGCAATGTAACGACTTAATCGAGGATTAAAATATGACCGGCAGCCAAACAAAAATCCACTACGTCAGCAGGTCGAAGCAAAAAAATAAATAAAAATAAAAATAGAAATGAAGGTGACTTAAAGACAACTTGCCCGCCTGCCTTTGTCGATTGGCTGTTTGACTAACGGCTGTCGTTAACGTTTAGTAGTCCAACCGGCCGGCAAGCGAGTTCGGCTGACAGGCTAACAGACTACCTGACGGACTAACTGAGTGACAGCGGCTTGTGATTAACGTGGTGGAAGTAAGTGAAAGACTGGCTAAAAATAGCTATACGGCAGCAAGTAATCGGCATACATAAGGTGCATACATTAAATTTTACAAGAAGGAAGTACAGACTTGTTCGCTCACAGGCAGTTAAACATGGATTTTTATTTGGGTGCTTCATTTAATGAAAGCATACGAGCGCGGTTTAATGAGTAAGTAAGTCTGAGAGAGTCCAAATTCCGTTCAGAACTTCCGAAGCTTTTGATTTCGAATAAGAGAACACGATAAATCGGTCATAGGAAAGTTGCGTAGTGCGCTCAGCTTGTAAATATAGTATTTCTGTAGGAATTGCGCTGAATTTTGTCCTTAAAGAAATAGTGCTACTCCGATCGGATTTAGTTTAAATATGCGCCGTTTCTTTCGATTATCTATTTCCATCTTGACGGCAACTTCATTATACACCTCTTTTTTGAGTTGAACTTTACACCAACAAGGGCGTTTGCCATGAACAGGAGCAGGTGGTAATCACTTGGCGCTATGTCTGGGCTATATACTCGCAGTATGCGATAAAATCTCCCATTCGAGCTCCCGTAACTTCTGACGAGTCATCAACGAAGTGTGTGGTCTGGCGTTGTCCTGGTGGAACACTACACCCTTCCTGTTGGTCAATTCTGGACGCTTCTGGTCGATCGCCTGCTTCAAGCGGTCCAGTTGTTCGCAGTAGATAGTAGAATTAAGCGTCTGGCCATATGGCAGCAGCTCAAAGTGGATGATTCCCTTCCAATCCCACCAAACACACGGCAAAACGCTCCTGGCCGTCAATCCCGGCTTGGCCACTGCTTGGGACGATTCACCGGCCTTCGACCACGACCATTTTCGCTTGATATTGTCGTATGGGATCCTTTTATCATCGCCAGTACCCATCCGCTTCAGAAATGAGTCGAGTTCGTTCCGTTTCAGCAGCCTATCGCAGGCGCTGATTTGGTCCAGAAGTTTTTTTTTGTGTCAAATCATGTGGCAGCCAAACATCAAGCTTTTTTGTGTTTCCAGCCTTCTGCAGATAGTTTAAAATGGTTTTGTGACTAACTTCCATCCTCTGGGCGATATCACGAGATGCCACAGCCGCTCTAACACTACGTTTTCCATGATTTGATCGGTATTCGTCGTCACAGGTCTTCCGCCGGGTGGCTTATCCATGGTGTCGTTCTGAATCGTCGAAACGCTTCGTCCGCAGTTGGAAGTGACGCAGTACCATTCCCCAAAACAACATTAATCTCACAGAACGTTTCTCTAGCGGATTTTCTTTAAAGAAGGAAAACTTTAAAATAGCACGAATTTCGGCGTTAGTGAACTCCATGTTTACACGTCTATAACTGTTGGACGCAATATCCAAACAAATTATGCATACCGTCGTTTTGTAGCTTATGTCAAGAACTTTCAAAGAGTGTATAGCATTGCCAGATACGAGCTCTGTAACGCTTTATATATAGCTGCGAAATTCAAAAGACAAAAAGGCGGAAGGGAAATATTTGACTAGCTAATATATCAAGTTTCCGGGTTACTTATCCTTTTGTTTGACTCATGCTTTAAATTGTCATTTTAGAGATTCCACTTAAAATTTGGTTTCGGAGAATATGCATAAATGGAGCAATGTGCTCTCCTCATATTATATTAAAAAGCTTACTTAGGGTGTCTAATTGAGATATCTTTATGACGGTTTCCACATGACGGTTTTTGACTGTTCACACTTGAGCATAATTTTGATCATACAAGAAGCTTTAGTAGTTTCTTTAGTTCATTTGACAAAATTTGTCACAATACAATAGAGCGCAAAGTACAGTTACAGCAAAGGTATTTTCATGATGGAGGCTACTATCCGAACCAAGAATTGAAACTTTATTTCATTACAATACATAATATGAACATCAAGAGGAGAGTCCTTCTAGCTTGCTTGCATCTAGGAAGCCGGAATTGAGCCGTCAGCAATCGGTAGTATTCCGCAGGGGAGAGAAATCTTCCGTACTGCAAACTGATGCTCTGAAACATCCCTTTGTCTAAACTTTACAGTGAACCGAAAGAGTTTCTCAGATGAAACGTGAATTTGTCAGGTTACAGCAGAACCTAAAGTATCGACAAAGGAGAGCTCTACTCAGACAAACCATAAGAAACATGGACTGAAGCTTGGGTTGACGCTGAGGCTCAAATATTGCAGAAAGTCTAGGTCGATCTGCCATCAAACAGTGGACTTCTCTGGTAGAGTGTAACCATACGAACCGCGATCTAAAGTTTCGATACATTACATTATCTAAGTTTTACAGAAAGTCTGGGTCGATCTGTTAGTGAACTGTAAGAGTTTTTCTGATACCTTGGATGAAATGTGAAATGAATGTTTGTTAGATTACGGATGAGTACAAAGTATCGACAACGCAGAGGTCTACTCGGGACAAAAGTAACCATTCAAACCGCGGACGACATTAGAGGCTTTCTTACAGCAAACCCAGTTGTTCATGTTCTAGACTTAGTGTGGATCCTTAACATTACTTCAGATGTATGAGAATTAGTGGTGCTCTTGCGGCTTATTAGCTAATTTCATCTAGTTTAGAGTCTTCAGGGTACATTCTGTGGTCGAACTTTATAGAATTCTCAGTGGTCTTCGTTAAATTTAAGAAACCGAGACACTTTTCATTTGGGGTGACGATATTGCTTAATGAAGAATAATTAAAACAGATATTTTCTTATTGAGAATTTCACGGACTTATCTAACTCCCTACAGAATCACCAAACTTAACCTCTTCTTCTTTACTGGCGTAGCCGAGTCAACAACAGCGCGTTTCTTCTCTTCGCTACGTGGCGCCAATTGGATATTCCAAGCGAAGCCAGGTCCTTCTCCACTTGGTCCTTCCAACGGATTAGAGGTCTTCCCCTTCCTCTGCTTCCCGCGGCGGGTACTGCGTCGAATATTTTCAGAGCTGGAGTGTTTTCATCCATCCGGACATCATGACCTAGCCAGCATAGCCGATATCTTTTAATTCGCTGAACTATGTCAATGTCATCGTATATCTCGTACAGCTCATCGTTCCATCGAATGCGATCTCGAAAACTCGCAACGTCGAGTCATCGGTTGTTGTCATCATCCAAGCCTCTGCACCATATAGCAGGACGGGAGTTATGAGCGACTTATAGAGTTTGGCTTTTGTTCGTCGAGAGAGGACTTTAATTTTCAATTGCCTACTCAGTCCGAAGTAGCACCTGTTGGCAAGAGTAATCCTGCGTTGGATTTCCAGGCTGACATTGTTGGTGGTGTTAATGCTGGTTCCTAAATAGACGAAATTATCTACAACTTCAAAGTTATTTCTGTCAACAGTCGCGAGTGCGACGATTGTTTGTTTGATGACAGGAGATATTTCGTCTTGCCCTCGTTCACTGCCAGACCCATTTGCGTTGCTTTCTTGTTCAAACTAAACTTAACTGCTTCGTTAAATAAAAACATACTCTGGTTTTGGACTTCATTTCAATGCTACCTGCAAACATTTTCATTGCATTTTTTCCTGTATCCTCTCGTGCTGCCTCGCTAGCTGTGTCTTATTGAGTTGCTGCAAATGCCTTGTTAATTAAGCATTACATATACACGCACTTACGCACTTAAGTAATGTTGCGCAATGTTGCAAACGCAAATGTAAATGAATAGATGTAATTAATTACATTCACTCCTCTCAGTTATAAATAACGCATTCAGAAAAATGCATATATAGTATATAGCCGTAGTCATATGTGCTTGCAACGCGACAATTCTTTCATCCTCGCACACGAAAAATCATTTTTAACCAAGTTTATCAAGCCTCTTGATTATTTGGATGTCTACATATACATACAAATAAACAAAAAAAATGGTCGTCAACTTAATTTTATGTGCGCATAAGTATTAGGGTGGTGCTGGGTGAATAAAAAAACTTATTTAAAGTTGCTCTTCAGAGTTACGTTGATAGAAGCGCGTTGTTGTCCAAAAATGAGAGAAACCCTGCTGCCAATGTATTATATATCCAATTTATGTAGACATTCGGAAATCCTTGATTTAACTGTGGCTCGAACCTTATCATACAGAGTTCTTAAAAGTGTCTATGACAAAGCTTCTAAACTTCAACTGACCCTGTTCCAAAAAAAGGTACTTGCGGTGACAAGCATAAGTCCTTGGAGATTCATCTAAAAATAATCGGACAAAATCAAATAGTTTTATAAATAGATAACCCCGGGTCTAATCGAAGGATTTTATTTTGTTTTCAAAATTAACAAAATGGCTGCCTCAGGAATTTTTTTTTCTAAATTTTTACGAAAAAATCAACATCTAATTGGTCTTAAACAAATCGAAATTTTCGAAAAAATAAAAATCCTTCGATAAGGCCCGAGTTTATTATGTATTCTAAAAGCTGTATAAATTTCATTAAAATCTACTGAACGGTTTTCGAGTTACAGTTGTCACCGATTCAAAAAACAGAGATTTGAGAAAAACGCGTTTAAAGTTTCACACTAGCGCTTTGAAGTGCCCGAGCTCTCTTTCTTATTTCTCGAACAACTCAATAATTAATTACAGCTTCAAAACAACAAATCAAGAGGATATGATAGAATCCAGGCTGAAGTTCTGGAAGCGTGTCCAGAACACTCGGCGAAATTCCCACTTCAAAATTTCAAGTAAATTTGGATGGAAGATAGTAGGCCTTGAGGACAGGCTACAGGGTATTTTGCTCGTTTTCGTACAGCAGACGAGTTTTCTCAATGTACCGACTATCGGATGGCCTTAAAAATCAACATCGACGAAACAAAATCAATGCACCAGATCATTTTATGCCACAAGACAAAGAAGTCGAAAGGAATGATATTTTGGTCAGCTATAGTACTCTTCCAAACAAAAAAAGAAGTCGAAAGGAATGCTATTTTGGTCAGCTATAGTACTCTTCCAAACAAAAATTAGCGTATTTAAGTCCAACGTTATCTCTGTTTTGCTTTAGGGATGTGAAACCCGGCTTATAATCAACTACCTTATTAGAAATATACAGCGCTTGGTTAACATAAGCCTTTGGTATCAGCAATGACTACCTTTGTAAAAAATTTAATCTGGAATCCTTAGCCAACTATATATAATTACGAAAGCGAAAATGGATAGTTCATCCATTGCGAGAAGATGCCACAAAAACCTGCCGACAAGCTTTAAGCCGCTATAAGACCGTGTGGAGCTGATCCTTACAAAAATAAATCCGTGACTGCAGAAAATCGTGGAGCACACTAAAAATGCTGGCTGAAAGGGGATCAAATCGAAAAGCTTTGCTTCAGTGGAAGTTACAGAAATTATAGAAAAAACTACGAACAACTCACAGATTCCAGTGTGACTGAAATTCTTAAACCGTTTGGTTTAAAATGGAGCAATTTTATCGCAGAGAAGACAATTGGTGGGCTACTATTATACAAGTTACCTCAGTAGCTTTTCAGTGGTATCGGATTTGTAGGAGATTTATTACAAAATCAGTGATGTGATCAATAACATATAGTCATATATTGTATGTTTTGATCTATGGTCTGAGCAGTTTCGGTTTTATATAGCTTATTCACGGCATTCAAAATTATGTAACGGCTTCCAGACTTCAAAAGGTTAAGACGTCAAAAATACTATTAATCTGATGATCCCCGCTCTCATTATCTAAATGTTTTCAGAAAAATTTCAAACAATATGTGACACTTTTTTCTCTTATGATTAATATTTAAACTATTATTGCTTAACCACAATTAGAACCCCCCTTATGTACCCATATGCTTAACCGCAGATCTTCAGTGGCGGGAAAATACAGATATATTTGCAAACGAGTTGTTGCAAAGTGACAACGTCAGGTGCTGCCTGCCTCTAAACGCCTAGAGCATTAGAAGGCATGATTAAATTATTCCATCAGGCGACCACCATGACGCGAAGGCATAGCGTGAGAATGTCATGTAGGCTTGGAAGATTTCTAGAAACTACTCACAATTACTCTCAGTAGATTTCATATTGCTTTTATAGAAGTGGTAAGCAAGTTTCTTGTAAATGTGTTATATTAAATTTTTAAAAGTAAGACGAGAGATCTTTTAGAATTGGTTTCTTAATCCCGCTTATGATTTCTTCTATTAATCTGCTACAACTGACTCCAATATTCAGTTAAACGGGGATATAGCGAAGTCTGTGCTTTTGTTGACACGACAACTTCAGATACTATTATATAAACTGAAGTCCAAAGTGATGGAAGTCTCGTTTTTAGCGACAATTGTTTATGCCAATAACATTTATTTATTTTAAAACTCTTTCTTATTTTGTAACTTCTGAGTACTAATCTTTCTTTGACTTAGTTGCGTTGCAGAATATGTAAATGTGCTTAGTATCATTATTGTAGCAGAAGCGGTATGTTTTCTAACTGAGAGCCCACGTTTTACATAGTGGGAGGAAACATCGAAAGCCGGAGTGAGTAGTTTCAATCCGCTAAATCTAACCCACTCCCAACTCATATCTCTCCCACGGAACCATAGGATTAAGTAATGACTTCATGGGAGAGAGAAAGACTTTAAGTCCCATCTATCACTCAGACTGCCTAAAGCCTAATATATTGTATACGAGTATGGCTTAGTTTTGTCATAATTAGAGCTGACGCTTCGCTGAAAACTATCAATTTAGCAGAGGACTAACACATATTCTATCGAAAAACCACTGCCAAGTGAAGTTCAGAGTCTTCTATGCACTCTGTACACGTCAGACAGTACGGACGTGATGGAATCGGAACAGCTGGTTTCTAAAGCATCCATGGTCTGTTGGTCCACCTGAGGTTCTTTATACAAACTTGGCAAAAATTTTACCCACCTGTTTAACAGAAACATGTCTTTTTGAGTTATTTTTAAAGTCTGACCTGCCCACTGAAATTATTTAAATGGCCGAAGTATTCTAACTGTGCAAAGGTAGCATAATCATTAGTCTGAATTGAAGGCTGGTATGAACGGTTGGAGGAGGTATAAGCTGTTTCATATAAATTTATAGTAGAATTTTATATTTTAGTCAAAAAGCTAAAATTTAATTAAAAGACGAGAAGACCCTATAATCTTTTTTTTACGCCTGACGGCTCTGATTGCTGGTTCGAAGCACGAATTCGTCTCTTTGGATGTCAATGGGTGGCATGCGAGCTAGAACTCCAGCAGCGTCGCCGGACATCGTTCGGAAAGCACTTGTTACTCGTGTAGTAGTGGGCGTTTATTTCTTTTGCATATGCTTTTATATCTAGTGCCTGCATGCATATTAGTGCTATATACAATATTACGGAACCTTGTCGTACATTGGAGCTCCTAAGATCGGGTTTATAAAATGATAAGTCGTTTCTGTTGACTATTTATTTTCGACTCCGACCTAATGTTTGGTTTACGGTATCACAAATGAATTGATAAGGTGTAGCTTGTTATAGAGAATTATAATGATCACTAATGATCATATTTCATCATTTCTAAAGTAAATAGATCCTAAGAAAGAGTGGTTGAGTTCTTCTAGTTATCATATTTCATCGAATTCTGTAATAAGTATTTATGATTTTGGTAACGCAAATGAGATGAATAGTTTTTTAAAGAAAATATTGTTACAGATAAGCTCCCATTGAGCATTTGTAAAATTTTTTGGGTTAATAAGTCTTGAAGACTGCGTTGGTAATGTAAAACACATCTGATTATCTAAGTCCTTTAACAAGAATGTTTCAAAAGTGAACCCATTAGGAGACCTCAGTCAGAGCTCACAGCTCGGACGGCTCTAATGAAATGCCTGGAGTGTTGTAAAGCCTTGTTATAAGCAGTTTTCGATTTACCAAGCTTAAAACCAATTTATGCGTTGCATAAGTTTTTACAGTAAACTCTTAACATTTGATAGTTTTGACTTTACAGACAGAGTGTCATTCGTTTAAAAAATTCCAAAAACTTTATGACATTTGTCACTCAACCATATCGAAGCGTATTTTGGTGAACTCTTTGTATAAATGCAACTCTGTATGTTAACTATTTTCATAGGAATATCTATTGACATACTCATACCTCAAGATATTATACAATAAATTACGATTATGGTTGGTGGCAAACGTTAAGCCAAGTCGCACTCAATTCGGCAGCAACAGTCATCAGCCAACGGCTATAAATTATCACCTCTGATCCCATTGATTTGCATAAATTCGAAATGTTAAGTAACGATATTTCTCGCTTTTAGGCGATTGCAAATGCGTTAAGCTTTTCTTTAATCATATTTCATTGCACCAACTACTGGGTATCTAGCCACTGCTACCTACGAACATACATATGCAAATGTGTTCCTATGTGAGGCTGCGAGCACCTATGTGGTCTGGCCCATGGCCTTAGCTATGAGATATAGGTAATAGTTTTTTGTTTGCGTTATTCAAATTTATGAAAGCCGCGTTAGTATACATTCTTAGGCACATACGAGCAATTCATTCATAGCCACTGCAGATGTCTCGACTATGGTGGAAATATCACTTTTCGGCTGCCATAAATGAACTCATTGTTTTAGCCTTTGCTATCAAAAAATTTGAAAATATATAAATCAATTATGAATTTTAAAAGTTTTTATTTTATGGAATAAATATTGAGCGTGTTAAATGAGGTTAGGTTCGAGTGCTTGGTATACGAACGCCCACACATCCTAGTAGGGTTATGCATGGATACGCGTATGTAGCGAAGAGCTAGAGTTTTGTAATAAATTCGACAAAGTTACTAAAGGAGCGTTGAGAGCTAGAACAGACTCAACGCACTCTAGAAAATTCCTCATTTTTAGAGAGAATTGATTGCAAATTTTGATACTTCATATAGTCCCTTGAACTGCGATGCTCCTGGATATCTAAGAGTTCTAGATAAGACTGGACAAAAGTTAGAGGAAGTCTCTCAGGGCTGTTGTTGTTTTTGTAGCGACAGAATTCTGCCTCTCATGCCATCTCTCAGGGTCTCTCTCGTGCCTTCATTTTCTGCTTGTATCGTCGTTACTCATACGTTTACGGCACGCATGTGATGCCAGTAAGTTGTGACCTGTCATTAGGGCCTAATGATTAGGCCAACAATACTCACAATTCGATATCGCGTGAGTAAATAGCATGCGTACTTTTAGGCGAGGTCTTTGCACCTGGTCTCGGCGACTTTACATTGTGTATCATATTTTTGCGATTTGCGGATCGGGAAGAACAAGTTCAGTAGCCACGCGGACGTATTTCCTGAAACTCCCTTTTTGGCAGCCAGCGCATTTACTGCCTTTACGGACATTCTCTGACGTAATACCATATGTGATTATTGCTTTTATTGCATCTTGACTATCGATGCATATATTGATCTCCTTTGTGTAGTTTCCTGTCTTGTTGGTCATCTCTGCGGTTTTTCTAACCCGACAGACTTTCACCAGAGAGCTTCAGCGATTTTTCAGAAGGTTCGCTGTGAGCCAACTTCGAGCAATAGATTCCGGTGCTCAGTCTGTTAGCTATTGTTGATCCGTCGCTAACGCGTTGCCATTCATCCAAAGCCTAAATGCTTGAAAAAAATAATGTTCTACTTCCAAGCATTGTAAATTGTTCCAAATAGCTTTGAAAATGGTTTTGGGTGATCATGAGCATAAACTATATTTTTGAAATTTGAAAATATGAATTAGAACGATCATCTCTATCAAAGAATACCAACCATGTCACATATTCTTTCCTTTGCGAACTCATTGAGTCTCTCTGGAGCTACCGACTTCTTTTGTAAAGTACTTGGGTAGCCGGATGCCTGGTATATCTGTAATAGCATTATGTAGTTCTGAGCATAATTCTTATTCAATGCTTAGCCCTGTTCAAGCGCAACTGTTAAATTTTCTCCTTCTGTGATAGCTGTGGTGAAACACGTTTATCTGCTACGAGTTGGCCAGAAATATTTTTAAGTTCTCTGCGTCGTGAAGTTTCCCTATACGTTCTCTAGCCGGATGATAGATATGTATATATATATATTAATATTTGCATGAAGCTGAGTGTGTGATGCTAAGGACCTTGAAAAATGGCATTAAGACTGGCGTTGATCTATCTCTTTTCTTGTATAATTTCATATACAAGTACATACAGTCTGTCAAGTAAGAACGTGGTCGACTTTACCGACAATTAATGTAAGATTCGCTTTAATTCCTTCGCGCGCCGATAGAGGGAAGCTTTGTCCTTGATACATTGTCAACACAGGTTCAGTCATCGGTGATTTTTTGAAAGAGAATTACGTTAAACGCCATGAGTGCTAAGTACGCGTCGTTCTACGAAGCTGTGTTCCTTTGCATCCACCCGAAATGTCGCAATCAGCGGCCGCTAAATATATGAGAAAGTCGAAGGCATTTATACAGAAGTGGATACAGCGATATATAGTATAGTGGCTAAAATAGTCGATGATTTACCAGAACGTGGTTCGAGAGGATAACTAAACGAAAAAGATGAAAAAAGAATAGTGACTCTGTTTTCGCGGAATCCTGCTTTAACACTACGGCAAGGACAAGCAAAATTAATGGCAAAAGGTTTAGATATATCCTACAAAACTATCCGAACCCTTCTTCATATTCATGTTCTGAAATGGCGCAACACAATGAAGAAGCCTCTGTTGACTGAAAAACTTGTGACAAAGCGACTCGCTTGTTCGCATGAGAATATTGATAGAGATTTTGAAAATGTCATTTTTACTGATGAATGTTCTATATGGGCACGTTCTGTCCTCACGCGAGCCTATCAACTTCCACCAATAGGCTTGTTCTGCGGACCGTGAAACACGGAATAAATGTGCATCTTTGGGCTGCTTCTCAAAGCAGGGATTCGGCACTTTGTACCTCTTTACTGACAACCTAAACGCCGAGAAAATGATAAAAATCTACAAAAAGGCTTTACTGCTATCCGCCAAGGGATGGTTAATCAGAAAAAATTAAGATTGAATTGTGCAGGAGGACAACGATTCTAAACACCACAGCAAGCTCTGTACTCGGTGGAAAACTCAATCTGGCATCGTTACATTGGATTGGCCGTCGCAGTCGCCCGATGCAAACCCTATTGAAAATGTGTGGGCATATATTAAACAGAAGCTTCGTGGAAGACGCACATACACTTTGAAGCAGTTGTCTTACGAAATTCGTCGGATCTGGAGATCCTTGCCACTAGAATACGCCGTCAAATTAGTAGAAAGCATGCCTCGGAGATGCCAGGCAATTATCGACGCCGGTGGTGACTGGACATATTATTGACCAAATTACATCATTGTCTGTAATGTGTACAATGCATATATAAATATGAAAGTTTCATAAAATATTTGTTTTTTTTTTTATAAATGAACACCACCATACCCTTACTTGACAGACTGTATGCGTATAAATACATAGTGTAGCTACACGCTACACGTGTATACCAAGCGGAATAACTAAAATTTTTTTCTACTCAGCAATTTTATTTTATTTGTACATTTTATTCGAGGCCACACTGTATCTAAACTGTCCAAACAGTGGGCGTACTTATCAGTCAATAAAAAGTAATAAGTAATTGTCAAACGGTCATTAAAATAAATAAATGCTGACGGTTTGTGGTTTTTTATTTTTCTTTGCATTTACGACTCTCTCAAGTAAGAAAGTGGACACATATCTCCCAAGTTATCACACAGAACGACATACATACATGGGTATATACATTTGTACATACATACATATATGTACTTAGTACTTATCTGGCGCATAAAACCACGAAGATACCATCAATTGCGAGAGTGCGAACATTTGTGTATATTTGTAGACTCACACGATCGGTAGATCTTCAGCATAACTCACCATATGGTTTTGAGTTTTTACTTACTGTTTTATCATTTGTTTGCCTTTTTGTTGTCGACAAACAATTGTGGCATGCAACATGTGCAAATAAACATACAAAATGCTGAGTGTGTAGAAGTGTGGCTACCTCAATACAAATGTGGTTCGGCAGTCAGTGTTCTTTTGTCGAAGTCTAGGTATGTTACTCAATTTATTTCACCACGAAATGAGTGTTGTGGTTGAGCGTAATTGAGTGGGTATGTAAAAGGGCTCAATTCGGTTCGAATTTTACAATGCACTCACATAAAGTGACTTGAAAACAATTTAAAATATTTGTGATTTGATTGAAAATGTTAAAGCGGGCTTCCAAACTTTTTAAAAAAAATGGATACTGAAATCATATCTAAAAAATTTCGTCAAAAACCAAAATTCTAGATTCCACCATATTTCTCCGATTTGAAATCAGAGATTCAGGAAGATGAACGCCAGGACTGCATATTTGGAGCAAAAGATCAATTGCCCAGCGAATCGTATATGAAGTTTAACATACATATGCATGTCTTTTGTCTGAAAAATCGTAATACAGATCTCATAAAGCTACTTTAGGAACTGAGAGTTTCGATTGTGGCTTGGTATTGATGCACTTAGGCCATAGTGCTTCTGGGTACCTAAAAGTAACTACGTGGTATACCCCGTGTTGCTGGTGTTCCAAGACCTGAGGTATTCCTTTAGGATCCACTGCTTCAAATAACCCTTGAAGAAGCTGAATGGTCTGGGACAGGTTAGGGAAAATGTGTTCCCAGCTTGCTCTGAGCAAGCTAAACCGTCTGTCTTTTCTTTTTATTTAGACTTAGTATGGGCGCTGCAAATAGCCTTAATTGTCGTTTAGCTAAACACTTGAAGGTTTATGGACTTGTTCGCTAGTGCAGAAGCCCACTTGGTACCCTCTGTTATGCCAACAATTTGGGTCTGAAAAACTGAATGGTAGTCATTAAGTTTCAAATTACTTCCTGCCATGAGACTTTTACAAAATAGTACGCTCCTGTTACTACGAGTACTATATTTTAAACTTTGTTCCGTCGGTGAATATGTAAACTTCGCTGTTGGAACTGTCGGTCACAGAACCATTCGACCATTCATATCATCTCATTCATGAAAATGTTGTGCTTACTTTCTCATATACATATCTTCTTTCTTCGTTCGCATTGGCAATTTAGTTCGAATTCAGTAACAAGGTCGATTATGATACCATGCTCTTAGCGATGATCAGTTTTGCTCCTATGCATTTAAAATTTTGAGTCGTCTGCCCGTAAGATTAGCTCCATACGTCATTTCAATATTTATTGGCCGGATATTGGGGATAACCTTGAGAGGCTTTGTTGATGTAGTTTTCATTTCCCTAAGTAAGCAGGTTCGTTGCACATGTTCCAGGGGCTTAATGCGGTACTTTTTCGATAATGCTAGTCACCACACCACCACATTATATGTCATATGTCGGCATACTTTGTAAAATTTCAGTTATATTTTGCTACAAAACTCTTCCACGCGCAGTTTTACAGTGTACCTTTTACTTCCCCACACTTATGCAAATTCTGTGGTGAATTAGCCATGCCAGTTTTTGCTCGTCTTCCCCAAGTACTAGCAGCACTCAATACCGGCACTTTTGTACGATTTCGCTTTCGTTGCCGATAAGCCAGCCGTAAACAAACCGGAGCTACTGCCTACATGTGCGCTGAGCAGCGATAAGATGAGCTAATTGAGTGACTGAGTGAGTGCAAAGCGTTGTGTAGTTGGCGTACAAGTGTTCGCATACTCAACACGATCCACTGGCGCTGCGTGGTAAGTTGTTTGGCGCTAGCTAGCCTAACCGCACGAAGTTACTTGAGTGTGCTAGCATTGGCGCTGGCGTTGGAGCTGTCGCGGCGCTCGTTGGCAACTTTGCAAAATCGCTTGCTTCGCTCAGTCGATCGCTACTTTTGCATTAAACCAAACGCGTTGTGCGCGTCGGTCGCGGTTTACCGGTACGCATTGCTCGGTTCATTGGTACGCGCTTTGTTGTAACAGCTGTGCTTTGTGTATGTATTGTATGGAGTGCGGCGTTAAGTTTTTAAAAAAGCGCATTTTTATGAGTTTTTATGTGTGTGAGCGCTACGTTCGCTATTGTTTTGTGCAGCGTAAGAAAAATGTATATTATTTAAATGCAAATGCGCGCATTTTCCAAGTAAAAGTGTGTGAATTTCGGTTTAGTCTGGCATTTTTTGGTTGCATCGGCGTGCAAGTGCAGTTTTTGTGCTGAAAAGGTGTTGAGAAAAAATTTCGAAATTTATTTTTTTATTTTTTTAGAAATTAAAAGTTTATTGCTAACACGTATGTAGCTCAAAAGCGCATGCTTATAAGTTAGCGCAGTCAATTTTTGTGCAACAACATACCGCTACCCTGCCACAGCCAATGTATAACAGCTCTCAAACGCCTGGTTGCGCCTCGCAGCCGATTTTATTTAATGCTTTTATTGCCCCTCTTCGCTCGTTTATTATGCGACGCGTTTAGCTGCCGCCAGCTAGTGTTCCAAGTTCAAGTTCAACGCATGTGGCAGCCACAAATAGTTGCAGCGCGCAAATGCAACATTTTTTCGCGCTTTGCTGCGTCGCTTCAATGCGCGCGGTACATTTACATACAAACAAATATGTGTAGAAAATTTGCATGCAGCCGTCGTGTTGTTGTAGTGTTGCATGGTGTTGCTATTTATGCTGCGCCGCCAAAAAGGCGTGAGTTATACCGCGAGTGCTCCTCACCAGCTTTTTGTTTAGCGCAAACGGCACAACTTGCATAGAGACCGGCTCATATCCATACTTTATAAAGTGAATCTTCGGCGGTTATAGCAATATGTATATATATGTACATACATATCCCTACCTATGCGGATAGATATGCCGATCTGAGTGTATGCGCCGCAAAGTGTTCTTTCTAGTCGTTTATTTGTGCTAATTTGCTGGAATGTAATTATGCAAAATGTGCTTGGTGCGCAAGTATCTGCGAGATATGAAGTTATAAAAGGAGTGGGTGTATGTGCGCTGAGGATATGTGCAGTGAAGCATATATAGTGTGTAAGAAAACAGTGAAATATACATAAAAATATTGAAGTGCCAAATGGTGTTGAGCTAAGTACTCGATTTCGACGACTGAAATAAGGTGGCGCTGCAAATCATATAATAAAACACATTATTATAATACATAACCTCACATTTTGAATCGAACTCTATAATAAACATCAATTTATACATTAAATTTGCTTAAAAAGTTTCTAATTATAAATGGAGTTTTAAGAAGACTGAACTACTACTAAATTGAGCAAGATTGCCGTGCATAATTTTCATGTATAGTTTTTTATATTTTTTTACAATTTGTTTTTTTTTTGATTTTCGTTATAAATAATTTTTTTTAAATTTATTTTTACAAGTTTCGGTTTTTAATATTTTTTTGAATACATTTTATCATTTTAAACATATATTTTTTTTTAATTTTTGTTTCTTAATATATTTTTTTTTCACATTTGTTGTAAATTGGTTTTGTGTATACAAACTTTTTTACATTTTAAAATTTTTTGTTTTTTTAGTTTTTTGCATCTTTTTTAAATATATTTCTTTTTATATTTTTTCTAAACGCTCTTTTATCGTTTTAAAATTTTTTTTTTTTTGGTTTTTAAATTTTTGGTTTTTTTTTAATTTTTTATTTTTCTTTCTGTTATAACATTTTTTTTAATAATTCATATACTCTTTTATAACATTTTTTTTAAATAATTCTTATACTTTTTTTCATTTTTTAATCCCGTTTTTAATTTTTATTTTGTTTTAATTTTTGATATAAATTGGTTTTGCTTAAATTTTTTTTTAAATTTTTGCTTCTTAATTTTTATGTTGAATTTCTTTAAATTTTTTTTCGTTATAAAGAACTTTTTTTAAATTTATTTTTACAAGTTTTGGTTTTTAATATTTTTTTGAATACATTTTATTATTTTAAACGTATTTTTTTTTTTAATTTTTGTTTCTTAATATATATTTTTTTTTCACATTTGTTGTAAATTGGTTTTGTGCATTTTGTTTTAATATATTTCTTTTTATATTTTTTTCTAAACGCTCTTTTATCATTTAAAATTTTTTTTTTTTGGTTTTTAAATTTTTGGGTTTTTTTTTTAATTTTTTTATACATTGTTTTTCTTTCTTTTATAACATTTTTTTTTAATAATTCTTATACTATTTTTCACTTTTTTAATCCTTTTTTTAATTTTTATTTTGTTTTAATTTTTGATATAAATTGGTTTTGCTTAATTTTTTTTTTTAATTTTTGCTTCTTGATTTTTATGTTGAATTTCTTTAAATACTTTTTCATTTTTAAGCTTTTGGTTATTTTAATTTTTGTTTATTAATTAATTTTTTTTAATAATTCTTATACTATTTTTCACTTTTTTAATCCTTTTTTTAATTTTTATTTTGTTTTAATTTTTGATATAAATTGGTTTTGTTTAATTTTTTTTTAATTTTTGCTTCTTAATTTTTATGTTGAATTTCTTTAAATACTTTTTCATTTTTAAGCTTTTGGTTATTTTAATTTTTGTTTATTAATTAATTTTTGATAATATAATTTTTTATTTTTTCATACGATGTTGGTTTTTAAATTAGTTTTTAATAATTTTTTTTTTCATTTTTAAAATTTTTTAGTTTTGTTTTTTAATTTTTTAAATTTTTGTTATAACTTGGCTTTGTTTATAAATTTTGTTTGTTATTGTTTTTTTTTTTGTTTTTAATAGCTTCTGTTCATTGTGTTATTTGTTGTTGGTTTTTAATATTAAAAAAAAAGCAATTTTTTTTGTTCAAAAAATGTTTATTTTTATCATACAAATTTAAATCAAAATTTGAAAAAAAATTTATTTACCAGAAAAAATGTTTTGGAACTTAGTTTTCCTGATGTTAAAGTTAAAAAAAAGTTTTAGAACCTACTTAAGTCGTAAAAGTCTGGAAAAATATGGAATTTTTGCCTCGAAAATAAGAAAATTTACTTTTGTAATACTATTTTCGAAAAGAGTTTCAAATTTTTTTCTAACAAAAAGTCTCAATTTTTTAACCTTAAAGAAAGTGTGATAAATCACTTTTGACAAGAACTTTTTCCCAAAATATTCAAAAATCGCTTATTGACCTCAAAATTAACAGTAAATCTCACTTTTCTTAAAAAAAAATGTTGGTTTAGGGAATTCACGTTTGGCTTGAATATATTCATAAATATATTCGAAATGCTTTTTTAACCTAACCTCCTTGATTGGCTTGATATTTCTAAACTACTTTTTACTCGGTTTTAAATGACTTTAAATTATTTTCTCGCGACTAAGTATGAAAAATTAAAAACTCTACCGAGAGGAATCATACAAATTGTTCCAAATCGATATCATGTATTCTCACAGAGTTATCAAATCCTTCTCAAGTGAGATTTTGAAAAACCACTTTAAAAGTAAGAAAAAAAGTTACTTTCAGTTGCAGCAGAGCGTGCTATAATCTATAAAATGTTCATATTATCCTTTTTTCGAATAATCCAAAATTATTTTGGTGGAGTGTCTACAATATCTAGACAACAGATCCAAGAATCACTGTGTTACTAGAAAAATAATCTGATAAGCTAATAATAACAAAACTGATAATCATTTAATCGCATAGTGATTAAAATTATTATTTTTATCTCTGATTGAGTTGAAGTGGACATAAAGCGATAATTTTTGTCTCAATCTATCTCCTAACTAACAACAAAACTGTTTTCCCATTTTTGCAATACCCCATCATTGTGAGTCAGTACGATAAGATTATTTTACAATGCTTTTTGAATGATAAGCGGTTAGATAAAGCTTCCGAGAAATAGTTCATTCATCAGCAAGAAAGTTATAAAAGTACACTCGGTCTTGTTGTAGTGCTTTGTGGTACGAAATTTGTTGTTTACTCTATGAAATCGGGCTAACACAGTAGGGGTATTAATGAGTTTAAGATTGAGTGTTAAGGTTTAAAGATTAACGTTATTCATTACACTTGGCGACAGTCAAAACATAAAAAGAATATGGTATGGTCATTATAAAAGTGAAAGACACCTAAAGTCAGAAAAACCGGCAATTTTGTGACACAAAGCCAAATTTTTCTTTCAAAATCTGATAATGACATTTCCCATATTTCGTCTAAAGTTTACTTTAAAACTTTGCCATCAATTTTGCCTACGAAAAAAATATAGTGATAACGAAGTAAAGTCGGATTACAGCTTTTATTTATGGCAGGAGCAAACCGTATTTTTGAAATATGTATTCCATTAAGAAATTCAATTAAGAACTACTGTAAATTGTTTTTACCAAATTTTTCCGTATTTTGTTAAATTAATCTGATTAAAAAAATTGGTGCTTTTTGTATGAAAATTATAATAAGCTTTATTTGCATTCCTTCGAATCTGAATTCAAAAATCGTAAACTGCCTTTGGTAGAACTATTTCGGTGCTTTTTGTATGAAAATTTCAAAAAGCTCACTAAAAGCTCTGTTTGCATTCCTTCGAATCTGAATTCAAAAATCATAAACTGGCTTTGGTAGAACTATTTCGGTGCTTTTTGTATTAAAAACTCAAAAAGCTCACTAAAAGCTCTATTTGCTTTCATTTGAATCTGAATTCAAAAATCATAAACTGGCTTTGATAGAACTATTTCGGTGCTTTTTGTACGAAAACTTCAAAAAGTTTACTAAAAGCTCTATTTGCTTTCATTCGAATCTGAATTCAAAAATCATAAACTGGCTTTGGTAGAACTATTTCGGTGCTTTTTGTATGAAAATTTTAAAAAGGTCACTAAAAGCTCTATTTGCTTTCATTTGAATCTGAATTCCAATAAAATTTGAAATTTCGGTACTTTTGTGTGAAAATTTAAAAAAAGCTCACAAAAAGCTTTATTTGATTTTGGATATTTGCCTGCATTTTTTAAGACTATAACTGAAGAATCATATAACTTATTTACTTTACTTATTTTAAATTGAAAAATTATATATTTCTACATATTGTAAAAAATTATCAGACTTAGTTTTCAAAAACTGTTGTGTTTTAAAAAAGCTTTCAGTTCAAAAGCTCTTAATAGTATGAAATTCATTTTTATTTCTTGTATTATTAAGTTTTGTGTTTAAATATTACAAACTGATGAAACTTTTAAAAAGCTCCCTAGAAGTTTCGGCCGCTTTTTATTATTTTTCAAAGTTCCTCAAAAGCTTTTTTCTACAATCTAATATGTCGTTTAATTTCTTCAATGAAACTGCCAAAGTAATGAACTTTCACTGATTAGAGAAATTTTTATGACAAGACTGGAACTTTTGTGGCAGAAATGGAACCGAAGATATATCAAGAACGTAGGCTTTGAAAAGTGAAGGAAAGACAGTGTATTTTAAGGTATTAAGTTTGAATTTAGTAATTAAAAAATGCATTTCATACGATATACGATGCTACTTACTACTAGGCGAAAGTTTCACAAAACCTGTAAAAAACTTAAAAGCCTTGTAAACTTACTTATGAGGAAGCCTTCAAAGAAAAGTATTAAAACTTAGAAGCCTGAGAACTTTCCGGAAACCAAAATTTCGACACTTTCTTAGTATAATAATTTCCGAATTTCTGTGACCACATCAACTCCTACAATCTTAACTTGTTTCAGACGCCTCACTTAATTACCAGCCTCTTTAATACTTGTCTAATGCTCAAGTTCTATATTAAGGGGGTATTCTAGTCTAGAAGCATGAATTTCAGGTAATTGTTAAAGTGTCGTAAAAAAAGGCAATTAATATTTTTACCAACAATTTTTTTTGTTAGTTATTTGTTAATTTTAGAAGAGTATAGAAAAATAAAAAGAAGTGGGGGGTCTCTAAAAATTTCCCCGCTACCATACCCATGATTTCAACCCTTCTAGTTATCTGAAACCAAAAAGAAAAAAAGATTATTAATCTAGAATAATGTCGCAATAGTCGGAACTACGGAAAAGTGGGAAACATTTTTTTTTTTTTACAAATTGGCGACTGCCTAAAAAAAAAATTTTTTTGGATCACTTTCTGACCATTTCGAATTTTTTAAAAATAATAAAAATAATAATTTCGGGATGGGGCTAGTTCCAACCATAGACAAGCCTGTAAAGAAGACTCTATAAAAAATTCAAGTAAATCGGTCTAGTAGAACCTGAGAAATCGTGGGCATTGTTCCGAAAAAGTCAGTTTTGAGAAAAACGCGTTTAAAGTTTCGCGTTCCGGCCGAACCAGTTTGGATGCCGGGTCAGAAAAATGCCTTTATATCTGAAAATAATTTGAATTTTGAAAAGTCCTCTTGTACACATATTCTTGAATAGTTAAACTTTGAAAATATAAAAAAAATATTAATAATTAATTTTTAAATTTCTAGACTAGAAAACCCCCTTAATGTACCGTAAAATTGATAAGCGCCATATCAACTAAGAAATTTGTTTTAGTCATATATTACACAAAAATGTCAATTCAGGGCATTCAAGTGACAATTTCAATTTGCATAAGTCATAAATACTCACTTTTTATGGCATTTGAATTTATGAATGAATTCTTTTTAAACTTTTTTTAATTTTTTTTTTTTTTTTTTAATTTTTTTTTATTTTAATTTCTTATTCCTTATTTTTTATTGTTTTATTACTGTTTCACTGC
The DNA here is from genome assembly GCA_027475135.1 of Bactrocera correcta. Classification (NCBI taxonomy): domain Eukaryota; kingdom Metazoa; phylum Arthropoda; class Insecta; order Diptera; family Tephritidae; genus Bactrocera; species Bactrocera correcta. The sequence continues at coordinate 72,010,525 of CM050326.1, forward strand.
CTTGTCTCTCATTCAGCGTGATTTTGTTAATGTGTCAAGTGCTTACAGAAGATTGTGGAGTAATGTGAATATTGATCACTCTCCGTAGCATTGAAATACTTTCTTATCGCCTCGAAATTAATTTATGTGCTTAAACAATATTTTATGCTTTTAAGTCACTACAAAGATCACTGATAAAAGAGTCAGGCCGTTCATAACTCAGGATGAAGAATAAATTATTTGAATATGGTTTTAATGAGTTTTTGTTCCGCGTGACGAATTTTTTCGATAATCTGGGCCGACTATATATGGAATTTAATTAATCTCATAATTTTTTAAGTCTCATATTAAATGTAAGAAAAGTGTTTCTCTAAAAATAGCGTTAATTCACGATCTCTCTAAAATTATATAAGGGTAAATAGTTTTTGCAACTTTTTATATATTCATACTATTGTTCGATTTTACATGTGTCTTTTGTGATCTTATTTCATAAAAATAAATATAAATTATTTGTAAACTTTTGCTATCATTGCGATAAGAAAGCAATAATCGATTAATTTGTAATCAAACGATATTATATTTTTCCAATTTAGGGTTCTTGAACTTATTTATAAGTAAACTTTTTATTGATTGCTTTTTATAAAATATTGACTTATTTTATTACTGAAAATTCGTTTTGTATATATACATTAGGGTGGTTCGTAAAAAAATTTTCCATTTCTAAAATTTTAAAATTTTCATCGACTACTTCAATTACTTTTTAGATAGACAGTATTTTCAGAATATGTAATATATGAAATTTTTGCTGATTGGAGATAATTAATATAAAGTAGTAAGATTGGAGATAATTAAGGCATGTCTAAAGTAGTAAGATCTTCAAATATTTAATTGAAGGCTAAAAAATTTTAAGTTAATTTCTTAATGCTCATGACTAAAATAAATACCGCACAAACATTTACATAAAATGTAGAAATAAATATTTTACATATAAAATTTAGAACCACCCTAGATATTTTTTACCAATTTTTGTGTCTTTAGAAACGTTTGTTCACTAAAGATACCACCCCAATAAATATATAGAGATGAAATTGCATTATACTACACAACACTACACAAAAGTAGTGAAATACAGCACAAATTGCTTCGTGCTCTCTTTTAAGGACCACCTTAATGAAGATATTTTTTAAAAAGTTATGTATTAAACTGCATATTAAAATGATACATAAACTACCCTAATTATTTATATTAACATTTTTAAGTATCCCTAATATTAACATTTTTAAGTAACTACCCTAATTTTTTATATTAACATTTAAAAATATATAGTATAAAAGTTAAGAGCCACCCTAAACAATTGCATATATAACTGTACTGATAATGCGAAATGCATTACAAGTTACTCTTAATTCTTTCAATATATTTTTTCTCTTTTAAGGATCACCCTAATAAATGTTTTTTATAAAATTCAATATTAAGGGGTATATTAGAAGTGAAATATGGGACAGAAATATTTCACTAAACAATTAAATTATTGTTTGTTAAGAACCACCCTATTAAAGATCACTCTAAAAATTCATAAAAATGAAATTTTAAATATAACTGTACAGACAGTGCAAAATACAGCACAAGTTACTCATACCACTTACATATATAATATTTTTCTGACTTTTATGGCCCACCTTAATATATATTTTTTTTTCATTTGCATATTTAAAAATCGAAATAAGGTATGTACATATTTCCCTGAACATTTCCATACTACTTAAGTATTCACATAGTGTTTTAAGGTCCACCCTAATATTATACATACGAGTAATGTAAAATTGCTTAAATACCAGAACATTAAAACCCTAATATGCTACATACATATTTTTCTTTTAAACTTATTTTCAGTAACCACATGTTTTCATATCCACATAACTTGTATTATACACATATACACACAAACACACCTAAATTTTAATTTTTCGCATTTCGCGAATAATCGCTAGTAACTTGATAGATGCCTTGTGTGGATAGGTGTAGTCGCATTTTTTGCGAACATTAAAATACACAGTCCACTTATTCAAAAAACAAAACACAAAAAAAAAACAAGACAGTGGCAACAAAAGTCATAACAAATTGTTGTATCGTATTATAGTATCTTGTTTGTAGATAACGACGCTGTAGGCTGTGGCCAGAGTAAACAATTGCATTATGGTTATTTTCAAACGAAGGTGAGGTAGTAGGTGTTTGTATGACTATAAATACCTATGAAGGTAGGTATGTGAGCACATATGTCTTGAACTCTAACCAAGATTTTGAAGTGATGATTTTAATGAAAACGACTTCGGTACTGAGGGTTCTTTAAGCACAACTTCGTTAGTTGAAAAATATATCGGACTGCTCGAATAAAACGCGCCTAACTTCGAGTGTGACCTTGCTCTTTGGCCTGCCTATAAAATATAAAAGCCTGTAATCTTTGCAGCTTTTAAGATTTGCAAGAAAAAGTTGTGCACCGTTAAACTCGAATCTGATAGACTAGATGATATAGAAACGGCATTCTGGCAACTGATCCTTCAAGTGCCTCGTAGAAAAACATGTTCTAACTTATTTTTTCATATCAAGTAAAGGAAACCTTTTGAGCAGAACCGTGGCATATCAAGTGATTGTGTTCTTTGCCATTTACTTTAACCTCTTGCAAATATTTTCCAAAAAAAAAAAAAACGCTGCTGTTAAAATTTCAAGCCGATCGTCTTTTATCCTAAAGTACTTGTAATTTGCACATCAGTGACTGATAAATATACAGAGTAGTTTTTACAGTATCTCTTATATTAGGGGTATTCAGACCAGCCTTGTTAATTCGTCATTCGGTAGTTTTTTACATGTATTTTGTTTTTGTAAAATTAACAGACTTTCGTTCTACCGAGTAACGAACTATCCATCTGGCAAGCTTGATAATTGTTTCGTTACTCGGTAATATCACATCAGCTGTTCTTCTACTCCTCTGTACATCAATTTAAAGTACTTACTAGTAATAAATTTGATCCACTCTGACATCACTGACAATTTTTGATTTTGCACTTTGTTGAGGCATTTTTACTCTTTAATAAAATTTAATCAGCTGTTTCGGAATAACATTTACCATACTACAGAGGTAGAGCATAAAGTATGTTCACAGTTAAGACTTTTGACGAAGTATCAACTAACGAATTACCAAATTAACAGGCTTCGGTCTGAATACCCTTATTGATTCTTTCCTGAGTATTAGCAATGTTCATATGGATTAAGCGGTAGAGTCACTAGAAGCTATAAAAGATCTTTTCTTAGTAGCTTCTCTGTCTGTGGTTTTAATATCTATTAATAAGTGTCTTCGATTCGTCAAGCATTGAAGAGTAGCAAATTGAACAAGCTATGCCAGTTGGTCAAAGAAATGGGTGGAATCTTGCGCTAATGTTGTGTTACGAGTCTTTCTTTGTTGATAGAGAAGTTCTTCTTTCTGTCACAAAAAGCTTTCAGTAACTTCTTAGTTTTGTTCTCTCTTTTCTTTAAACAATTATAAGTGAAGCCTAGGTATTTTAAAACGAAAAAATAAACCCTTTGTATTTTCAATACTGACAATAATTTGTCATTGAAGTCATTCATAGCAACAAAAAGAGTCTAAAATATGCAACCAAAAGGATCCATTTCGAAGTTCCCTACTTTTTTTTTTAAAGAAAAAACATTCATTATCATTCGAAAGAACGTTCTTTGGCATTTAATTTTGAAGATCATCTCTTTCAAATGTTGGCCGCAACTCTGTCTCAGATAGTCCATATATTGAGTCCAATTTCCTACGACTCGTTCGAGGATTTCGATTAGTAACTAAAATTGTGATGTTTTGCTCCAAGGCTTGAAACGAAGCAATAATGTCCACATAGACTTTAGACTTTACATATCCTCACAGGAACACACGATATTGGTGGCCAATCGACTTTTTAATTATCTCGAACATTTTAAGGTCTAGTTAAGTATGAGAATATAAGGTCTTTCCAGAAACAACTGCAAATGTGCCGTTATTCGAAAGCATAATCTAGTTTCGGTGCTTAGTAAACATTTATTGTTATTTAATCTAATTTCTAGCTCCAATTCAATATTAATAAATTTGTTAAACACTCCAAATCTAGCGCTAAATAAAGCCTCTAATTGATCCCATACAATCTAAAAGTCAGTTAGGCGAATCTGTTAATATCTATTTTGGTACTGCCGTACTTGTTTATTAGCACACTGAACACGCTCATCTTGCTGAATTGTATTTTAATTAACGCATTTAAGCGTACGATGACCTGAGAATCATAAATACTGCTCAAACATACGGAGCTAACAGCTGCGCATGCGTAAATTTTTTTTGAGACAGGGTATTATTCTTACATTTAATGATACTGATACTAGATTCGAAAAGCTTTTTAATAAAAATATTTTTTATGCTTTTTTAGAAAAGTTCGACCGAGCTTCGGAGTTACCGAAAAGAGATAATTAAATTGCGCAGCGCTCATATAATGCCTTTCTGTGGATTATTGTATAATAAATCAAGGCGTTTTGCCTTTCAGTACTTATTCAATTTATGGAACTCATTTACTTATTAGACGTATCCACAAAAAAATCGCTTTAGGGATGAGTTTAGGCTAAGGTTACAGTGAACATCATTACTGTTTGATACTAGAGTCGTACTTATTCTTCGGAAATTTGAGTTGATGGCTCCAACCTTTCAACTTTTTTTTGGTAGCTCTGGATTGAACTTACATAGATTAGATTAGTTTAAGTTAGTCTGGTAAATCAATAAACCATGCCTAGACCAGCTTTGGTCCTTTGCGAAACTAGATGGAGTTCAGTTACTAGGTCCATGAGGAGAAGTCTTCCTTTTGAATGTCTACGCTATGCCTTTGGTAGCTCTGGATGGAACTTACATAGAAATATAGGCTGTCTTATGTCTAACTCCGAACAGTATATTCTCGCACCAATTTCATACTCCATTTTCGAGCCGACCGTAAAAATGTTTAGATTATTGCGCGTTGCTAACAAACCTTTACGCCAACCATCTTTTTCTATTTTTGTTTTTAACCTTTTCTCCCAGATCATGTGGTCGATGTTTGTATACCGCCATTACCCATCGAAAGTTCTATATGTAAATACTTCGCGGCCTGTAGTCGTCCCACCAATTTTGCTGCGCAGTTTTCAGCGAAGAGATTAGATTAGATGGCAGGGTTAGTACCAGTTCAAGAGGCGACATTGGAGTTGTTCTTAAAGCTCTCGTCACGCACAGCGCTGCAAGCCTCTAAACCCTTTTTATTGGCTTCTGGTAGGTGGATTTCCGTGCCTGTCCCACCTACTACTGCACCGTAGAGCAGTATTTGTCTTAAATAGCTATGTAGTACCAGTGGATGAGATCGGGAGAAAATCTCAGGTTGTGTTGAGCTTACTTACATATAGTAATTAAGCTGATCTTCCACAGGACAAATATAGAGTCCTATAAATGTTTAGTCATCGCCGAATGCCTAACAATTCCATGAGAGTTTTTATATCGGGTCAAACACGCAGAAAATAATATTTCTAAGGAGCGACTAAAATTTTGAAGAGAATTATTAGTCATCGCTTCATAAAATCGCACTCATATTTTAATTAACTTTAAATTTAATTTGACTTTAATTTTTATACGATTTGAAATGTATCATGATGATTGCTGTAATTACCGGCATAATTCTTTTAATTAGTATGCACATATATTTTTGAATTTTTTGCTTGCTTTGCACCATTGTTTACGGCCAATTATTCCGCCACGGGAATGAATAGTAAATAAATAATGAAATTCAGTCTCATCACTCATTGATGTGAATTCATTTGTGAATTCGTGAGGCTTTCAAATTGACAGCAAGAGTAGATATGCAATTATGTATATGTATACCTATGGATATATGAAAATATGTAGATATATATGTATCTTTTGTGATTTTTAGCGCTCCGTAGACTCAACACTTTGTTGCCAACATAATGCAACAGCCATCCAACAATTATGCCGTCAGTTGATCGCAGCCGGCGATCGCATCACATATGAGTACTTGTATAATTATATATAGTGCACGTTAGGGTGGTCCTCAAAAGACTAAATTCACATACCCATGAACACCTACATATATAATAATCACATTTTTGATTGAAAGTTTAATACTAAGGTGGCAACTCTTTTCAAAAATATCTGTATCTGACAGTAAACCTTAAAAGTGTGCCTATGCTTTCTTTGTTTATAATTTAATTTAATACAAAGTAGGTGGTAACCCTGCTTAAAATAATTTTATAAATATATGCGCTCCTAAACATCTACAGTTTGATACACTTAGGGTAGTGTTTTGTTTATATGATATTATCAAAATTAGGTGGCAACCCTGCTCAAAATAATTTTGTAATCTTAAGCTCTTTTAAAGGTTAACATTTTGATACCATTGTGCTTCTATTTTTTTTTAAATAAAATATAATATAAATCAGGTGGCAACCTTGCATAACAAATTTCGTATACACATGCTTTTTTCGAAATCTACAGTTTCATACATTTAGTGCTTTGTTAATATGATATTATTAAAATTAGGTGGCAACTCTGCTCGAAATAATTTTGTAATCTTATGCTCTTTTAAAGATTTATATTTTGTTACCGTTGTGCTTCTGTTTTTTTTTAAATAAAATAAAATATAAATTAGGTGGCAACCTTGCATAACAATTTTCGTATATACATACATGCGTTTTTCGAAATCTACAGTTTCATACCTTTATGTTCGTATTTTTTATATTTTGCATAATCAAAATTAGGTGGCAACCCTAATAATTCAATAAAATGAAAAATTTTAATATGTGTCATCTTAAACATCTGCAGTTATACATATATTTTAATGGTCGTTTTTTTTTTGTTTTAATACCATATAATATAAATTAAGTGGCAACCCCGTTCAAATTAACATTATAAATTCATAAATTTTTTCTTTAACATCTACAGTTTAATACCTTATCGCTTTGACATAAAATTTAAAACAAGTGGCAACTTCCATCAAAAAAAATATCCCATGCAAAACTATTTCTTTTTACTTTGTACTGTAAATTTCTCAATACTGTAAATTTATTTTATTTATTTTATTAAGTACGCACATTAAAAAATAACAGGTGGCAACACTCCCAAATATAGTTTGAACTGTTCACTTTAAATTTTAAATGTCTGCATTGTGACACTTGTATTATAGATTTTCTTGAGCTTATACAATTTTTAAATTTCCGAGTTACAAACAGGTGGCAACTTTATCACTTTGTGTTTTATAAACATTCGATCATTATTTTAAGCAAACACAATAGTTATGCAAATAGTTTCAGCTTTCAGAATGTTGTCAGATTGTGTAACGTGAGCGTTACGGAATTTTGTTGCGTAACGTAATTTCGTTGCAGCCCTTTTATTTATTTCAAAAAACATAATTTAAAAAATATATGCATGCACATATATATTTTTCATCTCTTTACTTTTTTTCTGCGATATTTAAGGCTCACCCTAATATTTATAAATACAGTATGTACATACATATGTACTTATATTATAGTTTAAAGTCCGAGTCTTCCGTTTGCTCATTATGATTTGATTTTTATTTATGCGAGTACTCGTCTGTATTTATTTTGTTGCTAATTTTCTTGCTTTATTTTTGTTTTTGTATTTCATTTTTTTATGTTTTTTTGTTGTAAAAGACAATAAAGGTAGTTGATGAGGAGGTATGCGAACTGCTTATATTTTTTCGCAAGTTCAAGGCGATTTCAGCGCATTTGTTTGGGCGGCGTCTGTCGTGTTGTCGTCTGCCATATTCGATCTCCAGACCTCATAGCACATACTTCTGTATATAATGTCTGTATGTTTGTATGTGTTGTGCATTGCAATGTGAAGCGTACATTCTTTCTTACGTTGCCGCTCAGCCGCTTGCATTTGCTTTGAGCCGATCCTCCTCCTTGTTGCCTTTTGCTGAAATGTGGGCTTTCATGATTGTCAGCTGTAATGTTGCATTGTTGTTTTCGTAACTGCCTCACACCATATTCTATGTTCTTTTTCGATTCTTTCCATTCAATACCCACCCGTTTTGGTCTATTTTAAGCAAACTAGTTTCCTTTCGTTTTTCTCTGACTCATCAAGTTGGCCGTTTAACGCTCTGATGATCGTCGATCGCTGATTTTTATTGCGAATTGTCGGGTGTGTGTGTGTGTGTAAACAACACAGTTCCGGAAATCGATAAAGTGATATTTACAGTATAAAAAGCTAATTATTATACACATATGTATAAGTATATATATGTACATGTATGTAGTTATAATAGTCAATAAAAATGATATACTTATGTATAATTCACTGTTTATTTGAGCGTAAACAACGCATCGTTACAACTTACTGTCGCTTATGATTGCATACATACATAACCTACATTGCATTGTAGCCTTCAAAGTAATCCCCACCAGATGCAATACACTTACGCCAAAGATTTTTCCAGTCCCCGAAACAGTTTTACACGCATTTTTTGGCATGGCCTTCAGCTCTTTCAGCGAATACTATTTTATCTCTTCGATCGAATGAAAATCGGTTCCACGATAATTTCGGTTTGGGGAATAAGAAACGCTCACACGCAGTCTAATTTGGTGAATACGGTGGTTGATCGATGGTATTCATGGCGTTTTTGGCTTTGAATTCGGTCACAATCGTGGCTCGATGCGAAGGTAGATTATCATCGAGTAAAATCCATGAATTGTTCTTCCACAATTTCGGACGTTTTCGACGGCGTTTCTCACACAAACGCCTCAATACAGCCAAATGGAACTTCACCCTACGCAACAAATTGAGCTTACCCTTAATTTCTGCGTGGCTATGGCATAGTTTCTTTATGATTGCAGCTCGTTTTTTGCCTCCAAATTCAATCTCATGTTCAAATTAATTAAATGGATTGTGTTGACTTCAAGAAACTAGGTCGATCTATCAGAAATGTATGAGTTTTTTGGCATAACAGCGGCCTGGTCTTCAGTTGTCTAAGGTTTTGAGGCTGGAGTTCGTAACTTTTAAAGGAAAATTTGCATTTTTGGGAACAATTTCATTTTATTATTCACCAAAGTTGATCTTAGAAACACAATCATAATATTCGTCTAACTTTTTGATATTATTTTTATAGTACGATTGTTTGTTGCTATCAAAATGTATTTCAGTTTAGGAGTTTTTACCTCTGTCACCAAATTTCTTTGCAGATCATTGTTTTTTCGTAAAGTTTTTGGCAAAAATAAATCGCTGTCGTTAGCTGCGAAGAATACTGTGAATTCCGAAGCGACTGGAAGTTCTAATTATGTAGCTCTGACTCCATTTTAATTGGCTCGCCATTCATGGAGTAAATAAAATTGACTGAAGCAGTCAGAACAGTTTCTTCATCTTTAAAGGAATCGTAAAAACGATTTGAACTTTCCTTTCCAAACTCTCTCGAGTATAATAAATGAGTGGACAGTTCTCGAGCGGATATAAAAACGAGTCCGTTTCGGTTGCCTCGACCCGACTCTAGTGGGAGTGGTTATTATACTTTTGAGACGATTGAGGGGAAAAAACGAATGCAAGAAGGCCTTGATGGAACCAAAAAAAGACTATTCCGACTGTTCCGAGGACTGGAAAAAAACGGGTAGACAAAAGGACGTTTTAACGGACGGGCATTACTCTGAATGCGATGAACTGATGAAATAAACAAATTCACTTTCATTTTTGATCACAGTAGAAGAGAGAAAATAGATATCACAAAGCCGTGTAGTTCTAAAACAAGGTTGATAGCTTATTACACAAAAATTCCGAGTTACATTTTTCACTTAATTTTCATATATTCATTTTAGGGATGCTTAAGAAAGAGGTATATAATCTGAACCTGAACTGCTTGTCCTCTGTTTCTCATTTACTCAGGGGCGCAGAGAGAAAAAGGGGTCTTGACGATGATTGTATTGAATTTTTAGAGAAAAAAATCGGCAAAATTTTTTTGCAGTGTGCAGAACCGCCTGAGAACTTCGGGCTTGAGAGGAATTGTTCCCAACTTGCCGGTCTCTCTTTCACTACATTTATATAGTTATATTTGTAATATCAATGGAGCTTCCGTCTATGTTAACATGGGAAGATTGCTTTTAGCCCTAAAAATTAATAAAATTCAGTCTATAAGAGTAAATAGCTAATTTAGGGCATTTTAACTCTCAAACTTTCCCGTCAATTCTATATTACTCATATACTAGCAGTCCGTCCCGTCATCGCTCGGGGTAGGCAATTATTTATTTTTGGAAATTTGGATATAAAAAACTGTTTTTCACAAATATTTTTATTTGTATTAAAAAAACATCCCACAGTTATATTTGTATGTAAGTCTACTTATGTTCAATTTCTTTTTGTTTTATCACTAATAATTTTTCTACACCTTCGGTTACATTGTTCAAAATTTACCAAGGATCCCCAATTTTTTTTTCAAAATGAAATGTAGCCTATGGCAAGTTGGAAGAATGTAGCATTCAATTGGTGAAAGCATTTTTTAAATCGGCCCAGTACTTTTTGAGCCTATTCAGTACAAACATACAAAAATAGGTACAAATCTTTCCTCTTTATAATATTAGTATAGATTAAAATGAAAAAAGTTGTTGTAGTGACATAACTATGTACAATAGTTGGACATATGCTACCGCGGAGTTTTTTTTAGACATTGTGATGTTCTACAATATTGTTGTACATTATTTTGTTCTATCACTAATAGTTTCGGCAGCGCATTCGACGACAGACATTTTAAGACTCATTTTTCTACACCTTCGGTTACATTGTTCAAAATTTACCAAGGATCCCTAATTTTTTTTCAAAATGAAATGTAGCCTATGGCAAATTGGAAGAATGTAGCATTCAATTGGTGAAAGAATTTTTTAAATCGGCCCAGTACTTTTTGAGCCTATTTATTACAAACATACAAAAATAGGTACAAATCTTTCCTCTTTATAATATTAGTATAGATTTGAGCTTTTGAGTTTGAGACTTGATCTCTGTGTGGAGGAAAATTTTATTTGAGGTTTTTAAGTAAGCGCTTTTTATGGAAGCTCATATTTGCAAACTTAATATTCTGAACCTTAAAATTATGTTATGGCTCTCACGAAATTTCTTAATTTAATTTAATTTTTAATAATGTTTCCTTCAGAGCTTCTATGTGTCATGAAAATTATTATAACATTCGTCGAGCGTAAACAACTGAATTGGAAGTAAATTTTTTTGCCACTTGAAAATTTAATTTGTATGCATGTACTTCTACATGTGCTAGGGTGGTTCTAAAAGTAAACAGTTAATTTTCCTCACGCATGGCAGCTTAAGATACTTAGGCCAGGCATTCAGCCTTGGTTTAACGATAACCATTCCCAATTAAAAACACCGAATATTTAAGACCAAAGATATAGATTTGGGTATTCCCCGAAAAATTCCAAATTTTTAGTCTTAATGCGGCAAAATGGACACTTGAGCCGCTGTTCTCAAATTTAAATGTGGCTTCTAACAGCATGGTATTACCACTTCTGGCGGAAAGACTGCTCAAAATTGTTTATTTATTCTTTTAGGACTACCCTAAAGTACCTAAAGAAGAAACGTTTGCATCAATTCAACTTTCAAGCCAATAAAGCAAACGCTAATGCACCTTAAAATTAAGGAATACCCATGCAGCAAAATCCTAACTGACACCGAAAAGACAATAAAACATTAAGCAATAGAGGTGAACGGCAGGCAGAGTCACAAGGTATCGAGGGTTCATTGAACCATGTCCACATGTCTGTATGTGTGTGTAGGAACAGCTTGCATTCGAAAAGCGCAGCTGAGTTGTGCCGGGGGCAAGAACCCTAAAAGCAGCACTTGCATAATATTAAGTGTTTCTTTCGCCGCAACATTGAACACACGCACACACACGAACATGCAAAGAGAGGCACATAGGGAGCAGCATAAAGCTTTTACCCAAAAAAGTCATTGTACAAAAATTGCAACACATTAAACCAAAAGCGAAGTTCAAAAGAATCAACGGACCCAAACAGCCACATAGCCACACATTTATACATACATACATATATACAAGTAGGAGAAGGTACAAGGCAAGTTTATGGCATACATATTTACTACAATGGGTGTGGATTTGTGGTAGCGAGGGGAGAAAGGCGGTCAGCTGGACTGTGCTGAGCCGCGATTTGGTGGCAAGTAGTAGTTGTGGATGTTGCATGTATTCGTCATGGCACGCGAGTGTTGCTGCCACTTGACCAGCAGCGGACGCAACAAAAAATATTATACAAATATAAAAAAAATATAGTTGCACCGAAGTTATAATAGCCTACACACATAAAAACTTTCCATACAAGCACTTGCATAGTTATAGTGGTCTGATCTGAACAATTTTTGATAGGATTGCTTCATTGCCTCTTTAAATGAAAAAGTTTGCGATACAAGTACTTGATTCCAATCGTTTCTAAATGCTATAGTGGTCTGATCTGAACTATTTCTGTGTGGATTGTAACGATAAGAAGAAGAACAGACGGTAAGATAGACAGATATGGCTAAATCTACTCAGCTCGTCAAGGGCTTGCGACTGTCACCTTGTCTTTCTGGGTGAGAAACTTCGTCGCAAACCGAATATATCCTGTCGAGGGTATAATAAATTAATGGAAAAAACTGTAATAAAATTTAAATTGAAATCGCCGGAGACAGTTTCGTATAAATTCAGATTTATATTGAAATAAAAATCGCTGAAATATTTCACCAACTTGGGCTCTGACAGATGAATGCAATATCTAGTGAATAGAGCTTTACTAAGGTGGTGCGAAGCGAGCACAAAAGAAATCAAGACAAAGGGCATAAATAAAACGCAAGCGCGTAGTTTTGTTTGACTTACAGAAGAGACAATTGTACCAGTTAAAGAGTTCTTACAATTCAACAGGGCTTTCACAACCCAGTATGTGCTCCAAACGAGCTCGAATACAGAAAAAGCTGCTAGTATTTTATTAAAAGGAAATAACTATCGACGGTGAGTTTTTTCGACTTTCCAAACACTTTACCGCTTTCTTCAAGCTCTTAAGGGGGTATTCTACTCTAGAATTTTGAAAAATTCGATTTTTTTCATATATTTAAAGTTTAGACAATTAAGAAAATATCCTCCAAAGGATTTTTAAAAATTAAAACTATGTTAAGAGCTACAGTTACTTTAGTGACGCAGTACCTAGCCCGGTTCGGTTGGACTCACTTTTTTAAACGTGTTTTTCTCGAAACTACTTTTTTTTCACACGGTACCGGCATTATCTTAAGGTTTATACAACCGATTTACTTGAAATTTTGTGTGAACCTTCTTTATATAATCCTTTATCGTTCCTACCAGCATCATGTCAAAATTTTTTTTTTTTAATATTTAAAAAAAATTCAAGAATCACAAAAAAAAGCGTAAAAATAATTTTTATTTTCAGGCAGTCGCCATTGTCGATAGTGTTTCCAGAGGTAGGGAATATCACCAGGATGCGCCATTTATTTTACACCTGTCTCTCCCCCCTCTAAATATTTTAATTTTAAATATTTTTTTGTAAATATTTTTTTTCTGCATTCTTAAGATATCAATAAAAAACACCATAAAAAATGGAAGTAAAAATATTTTTTGGTTTGTGTTTTTAAATAAAATCCATAAAACTGCCCAAAATTTGATTTCTAGACTAGAATACCCCCTTAAAGCACATTATAGAAACTGTATAGACTTTTAGATTAGAGTTGAGGATGGCACTGTGACATGTTGACTATTGTACCCTTTATAGACCATCACATCGAATACGATTAAGAACACCTTTAATAAAGGCTGGGCCATATAAAATTTTAAATTTAAAAAGTCAATAAAAAATACGGCTTGATATTTTTCAAAGGCCTAACATTTATTTAAAGGGTTGTTTTATGAAATTTATTTGTGGAAAACAATTTCGGACAAATGACCACCACGGCTGAGTTTACAGTAGCTTATCCGATCCACCCAATTTTGGAGTACTTTCTCGATGGTTTCAGGCCTTATGGCAGCTACAGCAGCTTGAATCTCGTACTTTAGATCTTGAATTGTTTCTGGATGGTTGGCCTAACATTTATCTTTACCAGCTTACCACAAAAAATTGTCAAACAAGTTAAATCGCAGCTTCTGGGAGGCCAATTCACATCACCTCTTTTGCTGATTATGCGATTTTCGAAGATAGGGCGTAACAGATTAAGTATAGCGTTTGCTGTATGGCACGTAGCGCCGTCCTGTACCCCAAATACAATTCTTATATAGTTTACAACAATATATATTTGAACACTCGTCGTACTTTCTAGAATTGTTGTCGGTCGCAAAGCGTTATATCAAATGTCATTGACTTTTTCCTACGAGCATAGAGTCGGGTTCATTACACAAATGGTTCTGTTGTATTGAGCTAGAGTCCAACTTCTAATATTGGTCCTGGAAATTTTAATAAAGAAATGTGCAAATAAAATGAGGTCTGCAAGAGAAGAATTGGACTTTGAATTGTTAAAGCTTTATATACATATACATAGATACGCGAATATAAAAATTTTCGCAGCAGCAAATCAAATCAAAAGACCTTTGGGAAAAACAAAACTAAGCATAAAGTCGGTCAAGAAATACTTTTATCGCGGTTATTGGAATACTTGAGCTGTTTCTCTTTACCTTTGGTATTTATATTTATTAAACGTATGTTATACATGTTTCAATCCTACGAAGAGTTGGTTGATTTTTAAGAACTTCCGTATACAGGTATACTGTCGAAGCTTTTAAATGATTTACAGTTGAAGAAGCGCTCTCTGTGAGTACATTTTTTTTCTAAAATTATTGGAATTTGTTTTGATCGAAGTTTTGATTTACAGTCTAAAAAGTCATAGTCACAGGTACTCCACTCACTCAATGGATATTCGAGTTACTCTGCTTAAAATGCGCCACGAGTATTCAAAAACCTTAGGGATCGGATATAACAAAACACAAGTTTTTGCGTTTACAGTTACACATACTCTCTTCTAAAACCCGTCTCGAACTCACAGGATTATTAATATTTAAAGCTCGTCAGTGTGCTTAAACGAAAACCAAAGTGTTGTAACAAGGAAAACGTTTGGGAAGACTGATCCCAGATTTAGGATTATATCAACACAGGATCATAGACTCTGTAAAATATATATTTATGTATATGTAAATGATCAGCTTGACGATTTAGCAATATCCGCCTGTTCGTCTGTATATACGCGAACTAGTCCCTCGGTTTTTGAAATATGGATCTGAAATTTTGCACACCTCTTTTTCTCCTCAAGAAACTGCTCATTTGTCGGAATATCGGCGCACTATATCATAAAACTGACGTACAAACTTTACAATCAAAATTGAGTTTTTGTAAGGAAAATGATTTTTATTTTCCATTTTTTATTTGATTTTTTAAATCTCGGCATTGATTATACTTCAAACCAAAAAAAAAAGAATCTTTAAGGTAGTTTAAAAGTTCACGGAATTTCTGATCTTTTTGTACGGTTTATTCCTCTATATATGTACATAACCTATATAAACCCCCACAATTTCTGCACAAAGTACCTGGCAGTTAGCACTATACACTACCTAACACTCACAGTGTATAATCTCAAGCGAGCAAACAAACGTAAAAAAATTCCTTACAACTCACTTCAAACTGAATCGGCAGACAAGAGTAATGAAAAAAATACTTCCTTCATTAAACAAATAAAACGTATGTACATACATATGTACCATATATTATACAAATAGCACAAGAACACCTTAGGCGAGCCGAGCGGTTAACGATAACGCTGCTTTGAACCTACCACAACTGAGTGATAGACAGTCGGCCTAGCGCTGGAACTCAGTCTGTATACTGGCTTGCTTATCATACATTTTTTTTACTTTTCTCTTTTGCAAGGTTTTTTTCTTTTTATAAATTTTGTTTACTTCCGCTATCGCCAAATACTTAGCCGTACAATGCGTCGCTTTCATGCTAATGCCGGCTTTACCTGACATTTGCGATTCTTTGCTGCTTGGGCTTATCAAATCGAATGGCTGCTACCTATGGCAGAGGGAAAAATATTTATTTGCTAACAAATTTATCTCTTTCCTGACTAAATCAAATTTATTTTGCTTGCTGCAGTTTTGCTATATTCTCTTCTGACATTTAGCTTCGTTATTGGAGATTGAACGGTAGCAAGAAAAAAATGTCGTCTGTGTATATTTGTAGAGTTCAGGTATGTCAATTCTTGCCAGCTACCACTGAGAATGGCAATAATTACTTGCTCATTCCGTAGAAAAGACTTGTGAACACCAGATTACTACAACAGAAGAACATGCAAGCGTTGCGCATAGTTCCAGCATTACCATATTTCATTTATTTATATTATTATGTTAAATTTTTTTATAATTTTTATTTATTCACAGGGCGTTTGGTTAGATTACATTTACTCTTTCTTTAGTATAATTTTTTGCACCGCTAAAAGTAACCATTTGAACAATTTTATGTCGCTAAGTTAGAAAAAGCTTTAGCTAGTTGAAGTTTATCATTGCTTTGTCAGATGCCGCCAATTGATATAGTAAAACTGCCTCCTTTCCCACTTCTACTTTTCAACAAACTGCCTTCCTTTAGTTGAAGCTGCCTCAACGTGAACCTCCAAGACCGAAACTTGTAGGTATCATTGGTGTATTCGTGAGTTATATGCAATCTACTGAACTACACAGATCTCTTGAAGGCAAAGGAAACAGTTTTTTCAAGACTGAGGCTATGAAGATTCTCACTATTCTTTATTGGAATGGTTTGAACACAAGAGCTGTCATATAAAAATACTACAAAATAAATAAATTTCACGAAGTTACGTGAAAGATTTCGAACATAAAGGGTGATCCATTTCGAGGTTCCATACTTTTTTTTTAAAGAAAAAACACTGAAACTTCAAATATCCATTTCAAATGGAATATTTATTATCGTTCAAAGCAGCGTTCTTTTGCATTTATTTTTTAAGATTATCTCTTTTAAATGTTGGTCACGGCTACTTCTCAGATGATCCAATTACCAATTTTCGATGACTCGTTTGAGCATTTCGACTGGTAACTGACTGGTCTGAATTAAAGCGGGATTATCTGCATAGACTTAATACTTTACATATCCCCACAGGAAGAAGTCCAATGGTGTGATATCTCACGATCTTGATGGCCACTCGACCCCCTTTTTATAAGTTCTATTTTTCTCTCAATAAATCCATTATTGAAACAATGTGTAGGAAATGGCGCCGTCTTGTCGAAACCAAATGCCAAGATCATGACCTTCAATTTCACGCATCAAATATTCGTTTATGGTGGATCAAGAATGACAGATTTCAAATATATATTAATTTCCATTGTTCTCAGGTGAAATACGGGGCCTTAAGGACAAAAAAGTGGAAAGATGTATATAGGGTTTCTATCCATCAAACTTTTGTAGAAATTATAAATAAGGAATTCTGTCAACGAGACATGATAACGACCGATTCCACGATAAGATTATTCTAAAAGTAAGATTTCATGCGATTGTCAAGTGGCTGATAGATTTCATAAATTTAATGGCACTATAAGAAAGCCTAAACAGTTATAATATTAAAGGGAAATTCCCTTCTTTTTTAACATAGGCCTAAACCAGCTTCCACAACCTAAGTCATAGATGGTTCTCGGTTAGCTGTGGATAGTAATTGCATAGCAGATCTATCATATTGTCATGTAGATCTTTAAGAACCTGGTCATTTGTCGGGACCGGCAATATCGGATCACTATAGCATATATCTGTCATACAAACTTAAGGGGGTATTCTAGTCTAGAAGCATGAATTTCAGGCAATTTTTAAAGTGTCGTAAAAAAGAGGCAATTAATATTTTTACTATTCATTTTTTATTAGTTATTTATTAATTTTAAAAGAGTAGAGAAAAAAATTAAAAACTGAAAAAATAAAAAAATTCAAATATTATGAGCTGACGAAGTGGGGGGTCTCTAAAAATTTCCACGTGACCATACCCATAATTTGAACCTTCCTAGTTATCTGAAACCAAAAAGAGAGAAAGATTATTAATCTAGAATAATGTCGCAAAGGCCGGAACTAAGGAAAAGTGGGGAAAAAAAAATTTCACAAAATGGCGACTGCCTAAAAAAAAAGTTTTTTTGGATCACTTTTTCTGACTATTTCGAATTTTTTAAAAATAATAAAAATAAAAAATTAAGGATGGGGCTAGTTCCAACGATAGACAAACATATAAAGAAGACTCTATAAAAATTTCAAGTAAATCGGTCCAGTAGAACCTGGGAAATCGTGGGTATCGTTCCGAAAAAGTCGGTTTTGAGAAAAACGCGTTTAAAGTTTCGCGTTCCGGCCAAACCAGTTTGGATGCCGGGTCAGAAAAATGCCGATATCTCCGAAAATAATTTGAATTTTGAAAAAATCCTTTTGTACACATATTCTTGAATAGTTAAACTTTTAAAATATGAAAAAAAAATCCATTGTTTTTTTTTTTTTTTTTAGACCAGAATACCCCTTTAACGAGCAAGATCAAGTAATTGCATTGAAACTTCTTTATTTGTAAAGCGTATTCTTACTTCTACACAACTGAAGTCTCTTAATAATAAAAATTTCATTCAAACCGCGTGGCAACCTTGCTGTAAGCAACTAGCAGACTCTAAGTCGCTTGATTGTAACTTGTCTACGAAAACTCTTTTCTTCTTCCACAAATGAACGCAACTATACATACATACACGATGTACCCACATGCGCTTAGTCCCGGCACAGGCGACTCTCCTATCGCCAAAAGCCGCTGCTGGACTCTTTCTTGGCACGCATGCGGCGTTTCGAGCGCAGTTCAATAAATCAATTAAAATTTATGATTGCGATAACACGCAAATGACTTGAATACGATTTTAGTGACTGCAATTGCTGTGGCAAAGTAAACACAACAAACGCCTGCACCAGCCACAGCCACAAGCGTTGCAACTAAATACTGCATTAGCACTAACAATAACAACAATCATTACAGCATAGTTTAAGTGACAGTAAATAAATACTTGCAAGTGAATTGAGTGCAAACTGCATTGAAGGTGTGCAAATATTTGCATTCGTGTATGAATCTACAGGCTTTCAGGTAGCGGGTGGTTCAAATGCAGTTTACGGCTGGTGCTTTTCTTCTAGTTCTGCATAGAGAACTTTTTGGAATTCGATAAAATAGTTAATATTGGGAGACTTCCGAAGTCAACTACTTTTAGACTGCTACTACTCTTAGGTTATATAAGAAGAATATTTCACCGTTAAATCCTTTTTATATTTCTTGTTCCACCTCTTTCTAATATAGAATAATAATAAGTAATCTGGAAAGTAATTAGTAATGTAGTAATAAATTTCGGATTTATTGTTATTTGTAAGCTTTATTAGTGTATGAAAATTGTAAGTATTTAAATGTGGTAATTAATTATTTATATAATTACAACAGTTAATTACTAAGAGTACTTATCCTCCATCGGTACTTTTTGTTAAATTTTATTTAACTGTTTTTGATTACATTAGTAATTATGCGGTTATAATTTTCAATTACTCGTAGTTTTTTTTCGGAAAGTAATTAATAATCTAGTCATAAATAAATGATTTAAGTTTATTTATTATTATTAAGTCACATTAGTATGTGAAAATTTAATGTCATTACATAAATATGAAAAAAGTATTGATCGAATATAATTATCACATGTTAATTACTTACAATTACTTCATGATGTTCCATCAGTACTTTTTTGTTTTATTTATTTGTCTTTGATTAATTATTTTTCATCGGAAAGTAGTTAGTAATCCAGTAATAAATAAAGTAATTACATATTTAACATTATTTTTCCGTCATACTACAGTAGTAATCGTTGTAATTGTTATTGTGTAATTAATCATTACAATTACCAATAGTGGTTGTGTTCCTTCAGTACTTTTTTCCATTTAATTTATTTGTTTTTGATCGTAATTATGTGGTCAAATTCTTAATTACTTGTAATGATTTTTTATCGGTGTTAGTTATGTAATTAAATTAAATTTTTTTTATTTTCCATTTGGCATATTCAAGATTAATTACATGTACTATTTAACTTCCATTAGTAACTATTTTTTCATTTTATTTATCTGTTTTTGATTACATTAGTAATTATATGGTTAAACATTTTAATTACTCATCATAGTAATTTGTTATCGACATTAGTTATATACTCATGTAATTACAACTTTTCATATGTAGTAATTATTTTTCATCAATACTTTGTATTTAATATAATTTCGATTACATTTTTAATTACATTTTGAAATTACACGTTTAATTACTAAATTCCTTTTGATTATAATTTTTTTTTAAATACAAATACAAATATAGGATTACATTTCACGTGGTAATTAATTTTCATAATAATATACTAATTTTAAATAATAATTAGATATTATCAGTAATTCTTTTTTATATCAATCCTTTTAATTACAAATTTAAAACTTTATACCTAAATATAAGATTAAGGAATTCTTTAAAATGCATTGCCATTATGCCCTTATGGCTTTATGTCAACTTCAGTTAGATGAAGAAGGTTAATTAACTTAATTGTGTAAAATTCCAACTAAAATTTATGTAATAATTAATTTTCATATGTAATAATTTAATAAATGCGATAATTACTTTTATTTTGTATTTTTTTAATATCACATACTATATGTTTTCGATTACATTTGCAATTATGTAATTTCAACCTTTAATTACGCATGGTAATCCTTTTTAAATGTGCAGTTACAATTAAGGTAGTAATTAATTTTCAAAAGTAATCATTTTGTCATAGAATTTGTACGTTTTCAGTGTATTAATTTTATAATATAATTACTTAAGATATTTTTTATATTTAATCATTACTCATTTTAAGTTTTAAATAAAATTTTTAGAATTATAGTTACATAACAGTTTAATTAAAGCTTTTAATTACTTGCACTAATTACAATTCATTAGTAATTATAATTCGTATTAAATACAAAATAGTTAATAAATGAAATTACTTAAGTACAAATTTTGGTTATAATATTAATTACATACTTACAACTTTAATTACTTGTAGCAATTATATTTTCATATAACAAGTAATTTATTGATAACAATTGTAATTATGTATTAAGAACTGTTAATTTTTCATCAGCAATAATGTTAGATATTAGACTTGAGTTTGTAATTACTATTGTAATTATGTAATCATTTATAGTATTTAATTACCAGCAATAATTATTCTTCATATTTTGGATTTAAATAAATACTACTCTACTTTTCAATTAAATATAAAGATTTATATTTGATGTAATTTAAAAATGTTGTAATTACAACTTTTAATTACCTATCGGAAATAATTACCCTTAAGGGGGTATTCTACTCTAGAATTTTCAAAAATTCGATTTTTTTTCATATAAGTAATAACTTTTATTTAGATTTTCAAAAAAATGATTTTTATTTTCAGGCAGTCGCCATTTTTCAAAATTTTTTTTTCGTGTTCCCGGACTATAACAGCGACTGCCTGAAAATAAAAATCATTTTTTACGCCTTTTTTTGAAATTCCTGATTTTTGTTTAAATATTAAAAAAAAAAAATTGACACGATGCTGATAGGAACGATAAAGGATTATATAAAGAAGGTTCACACAAAATTTCAACCAAATCGGTTGTATAGAACTTGAGATTATGCCGGTACCGCGTGGAAAAAAGTAGTTTCGAGAAAAACGCGTTTAAAGCTTAGGAGACAATTCTAGTTGAACACGGACGCCACCTCACAAAATCGGCTGTATCTTCGAAAATAAGTCGAATTTTGAAAAATCCTACCAAGGTCATATTTTTGAAAGTCTAAAGTTTATATATGGAAAAAATCGATTTTTTCAAAATTCTAGAGTAGAATACCCCCTTAAAAAATTTTGGAATAGATTTCTATATTTTTTTGTATTTTGCTATTAGCAACAAGATATTCTGAGTTTACTTCTTTCGCCTTTAAAACGTAGAAATCAACTTGCTTTTGTTCCACCCTATACATACCACCATTCGCGCTCGTTTAACGAGTCAACTCACTGTCCGCTGTTTGCATGTACAAATGACTTCATTAATTAATCTCAATTGTTAACGCAAAAAATGCACTAAAAGTGATGTATTAACTGCATTTAAAGAATTACCGTTAAATTGAAAAGCTTTACGATTTCATTGCGCTACAGTTCAATTATGTAAGTAAGTAATTTTTCTTTATGTAATTACACAGATAAACGGCATGGGGTTAAGCAAATATTTAATTAATGCTGCAAATACACATACATATACATACATATAAATATATATATATATATATATAATGTGTATATATAACATTTATCAGCGGGTAATTAATTTTGTATTTAGTTGCTGCCGGCTGCGAGGCTGGCGTGTTCTCATTATCTGATCGACGCTACAACGAATTATACTCCTTACTGGCGTGCATATATTCGAGTGACAATACTTGTCTATACTATAATATTAATATATATATACACTCTTATATACATATGTATTTGTGGCACACAGATGTTAAATAGTTTTGAATGTCTCCTGCCTCTTATCAGATCATGCAATTAAAATTAAAGCTGGGCAAGACTGGCAAAAGCTTTTAATTAATGAGCCTCCTCTTAACCGAAGTGACTTAAATATTTAGCAATTCCATAAAATGCTGTTGACTTTTCAGGATTTATAATGTTAAGTATTGGTTTAAGTTGAAGTGAATTTCATAGCAATGAATGTTATGCTATATTTACTGCTACAGCAACATTTAATGGAGTTTTGGGCCATGGACTGGTTTTGAGGCTGAGTAATTCGAGATCTGTCATAAAACTGCCAATTCTATAAAGCTAATAGATTCGACTACTAATTAATTTTTAAGACGAAAACTTTAGATTTGACGACCCTAAATTAAACCCTTGTCAAAAATGATATAATTATTTTATAATTCTTTTCCCTACAAAAAAAAGTCAAACACCAAAAATAATGATAATCGTATGATCAAAAATAAACTCTTTAAATTCCGTTAGCTAAAAATCAAGCAAGAATTACGATCTATCAATCGCAATTCTTATTCCAATTTTATTTTTAAAGCTTCTTCTATCTACATATAACTACTGTGCCCAAAAAATCAGGTGAATTTAAGCTGCGCGCGTCGAAGAATTTGGAAAATTTTATTTTTTTTTAGGTTGGAAGTACTGTCAGTCACATTTATGTCAAATTTCATGTCAAAATATTCTTTAGTGTTTGAGATACGTGTCGTTTTGTGAGCTGCTAAAAGTGAGTTTTTCATTTTTTGCGATTTCGAAATTTGTTGAGCAAAGAATTTGCATTAATTTTTGTTTACGGAACCAATTTTCTGCTGCGGATACGTTGGGGATGGTGCAGAAAGCCTTTGGTGATGAGGCTATGTTAAAACAAAATGTTTACAAGTGGTATAGTGAGTTCCAAGCCGGCCGTGAACGTGTCGAAGACGAAGAGCGTCCAGGGCGAACATCAACCTCAACCGACGAAGCTCACGTTCAACAAATCAAAGATTTGGTGTTTTAAAAAACCGTCGATTAACAATTAGAGATCGTGCTGATGAAGTTGGCATATCAAAAGGCTCAGCCAATACCATTTTGAAGGCTGTTTTGGGCCTCAAGCGCGTCAAATCTCGACTGGTACCGAAAACATTGAATTTTTTGGAAAAAAGGCGTCGCATTATAACTGGCGATAAGACTTGAATCTATGCTTACGATCCCGAAACAACCGATCAATCGATCGAATATCGTTCCAAAAGAGAGCCGAGACCAAAAAGATCGCGCCAAAGTCGCTCAAAAATCAAGGTCATGTTGACTGTTTTTTTCGATTATCGTGGTGTTGTGCATTATGAATTCCTTCCAACCGACCAAACAGTCAACAAGGAATATTATTTGAACAATTCTTGGTTTTTACACCACGATAATGCACCATCCCATACTGCCCTCGTAATTCGTGATCTTTTCGCCTAAAACACAACCCATATCGTTCCGCAACCACTGTATTCACCTGATCTGGCGCCGTGCGACTTCTGGCTGTTCACCAAGCTCAAAAGACCGCTCCGGGGACACCGTTTTTATACGATAGAGGAGATTCAAGCCGCAGCGAAGACGGAACTGAAGCCCATCCCGGGAAGTGACTACAACCAGTGTTTCGAAGAGTGGAAAATCCGTTGGCATAAGTGCATTGCATCGGGAGGGGATTACTTTGAAGGTGATGAAATTGATTTGGAAGAATAAATAAAGAATTTTCAAAATAAATACAATGTCACCTTATATTGTGGGCATAGAATATAATATGGTATAATATGGTATATTAAGGAATGATTAATGAGAACACATAAAATCAATACTTTCAAAATATTTAGGAAAATAGTTATGTATATCCGAACGAACTTTTATAGATAAGTACTAGGCATTAAAACAAATTACATTATTATATTACACTTCAACTATCTCTCTCCTACCTCAAAGTATTACCTTCTATCTATTTTTAAAATAGAGAGGTTCAAGTGAGGTTAGGTAAATTTTCTGATTTCTCGTGAGACCATGGACCCAGAACTCTTAGGAATTGATCAAAAAGTTCGACGAAACGCCTAGAGCTTGCCACAAATTTATTGAGGTGGCTAATATCAACTCCAGCTGATTCGCCAGGTTTGTGAAAAATATAACAACTAAAGTGCTTCAACCTTAGACTGGTTAAAGCTGGACAGGGGAGGAGAAAGTGTCCAGAGCTTTGCATCCCATCTTCTATATTGCAACATTTACAAGACCTGTCGCAAAAGAAACAGAATTTTTTAAATATACATAACAGTTTCTGGTAGCGCCACCTATTGGTGGGTATATGAAATAAAAAGTTTGAGCTCTTGTTGACATTTCGTAAAAATTTTAAGACAATTAGATAACTACAATCGATGTTGTCGATCAAAATGTGACAGCAGCTTTTGGTCATCGGTCTTAAATGCATTTTGAACAAAGAGCAAATATTAAATTTTTTTTTAAACTTCAGAAAACGTTTACTGAAACATTTCAAATGATGAAAAAAGTTTATGGTGATCAGTGCCTATGAGTGGTTTAAGCGATTCCAAGAAGGTTGTGAGGACCTTTGTGACGTTCAGAAGTCGGGCCAAAAAAGTCGTCTTCAGAAGTCAAAAATAAAGACAAAGCTGATTTGTTTTTTCGATTCCGAGGGTATTGTACAACGAGTTCGTCCCACCTGGCCAAACACCTCTTACAGTGATTTTTTCAAGTTACCGTTACTGTTTTCGTAAAGCGATTTATGTGTTTTTTTCCAAAAAGGAACGATTTCTGATCAACAGAAACAAGTTACTTAGAGCGAACTCATTTCAAATTTGAGACCTCGCTGTGAGTTTCAATTGTTTTGCAGCTGTTAATGTAAACGAACTTCCTTACTAAGAAAAAAAAAATACTCAGAAACCCCCACCGCTTGGTCGTTGCATACCGCTAGCGATCATGGCTAATTTTGTCACTGCTGTAATCGCCCTCATTGTCCATAAAGTCCGGCACAAAACGGCGGAGCATTGCACGCGCCAAGGCATCTTGCCTTTGCCACAAAGTGCAAATGTTATTTATACAATGTGGACAATTATGGCGGAAAGTCTATTGACCGGCTGAGCTACTGGTCCCATTGCGCCCACTGGCCAGCCACTGCAAACATAGTGAGTCGCTGTTGGGGCGACGGCGGCGGATAGACGACAAAAGCCGCGACAAGAGCAGCAAACAGACTACAACAATGACGACAGCGCGGCATCTATTTCTGGTATTGACTCAGCTCGACTCGGCTTTGGCATTGACAACGAAAAGCTGAGGTTGTGCGGGCGGCGGGCGGCGGGCGCGTCGTCTCCCAGTGCGCTACCCGGTTCAAGCCATATATGGCAGATGTTAACGCGTTTTTGTTTTATTGTTTATGCTACGGCTTTGCTGTTATTGTTATTGTTGGTTTGTGCTCTTGGCTACTGTGTTGCGGCTGCTTATCGGCGTTTAGTGCGAGCGAGTTAAATTGTGTGATTTGTTGCGGGCAATTCGCGGAATTCACTCGCGCCAGACCCGCCTGACCATATTCGTGGCGACGTTTTAGCCATTTCTGTGTTTGGTTTCGCTTTTAACACGGCGACTGCAGCGCTCTGTCTACAAAGACATTGTTTGTGTTGTTGTTGTGCGATTTTTAACAATTTCAAGTTCATTGCTTTTGCTTTTTTCTTTAGCTATTTCACTTATTTATGTATTTATTTTTACTGTACAATGACTACATATGTTTTCCGCTTTGTTTGAGGGGTTTAGTGGCATAGAGCGCGGCGAATCTGGTTTGCCTCGGCTTTAGAGATACATCAATGCGTATTTTACGCCTTACTTTGCAAGAAAGTAAACAAAAGTGACGACTATTATAGGAAGACAAAGGAGGAGATATATAAAAATTCTGAAACATTTTATCTTGTATGGTGTCTTCATTCTTATTGAATATAATGACTTCAAAATTTTCTTGGTGAGCGTTATGTTCGAGGTGTCCACTTTATAAGGCCTTACGATTAACTAGCCAACTCTTAGTCGTCCAACTCGATATACTTCGGAGCTTGAAAAGTTGGCGCTGCATTCTTTAAAAAGATGCCGGTGAGCTCTATTCTCTAAGAAACAGACTTCGGGATACAGTTTTTAGTATAAACCTATCAATCACTATTCGTTCACGGAGTAGTGAAGCCCGTGTATTAACAAGAATTCCTAGAGATCGATACCTTTAAAACTAAGGATATAATTGGCGTATATACGGACATATGAACAGACTAAAGCGACTCGTCATGCCGATTATTTATATTTTATAAAGCCTTTTACGTTTCCTGTATATCTACGTTTTGCTTTAGACTATTTCATTTTATCCAAGCACCCGTATGAGCTTGAAGTTAATTTTTGAATTATGCACCGCCAATGTTAAGCCTACGCTTCTATACAGCTGCACGAAATTTCGTAACCTCTGACAAACAAAACCTGCAAGTTTTCAGAAACCGTTGTCTCCCCAATATATATATGTCGCATTTGCTGGCTTGTGACAGTGTCTAGCACGGACTTATAGTAACGCACAAATCAGACACCCCTGCTTGCTGGAATTCTCAAAACAAATAACGACTGGCTCGAACAAGTTTTGGGACGAGATTCAGGCACAATCACCCAACACGCTATCGACTGAAATCCACAAGGCAGATGAAGGAAAGACAGAATCGCTCTAACCTGAGGAAGGAATTTGGACATCGACATATCTAGGGTCCAATAAAGTGGGAGTCAAATCAAGAGTCTAGTGCAAGATCGGAATTAATGGAAGAGGGAGAAAAGGATACAATGTATCATATATGTATTCCCTATATCTTTTAAAATTCATAGAGAAAATTACCTACATATATTCAGTTTCGATGAGCTCTTGACGAGTCAAGGTTAGGTCAGGTTTTACTTCTCGGCTGTCACGCTATACATATATCAGCGCTTCTTGCGAACTTTTACACCGACTTGATCCCTAATTTTCTAGGACCTTGAATTGCGTTTACGAATGCATATTCTAGATATTTTAGACGAGATCTAGATATTGCTGGATGGAGGCATAGGGAAAATTCCAATGCCTTTTTCTGTGGGTGGTTACTTATACTCAACAACCGTCTTGCAGTCCTTTCGAGAACGTGTTAGTAAGAAGCATGTGAGATTTCCTTGGAGGCTCTTGCACATTATCTTGGCGAGCATGTCCTTAAGGCATTCCATCTCGCATGAACCGTATGTCAACACTTTCGGAATTTCGTTTACTTTCCGCCTATCTATCGAAAAATAAAATACTTTTTACATTGTTTCCTATATCGGCCGCTTTTTTGACTACAGAGGCTTCCGTCTGGAATTTGGCGCATATAATTGTTCGTAGAAATAACGGGTGAGCCATCTAACGTTTTAAATTTTAATTATCTATATTTCGACGTTGGAAACGTCAAATACCATTCGGAAAGTGACAGATATTAAGTAAAAAAATTTAAAATTTACAAAATGAGTCGCTATTCACTAGAAGAAAACTGGGAAATATTGCAAAAAAAAACCCGAGGATGGTCAATTTTACCGAAAAATCATCTTTTCGGACGAGGCTCATTTCCACCTCGATGGTTACGTTAACAAGCAGAATTGTCGCATTTGGGACACAGGACATACAGTAAACGCTACACTCAATCCTTTACGCCCTATCTTCGAAAATCGTATAATATTTAAGCAAAAGAGGTGATGTGAATTGGCCTCCCAGAAGCTGCGATTTAACTCCGTTGGACTATTTTCTGTGGGGAGCTGTTAAAGATAAATGTTAGGCCAACATCCAGAAATAATTCAAGATCTAAAATACGAGATTCAAGCTGCTGTATCTGCCATAAGGCCTGAAACCATCTAGAATGTTTTCCAAAATTGGGTGGATCGGATAAGCAACTGTAAACTCAGCCATGGTGGTCATTTGACCAAAATTGTTTTCCACAAATAAATTTTATTAAACAACCTTTCAAATAAATGTTAGACTTTTGAAAAATATCAAGCCGTTTTTTTTATTCACTTTTTAAATTTAAAATTTTATATGGCCCACCCTGTATAAGCGGAGGGCTCTATCTGAAGAGGACAGTCGCTCAAAAGACAGAAATATCACAGGTTGGATTTTAACCTGGCAAATTCCGCTCCCTTGGGTATTCGACTTTCTTATATATGTTTGTAAATACATATGTACAATTTACTATTTTGTCTGATTAAAAATATAAACAAATCTTAAAATCAGTGGGCGGTATTTATTGCGCGAATAAACTTTTTTAAATTTTCTCATGACCTGTAAAATGAATTTCATTGAGCGTTTAACGAGCCACTTAATAATCAACGATTTTTTTAAATTTTTTTGTGAATAGTTTGTAAATAATAGTATGTAAATATGCATTTTTCTTTTTTTTTTTTGACTCTGTGAAAGCTTTAATTTACACATTTTTCAGTTAAATAATTTCCAGTTGCCTACTTCACACAATCAACGCTCATTTGTTTTGCATTAAATTTTAATTTTCAACCAATAAATCGACCCACGCATTTTAACTGACATTTTAGCTGACGAAACAGTCGGTGTGACGAGTATAGCTACGCGCTATGTAGAAACCTACAAATGTATGTTTTTATTTATTTGTGTGTAATCGCTGTGTATTCGGCTGTTAGCTACAACGAGTAGCAGTGTCATAATTCTAACTCACCATAAATGTGTTGGATTGCGTAAATTTTACCAAATGAAAAGAACTTAATTGGCAATTCGTTCATAAATTAAGTCGAAATTTTTTATATCGATTACTCATATTGCTTTGGTGTTATTAAAATCGAATTTTATTTGAGCTCCGAAAGCAGTGATGATGCCATACTGTCATTTTTCTAGTCAACAGGCTTTTATGGAATGAATGAAAAAGCGCAACTCACGTAATATATGAGGATAGGCCTTTCGGGCAGCATCTTAATTTCTACAATTAGTAGGCATGCAAACCATTTGGTAATTTATTAAATTCTTTTTTAGACTAAAAACTCTATTAAGTGAGAACCACTTTGCCAAGTGAGTTTTGCCGAATATGTAAACCAAAAGCAACCGTTAATGCTTGTGGGCTATAGTTTATTGCAACAAAGAAGTTTTTAATGCGAAAAAAACTTAAGAAAGAAGGTTTAATATTTTTTCATTACCTCAGAAGTCGTTTTTTTTCATTATAAAGGGTGCTGCATTTCGAGTCCGCCTATTTTTGTAAAGAAAAAACACAAAAAACCTAAAATTTAATAGGGAAAGTTTATTATCATTATAAGGAACAATCTTTGGCATTTATTTATTGAATATTTTCTCTTTCAAATGTTGGCTACGGCTATGCCTCAGGTGGTCCATCCTTCGAATCCAATTTTCGTTGACTTGTGCGAGCATTTCGACGGTAACTGGAGGATGAAACGCATGATATTTTGTTCCAGGGCCTGAATCGACTTTACACTTTACATATCTCCACATCACGCGATCTTGGCCAAACCGATTGACCGGCCAAAAATGTGAAATTATTTGCTCACCGAAGTGTTCCTGCAATAAATCCATCGATGGATGCGATGTGTGGCAAACGGCGCCGTCTTGTTGAAATCAAATGTCGACGATATTACGAGCTTCAATTTCTCGCATCAAATACATAGTTTCCTATCATGGCGAAATAATGGTCGCCTTTGATGGTTACGTTCTCACCGGCTTCATTTTTGAAGAAATATGGTCTGATGATTCTGGATGAATTGACAACCCTTGAATATCTTGAGGATGTTTTTCGTTCCAAATGCGAAAAGTTTGCTTGTTTACACACCCACTGAGCCCGAAATGGGCCTCATCGCTAAACAAAATTCGGAAGAACTTCGGTTCTTCTTGGAACTTTTCAAGAGTCCATAGAGCGAAGCGATGTCTCTTAGGAAGGTCCAGCGGCTTCAGTTCTTGCACAAGTTGTATTTTATACGTTTTCAATTTAAGATCTTTACGTAAAATATGCCAATTCGGTCGAATATTATCCATTAATGAATGCTGGGTCTCAAGATGGGTAATGGTGTTGTCATAAGCTGAGCGAAGCGCGCGAATACAGTAATGTGCCGAAATGGGTTGATTAGTTACTGAGATGTAGGATTTTACCAATTTAAGAAATACCAGGCCAATTGTCCAATTTTGATACCAGCTCCCTGTATAATCCCAAGTGCAAAACTCAATGTCTTAATTCAAATATGCGCCCTATCCTTCGTTAATCGGTTTCCATTTAGTGGACAACTTTATAATACCCCAATCGTAGAAACCCTCGCTTTATTTGCGAAGATCTCGGACAGCCACTTTTCACAAGCCTCTTTTCACAAGCCTCTTTTGAGTTCAACTTTACACTAACAACGACGCTTGCCATGTACAGGAACAGATGGTAATCACTTGGCGCAATGTCCGAGCTATATGATGGGTGCGATAAACCTCCCATCCGATCTCCTGTGGCTTCTGACGAGTCATCAACGAAGTGTGTGGTCTGGCGTTGTCCTGGTGGAACACTACACCCTTCCTGTTGGCCAATTCTGGACGCTTCTGGTCGATCACCTGCTTCAAGCGGTCCAGTTGCTCGCAGTAGTTGGTATAGTTAAGCATCTGGCTAATTGGCAGCAGCTCATAGTGGATGATTCCCTTCCAACCCCACGATTCACCGGCCTTCAATCACGGCGGTTTTCACTTGATATTATCGTATGTGATCCATTTTTCATCGCCAGTCACCATCCGCTTCAAAAATGGATCGAATTCGGAAGAAGTTTTTTTTTGCGTCAAATCTTGTGGCACCCAAACATCAGGCTTTTTTGTGAGTCCAGCCTTCTGCAGATGGTTTAAAATGGTTTGGTGACTAACTCCCATCTTCTGGGCGATGTCACGAGATGCCACATACCGGTCTATTTCGATGTTTTCCATGATGTGATCGGTATTCATCGTCACAGGTCTTCCGCCGGCTGGCTTATTCATGGTGTCGTCTTCACCCGCTCTGAATCGTCGAAATCATTCCTCCGCAGTTCGAAGTGATAGAGTGCCATCCCGCGAAACACCATTAATCTCACGGAACGTTTCTCTAGCGGATTTGCCTTCAACGAAGGAAAACTTTAAAAATGGCGAATTTCGACGTTAACTCCATATTTACATGTCTATAACTGTTGAACGCAATATCCAAACTAATCATGTATAGCGTTGTTTTGTAGATTATGTCAAGACCTTTCAAAGATGTATGGTATTGCCAGATACGAGCTCTTTAGCGCTTTAGATACTGATTTTTAAAACTTATTCGGTTTGAAGAGTAAGGGGCGTACTTTTTATTTATTATGGTCTAAAGAATAGTATACCTTTCTATCAAATTCAAAGCTTACATTCAAAATGTCTCCTATTGAAATGAATTAGAGCGCATCGCCGTTGAATTAAAATCAGTTAAAACTCACATGTTTAATACAAATTTCCGAATAGTGTGTCTAAACCAGTTTTCTGCAACCAAAAGTGTGTCGAGAATGGAAATTATTTCATTGATCGAAAAAACGTTTTAGCAAAGGCCGCCAAAAAAAATCAAAAATAAAAACAGAAACAATTAATTTCATATAACTTTTAGACGACACAGAAATTAGCGCACAGAAGGCGAAAATGTACGAAAATAAACGAAAAACTTAAAAAAAAAAACATAAAACAATGTGACAAAAAAACCAAAATTAAATGCGAAGAAAAGTAACAAAAAAAAAAAAATAATCTCGCTAATTTTAGCATGTTGATCAACTCAGGCGATCAAAAGAATTTACGCGCTCGGCTGGCCACCAGTCATAAAAAATAAAAATAAAAGTAAAGAAGTAAACAATATAAAATGCGAGGCTAACAACAATAATCGAATTTAAAATTCTCAACAATGAAATCAACGTATCTAATTACGATCGTTTACGTTCGGTATATAAAAAGCATACGAAATTCGATGAAACACCGCATGCTAAATTAGTTTGTTGTTGCTTAACGCATGCGATTATCGCCGGAACAGGTTGTAGCGCGCAGGCGTGTAGTCTGATTAAAAAAATATACAATGAATGTAAAAACAACAATATGTCAGGGACGCGCATTTAATACATTTATTTACGGTTTATGGACTTTTGTATTTGTCGAAAATGTTTATAAATATTTATGTATGGCGTTTTAAAGCGCCTCTTTTGAGAGATATCACTTTCTCAATTTATTGCCGCAAATATTTTGAGTAATATTGATAACAACAATAGGCGTGTTTAAACTGGTTTTGATAGTTTCTGTTTCACTGAAAGCCCTTTTCAGGTTTTCTAAATAAAACTAATAAAAGTGTTGCCATATATATTTAGCTAACGCGAGCCGAAGGTCCTGGCAGCCAGTGCTCCTTTTTTCGTGGAAAAGTAATTGTATAATTGTTTCACGTTCTATAAATAAATAAATAAATATTTAGCTAAAAGAAAATTAAGGGGGTATGCTAGTCTAGAAATTAAAAAAAATCGATTTTTTTTTATTTTTTTTTTATATTTTCAAAGTTCAACTATACAAGAATATGTGTACAAGCGGATTTTTCAAAATTCAAATTATTTTCGGAGTTATAGGCATTTTTGTGACCCGGCATCCAAACTGGTTCGACAGGAACGCGAAACTTTAAACGTGTTTTTCTCAAAACGGATTTTTTTGGAACGATACCCACGATTTCTGAGGTTCTACTGGACCGATTTACCTGAAAATTTACAGAGTCTTCTTTATAGGCTTGTCTATGGTTGAAAATAGCCTCATCCCCAAATTTTTATTGTATTTTTTTTTTTGTAAATTCGAAATAGTCAGAAAAAGAGAACCAAAAAAAAACTTTTTTTTTAGGCAGGCGCCATTTTGTGAAACATTTTTTTTCCCACTTTTCCGTAGTTCCAGCCATTGCGACATTATTCTAGATTAAAAATATTTTTTTTTGGCTTCAGATAACTAGCAGGGTTGCAATTATGGGTATGGTCACGTGAAAATTTTTAGAGATCCCCACTTCGTCAGCTCATAACTTTAGAAATTTTTTACTTTTTTTTAGTTTTTAATTTTTTTCTCTATTCTTTTAAAATTAACAAATAACTAATAAAAAAATGTATAGTAAAAATATTAATTACCTTTTTTTACGACACTTTAAAAATTACCTGAAATTCATGCTTCTAGACTAGAATACCCCCTTAAGAAGAACTATAAAAGGTATGTAAAATTTGAGTTTCTAAGAGAAAGTATACAAAAATATTTTTAAAAAATATTATAGAGTTGCCCAATGTCTTCAAATAAATTAAAAGTTGACAAAACCAATCTTGTGTGCTTATAAAATATATTAGGTAAAAAAAAGTATTTAAAAATTAATAAAAAGTTGCCACATGTAGTTAATTAAAAAGCTCAAACTTGGTCTAAAACTATAAGAGTCACATAAAAATTGCGTAAGTTAAAGAAAATATCCACACAATTTTGTTAAAAATTATATTAGAGAGTTTCCAATTGTTTTTAAAATAAATTTAAGAAAAAGGTTTAAAAACGCAATTTCATAAGTAAACAAAATAATAAATAAAATTATTTAAAGGGTTGCCACATGTAGTTAATGAAAATTATGAAAGCTATATGCAATTTGTGTATCAAGAGAAAGTGTCGAAAAATATTGTGTTGCAAAAAAATTTGTAGAGTTGCCAACTGTCTGTAAAATAAATTTTAGAAAGAAAGTCGTCAAAGCCAATGTGGTGTTCTAGTTAAATTTATTAAGTAAACAAAGTCATAAATAAAATTATTTGAAGAGTTGTCATGTATATTTAATTAAAAATTAATGTGGAACTAAAAAGCTCTGCTGCGTATTGTAAGACGCAGGTGATTATTGATATTAAGAGTTTTCTCTTTTCTTGTGTGGGCCCTCCTATGTTGGCCATTAGTCTGCTAAGATAGGAGTGATTTTCACTGCCTTTCCTGCGGCATGCTGGATTTGTACCAAGAAGGTTAATCTGGGAGCCAGTCTTACGCCTATGTAATATATTACTTTTTTCTAAGAATATCCTTAGTCGTTTCTATGCTTATTTAGAGAGAAATGTGCTTGTTCGTCAGCAGCAGTTGCCAGCTGAAGGTTATGTGAGTCAAGCCGTGGTTGCGTCCGTATCATGGCTTAATTCAGCTTTTCTCGGGCTCTTGCTATGTCTCGGGCTCTGTTTATTACTGCCATTGTGTTCGCGTAGCCAATTAAATAACATTCTTCTGGCATTATCAAGTATTAGTATTGCGTCATAGCTATTTATTTATTTTTTTTTTTTTTTTTTTTTTTTTTTTTTTTTTATTTTATTAAAGCTTACATAATAACAAATTATTATACAAACTAAAGAACGCAGCGCTAGCATCATAGGCTTTCGGCTGAGCGTCATAGCTAATGTGCCACAGTTCTGGGCCTAAAATAAACCCTTGTGTAGCTCCTGACGCAACTGCTAATTGTCGTGTTCCCTCTGTGGTCTGCTACAGCAGTTTCCTGTTACTAATGTAGCTCCGCACCATGGCATTGACGTAATCGGAGAATTCTAAATTTTTTTCTAAAGCGCCGATCATGTTCGCCCATCTCGCTCTATTGAAGGCGAATCGAACTCATAAAGGCGCCAAGAGAACTATGCGCTTGTATTTGGGGAATCTACGCTTTGCGACTTCTACACATTCAATGACGTCATGGATGGTTCCTAGAGTTGACCTTCCGGGTCTAAAGTCATTTATTGATAGCCGCTTCCAGTCTAGGTTTAAGTAGCCTTTTTTAGAGCTTTCCCGCCGTGTCGAGTATATATAGTGGGCGGTATGCAGATGACAAGTTCGGATCCCCTTTTTCCTACCTGATTTGTTTGTTTAACGAAATATTCCAGTTTCGATGCAGGCGTTAAGTTATACTGCTGGGATTCCACACGGGCCGAGCGATTTGTTAGTTTTGAACTTCCCAGCGGCCAGTTGCAGTTCCTCAAGGGTGAACTGGGAGGTTTCTGAAAGTCTTATAGCCTGTTCTGCTTCACTGACTCTTTTTTTGTACGTGGGATGAGTGCGTTTACTATACCATCCATTTCAACAGCGTTTAAGTCAAGTGGCTTTGCTCAAATACGGAGTTTCTTCATTACTATTTTATACCAAAGACCCCAAGGTTTTGTTAATATCCTCGCGTATTTCCTCCCATTTTTTCTTATTGCTATCATCGTTGGCATGATTCAGCTCCTTTTTTACTACTTGGAATTGTTCGGCTTTGCTTGGCTTCTCGGAAATGTACCGCTGATCGCTACCAGTGTAATCTTCTAAGGCTCTATTTCTTTATTGAGCCTGCCATGGATTCTGAAGATTGTGTAATGTCTGGTGTGGTTTCCACGCATTCCGGTCTTCTCAACGTGATTACATTTCCCATATTGAGCATTATTAGATCAAGCCGCGCAGCCATTTCTTGAATGCATTTACCTCTCGAGTGAGTGTTTGTCTTATTCCACTCTACGGCTTTCGAATTTAGGTCTCCGGCGATAATTATTTATTAGTTGACCTTCTGTAGACCTAGCTGTATCCTCAATATTGTCGAGCTTGAAACTCTTGTAGGCTGTCGCTTGGTCTCAAGTAGCAGCTAATTATTGTGAAGATTTTGCCTGTAGTATATTCATTTGTTTTGGTAGTTCCTGTGTACCGTACATTTTGTGGAACACTTTTTCGTGTTTAGCCTCTTCACAAAGGCAGCATGAGGGGCCCTTATGCATTATTTCGATTTGTGACCTGGTGGGTTGCGTTTTATGCAAGCACCACGTCCTCTCCTATACATGAAAATAACTATTATTAACTAATTTTTTTACAGTTATTGACTTGTTAAAAATGAACATCAACTAAATTATTCCTTTGAAGCTTAAAAACAGACAATCCTCGAAGTAATTGAATTTGATCATAAATAACTGTGAAAATAAAATTGAAAGTGAGAAAATTTCGAATTAAAAAAACAAACAGAAAACTCAATTAGTTGTGAGTGGCAAACAAAAAAAACAAAAAAGTCAAAAGTAAAAGAAAATATGAAAAAGCGATTAAAGTGATAATGCGCCGAAATGAAACGACAGCAAATAAAAATCGTCAAAAATTAATTTCTACGAAGTTATGTGCAAACAAGGAAATCTCAATTTTAATCATAACTGAGAAAGCACAAAATTTACAAAAACAAAAATTTCAAAAAAAAATTAACAACAAATCAGCTGTGACTGCTTGTAAGTGTTTATGTATGTGTGTGTGTGCAAGCACAGCGTCATCACCTTTCACCGGCAACACACGTTTGTTGTTGTTGTTTTACAACATTTTACAACGAATTCAATTTGCAGCAACCAAATAAACCAGCAAACGAGAGTCACACACTGGATTAACATACATCCATGTATGTGTTTGTGTGTGTGCGTGTGTCTCAGCAGCTCACTCACTCATCGGCCAAGCGAAGCGCGCTGGCCACCAACCAATTCACCTATTTAGTACATACCGATCAAACCGTACAACAACAACTGGTCAAGCGTTAATTACTTGTTGTTTGGGAAAAAACAACAACAGCAACAACTTTTATTATAGAAGAAGTGAAGGAAAGAAAAAATAAACAGCAGTTACTTGGCGTATTTGCATGGATTAATTTGGCTAACACAACCCACAACACTCGTAACGGTGTTTTTAGCAAGCAAACACACACACACACAAACCAAAATCCATTTAAAAAGTGTGTGTGTATGTGTGTGTTTTAGCCACATTCGCGTGGCATTAGATGGCCAGCGGGCCCAGGTAACGACCGCTTGTGGCAAGTGTGCTTACTAGCTACTGTTGTTGTTGTTGTAAGTAGCTGTTTGTGTGATTTCAGCAAATTAAATGTCAACACCAAGAAAATATTGAGTAAGACATACATACATAGCAAAAAGGTGCATTAGTAGAACAACAAAAACGTACAACAACAATAGTCAACATGGTGAATGCCGTAATGGATGCAATAGCGGTAGGTTTATTGAATATTTTTAACGAATATAAAATATATTGAAAATTTTATTATTAAAAAATCTGCCAATTTATTTGCTAAGCAACACAGTGGTGGCGAGAAAACATATAACGGTTTTATGAGCAACCGTCTAATTTAGAGATATATACATACATTAGTGAGACGTGTGGTATAGTCAATATATAGATTTATTTTATTATTTATTTTTTTATGTAGAATATGAATGTGTAAATTTGAATGAATATCAAATTAACATAAGCTATTTTTCTTACGCTAAAACTTTGATAAAAATATAATTTATTTTCATAAATATTGTTCTTACAAATCTTGCATCGATAACTCCATTTTAAAGTAGGAAAAACATTAAAATCCGTTGCAGTACAGCGGAAAGCTACAAGCTTTCCGTTCACTTTGTATGACAGCCATATGATATTGTAGTCCGATCTGAACAATTCCTTCGTAAATTACCGATGCCTTCAGAAATAAACCGAGCCACATTTCATGCAAATATCTCGTCAAAAAAAAATAATAATAATTCCATACAAGAACTTAATTTTAATCCTTCAGTTTGTATGGCAGCTATATGCTATACGAGGTATGACAATTAAGTAATGAGACTGATTCCATAAAAACCTTATATTTGAAAATTATTCTACAACCTTGCCATTAACCTGCAACGAAGTCCCCTTGGGCAGCTATACAGCGATTCCAGCGCGTTTTCCATGCTTCGTAATATTTCTGGAACGCTTCGACTGGGATATCCGCGAGTATCCTCCTCACGGCCGCCTGGTAGTTCGTAATCGACTCAAAATGGGTTCCTTTGACCACCGATTTTCTTTTAGGAAACAAAAAAAAGTCACGGGGTTACATGTCGGGCGAATAAGGCGGCTGTTGCAACACGGCGATCCCTTTAGAGTTCAAATACTGGGACACGCTGAGGGCGGTGTGGCACGGCGTGTTGTCGTGATGAAGGATCCAGTTACGAGCGATGTCTGGGCGCACCTTGTTGACTCGTTTTCGCAATCTTTCGAGTACTTGGCAATAGTAGACTTGATTCACAGTTTTCCCCGGTGGAACGAATTCTTTGTCTCATTACTTAATTGTCAAACTTCGTACTAGTTCGATATCGACGGTTCCGTCATCACCTTTCAGCGTCGCGGCAATACCTGACGACACTACAGCAGCTGCTATTTTTTGGTCTTTTCTGACGAACATTAATAATAAGTTAAGCAAAAACGTTTTTCCAGTTCCTCCTGGTGCGTCGAGAAAGAAGAGTCCAACACTGCCGGAGTCCATTTTACGTAAAAAAAAAAAAAAAATAAATGAATATTTAACGATTTTTGACAAACAATTTTTTTTATCTTTCGTAAAATTTTTTTTAATATAAAGTACCCTATGTTTCTTCTAATACCTTCAAGAGCATATGTACAAAGTTTTCTGATGATCGGTCAAGTAGTTTTTGCGTGAAAGCGTAACAAACAAACGCACATTCGCATTTATAATATTAGTATGAAGTATGATTCGACATTTTTTTCGAGATGCTTTACAAATTTCGTGGTATACACTGTTCCGGGTATATTAAGCAGGCATATGTCACTCTGAACAAATAAACAGAATCGGGTAGGATAGGAAAGAAAGGTAAAAGGATAACACAGATATTTCGGAATCGTAGAAAGAGTTTATGCGCACCCATTTGTAGAAATAAAATCAAGATCCAGGTTAAAAATAGCATATTAATTCAAGTTTGGTGGGCAGGAAAGGAACACGCAGGGACGCTCGACCCCAGGCGGCCGCACTTACGCTATTATTAGGTCAATTTGACTCCCGGTTGGCAATCAAATTAAGTCTTATTCAGCAACTCAGTGGCTTTAGATTTTAAACTGTTTTTTTCATCTTTGTTCCTCCAATGTTTCTAAAGTAGAAGCATTGAAAGCCATGAGAATGTCACGTCTCAGCCAGCTGAAGGCTAGGTAATTGCAAAGATAATGTCCTAGCGCCTCATCAACCTCCGCGCTAGCACTGCATTTCGCCGAACACACTTTTAATATTTGAAGGTAGGAGCTTAAGGGTAGGTGCCCTATGATGACTCCTACAAGATCCTACACTAACTATTGGTTTAAGACGGTTTATTATTTTTCCAACGGACTTTGGCATGAAAATTTCGAAGACGTCTAAGTTACGTAAACGCGCCGAGTGTGTCAAATAAATGAGGTCTTATTCGACCTAAGACCTTATAAATTGAAGGTTACAAGAAAAAATTAAAACAAATCTAAAAAAGATTTCGTATTTGCTGGATTGTCAAAATGTTTGGAAATGTGCTAAAAAGTGTGAAAACTATCCAAGCCTTACCTTGTGTTGACGTGTTTGAAGCGTAGTTAATAAAGACTTGCTAGGTCCTTATCCACAAGGTCTGTCTAACGAAGTGGAGGTCTTTTTTTCCTCTATTCCCCCGGCGAGTACTGTGTCAATTTTTTCAGAGCTGGAGTGTTTTCATTCATTCGGACGACATTACCTAGCCACTGTCTCTTAATACGAGAAACTATGCCAATGTCGTTGTATATCTCATACAGCTCCATTGCCAACGCACAAAAAATCATAAATCCTTCGCCGAACCTTTCTCTCTAAACTATTAACACCGACTTATCAGATGTTGTCTTCGTCCATACCTCTGAACCATATAGCAGGACGAGGATGATGTCACACTAAAACTACTCATCCATATGTACTTTTATAAACAGTGCTCAAAGTGCACCCCGAAATGAAGAATGTACGCCAAAATCTTCAACTGAAACAAAGCGATAAGACCCAAGATAAAGCAAGCATACTTGCCGTGCAAATTACTATACTCTTTCTCATTACACCACTTGATTAGTTGATTGCCAAGTCAATGAATTCATCCTTCACAGATAAAACATATATACTTATATATATATACATATGTATATATATATATATATATATTTGTTCACATATGAGTACTCATTCATAAAACCACACCATTTGGCATTATTATTTAATGCGGCCAATTAACATGTCCGGCCTAAGGCTTAACTGTCGCTTCGCGTTTTACGCATGGTTTCGGCTATGAAATTATGTCAGCGTTTAATTTCACTTCGGCAGTTTTGCTGCTTCGCTATTAAAATGGCATAAATTTCACGCCTCTGAATTGCCAACTGAAATTTAAGCATTGGCAGCTCAAGCGATTTGTTGAGCAGCTCAATTTGAAATCGTTGCGGCAGCCACATTATTGCTTTTTAATGCCGTTTTTATTGTTATTTTTCGTTTTCCATTGCTCAGCTTGCCACCTGCCCTAATTTATTTAGCGGTTGTAACACACACGCTGCACTTTCTTGCCTCGCTGCGGTCATTCGATATTTATGACCTATAAATCTTGTTCCCGAAAGTTTAGTTCATTTCCATTTTATTGACAACTTTGGTCTCGCTTTACGCTATAGCAGCTATAATTATAATTATACAATTGAATCCGAAATTAGTTTTGCTTTCTTTGCTCCGAAAAGCAATCGCCAGTTTTGTTTCTACTTGTTTCATTCCGCTTTGAATAGAAACTCTTCAGTTTTCTGACAGTTCAATGTCACACACATAGAGATACATCCATAATACGTGCTCATATATGAATGAATGGACTTGTAACGGCACTCATCTCAAAAGAAGCGCTACACGGCCCTCCAAGTGTAACAGCTATGTGAGCCACTTCGACAAAACACCTTCATCTTAACCTTAATTGATTCCGAAATCAATTTACAACGAGTTGGAAAACTTGAAAGAATCAGATTATTGAGCCCTTAGAATTATGAAATTTGTAGCAAAGGGATACAAAAAAGGCTCTACAATTATAAAGTTTCTCGATAGAGTTTGAAGCGTATTACTGTATTATTCAGTACCTAACTGTTTAAACGAAATCTACAGAATAAGAATCATGCAATCTCCTAAAATATTTGGTAGATGTGTATCACTTACATACGTAAAAGACATAACCCTTGTTGTTGTACACGATATCTGAAAGCAGCTTAAATTTAGTGTCTCTAACCAGGAAATTAATCTTCTTTAAGCTCACTCTGAACCAGGAACCCATTCAGTAATTTTGAGCGATATTTTTCGATTAACACAACAGACTCACTTTCAACTTGGTACCCGCTTCAAGTTAAATTTATTTATAAAAACTCTCATAATTCGAATTTCAACCTGGGCTTCTAAGCAACAGTTTTTACTCTATTTCCTTAAAAGTTTTAACTATTTGAAATCGGGAAAACACTGCACTTAACAAATACTGTAAGATATACTATAGATTGGTATATTGATGTAAAGCTTCACATAACAATACATATTTGAAGAAAGAAAAGCTGTGGTTACCCTACACACTAGCACGCCATACGTAAAACTACTGGTCCTGAGTAATGCCAGATGCAGTTCCAGTTTAATTTGAGGTGAAGAATTCCTCACACAAGACGTCAACGTTTTTTGCGAACTTTAAGAGTGACTTGATGTCTACGTTTGATACTTTGTCCAGTCCTTTGAACCCCGAAGCTTCTAGATACTTGAGTCGAGTTCTAGAAAGTACTGTACACAGGCACTGGAGGTGTTCTAGCATATGTCTCATGTTAACTTCTATGCAATTTCTGCATGTATCGTTATCACTTATGCCCATCCGGTTGGCAGGGGATGCCTATAGGTTGTTACCTGTCAAGAGGCCAACAGCCGTGCGGTCCTTTCGAGATCTTGTGTGTGAGAACAAAGCGAGTTTTTCTAAGGGTCTCTTGCAGATGATCTTGGCGATCCTGCATGTATTTAAGGCATCCAATCTCGCCCTGAATCGCATGTCAGCCTTTTAGTGAGTTTCGTTGTATATCGTTCCGATTCCGTATTTCCCGTACTTGTTCGGTAGCTAGTCGAATGACACTTTTAGCAATCGCATCTGTAGCGTTGTTTCCTTGAATTCATGTGTGTTCAGGAATCCAGTATATATGAAGCCACTTTTCGGCAGCCTTTACATCGACTGCCTCCCTGCTTCTGAAGACAGTATCTGGAGTAATACTGAGTGAGATTATTGCCTTAACTGCTGTCTGGTTATCGACGCATATATTTATCCTTTTTATGTTATTTCCTGCGTTGTTAGCTATGTCGGCCGCTTTCTGCAAATACTTCCGACCGGAAGATACTGAAATAATCCGAAAGCTAGAAGGGTCGCCTTAGAGCCAGCATATTTGAGGAAAACTAATCTACAAAAAACTTTGTAACTTAAACAAGTAACGACACTAATGAACTTGGTGTAGAATTCATCAAACTAGAATCGACTGTTTCAAATTGTTTGTCGGTTCTATCGACACTAAATATTCCCAAAGACAGCTGGGAAGCAGCAGACATTTTGTGTTTTGCGGACAGCTAGGAATCCTTTCGAAGAGTTGTTAAAAAGACTTCGGAAAATAATTTATTTAATAAATTTTATA
Organism: Bactrocera correcta; assembly: GCA_027475135.1. NCBI lineage: Eukaryota > Metazoa > Arthropoda > Insecta > Diptera > Tephritidae > Bactrocera > Bactrocera correcta. Next base: position 72,053,656 of record CM050326.1, read on the forward strand.
TACAATTTTGTGTATTTTTGAGTACTTACATTCATGACGAGAACTGGGTAAGTTCGCGTTATAGTTCAATTGGTAATTGGTGGCTTCTATATTGATACATAATCTAGCTAATTAGCTCATTGCTAGAATCCGAAGAGATGTTAGAGGGTAAGAGTGATTTTAGGTTTTAAAGTTGACAGATAAGAATTCGAGGATGTTGTATCTTTTTCGTTAGGGTATTTTTTAGACCTCAAAAGGGGGGTCATTCTTGTTGTTTCCTTTCATTGGGGGTGTTTTTTTTACATGGCGGGTCCCAAACCCAGCGCACAACCCTACGTAGGGGATGTTTCGCCTTCTCACTTTAGCTCGCCTTCAAACGGATGTTCTTTGGCTACCCAGAGAAAACTTGGTCAAATACCGGAAGTCGTGAGCTGCTTGAGCCATATGTAAAAGATTCATTTCTGGCCACTCTCAAGTGAATGGCGATCAGAGAACTTTCCTCACCTGCGTGAACTTCTACACATGACTCCATCCAGTTTTTAGACATCGCGGATCCCAAACTCAGCGCTCGTATTCAAACGAATCTTTTTGGGATATTCAAAGGCCACTTGGGCTAAGACCGGAAGTCGTGAGCTGCTTGGACTATATGTAAAAGAATCGTTGCTGACCACTACACTACACTACAATAAAGAAAAATAAGGTTTATTTCAGTCAGCGTTAAAATTATTAAAAAAATTATATGATTAAAATACTCGTATCGAGTCATCAAATTACAGAAACTTTATATATTTTCCCTGCTTCATAACTCCAATGACATCCCACGAATGTAATGTAGTTGTCTAAGCACACCCACTCACCTACACACCTCCATGGATTCGCAAAAATTTATTTATTGTTCAACGAAAAGCATTGCGTGCGCTCGCGCTTTTCAATAACTCAACTCATAATTCATAAATATAATCTCAACGGAATTTATTTCTATTTTCTAAAAACAAAAAGCATGCTCACACCAACCAAAAGCATGCCGGCTCCCACCACAAGCAATAGTCGTATATCAAAATGCGTAGAGCGAAATGTAAGCTCCATGCGGCGCTGCTTGGATGCGCTCATATTTGGGCATTGTCTCCGTGCAATACAATTCATAGCGGTTGCTATGGCATGCCCAAGCTCCAACAATAACCGTCACCACCGCCAAGGATTCAGTCGAAGTGTAACCACAGCGTTTGGTGACGCGTACATGTTCTCACTCCTCCTCCTCTCTCCAGTTACATTTGGTGTGAGTGCGTGTGTAGTGCGAGTGCGAGCGCTAGAAGTCGGAAACATTTTCAACAAACTTACAAATTAATCTCGTTGAAGTGTTTTTGAAAATCCTTGCGTGTGTCTGGCGTCTTAGAAACAAGCGCTGCCATTACGCTTTTCTCCTGCTCTCCTTACTCGCGCTCTAACGACAAGTAGTATGAACGTTTCACCGTTTTCTTGTCGGCTTTTTGGTCTTAAGATATTTTGCGCTGCCTTTCTTTGGAAGTTCTGGTTGTTTTAGCAGTCTCATTGTCGTCTTGCCAGAGTTAGAAAAAAGTATCAAGAAAATCCTTTGTGTCCTGAATTTAATAAGCTTAGTTGCTTGTTTGCCGTGGAGACAAAATTTCGTTGGCAATTAGATTTGGTTAGGTTTAAATGTTTTGAAATTCTTGCGGTTTTCTTGTGAGTAGCTCGGGGAGAGAGTGTTAAGTTTTTGTGTGTGATATGCGTTTATTGCCAAGGGAATACTCATCGTCAAGTATCTCCGTAACTTTAACTCTGCCGAAGCATCTGAACTAATGCTTATGAAATTATTGAAATACATATGTACGAATACAGTAAGTCGAAATGAAGTCTACACAATCGATTCGTAGCTTTTTTTGAGGTTAAATTTGGTAGAATCTAATATATGATTGTACATAATTTTAACAGAGCCGTAGTAACCTCCAAAGTCTTTAACACCATACTTAATGTCATATTGATGATGATAATATGTTTCGGCATTGACCTGGTAGTCCAAACTTCTTGACCGTTTAAGTCTCGTCGAAACACCACATCTGGCGGTACCAAAAAATTTTGACTCAACACACCTCGATTAGGTTCAATGTTTAGTGGTAAGTTCCAGAAGGCAGTGCGAATGTACCGTTCGACAGTAACTTTTTTAGTGTTCTCACAAATACCGGCTAGTCAGGTATAGAAACTGGTATTGTTTGATGTTCGGTAATCGAGAAAACTGCTATTCCTAACTTTTTTATCGACCGAACTCACCATTCCTATACTTAATCCTACGGAGATCGGTATAAATAAACTGGTCATAGCCATATTCAAATGCGACCACGGACTGTTAACTCAGCAGAATTCATTTGTTACAATAACAACGCCCGTCTTTGATGCAGGCTTCTTTGGTGCAGTTCGTTGATGGAGCCGTCATGTTCACAAGGTTCCGAAGTAAGCTTTGTCGGGTTAAGTGAAGTTCTTCCTTTTCTTTATTGGCGTAGACACTGCTTACACGGTTCTAGCCAAGTTTACAACTGCACGCCTGTTCTTCTGCAGTTTGGCCACAATTGGAGATTCCAAGTGTAGTCAGGTCCTTCTCCTCCTAGTCTTCAACGAAGCGGAAGTCTTCCTCCTTCTCTGCTTCTATACGGTCGAATACTGTTAGAGCTGGAATATTTTCATCCATTCGGACGACATGACCTAGCAAGCGTAGTCGTTGACTCTTAATTCGCTGAACTATGTCAATGTTTACGTCTTACATCTCGGGCAGCTCATCGTTCCATCGACTGTGGTTTTCGTCATTGCCAATGCCAAAAGAACCATAAATCTTCCTCAGAATCTTTCTTTCGAAAACTCGTAACGGCGACTCATCAGATTTTCTCATCGTCCATGCCTCTCTAACATATAGCTTGATGGAAATTTATGCTTACTCAGTCCAAAGTAGCACCTGTTAGTTTTACGGAGTTACCAAATTCAGACATTGCGGCATAAAGGCACCTCCGTTGCGTGCTGTCAAAAGCTGCTTTAAAATCGACGACACACCACCTGTTCGTCCATAGACATAAGATAGAAATAAAGTTTACGGAAAAAAAATTTTTTCAGTTTTGAAAATTTGACAATTTTTTTTTTCAAATAAATAAATAAAAAAAAAAATTAAAAAAAAATCGACGCACTCCGGGATTAGCAGGGATAGTTGTCAAATTAATTGAAGTTTTTTTTTTTTAGGAAAAAAAGAAAGAAAAAAAATGGCGAAGTTCCAAAAAATGGCGAACTTTCAAAAAATTACGATTTTTCTTAAAAAACCGATTATTTTATATAATTGATCGTGTTAATTTTTTGCCGTGTATTTTTTTGAAAAATTCCTTCAAAAACAAAAATTAAAAAAAAGATCCTCAAAAGTCAAAAGTTATAGCTATTTGAAAATAAAAAAAGCCATTTTTTTGAAAAATTCATAACTTTTTTGAAGTTGGACAAAAAATTTTGAAAAAATTCTCAAAAATGTTTTTCACAGAGTAAAAAAGGATGGATAAGTTTCAGCAAAATCTAAAGAGGTCGGGTTCAAAAGTGGTCGATTAGGTATGGAATACCCCATATATGCATATAAGTAAGTATCTAAAAAGTGCTTATACTTTTGATCTCGTTCTCTCGCTGAGCACAGTCTCTAAAAAATAAGTTTCTTAACATTTGAGTATTTCCAAAAACTACCTTTTATTAACTCCAACTAAGTATTTATGGGCTCCTAAAATTAAGTTAGACTTTAGAAAATAAATTTGCAGCTACACAGCATGTAGAAAGCTTGATGGAGCAAAAAAAGTGTGATTGCAACACTACTAAAGCGCCACTAAAGTAATATCACGCCGAAAACATTATGTACTTGCAGCAGATAAACTCGACCAAACATAAAAGTGGCAACTACGACCACCTAAAGTGGCAACCACTCACCTACTCGCTATTGCCCATAAAACTGTGGCGTTCTTTATTGTTTGTTAGCGGCAGTAAAATTCATATTATTATTATTGCAAAAGCCCATTTGAGCCAACTGCGAGTATTAAATGTATTTCGATGTAAATTTATTTGGTGAGCAAAGTGAATGAGCTTTTCAATTGGCTGTACGTGGTGTCGAATGCGGCTCAATTGATAGAAATGTGTGTGTGTATGTGTGTTTATAATATAAAAATCAAAGCATGTAATAAAATCGCAATAAATAGCAATTGAATTTATTTTTGTTGTAGACTTTGATTACTCTGTTGAGTAAACTATATTGAAAGTGTAAAATTATATAAAAGTATATATTTTTTGGAAAATAAAATACATATATCTGTATTTAATTTTAGGAAAAAATATTACTATACCAGAATATAGGTTAGGCTGGCCTGAGAGACGAATAAGTCACACATAGCCCAATTTTGGCATAAAAAAAAGATGAAGTGGCGCCACGTAGCCCAGTTGTAATAGTCATGTCTACAGGATGCCAGCGTTTGACCAGATTTTCAATACGTTTTATGACCTCAATAAAAATACCTCCTTCAGTGTTTGATATCTTGGGACCTCCAAATATTTAAAGCTTTGCTTTGCCAAAGAAAAAAAAAAACAAATGCGCAAAAGTTGCTCCATTGGTTTCCGGGTGTTTTGCTTTTGACAACTCCTGCAGTCTTTTAAAATGCTCAGCCCCGTTCTGCAGGCGTGTGCCATCACTGGACTATGTTCAGTCCGATATACTCTTTTACACATAGTTTTGAAGTTTCGCACCAGAGTAAATCATTTCATCGCATTTTAGCCTTCATTGCCAAGCTTCGTGATAATGACACTATATATTTTAGCACTTTGCATTCATTTCTGTAGTGAGAAAACCGAGGCCCATGGATGCTTGTAGTGAAAGGCTGGTGAAAAAATTTGCTGGGCACACCTAACTTTTGTCGCTGAATTCTATATACTAAAGCGTTATGATATCTCAAAATAAGATGATGAAATAACGGCTTAAGGTTTTCACTGTGAGTCATTATTTTATACCAGTTTAAAAATTTAGTTATGCCATTTTATTTGAGTTATGCCAATTGTATGTGCGATTCACCACTCATGGATATACATACGTATATTATAACTAATATGTTGTTTTTATAATACGAGTTGTTTGTATTCATTTTCATTTATACTATTTTCTTATGGCAGCTGCCAACTTTATGCCATTGTATTTCATTTATACCATTATTTATTAGATGCAATACTCATAGAAATATGATACTTTATATTTATTTGATTTATACCAGCGACGCTTATTTTATTATGCCAAAATATTTCATTTATACCAGTAGTATGATCGATTCGCAATACCCGCAAGTTGTATATTGTTATTTTTATGCCCTGAACAGGGTATATTAAGGTGGTCACGAAATTTGTAACATAAAAAGTATATACATATATAAATGATTAGTATGTTAAGCTGAGTTGATTTAGCCATGTCCGTCTGTCCGTCTGTCTGTATATATACCAACTAGTCCCTCAGTTTTTAAGATATCGTTTTGAACTTTTGCAAACGTCATTTTCTCTTCAAGAAGCTGCATATTTGTCGGAACTGATAATACCGGACCACTATAACATACAGCTGCCATACAAACTGAACGATCGGAATCAAGTTCTTATATGGAAAACTTTCGCATTTGACAATGTATCTTCACCAAATTTGGTATAGATTATTTTCTAGGGCAAAAATGTAATATCCGAGAAAATTGTTCAGATCGGTTAACTATAACATACAGGTGCCATACAAACAACGATCGGAATCAAATTCTTGTAAGGACAACTTTCACATTTGACAAGATATATTCACGAAATTTGGTATATATTATTTTCTAAGGCAACAATGTAATCTCCGAAGAAATTGTTCAGATCGGCTCACTATAGCATATAGCTGCCATACAAACCGAACGATCGGAATCAAGTTCTTGTATGGAAAACTTTTGCATTTGACAAGATATATTCACGAAATTTGGTACAGATTATTTTCTAAGGCAACAATGTATTCTCCGAAGAAATTGTTCAGATCGGCTCACTATAGCATATAGCTGCCATACAAACTGAACACATATGTATGTAGTTACTAATAGAAATACACCTGTGAAGGGTATATTAGCTTTGGTGCGGCCGAAGTTAATGTTTTTTCTTGTTTGTATATACATGCATATATATAAATTGGGCTTATACCGGTTGCGATTATTTTTGTTCGATTCGCTACTCTCATAAATATACGATACTTAAGAAAATGACATCACTAGCATTGCGGCCTTGCTCGCTTTTGCAATCATATACATATAATACAAGTACATATGTATGTTTGTATGCTACATTAAAGAATTGTCCAAGACATGTTGTCACCACTTTGTTTCGGAAGTGCTTGTGTATACTATACTACATACCTACATATATCAGCGAACTATGTATATTTATTTACATATATACTTAACCACGTATAAATATCTAAACAGTACATTTTTATCAGAACACCCAAACCAAAATTGCAAATAAACACTTTTTCGTTTATTTGCTCATGAAGGCGTGTATTAACAAGAAATAAATAAACATCAATGAAAAATTGCTTGTAGTTGAATGGAAAACACGAACTCAAATTAGTGCCGAGCGTAGGCGCTGACTCGAAGCTAGAAACAGCTGCCTGCTCTTTTAAACTTTTACAGTTTTTTTTTGCCAATTTTTTGTTTACGGTCGAATATGTGTGTGCGAATATTTAAATATTGTGTCGTTATATAAGCAAATAGTAAATATGCTTGACATAAATTTTCAGTGCTGTGAAAAAGGTTTCAAAAATTAGAAAACAACTCTTTACTAAATTTAAATTTTTTGGTAATATGAAATTAATAATTATTTTTAATAAAAACTTCTTCAAGGTTATGGGACCGAAAGACTGGAACACGTTTTACATATGTGCCTACATATTATGGAAATATACTCGTATTGAAGGTATCAGAAAATATTTCTATGATCCAAAGAATTTATCCTGTCACCATAAAAGAATTCATTGCAACTTCTACCCTATGTTTTTCTGTTGAAATACAGTAGTATATGAAAATAATGGAGCCGTTATAGTATTTAGTGGTGAATTTTCTACAAAAACTTGGCTATACGAGGGCTGCTATATGTATATATTTGTGGCCTAATAATGAAAATAGGAATATTTATCAACGAAAATGGTTTTATTGTTTTTCAAAATATTTTCCATCGAGATTTATACACATTTGCATGCGCTCAAATCAATTTTCGAAGCACTTTTTCCACTCCGATTGAGACACTTCCAAAACATGGTTTTTGAATGCTTCAACAGCATCTTGTGGCTACGAAAATCGTTGACCACGCATTACTTCCTTGATGTGTGGGAATAAAAAGAAGTCATTGGGTGCCAAGTCAGGGCTGTACGGCGGATGACCCATCAATTCGTCGTTTTGGCCGGTCAAAAAGGCGCTGGTTTGAGCCGATGTGTGAGAGCTCGCATTGTCATGGTGCACAATGATTCGTCTTCTCTTGCTCGTTTTTCGAATTTCTCTGATGACTTCGGGCAAACAAATGGTGGTGTACCACTCAGAATTGACCGTCCTACGTTGCTCAAGCGGAACAGTCGCCACATGACCAGCTTTGTCGAAGAAACAGACGACCATTTGCTTTCGTTTCCACGAACAACTTTCGTTGGATTTGGCTCGTCTTGGAAGACCCACACGGTCGATTGCTGTTTTGTTTCGGGCTCATACGCATAGATCCATGATTCGTCACCTGTGACGATCTTATAAACGTCTTTTGAAGCACCGCGATCGTATTCATCAGCATTTCTTTACACCAATCCACATGAGCCTTTTTTTGAGCGATTGTCAAATTGTGCGGGATCCAACGAGAACAAACCTTTTTTACGGCCAGGTGTTCATGCAATATCGAATGTATGCTGGTGGGAAAAATGCATAGGCATGCCTCTATCTGAAGGTATGTTACATGACGGTATTGCATTATCAGTTCACGTACGGCATCGATGTTTTCTGGCACAACGGCTGTTTTTGGACGACCTTCACAGAATTCGGCTTTGAGCGAGCGTCGGCCACGATTGAATTCGTTGTACCAGTTTTTCACAATGCTATAGGATGGTGCTTCATAGCCATAGAAAGATTTTAGTTCATCGATGCACTCTTGTCGTGATAATCCACGTCGAAAGTTGTGAAAAATGATCGCACGAAAATGTTCACGAGTTAATTCCACTTTTGGGCGGAGAAGAATTTTTTAATTCCCTGTAAATAAAACAATTCACGATTAAATGACAAAACGTCCTGAGTGATGTTATGCTAAAAAATGTCAAACTTTCCAATGGAAATGTCAGATTCCACCTGGCAACACTTAGTGTTGCTTAGTCCAGAAATATATATAGCAACCTATGTAACTTTCAATGCGGTTTTCTTAACACATCAATTTACCAATTTGCTTGAGTGATAGCTGGGAGAAATGATCCGTTAACTGACAAAAAGGTACCCGGAAACTGTAAATAAAACCCAAAATATAAAATGATTCATCAATATTTATGTACAATATTCCTCAAAACAATTTTTATAAACACTTTTTGCGAATTCAGGGAATTTTGTTTTATCTCTTCGATCGACTGAAAACAGGTTCCAGTGCAACGATTCCGCACTACAAATTTGGTTCTTAATACAAAATTTAAGACAAATTCTTTGCTTGATATTTTTATTCTTGCTAATGAGATTCATCGACTTAAGCAGCTGCTGTAAATAAACGACAGATCGCGCTCATATTTGACTTAGTTATTGAGGACAGTGCTGCCTATTTACAAAATATATTTTTTTGAAATATCACTTACCTGGAGAATTTAATTAACATTTTTTTGTCACAATGAATATTTGTCTCCTTGGGATTTTGACATAGTGGTATTCAAGTGCTACAACAGGGCAGTGATTAAGGGGGTATTCTAGTCTAGAAGCATGAATTTCAGGTAATTTTTAAAGTGTAGTAAAAAAAAGGCAATTAATATTTTTACTATCTATTTTTTTATTTATTATTTGTTAATTTTAGAAGAGTAGAGAAAAAAAATTAAAAAGTAAAAAATTTCAAAAATTATGAGCTGACGAAGTGGGCGGTCTATAAAAAATTCCACGTGACCATACCCATGATTGCAACCCTCCTAGTTATCTGAAACCACAAAGAAAAAAATATTATTAATCTAGAATAATGTCGCAATGGCCGAAACTATGGAAAAGTGAGGAAAAAAAAAAAATTTCACAAAGTGGCGACTACCTAAAAAAAGTTTTTTTTTTATCACTTTTTCTGACTATTTCGAATTTTTTAAAAATAATAAAAATAAAAATTTGGGGATGGGGCTAGTTTCAACCATAGACAAGCCTTTAAAGAAGACTCTGTAAAAATTTTAAGTAAATCGGTCTGGTAGAACTTGAGAAATCGTGGGTATCGTTCCGAAAAAGTCATTTTTGAGAAAAAACGAACTTAAAGTTTCTCTAATGTCTTTTGTTCGATTAGTTCCGGTCGAACCAGTTTGAATGCCGGGTCACAAAAATGTCTTTATCTCCGAAAAGAATTTGAATTTTGAAAAATCCACTTTTACACATATTCTTGAATAGTTAACATTTGAAAATATAAATATAAAAAAATTTCGATTTTTTTAAACTTCTAGACTAGAATACCCCCTTAAGCTACAGTTTCGACATTTCTAATTTTAATCTAAGAATTTCAAAGTTACACTTATGGTAAACCATTATTTTTGCTTGGCTTCTTCCTTAAACTCTTTAATAGTTCTTAGCTTTTTAACCGAATTTCAATCGATTTATAAAACTAGAACAACAGATAAGCTCAAAAGTCTGTAGCGTAGTGTATTATGAGCAATTTCGTCTGACTTCTTTAATGCGTTTCTGATTTTAAGACTAAGTGCATTCTTTTTTAGGAAGTGGCTTCATCGTTTAAGAATTATTTCTGGAAAGAATTACACTTTAAAGCTTATCCGCGTTGCGAACACTTCTTTGGTGGAGTAATAAAACTAAAGCAGAATCGTTGAGCACATGTCTCTTAAATGCAGTTATGATTAACTTTGGGTTATGGCAAACACTAGCTACAGTTGTTGCTGGCTTCAAAGTGCATTTAAGAGTTTGTCAATAAAATAATATTTACACGCGAACTTCAACTGCTTGCACAGTGCGTAAGCTCTTGCAACTTTATGACTTCAGTTTATTTTTTTGACATACAAGGTCTATCGCAAAAGAAACAGAACTTTTTAAATATAACTGTTTCTGGTGGCGCCACCTATTGGTGGGTATATGAAATAAAAAGTTTGATCTCTTGTTGACATTTCGTAAAAATTTTGAGACAATTGGATAACTACAATCGATGTTATCGATAAAAAAGTGACAGCAGCTTTTGGTCATCGGTCGTAAAATGCATTTTGAACAAAGAGCAAATATTAAATTTTATTTTAAACTTCGGAAAACGTTTACTGAAACATTTCAAATGATAAAAATGATTTATGGTGATCAGTGCCTATCCCGTAGTAATGTGCTTGAGTGGATTAAGCGATTCCAAGAAGGTCGTGAGGACCTCTGTGACGATCAGAAGTCGGGCCAAAAAAAGTCGTCTTCAGAAGTCAAAAATAAAGACAATGCTGATTTGTTTTTACGATTCCGAGGGTATTGAACACCTAGAGTTCGTCCCACCTGGCCAAACGATTAATGCTGTGTTTTACCTTAGTGTTATGAAGCCTATTTTGTCACGCATTCGTCGTGCTTGACCACAATACCGTGAGGCTACTCACCTGATCTAGCACCCTGTGATTTTTACCTATTTGAAAAACTACATTTGCCTCATGAAAGGACACTGGTTTCACGACATTTCAGCTATCCAAAAGGCGACGACCGATATTCTCAAGAGCATTCCGAAAAATGACCTTAAACACTCATGTGAAATGCTAATTGACCGGGCTAAGCGCTGTATCGAAGCACATGGAAACTGCTTTGAATAAAAAAGTATAACTTTTGAAAAATATTAATTTTTTGTTGTTTTTTTAATAGTCCTTTTTCTTTTGCGAGAGACCTTGTATTTTTGCTTTTATTTTAAATTTAATACCCTGAACAAAGTATATTCCGTACGTGCGTACGCCCGTATATTTATACACGAACTAGTCCCTCAGGTTTTGAGATATTGACTTAAAATTTTGCATATGTTTTTTTCCTACTAAAAGGCAGCCCATTTTTCAGAACCAAGGTTATGTGGCCTCTATAACGTATAGCTGTCATGCAAACTGAACGATCAAAATCAAGCTCTTGTATGGCAAACTTTTTTATTTGGCGAGATATCTTCACGAATCCAAAGCAACGCAACAATCTCTGAAGGAATTGTTCAGATCAAGCCACTATAACATATAAGTAGCTGCCATAAAAATCGACCTTAAAAAATAAAGTTCAGAAGGCATATTTTGTATTTGTGAAGGGTATGATGCTTCGGTTCAACCGAACTTTTCTTCTTGCTTTTTTATTTTTATTTTATTATATTTTTCATATTTTTCTTTTTAGGTTTCCATATTTTGTTTTTTTATTTTTATTTTTACAAGTAATTCTCGTATTTTCGATGTTGTTGTCGTTTGTTGATTCACCGTCTGCGCGCTGAGTGCCACTTGCCGCTGGTGTTCTCGTTGCAACTCGATTGACGTCGTTTGTGTGGCTGTTATTCTTGTGGTTAAGTTGCTTGCTTGTCAACTTACTTGAATAATGTTTGCTTGGCTTATTTGCACAAGTGTTGCCATATTGCAATTTGTAGTACAACTTTTTTTGTTTTTCTTTTTCACTCTTCATATTTTTGTGGCAACACAACACGGCAAATGTTCGTTGCGCTTCTGTTTCAGTGGTACAAAAATCACAAAAAACAAGCAGAATTTCTGTGGGTTGGCCGCTTGTTCGCAATAATATCATTGCCACTGTTGTCATTGTGGCCAATTTTTGTGTTGTGTTGCTAGAATTGTTGTTGGTTTATGTTTTGCATGCAATATGCCACAGCAACAATGGCAACTGTTGCTGCAACTGACATTTTACTTGAAAAAGGTTTGTCTAACGCACGCCCACACGCCTCACACTTACTCACAGCGAACAGCTGAGTTGGCTCTCCCGCTCTCGTCGCTTTCTGTAACTGTGTAGCGCACGGTGCTGCGCCTCTTGCCACGCTACGTTTAGCTTTGCTGCTTGACCCGTAACCATAACCCCGTGTAACTATTTTCACAGTTTTTCGTTTTCTCATTCTTATTGTTATTGTTGGTTGTTGCCACAAACGCAACGCTATTACTGCGGCTAGTTAAGTTTTAGGCTACTCTTTTTATTTATAGCTTGCTTTGCTATTTAAATCTATCATGTTTGGTTGTTGTTGTCATTATTTTTGTTGCTTTGCATTATTGGGTGGCTCCAAGCACGAAAAGACCTTGTGGCAAATATTGTTATTAGTTGCGGCTGGTAGCCGCATGTACTACATTGCATCATCGGACGCAGCAGCAGCCAACTACCGTACGCTTGCCGTCAGCGCCTGCAAGCGAATTTGAGTTCAAGCCGAACCATAAATCACTGTCTCTTCTATTATTTAATCGGTTTTTCGGTTTTAAGGTAAACGGTATTTTTATTATTGTTACCGTTTTTATTGTTTGCGGATCACGCCCTCAAAGCGCTGCCCTTTGTAATGTAGCGCAACCGCTGTTTCTACCATAAGAAACGAGTTTCTAATGGAACGTCTAATTGGGGCACGCATATAATGCGAAAATTGGCATGGCATTAATTAAGATACTTAATCGAAAGTAATTAATCATCGATTGAGTGGATTGTAGATACGAAGCTCTTAGTTAAGAATCCATCAAAGAAAGTATCGACCTTCGAGCTAGTTATCGGTTATTCATTTCAAAGTCTTCTACTTTTTAAAGAAAAAAACACAAAAACTTGAAATTTAATGGGGAATTTTTATTATAATTCGAAAGAACACTTTTTGACATTCATTTTTTTTTTTTAATTTGTCTTTCAAATGTTGGCCGCAGCTACGTCTCACATGGTCCATCCGTTGAGTTGACTCGTTTGAGCATTACGACGGTAACTGGAGGGTGAGACTCATGATGTTTTGCTTCAAGGGCTGAACTGAATCGGGATTAACAGCATAGACTTTAGACTTTGCGTTCCTCCATAGGAAAAAGTCTAATTGCTCGCCGAAGTGTTCTCTCAATAAACCCATTTATTGGTGCGATGTGTAGGAAGTGGCGTCGTCTTGTTGAAACCAAATATCGCCGAGATCACAACCTTCAATTTTCGGCATTAATTAGTTGGTTATCATGGCGCGATAACGGTCCCCTTTGATGGTTTTATTCTCACCTTCATCCTTTTTGAAGAAATATGGAGTATGAATATGGATTACGATTCCATCGGCCCAAAAACTACACCAAACCGTTGTTTTTTTCTGGACAAATTGACAGCTCTTGAATCTCTTCAGGTTGCTCTTTGTTCCAAATTCGACAATTTTCTTGCCAGAAATGGACCTCATCCCTAAACAAAATTCAGTTCGAAAACGTCGGATCTTCTGGCACCTTTTCAAAAGCCCACAGAACGGTGTGTGGTCACCTGGGAAGGTCGAGCGGTTTTAGTTCTACACAAGCTGTATTTTGTACGCTGTCAATTTTTGATCTCGACGTATAATGCGCCAAGCCGTGCCATACTTCAGTTCGTGTCGCTGCGAATCTCTCTTACACTCTTACCTATGGCTGCTATATTCTCTTTACTGTGTGCTGGATATTCGGATTATCCAATAATGAATGCTGAGTCTCAAGATGTGTGATGGTGTTGCGAATACTCGTAGTACGTTCAGTTGGCCGTTTATGTTGGCCATAAGTTGAGCGAAGCGCGTGAAGCATATTCTTTGCAGAACGTGAATTTTGGTATTAAAGTTAAACGATTTGTAAACGTTTTTCAGACATAAAGTCAGTCTTTCTATAATGAAATGCCTAACAATACTGAGCAAAAATAACATGAGAACTTAACACGACACACGTATGATCTGTCAAAAAAGCCTATTGGAAAAAAGTACCCGTACTTGAATCAGCTTTTATATATCTTCCATATCCGGAAATTTTTTTCTTTTGTTCTGCGCGAACCAATTTGTAATAATTCTCTATTGATTTCGCTTAAGTAGTTGTATCAAGAAAGCTTAGGAAAGCTCTTGGTTCAGTAAATGTGATGCTCTCTGGTTGGATTTAGTTATCCCTGACTTTATTCTTTTTTAGTTGCAGCGGAATCAAAGAGTATATGCTTTAGTATATCTGCTACAAGACCATCGAACCGAAACTGATTTGTGGGATAATATCAAAATTTGTGTAGAAAACAACTTAGCCTGCAGTGACCCGTATAAAACCCCATTGCCTGCCTTAATTTGTTTTTAGGCAAGACTATTCCTTTCTCGAATCTTTTTATATCGAACTTTCCTAGAGACAGTAAGCCTGAGACGCATGGCAATTGCTGTCTGTAGGTATGTCAGGAAGAGCTTTCTGTTTACAGAACAACTCTCTTAATGTTTAAAGGCCCACAGCTAAGAAATGCTTAATGCTTGGCTTAAATGCCGCTGTTATTTTAGCTAAAAGTCCGCAAGTTCATTTCCTTTAATGTCTTTGTGCGCTAGGCTTCATTCTAATGATAGAATTACGATATATTTTCAATGAAAGCTTTTCTCTAAAATAATTTACTGATGGCGTAAACTTCGGTTTAAACATTTTTTTTTTTTGGAAAAACTGCCCATGGGAACGGCAGTTGGTACATGGTTCCACCATCCCGACGTCAGTTCCATTCGTCGTATTCAAGCCGTCTGTATATCATTGCAGGACATTTCTTTTTAGATACTGTTCGACAGTGGTGTCCTCTTAGTCGCTTTGACTGTCCAGAGATACTTTGTAGCTTTTAGGAATAAGTGCCATGAGGAGATCATTTCCAGTTTATTTACTTTTTTATTTATTATTTACTTATTGATTTGTTGTTTCTTCTTGTTAAAGTAACGATGTCATCCGCTTAGTTTTGGGAGCGTATGTCAGAAACGCATCTATCACTAGTAAGAAATAAGGAAGAAGATGAGAAATAATCATGACAATACTTCCTTCTTCAATGTACCATTTTTGCCAGATCAGGGGAGAAACACCTCGGAATCCCTCCTTTAGACATCCAGGAGAAATAAATATAAAACACTGCATCAGATTGGTTATAAGTTCAGGGCATTTTGCTTAGAGCTGATATTCAACTACAAGAGCTTTTCTTTTGGCATCATAAACTGTACATAACAGTCAAAGTGTGATCCCATGGAATCCTGTGGAATAACCACAGGACTGCTACCCATCTAGGAAAATCTACACCTCTCACTTTGAAAACTTATTTTGGCAGCTGTTTTGATAGTTAGGCTTCTAGGCTTCTATTAAATTCTATACGTCTGACTTTGACCGCTTAATTTAGCAGCTGTTTTGACAGTTGGACTGCTATTGCAATGGAAATTTCTGTCTCTTTTACTTCACCAACTCACTATGACAGCTTATTTGACAGCTAGACTGCTATCCCTATAGAAAATTCGAATATTAGTTCTGGGTACCGCATCTCTCATCTAATAATAAGTGCTTTAACTTGCCTCTTTCCAGTGCTCGAATAACACTAGAATGGGAGATATTGTCTAATAACACTTTTATATATTGGAAGGTGCATAGTAATACTTCTTCTTTCGCAAAAGCATCCTCCATAATATCCTTGAAGCACAACAACTCTATATGAAACATTTTCTCATTACAAATGGTTTATTGAGAGCCATAGTCACATCCAACTTCGCCCTAAATTGTTACCAATGGGCTACAAGTTACCAAAATTCAAGAAGTCGTTAACCTTTAGTATAAACAAAGTACAGCTATACCAAGGCTGCCAACTAAGGGTTAATTATGTGAATATACTGAAACTCTACATAGTTGTAACTGTCTAAATAATACTCACTCCAAAGCAGCAAAAAACTTCAATGAAACTCTTCTGTGTTGTTTTATAATCATACTAGAAAAAAAAGAATTGAAAATTGAAATATTCCAACTTGTCGATCAAAACTAGACATATTTCTACTTACGCAGATCAATATGTATATGTACTCGTTCATATTTTAGTTTGTAAATCTGCGGATTGTGCAATGTGTCGGATGATTCGTAATAAATCGTTTGGTAGGTGTCAAAATATGAAGCACTTGAAAGCTAGTTATATGACCGGCACAAAAGCTTCAACCCAGTATTTTTTTCTGCTTCCTCACACAAGTGTGTGATTATTAAACGCGCTCAAGCTGCTTGAAGCGAGTTAGACGATGAATTGACATTTCTCTTTGATGTTTTTATTTTCGTTGTTTTCACTTTTTCTATTATTTATTTCTTGTTATAAATTTCGCTTCGGGCTGAAATCGCTCGCGGTCAGATGTTGTATTGAGATGGAAGGCTTATAAAACTCATGAATTTTAAAGAAATACAGATGCAGTGAATTTTTTAGACATAATTATAGCATTATAAACTTATTTCAAATTTTTTAGCAAGTACATAGATTACAACTAATCTCGTGAAAAAGTGTTCTGAATCTTTTAAGATTTCTACACACTTTGAACTTTTCCAAAAGCTATAGAACAATATTAAATTTTTGTGTTTGCTTTATTTTTGAGCTTTTAAAATTTTTTTTTTGGAATATTAGTAATATTCTGAGATTCTTCAAAGGTGTATTCCCCGGCACTTTTTCCCCCTAAATAAATTCTGAGCTTTTGGAAAAGCTTTCAAGTAATATTTATATTCTGAAATTGTTTAACGGTATTGTCTTTTGTAAAGCTTTGAAGTAATATTGAACTTCTCCGGCTGTTTAATAGTATTCTGCTACGTGATTACGCTCAATATTACTTTTAAGCTTTCAGAAAAGCTTTAGAATAGTAATAATATTCTGAGATTATTTAAGGGTAACCCCCGACATTATTATTACGATTTTGGGAAAGCTTCTGAAGTAGTTTAACGGTATGGCACTGTTTTATGAAAACCAACTATTTTGATGAGCTTTTGGGAAAGCTTTAAAGAAAAAAATTAATCAAAATCAAAAATTCGATTAAAAAAGTAAAAGAAAGCTTGTTGAGCGAAGTTTCATTCCTTAAACTTCCAAAAGATACCTTCAACTTTGCAGTGAGGCTTGCTACAGATCGAAGATATATAATACAGAGCTTTTCAAAGATTTTGGTATGTTACTTAGGAAAATTGAAATCCTTTGTCTTTTCAGCTTCTCACGTTTCATGGCTCAAACTTGATGGAGTTAAGGAGTCTGATATTCTCTCAGCTCTAAGTTCTACATGGAGAGCTAGTGTATTCATTAAGCTTTCGTGATTATTTGTCAGACTTAGGGTACCATACGGTCATAGAAGTCTTAATTCAAGGCGGAATGTGTATGCTCTTCGCTAAAAATCTTTTTCAAGGATGTAATACAATCTACCGAAAGAATTTAAAATATATTCTTAGGCATTTGCCATTATTCACGAAGAGCTTGTGTATTAATTGAGCTTTCATGATTATTGATCGAACCTCTAAAATTTTATGGTTGAATGAGAAAAGTTTATTCTCTTCTCCGAAGAGCTTTTCCAAGATTGTAATACATTCGAAAGATCTCTTTAGAGAGAATTTAAGGTAGTAGTCTGGTAACTTATGCCTATTTTCATGACTTCTTGGAGGGTGGTTTTTTATACGAAAATAACAATAAATTATCTTAAATATTTAGAGTGTTTTTATTTATTTATTGAAACTATAAAAAAAATGTATTAGAAAAAATTTAATACTTTTTTACTATTATTATTGGAAGTTGGAACCTCAAAAAAAATCACGTGGGTGGCCCGAGTGATTTTTGCTCTTGATGTTATCTGAAATCAAATATTTTCGTTTATTCTTAATCTATAGACATGTCATTCTGGTCGGAACTACTGAAGTTAAATTTCAAGGGTAAATAACAAAATGGCGGTCTTTAGAAAAAATAGTTTTTTTATTTTGCAAAGAAAGGATTGTAAAATAAAAATACGAGAATTATAAATGTGTAGAACAGCCTGTTAAAATTTGAAAGCAATCGGTTCTGTAGAAAAAAAAGTTAGGACACGAGCCGACCAGAAAAACAATGTTTTGAGAAAAACGCGTTTAAAGTTCAACTACTCTGAGAGAGAGGACTCCGAGGCGCTCTAGGAAACTCGTTATAACTCCCGAAATATTTCGAATTTCTGTCTGAAATTTTCACAGTATATTCTCAAGACAATTGTACTTTGAAATTAAGCAAAAAAAAATTTCGATTTTTTGAACCCAAGTTACCAGACTAAAATATATATTTAAGTATTGCCTCAACCTGAACCAAACCCACACCTCTTTGTATTGAACTATGAAAACTTTTTAAGGTTGAAATGCAAAAATATTGGGATGATCGTTTCAACCCAAGTCAACCCCGCCCCGCCCCGCCGTTTATAACATATTGTTGTTATATTTGTAATAACAGGTCTGTAAGTATATTTGGTCGCATCCATGCTGCTGGTTGCTTCATATTTCACCAAACAAAAGCAATTTATCAAAGCAATACGTGATAACCGAAAGATAAAGATCGCATATAGGCACAAACATACATTCAACTTGGTCACGGCTTTCGCGAGGCTGCGTCATTGCGATACGCATCGATCACAAAGCGTGAAAGACCCAGCAAACGACCGCGCGACCAACCAACCTAGTGCGCCAAGCGTTGGTGCGAAGTGAGTAGCACTCGAGATTGGCGCATTGACCGCTCAAATGGGCGAATGTGTGCATAAACGACCAGGTTTACTAAAGGACTGCAGAACTACAAAAAAGAAAGAAAAAACACGTACAAACAATAGCCGAAATCTAGCTGTAGTCTGAGTGGCTAGCCGCTCAACCAACTTGACACCGCACAGGTCCGCGCCGCTACAAATCTGCGCTACTCACGTTCAAGATAACGCATCGAACGCGTGATTTATGGCTTGTAACTGCCGCAACACAGTCATAGTGTGCTTGCGTTACAGACGGGCGTACATAACTCTTTCGGCATATGTACTCAACAGCCTGGTCGGCAGCAACGTTGAGAGGCCATGAAATTGATTTAGATGCGCCATGCCAAGCGCTGCATCATCGCGCTCTGCACTTTGTTGTATTAGTCTCATATAAAGGTGTGTACCCACTTTGCGCGCCGCCGTTACGTTCATTTCCTTAAGTGCGTTCGTCAACTGACAAACGCTTTATTTATTTTATCTTTTTTACGTTGCTATATCATTGCTTTCTGCTTGTTATTTACCTGCAAGCCATCGCTGTCAATCTATCGCTATTGACATTTATCAGCGTTTACATACGATTGCATTACATTTGACATTACGCACACATTACGCGCCATAAACAAATCACAAATCCCTGATAAATCGCTTACAACTCGCGCAAATATTTGCTTGGCCACGCTAAACTGCTCCTTATATAGCGCGGTGGAGAGTGAAAGAAGCCATCAAATCAATAAAAATGAAGCGCACACTTCAGATTTATTTAATCGTATTAGTGATTCATATTTATAGAGACGTCCATAAGAGGTTACGCTGATTGCGCGCCCTCGCACAGTGTTTAAAAATGGTCATGTGGTTGGGTAAAAATTATATTAAAATGAAAATACGTTGACTTTGGTTTCAAAGCAATAGTATAAAAATTTCCATATAAGCACTTGATGGCGAACGTTCAGTTTGTACGGCAGCTGTGGTGGTCCGATCTGAACAATTTCTTCGGAGATTATACTTTCTTCCCAAGGCCGAATTTCTTCAAGTTATCACGTCAAATAAA
Source organism: Bactrocera correcta (assembly GCA_027475135.1). Taxonomy (NCBI): domain Eukaryota; kingdom Metazoa; phylum Arthropoda; class Insecta; order Diptera; family Tephritidae; genus Bactrocera; species Bactrocera correcta. Next base: position 72,073,559 of record CM050326.1, read on the forward strand.
TAAGTTCCCATACAAGAACTTTTATGTCGATTTGTCAGTTTTATGGCAGCTATATACTATAGTGGTCAAACTGAACAATTCTTTCAAAGATTGTAAGCCTATTGAAGTTGGGTATAACTGAAATATTCGCAAACATTTTCTTTAGAAAAATATTTTCTTTATTGAAATATATTTTATAATTAAGCCGTGAGCTGAAAGCCTCTGTAGCTAGTGCTCCTTATGTGTAATGTATAATAATAATCGTATTATTATTTTACAAATAATAAATAATAATATTAAAATATAGGTTTTTTGGAAACGTTCTTTGGTCGGAAACTTTGTCCCATTCTCTAATCCTGCCTGTTTTATAATAAGTCCAAATTATTAAAGAATAAAATATGTTAGATTTGCTTCCTCTCATCTCGAGCTATTTAAGGGGGTATTCTAGTCTAGAAGCATGAATTTCAGGTAATTTTTAAAGCGTCGTAAAAAAAGGCAATTAATATTTTTACCATCAATTTTTTATTAGTTATTTGTTAATTTTAGAAGAGTAGAGAAAAAAAATTAAAAACTAAAAAAAAGTAAAAAATTTCAAAAATTATGAGCTGACGAAGTGAGGAGTCTCTAAAAATTTCCACGTGATCATACCCATGATTTCAACCCTCCTAGTTATCTGAAACCAAAAAAAAAAAAGATTATTAATTAGAATAATGTCGCAATGGCCGGCACTACGGAAAAGTGGGAAAGAAATTTCACAAAATGGCGACTGCCAAAAAAAAAAAAAAGTTATTTTGGATCACTTTTTCTGACTATTTCGAATTTTTTGAAAATAATAAAATTAAAAATTTGGGTATGGGGCTTGTTCCAACCATAGACAAGCCTATAAAGAAGACTCTATAAAAATGTCAAGTAAATCGGTCCAGTAGAACCTGAGGCATCGTGGGTATCGTTCCGAAATAGCCAGTTTTTAGAAAAAGGCATTTAAAGTTTCGCGTTCCGGCCGAACCAGTTTGTATGCCGGGTCAGAAAAATGCCTATATCTCCGAAAAGAATTTGAATTTTGAAAAATTCTCTTGTACACATATTCTTGAATAGTTAAACTTTGAAAATATAAAAAAAATCGATTTTTTTTTTAAATTTCTAGACTAGAATACCTCCTTAAGGCATGCTGACAAATAAATGATGTTCTGAAGTACTTTACTTTCATCGTCTTAAATATTATTCAACGCAACCTCTAGAGAATAGTCGTTACTTAAAGAAACTTATTTTTCTTTGGTCCTTTCACCACTTACTATTCTTTACCAAGAAGAAAATATATTTTGCAAGGTAAATAGTTTGTCTCTCCGTAACGTGGCTTAGTATGTAGATAATCACAAAAAACTCAAATCCATATTATCATTATAGGAACAAATCCCCTGCCAAGAATAAGTGAAGAAAGGAATGGAAATTTACATATACAATAGTATAGAGTCAAATCTCTTTAAAACGTTCAGTAGCTCCGTATATGATGGAAATGATTCCTAATTACTGACACAGGGAATAATTTATCCTTCCTTAAAACTCTTCGTTCAAGAAGGAGTATCTCAGTAGTTTCTAAGCCGTAAATAGGAATGATAATGGGTTGTCAAAAAAGTCTTGGCATATTTTGGCACCACAAACGGATGCCAATATCCAAATGTATTTCTAGGTCTGCTGGTAAAAGATTGTCGTACAAAATTATTGTGCCTAAATAGAGTCTGTTTCTGTGTTTCTTCCGAAAGTCTGTTTCTAACTATAATAGATCTTCTTCTGTCAAATCGCGCAACACTCTGCTCTTTCTGAGCTGAGAGACTATCATTCCAATATACTATAAATTCATATAACGTTTACGTTTTACGTAGTTTCTATGTTTATCATCTACCGATAATTCTAAAGCTAAATTATTCATCTTATTTAATAATTACAGTTTAAGGATTAAACATGATTTTTTGTATTTTTTCCAAATAGCTTCATTAACTTTCACACTGTGCTTTGCTTTTGACTTCGACTCAATTCATCTTGCGGCGTTTTCGATTGCATTCATTGTACTCTTTTTACTTTTCCAGCCATTGTGTCTGGCAATTTACAGTTAACATAAACAAATATTTGATTATGCGATTTTCGCTTTTTATTGTTTCATATCTTTACAATATCTGGTATTGCTTTTGAGCAAATCTTAATTTTTAATCCACTTGAGAGTTGTTTTATAGTAACACTTGCTTTGTCATATCCGGCCCGCCGCGGGTTAGATCGCCGATCGTCAATTACGTTCAAGTTGTCTGAGTAGTTGAACTGCTATTTCGGTAGTTAAATGATAAGGGGTCTTCGTTGCTTTCCACGAAAATATAAATTTGTTTGCTTACTCCAAATACTCGGGGTTTTTCAGCATCGTTTCAAGTGTTTGCACAGATAGTATTGTGTTAATGAGTGTCCAAATTAAGGTATTGTGGGATTGTCTAAAACAACATTTAGCTGTTTATGGCTTCCATATTTTCACACGATATTTCCGGGGATATGGAAGACTGTTAAAGATGATTGAATTTGGCTTTAATTGATAAATTGGTGATATTTTTGAAGTGCTTCCAAAATCAGAAAATATAATTTGGTATTTTAGTAATGTTGTTGCTGCTTGTTGTAGTTGTATTTAAACATTTGAAGTTGCCGTATTTTTGAGAAAAAAATCTTTTAAAAATTAAGTTTCTTCTTCTTTTCTTATTTTTCTCCCTGAGAAGTAGTAGAAGTCACGCTGAAAAAGGAAACTTCGAATACTCTGCCTCGACAAAGCAAATAAATGTACCTTGGGTCAATTTAATTTTAAGAAAAGCTACGAACGATCAACTGTGACTCACAAAAAGTTAAGCTTCTGGATTTAAATTTGTTATTCCAAAAAATATGAATATTGCTCTGAAGTGTTCAATGAAGGTAGAATTTCCGACAATCAGCAATGTGTCACAAAAAGTGCCAAAGATCAGACTCTGATAATAATTATTATACTAGTGTCAAGAATATGGCCAGTTGAATGATTCCTAAGTAATGCAGTCTCTTTCAAAAGGAAGTACTGTGTATTTAAATTTCTGAATATTGCTGGTTCCAGACGGCTCAATCTAAACTAAATGAAACATAAATATACCTGTCAAATCATGCAAATCTCATTGAAAGCTCAATTGTATAAGCTATTTTCGAGTAACTACCTCTATACACTCTCTCCTTCTCACTCTATGTTTCCATCTCTCTTTTTACCCATCTCCAATTAACTCTCACTATCTCTTTTTTTCTAAGTGTCTAACACTATCTTTATCTCTATCTCTCTCTGTCGTTGCTGTCTCTTCAGCTCATACAGAGTTCGCGGTTTGCTTGTTCGATTCGACTGTCACAAAATTTTAGTATATTTTCTCGATTTCTTTAACAATCGATCTGGTTCTGTATGGAACCTAATGTATATCTATTATCATAAATTCGAAAAACAAGAAGCTTAAAAACTCCTCCAGTTGAGAGAGCATTTCCCAGAATTGCATCTGAAAATGGAATTATCCTTTCCTCCTATTGCTATGTGAATATTTTTGCATAATATACGAGTATTTACCCAAATTTTATCTTAAATAAGAATTATTTTGAGATCTTGAAAATAGAACCAAATAGTACCTGGTTTTATATAAGTTTTCGACTGGTATAAAACTGGCAAAGTGGTTTCCAACAACTTTAGTGCCTGATAGAAAACGGCACAACTGCGAAAGAATTTCTATCGTGAGAAATGGAAACACTGGAGCCTCTCATTGTAGTAGTACGAGGTTTGACAATTAAGTAATGATACTGATTTTATTGCCGCATTTGTGATAAACCCGTGACCTTGAAATTCTCTTTATCTTTTTCCAGCATCTCTCCCCTCTCCATTGATATTGTATGATCACTCTAGCTTGTTTAGTTCGCCTGCTGCTTCAAGTTGAGTAGACGTGTGTTCGTAGTGCTCGTCACGAAAATTTAAAAACGAAATCAAGAGCAACGCGTCGCGATAAAATTTTGCGCCAGATTGGTCGAAACAGCTTCGGAAACGTACGCTAAAATTGAAAGAGTGTAAGGTGATAGTGCTCTAAATCCCGGAAACCAAACTCCAAAGCTCGCAATGATTGTCTCCGCGCGCCCCCCGCCCGAAAAAAGCTCGCATGAGCAAGTCGAAGGTGAAAACGATGATTATTGCTTTTCTGGATAACCGTGGAATCGTCCACAAAGAATTCTTTCCACCGAGGAAAACTGTGAATCAAGTCTATTATTGCCAAATACTCGAAAGATTGTGAAAACGAGTCAACAGGGTGCGCCCAGACATCGCTCGTAACTGGATCCTTCATCACGACAACGCGCCGTGCCACACCGCCCTCAGCGTGTCCCCGTATTTGGTCTCTAAAGGGATCGCCGTGTTGCAACACCCGCCTTAATCGCCCGACATGTCACCCTGTGACTTTTTTTGTTTCCTAAAACACAATCGGTGGTCAAAGGAACCCATTTTGAGTCGATTACGGACATCCAGGCGACCGTGACGAGGGTAGTCCCGGACATCCCAGTCGAAGCGTTCCAGAAATGTTACGAAGCATGGAAAACTCGCTGGAATCGCTGTATAGCTGCCCAAGGGGACTACTTTGAAGGTTAATGGCAGAGTTGTAGAATAATTTTCAAATATACGGTTTTTATGGGAACAGTCTCATTACTTAATTGTCATAGCTCGTATACCAGCTTGGCATTCGATCTCTTTTATGATTATGCCTGTCTGTTTGATTTATGCCAGTCGTTGCTATTGAAATATACCAGTCTGTTCCTACCACTATATCAGATTTGTACAAGTTGTTTTCATTTGATTATGCCAGTCTATTTGATTTATACCAATCGTTCGTTTAATTCCCCATTGTTCAAAGCTTCGTTGATCGGCAGCGAAAAATGCATATTCAATTTCATGCCACATTCATTATAAAACCTGCTGCAACAGCTTTTCCCTGCAACCATATACTAAAATACCTTCAAACCGTCGCGGAGTGTAATGAATTTTCTTGTATATAAATCTACTTGCGCAACACGATCTCAGCACTCTAATCAACACCAATTCAAACGCATAACAACAACGCCGGTGGCACTCGTATAGTGCCGCCATACTTCCGTCGTCTCGCCGCTGCATGCCTGAAGACCAAGTCCACAAGTGCATGGCACGGCTTGACGGTCCTATGAGTAAACAATTTTTCATGCGCTGCTTTTGACCTTCTTTTAATCAATCAAGCTTGAAGTAACTGTAAATTTCAACATCATAAAAAACCAAATAAAGTAAACAGAGCAGCACAAAGCGCGGCGCAAAATCGCTGGCAGACCGCAAGGCGACATACGAGCCAAAAGTGCAGGCAATTCATGGCAATCAGGCGTGGAGCGCGCCGCCAAGTGCAGCTAATGAAGTGGCCGCTTGAACTGCGCGCAGATTTGTGGCCGCATTGCGCGCGCTGCAAAGCTACGCTGACATGACAAAAGTGCGGCATATGTTTGAGAGAGCGCTGGTATGCAAAAAGGAGAAATGAAAAGCAAAAATCGCGCACCCTGATAGCGCGCCCAACATATGACTTCACACTTGCGCGCTGGTTGGCGGCGCGTTTATAGAGTTGTTGCAAGTTGCGGCCGTTGCAGTTGACGAGTGCAGAAAGATTAATTTAGCCTGTTAAGCGCTGCAATTAATTACTCGCAAGTCATCGTTTGGACAGCGTTTAGTGGTGGCGAACGCCTCGTACAACAAGTTAGGCCAACGGCGTTACAAGCCGTAACGGCGCTCGTCAAAGCGCGCGGCAAACATTTCTTTACATAATAACAACAATTTAATAAAAATGGAAACGAAAAAGAATTATTTATTTTAAATGAACTTGATAAAGGCGTGTACGAAACATTGTAAATTACATACATACATACACACATAAATATGTGGAAAGAATTGGCAGCAACTAGAATGACGCACATTGACTAATGGCATTTATAAGTTAGATGTAGACATTTAAATCTAATAACATAGTTAAGGATACAATTCAAGTATTAGGCGTTGAGCGGCAGCTGCTCGTGAAAGGCGTCCAGTGCGGTGTCATTGACCAGGCCGAAGATCCACTTCATGCGCGGATTGGAGTTGTCGCACATATTCGCATAGACCGCATGCTCTTCGCCTTCAACAAACGCCTCTAGGCACATGTGTCCACTTCGGCCTTGCACCAGCCACTGATGTTCGCGATCATAAAAGAAGAACTGGTTGCCACCCTGCTCGTGGCAGGGCCACATCCAAACTGTCGCGTTCTCTTGCACCGACTGCACGTCCAAACACAATTCGCTGTCGCGATGCCGCAAATCGCGTGAAAAACTTAACTCCCAGTCTTGATTGCTGTGCGGATGTGTTTTATTGTTAGCGCAGTAGAAGAGACCCACAGCTTCTTCGCTTTTTCTATTCATAGTATCAAGGCAGAAGTGTGGATAGGCGGCGCTTTGTATTGCGCCCGAGGCATAAGTTGGCGGAAAGTCGGGTGGATACTTCAACAACATATCAGGCGCTACTTCTTCTAAAAACCACTTAAAGGGCTTGCAGTTGAGGCGTTCGCGCACAGCGCGTTGCGCCGTTAAATCTCCAGCATCGATGGCTGCGTACTCCTTTTCGTTGCGCATGTAGATGTACTTCTTGTACTCGTCCAGCCATACTTCGGCAACGCGCTTGCAATTCTGTAAGTAAAAGCGCATATTGGTTGAATAATTGTATAACTGAATATATTTCGACACAACGCACCTTTCCGAAAAAGTTGTGTTTGCGCGGACTTGGTCGTGACTTCATCGGTCCACGAAAGACGTGCGCCACACGCGAACACGGCACATCGAAAAGCATGCCGCCGCACATCCAAATCTTTAAGCTGAGCTCATACTGTTCAGCGCCCCAGATATCTAAGCCCTCATCATAGCCACCTAACTCCCAGAAGAATTGTCGACTAATCGCGAACAGTCCACCCATCATAATGGGATTTGCCGTAGGCGCTGTCTTGTTCAGTAATTGTTCCGGCAGTAGGCCTATTTGTTTATAGCGAAATTTCCAATCGAAAGCACCACGTGAACTCTGCTCCTGTTCGCCGCGATATTCAAAGTCGCTATGATGAATAATGTCCACAATCGGACAAGTTGAAATTTTGTAGTTAACCGCGATCGGTTCGATCAGTGGCGGTAGCCAATTGTAATTGCACTCGATGTGCGAGTCGAAGAAGACTATAACATCGCCGGTGGCTGCGTGTGCACCTGCTAAGCGCGCGGTTATCAGGCCTGAGCGCTCGTGCAAGCGTACGATTTTAACCAGATTGCCGAAGTGTTCCGACAAATATTCTTCAAGTTCGGTTTTAAGATACTCACGATCGCTGTAGTCGTCAACGATGATGATTTCTTTCAACAATTCACGGGGCGTGCGGTTGACGATGCTGTGCAGTGAGCGCTGTAGCACCGTGATGTGTTCGTTATAGAACGGTAAGACTATGCTGGTCAAGGGCAACTTCGCGAGGTAGGGTCGGTGACGACAGCTATTTGGATGAAGAAGTTAATATAGTCCAAGTTATAAAAAATAGTCCACTGAGAAAATAACGAGAGTTATTGTTTGGGCATGATGCAAAACAAAGTTCTTGAAGTAGAGGCCTACAATACCACTGAAGATTCAGTTATTCAAGCGATTGATTAGAAGAAACTCAAAAATATGAAAGTTTTTCAAATCGGCTCCAGTGCAATGTTGGACCGAGATTATAGGGATGTTTAATGCAAAATAAAACCGAATGAAAACCGGAAGCTTAGAAGTCATTTAGTCCCCTAAAAAAATCTTCTGAGCGGTTCAGAACTTCATCAGGTCAGGCAAATGGTTCAAGGCCGACGAACAGAGATGTAGGGTGTAGCCTAAAAAGCAATATTTGTCCAATGAAGTCTCTGTGATGGAATGAATCGATACCGCCCATAGATACGTGTCAAATCAGTAAAATCCCAGAAGCGTCTAGTTCAAAATGAGCGGCTTACTGTGCAGCATCTGTGTCCAGGTTGAAGCGGCGGAACTAAATACCTTTCAGTGGGTATAAAATGGTACGGGTAGGATTTCGGAAAAACAAAACAAGGCGAATACACTAAAAAAATTGAAAGTGACGGCGCCGGGTGCAAACATCCCGTGGCGGCGGATTTAGGAATGAGCAAAGAGGCTCCCGGCGGCCCATATCCAGCGACTGTAATAATGTACTGGTGAACCGCTTGACCTTCGCATCTGATAAAACTAAAAGTATGAGCAAATGTGCAGGGAAAAAGCCTGCTGAAATATCCGTACGAGCACGGTCATCTCCACCACGCTTCAAAAAGATATCCTGATACTGCGGGGGAAAAAATCAGGTCTTACTGAGTGCTGTAAAAGCCACATCGAAAAGGTTACGTGTTGACGTGGAGTCGAAAGACCCCACGGAAACAGGCCAGAACGCAACGAGAAGAAATGCCAAAAGTATCAGACATAACAAAGGGGATAAGCGAAAGTCTATAAGTGTAACCTGTAAATTAAGAGCCTCACCTAACTGCTACCAAACTTCAGTTGTGCCTTAGCAAATAAATAGACGAAATAAGCTACAGAAACAGCTGCGAAACCACCATACTTACTCTTCATGCCTGACATCCGGCACCGATCTATTGACTGATATGAGGTCCGATAATAAGGCGTTGAAGCCATTGTCCATTGACATTTCCTCCTCCAGCTCTTTCAGACTTTCGTCTTTTATATATGCTGCTTCACCATGTTCACCCAAACCTTTGCGCTTCGCATCACGTTCCATCTGTTCCGTATCCTCCCAATCTTTCTTCTCACCCACGGCTTCGGGTACTGTAAATATTCCCTTCACAATTTTTGTCACTTTCTCAGCTTTCACGCTCGCTGCCGCACTGTCCTCAACCGACGCTCTGTCATCATCCGCCTCCTGTATTGGCACCGCCATGCGTTGTTGTACCGGTGGCTTCGGAGGGCGGTGCGTGCGTATGCGCACACGTGGTACTTCTGGCGTAACGGGATCGCCATTAAAATCCGTTGCTACCGTGGTTGGATCATCAACATTGCGCAGTCGGCGCTCCACCAGCATTGTGGTGAAGAAGGACAGCAATATTATGGAGACTATGAAGTAGATCAGCTTGTTCATCATGCGCTTCACTTGGCGTCGCCGCATTTTCACCATCTTGCAATGCAACTTTGACTTTGACCCCGATAGATGAAAAATGTATATAAAAAAATTTACAACCACTCGCTCGAGGAGTAAGCCGGTATTGGACCCCGCGACGCGCGCTTTTCAACTGCTAACATCTTTCTCTGTGAGTTCACTGCCAAGCTAAATTTTAGTTAGATCTTTGGGTTGATTGACTCGCTGATAACTGTGTACTAGTTATTTAAGTTTGGTACTATGTACTATTTCAGCACGTTTCAATTAAATTGAGTGCAGTCAACACGGTTTCACATGTGTTTTGACAAGCTGTTTAAATGATAAGACAACGAAGATATGTGTGTGCGTGTGTATGTGCAGAGCTCTGCTAAAAAGTTGCAAAAACACGGCATGATGAATTTTGTTTTAAGTGCGGAGAGTAAACATTGACAAATTTATTAAAATACTTTGAAATTATAATGTTAACTTGTACATAACAAGTATAACAGTTGAATATTCTAGATAAAAATAGATAACAGACGAGGTCGGTCGAAGTAGTACTTGAAAATTCTTAGTACATCAAAACAATTTACAGAGAAGAAAATTCAGACATTTATTGCGTGACTCTATGTTCTAAGCTGTAATACTTTTACCATTTTAGTAGCCCCAGAGCACCTCAAAGCCAATTATGAAACGATTTTATGATTCTCTTAACATCGAGTTTTTTCCGCGAAATCTTAATTAAACGAAGGCTGCTATAGATCAACTAAGGACGAGCTAGTATAACACGAACTAAGTTTACAAATTTTTGTCATTCAAAACCACTTGATAAAGAGGGTAAAAAGTTTAAAAAATAATAATTTCTAGATATGATGAAGTTATGGACTCTTATTTGAGTTGATAAAGAGGGTACAAAGCTTAAAAAATAATAATCTCTAGATGTGATGAAGTTATGGACTCTTATTTGCTTTCGTCGTAGGATATCCAGTAGGCCAGAGCACAATTTGTGTTGACAAAGGGTCATTACAGATCGTTCACAGCTAAGAATAATATTCTGGAATCATAACTGATTTTTCTCGACTACAGACTTGTCGATTCAATGTTATAAAATCACACTGGATATACTGTACCCAAAAAAAAAGGTGACATTTGAATTTAAACTGCGCGCGTCAAAGGATTTGGAGAATTACTTTTTTTAGGTTGGCAGTACTGTCAGTGACATTTATGTCAAATTTCATGTCAAAATATTCATTAGTGTTTGAGATACGTGTCGTTTTGTGAGCTGCTAAAAGTGAGATTTTCATTTTTTGCGATGTCGAAATTTTTTGAGCATAGAATTTGCATTAAATTTTGTTTACGGAATCAATTTTCTGCTGCGGATACGTTGAGGATAATGCAGAAAGCCTTTGGTGATGAGGCTTTGTCTAAAAAAAATGTTTGCAGGTGGTATAGCGAGTTCCAAGCCGGCCGTGAACGTGTCGAAGACGAAGAGCGTACAGGGCGACCATCAACCTCAACCGACGAAGCTCACGTTCAACAAATCAAAGATTTGGAGTTGAAAAACCGTCGATTAACAATTAGAGACCTTGCTCATGAAGTAGGTATATCGAAAGGCTCAGCCAATACATTTTTGAAGGATGTTTTGGGCCTCAGGCGCGTCAAACTCGAGTGGTACTGAAAATATTGAATTTTTTGGAAAAGAGGCGTCGCGTTGAAGTGTGTGAAACGATGCTTTCCGACTACCAGGGTGTCATGAAATGCATTATAACTGGTGATGAGACTTGAACATATGCTTACGACCCCGAAACAACCGATCAATCGAGCGAATATCGTGCCAAAAGAGAGCCGAGACCGAAAAAATCGCGCCAAAGTCGCTCAAAATTCAAGGTCATGTTGACTGTTTTCTTCGATTATAGTAGTGTTGTGCATTGTGAATTCCTTTCAACCGCTCAAACAGTCAACAAGGAATATTATTTGAACGTTAGGCGTCGTTTGCGTAACGCTATCCGCCTAAAAAGGCCGGAATTGTGGAAAGACAATTCTTGGTCTTTACACCACGATAATGCACCATCCCATACTGCCCTCGTAATTCGTGATCATTTCGCCAAAAACTCAACCCATATCGTTCCGCAACCACCGTATTCACCTGATCTGGCGCCGTGCGACTTCTGGCTGTTCACCAAGCTCAAAAGACCGCTCCAGGGACACCGTTTTTATACGATAGCGGAGATTCAAGTCGCAGCGAAGACGGAACTGAAGGTCATCCCGGAAAGTGACTACAACCAGTGTTTCGAAGATTCGAAAATCCGTTGGCGTAAGTGCATTGCATCGGGGGTGGATTACTTTGAAGGGGGTGAAATTGATTTGGAAGAATAAATAAAGAATTTTCAAAATAAATACAATGTCACCTTATTTTTTGGGCACAGAGAAAGAATATAATATGGTATAATATGGTATATTACCTTACTGTTTGGGCACAGTATAATTTATCTGAAAAGTAATATGGAATGATTATATTTCGGTATAGACCTCATTCCTTCGAAACGAGTTTACAAAATTAAGCATAAAATCTCTAAAATTGTAACAGATAATTAATTTTGTGGGGAAGGAGTTAGTTATTTGATACTAGAAAGCTTGGATAGAAGTCTAATGGATTATGATTTTTTTTTACTATAATATTTTTATGAATTGAGATGCTTCTGCCATGACTTTATAGTAGTCTTACTAATGTCAATAATGTATAGTCTCCACTTGTGCGTAGATCGATGAGGAGCTGGGTAAGCACATATAAAAGCTGTAACTCTCAAATGATCCATTTATAACCAGAGTTTTGATGATGGAAGTATTTCTTTTTCAATTATTTGGATTTTTGATATTTTCTGAACTTCAGTGGTTCACTTAAACATAGAATGAAAACTCACAGCAAATTATGCGTGATCAAGTTTCATAAGTCCTTAATCTCAACTGTTTCGACGATCAACGCAGCATTGCATACTGAGTTTGAATCTTCCGAAAAAGTTTAATAAAAATTTTCAAAAAAAGGTATAATAAAAGCGACGTATTATTATAATTCCTATGACTATTCGTATTCTACTCGCCACTTCCTTGCTTGTTATGCCCCACTATCTTGTCTGAAAATTAACTTGTGCTGGCAAAAAACAAAAAAAACAAATCATCCAGCTAAATTCCAATACAATACTGCTTACGAATTAGTCTTTAAAGTGGTATAACTAGTTGTTATGCTCTGCCTATTGCATTATGTCAGTCTATTTGACTTATACCACTTATATGTTCGATTTACCTAACTATGTATGTAGATCGGCGGTATTTCGAAGCGATGAATCCATTTCCTATTCAATATTTTATTGGTTGAATTTATGACAGTGCCTGTTGGATGCGTCAAACCGTGGCAAATGGCGGACAACTTCCTGTTCTTTTTCTCCTCCGTATATGCCAAGATATGTATTTGTCTTGTACTACGAGTAATTGTTTGTTCGATTCGAAAAGCCTTGGAGAATGATATAAGATTACTTTTTTCTTCTTTCTTTAGTTCTATTTTCTTATGCTAGAATCCTCACTATCCCTATTTCTTTGTAATTAAACTTAAATTCTGACACTGGCCCACACAGGGATAGGTATCACTTCAATTAGTCCAAACTGGATAATTGAGTGGGAGGTGGTGCCCTTTTATTAAAATTCGATACCAGAATCGCCTCTGACTATCGGACCAGTGCAGTGTCTTCCATGCGGAGATAACAGCATTGGAAAATCTTCTTGTTCTGAAAGTGTGCTCAGAGCAAGAAATATATTTATACATATTAGAGTGATTCAAAAAAAATTTTTTTTTCGATTGGTACTCGGGAAAAATAGGTTCCTAGACACCTCTAAGAAAGCCTCTCTAAAAACCTATGACTTTCATCATTCATAATGATTTTTTTCATTGAGTAATAAAATCCATAAGAAATAAAAAATTTTTCCAAAAATAATCAAACTTTAATTATTAATATCTTTTAAACGGTTGGGTTTACGAAAAAATCGCACGAGATCTTTTTTAGGGCATTAAATTTCCTACAAAATCTAAGGAACAAGATATTTTTTTCAAGTAGTTGGAAGCGAGATATAAATTTTTCTAACTAATAATACGAAAAAATAGAAAACTGTATGTGGGAGGACCTTCCCGTTACAATTAAGAACTCATGCTTGGAGAGGTTTTTTTAGAGGTGTCTAGGAATCTATTTTTCCGAATACCAATCGAAAAAAAAATTTTTTTAGAATCACCCTAATACATATATACGTATAGCCAAACGGGTTTGAAATCACTGACGTCTCTTAGAATTTTATACTAAAATAATACTTTTCTCGTAGTGGATCTAACATTCTATTTCAAGATAAGGCTGTAATATGTACCAGAACACTGTGACATTCCTGATAACTGCGAAGCAGTTGAATTAAACAGCCTGGCACTACCCTACAATTGCCATCCAATAAAGAGGGAATATATATGCCTCTGACTATAGGGAAGATGTTTAATCGATAAACCTGTTATAAGTATAACTGAGTCTCGATAGAGCCAATCTCTAACTTGCTCAACAAGCAGACAAATATGGCACGAATGGAATATGGGCCGCACAAGCCGTCAATCAAAATTCAAAAGGAATGGCATAAGAACTGTAGTAGTAGATCATTGTTAACAGATCATTGTCGATTTGACAGGCATGTGAGCGAGAAGAATTGAGTATGGAACTTCTACATATTAAGCGATAGAAAAAGAACCGAAAGTATTTGCCAAGGGTCCCTTGAAAATGTCTCGAAGGTTCGTCAGGAGCACAGGGTGGTTCAGAGTGGATGTAATAGAGTGAGGGCATTTTAATACGGGTTGCTTCGCAATAGACCTCCTTAAGACGTAGGTGCGTCATCAGACAGCCACCCTACCCACCAATCCAACTATTTATTCCAGACTTCTTAATTTATACTACATACTTATTAGTTTGATTCAGAAATCTTCCAGCAATTTCGTCGAATATATTTACTAACTTCAACTTAATAACATTATTTGCAAAGCATTAACGACTATTATATTTAAGTAGCTCAATTTGCAACAATACTAATTTTCCAACACTACTGTTCTCTTTTAGCTGCTCAGCTCGCTGGCAACGGACTTGGATATTATGCTCAACGACCTGCGCTCATCGCCAGGGTCGAGACTACTGCCGCCCACACATCATTTACATCAGCGCAGTGCTTCTAACTCATCAACTGCCTCATCACCGTTAACGGTTGGCGGCGCAGGTGGTGGCGGCAATGCGGGTAGTGGCAACGGGCAGGCAGCAACCGGTTATCTGCACAGCGCTTTGCGCAGCAACCACAGTAATCAATTTGGCCAACAGCAAGCGGCGAATGCACAACGCCAAACAACGCACGTGCAAACGGAGAAGCGACAACAACAACAGCAACTGCAACAGCCGTCTAAGCAAGCAGCCAAAGTGCAAGTAATACCAGCTGCGGCCACAACAACAATAACAACCACAACGGCAGCCACATCCTCAATACCGCAACGTTATAATCGCTATCAATACCACAACCAACAACAACAACAGCAACATAAGCCAGCGCAAACGCATCGTTGTTGCGCCTCGGCGGCAAATGCTTGCAATCAAGCGAAAAATCGCACTGCAACAACAACTAAAACAGCAATTGGCACAACTAAGGTAACCGCCACGGCCTCTAACTCGAAGCAGGCTAAAACCCAAACAGCAACAACAACCACAATAACCAATAGCACAACGCATTATCAACAGCGCCACAATCCAAATGCCACAAACAGGTTGCACACGTCCACAGTCACTACTGCGAACGCCACGACGACTAGCGTTGGACGCCAAATGACCACGATTAGCGGCGATGCCAGCTACGGCGGATGCGAATCGGCGGCGACAGCCGGAAATGTTGCGCCACTTGCTGATGACGACGCCGCTGCTGTTGCAACGCATTGCAGTGGTCTGTCCGCTGAGGTGCGTCGCATAGAAAAACTGCCTTTGTGGTCGTATCAGCACAAACAGTTGCAGCAGCCACAAAGGTTGCAAGTACAATTGTTGCAACAACAGCGCGCCACAAAAGCAATAGCCATTATGCATACAGCAGCAGCAAAAACAAGCGCTATAACGGGCGCTTCCACGTCGCTGGCAGCCAACAAACAAGATGCGGTCAGTAGGATGACACATTTAGGTGGTTGCGACGCGTCAAGCGGAAGTGCTATTAGCGGTGGTGGTCCGTATGGTGCTTCCGCACGCCTTAGTGTGGCAAGCGCAGCAACTACAAGCAGTGTTACAACCCTCACGACGGCGCAAGTGATGGACTATACACGCGTCGATGGATATGGGACAAGTGGTGTTGGCAACGACGCATTCCGGTTGAACTGGTTGCAGCCAGCGACAATATTTTTTGGGTGAGTACCCGTGCACGGTTTCATTATTTCATATATTCTAAGTACATTTAGTCCACAGCTGTTTTAGTTTAAACTTTGATTTTGATATGGAAGCGTGTTGTGAAATTCAACGAGCTGTACTGCTTAAAAAAGGGTTCTGCGGATTGAGTGAGTAGTTGTAGAGTAAAATATTCTACCAATACAGTTTCTTTTCCGAAGAAAAGAAAAAAGATTCTGAGAAAAAAATAGTAATCTCTTATCTCTGTCTGTTACAAAAAATACTTTCATAGACGTAGTGGATAATTACAAAGGCTAGGCCGCATTCGAGAAATTTTCATACGAAACCGCCACAAGGCGACTCCTTATAAAGTCGAAAATCGCTTTTACAAAAGATATTTAGTACATTGAATGGTCCGCTTTGGTCTTGGGTATCTGACCACAGCGTTATTGCAGGATGATGAGCTTGCTGGGACCGGTACTTCTCAATAACTGCGAAATAGGAACGGGTAGGAGCTCCGTTGACTTCTTGTGACTCACTACTGGACTGTTGGGCCTCAGACCTGCTCAGCAAGTATTGGTAAATTCAAACAGCTATGCAGTCGAAAGGTCCTTCTAGCTCAGGTTAAATCATATGAGGCCTAGAGAAGTACTCATTTTCAGTAAGCGCCAACTCTCAATGGATACTGACTGGGCCGAATCCTTGCGGTAAGATTGAATATCTTACCGAATTCCAGCTGCATCAGCTGTATGTCTGAAGGTGAGATGGAATCATTTCAGTACTTCCTTCTCGAATCTTGCCAGAATGAGTTAAAATTACCTCGGATCTCATACTTTTAGATATCCACGTGAAGTAGCGGAAATGAAAATAGAACACCTAAGCAGACTTTTGATAGGTTCAGGGCATTTTTGTCGATAGCTGAGATTTGACTAAGGGAGATTTTATCTTTTGCCTTCGTAAGGACTCTAAGTGGTATCTTCCGCCACGCTCTGGGCAGAAGTTCTCCATTTAATTTATGCTGGAACTTCATATTCGTAGGAATAGAAATATAAGTAATATGGGAGCAATAACTGTAAATTAGGTGTCTACTTCGATTTTCGACTAAAGTATGTAGCGTAACTGTAGTTGAAGTATAGACCTATAAACAGAATGTGTTTTGGAATAATTTGATAAGCTATATATTATACATATGTATGTATATATGTTATACATATCAACTATGTAAGTCTAGAAGATATCGATTAACTTAAAGAAGCTAAAGCGAAGAACACTGAATATTTGTTTGAGATTTTTTACGGTTTTAATGATAATTTTCACTTATTTACTGTGGATGTGATAAGATGGCACGCAGAGACGATTACCGATCGAATGAAGTTTATTTTTTCTAAGTCAAAACTATTTTGAAAAAGAATAGAAAAATTTAGTATACAGTGAATTTATCAAGCTTCACCGCCAAGCTATATTCTTTTTGAAGCTTCTCTCATAGATAATATTTTAATCTGACAGATGTTTGTATGTGTGTTCTAAAAATAGCAAAGTGTCAGACAAATATTATGATTTCTGTATATCCTCCATAATCCATACATTTTATTGTCTATAAAAATATATTTTTGTCCTCAGGGCACACTTTATTATTGCCTGCTAAATTCCAGCAACGGAAATAACATTCAAGATACGAATTTGAAAGACTGTGCATTCCGATATTATGGCATTGTGGCTCTGCAATAACTTTATGGCCAAGTGACTTAAAGTTCTCCACAGCAAAAATGTGCAAATCTTCCAATTAAACTGTTGAATCCTGTCAACGTGTCCGGCAGCTTGAAGGCACTTCACTGCCTGCATACTCCTGCATACTCGTATGTACCGTACGTGCAACACGAACAATTTTGCAAATGATTATTACACACCTATGCTGCAGCACGTACACTGCCGTGTTTAAACGCTTCACTCGCAGGCTATACTATGATAGTGTCCCCAATTATGTATTAGGGTTGTAAGTTTTTGCGATACTGATATTTTCAGAATTTTTAAATTTTTATTTGAAACATTCACTACATAATTAGTAAGGCTCAATTGAGTGAGAAATTTTTGTAATCCCGAAAGTTTTTTTATTAAGGTAAAAATCCCGAATACTTCGAAAATTTTCGTAATTTGTGATAAATAATTTTCGGGACTACAAAACTATCAAGCTAAAATTGGTCATATAAATATTATTATTTATGTTTAATGCTACCCATGCTTTATATCAAATATCAAATACTGAAAATCCCGAAAACACTTTCATTATTTTAAAATTTTTCTATATTTAAATTAAGGATATGTTAAAATTTTATTTTTTTATTGATGTGTACTAAAGTAAAAATCCCGGAAACCTTAAAAATTTCGGGATTTTTGTCAGATCATTTTCGGGATTACAAAAAATATCAAGCTAAAATTTACTAACTTAGCTCACATATGTATATAATATATCAATATTTGTGCTTAATGCTACATATCAATAATCCCGAAAAGTTCGAAAACAACGGTATTATTCTCAAATAATTTTCGGTATTTAAAATAACGAGATGTTAAAATTTAATTTTGCTTTTTATTGAAGGGTACTAAATATAATTTTATTTTTTAATGAATCGTAAAAATCCCGAAAACCTGAAAAATTTCGGTATTTTTGTCAAATCATTTTCGGGATTACAAAAAATATCAAGCTAAAATTTACTAACTTAGCTCACATATGTATATAATATATCAATATTTGTGTTTAATGCTACATATCAATAATCCCGAAAAGCCCGAAAACAACGGTATTATTCTCAAATAATTTTCGGTATTTAAAATAACGAGATGTTAAAATTTAATTTTGGTTTTTAATTGATGGGTACTAAATACAATTTCTTTTTTTATTTAAGTGTTTTAAAGTAAAAATCCCGAAAACCTGAAAATTTTTGGGATTTTTGTCAAATCATTTTCGGGATTACAAAAAATGTCAAGCTAAAATTTACTAACTTAGCTCACATATATAATATATCAATATTTGTGCTTAAAGCTACATATTAATAATCCCGAAAAGCCCGAAAAACACGGTATTATTCTCAAATAATTTTCGGTATTTAAAATAACGGATGTTAAAATTTAATTTTGGTTTTTAATTGATGGGTACTAAATACAATTTCATTTTTTATTTAAGTGTTTTAAAGTAAAAATCCCGAAAACCTGAAAATTTTTGGGATTTTTGTCAAATCATTTTCGGGACTACAAAAAATATCGAGCTAAAATTTACTAATTTAGCTCACATATATAATATATCAATATTTGTGCTTAAAGCTACATATTAATAATCCCGAAAAGCCCGAAAACCACGGTATTATTCTCAAATAATTTTCGGTGTTTCAAATAACGAGATGTTAAAATTTAATTTTATTTTTTGATGAATCGTAAAAATCCCGAAAACCTGAAAAATTTCGGTATTTTTGTCAAATTATTTTCGGGATTACAAAAAATTTCAAGCTAAAATTGACTACCCTAGCTCACACACATACATATGAATTTCTCTTTTCGTGTCTTGCTGTCCTTTATGAGCATTGCTGTTGGTCATTTACTTTTTATTGCTGCTAGAGCATCTTTTGCCAGTACTTGCGGCTGGCCGCTTCATCGAATAGCTATAAATGCTGGACTATAAGTTTCTAAATGCAATTTTTATGAGCAAATATGTGAGCTTTACTATTTTCTTGACAAAAGCGCATGCTTTTTGTTGTTTTTGCACTTGTGTCTGCTTGTCTTCGCTATTATGCGGGCGGATTTCTTAATTTTATAGTTTCTTCGATGTCTCCTTAATACCGCCACCACTACTTGCCATCGATTCGTATCCCTTCATAACTTTTCCTGCATCCAAGCTCTTCGAAGCTTTGCTTTATTGCGTTTCGTGCTTTTGAATTTTTTATAAACTCCAAGCGCAATGCTTACAAGAGCATATTGTAGACATACATATGAAGCTGTAGCCTTCATTGTTGTTATTATTATTATTGTTTCCCTTCATAATTGCCGGTTATGTTATTGTATGCGGATTTTTATGTTGGGAGACACTGACGTGAGCGTTTCCTTTCGTCTGGTCAAGTATGTTGTTGCCTTTGTTATTGTTATTATTAGCTGCATAGTTGTCGCTTTTTTGATTTGCTTCACATTTATTGCTGGTCGTACCCAATTACTTCAACTTCCTCTACCCAAAATGCTTCGAAACAATCGTTGTCTCCCTCTCGAGGTATTACTCGTACTTCGTACCATTCGGACGTGAAGCTTCCTTTTCGCGCTTGGAACCGTTGTGCTTACATGTCACAGTTACATTTAGCCACAACTTGCACACATCACCGTCAACGCTGAGCATACCTTTATTGATTGAAGTTGCAGTCATTCATTTAACGGTTTTGCTCGCTATTTGGACAATGAAGACGACCACAAGTCGTGAGTGGCTTGTGAACTATGTCCCTACATGCACAATTATTATTCTTGATTTATTCACTGCACTGGATAGTTCGGCTTGTGGTGTAGCAGATATTGCTTTCGAAAAATTCTAGTTCTAGTTGAGATTTAGGCCGTTTAGAACCTGTTTGTTATGAGATCGACATTGGTTAGTCAGTCAGTCCATATATTCTGTTAAAAAACTTTTTTGAAGCTTTTAAGGCAAAGAAAACCGTAGCCGAAGGTGAGGCCGAAGCTTAAAATGCATATCAATTTCAGTTTCAGCTCGCAGCCGTTGATTTTTCAAATTCATTTCGAATCAGTTCGTCCAAATATATCTTTTGGCTCTTTCTCAAGGTTTATTGTGTATAAGCTCGAAGACTTCTATGAAAGTACTAATTTAATATTATCAGTGAATACCGAGAAATTACTAGATGTGTATGTTTACTAAAACTCACATGAAGCACGTAGCGGTACTCGAAATCCATACCCTCATTCAACTCTTAAGAGTTCTCTTTGAAGAAAACGGCATTTCATCAAAGTTAGTTCAGGGAAACTTCGATTTTTCGACAGTCGAGTTAGAGTATTACTTAAAACTAAGGCGAGTTAGAGTATTACTAAGAACTAAGACCAATCTAGTGAAACCAAAGATGTGCGTGAAAACTCTGGTTGTCCCGCAACTTATTCTAACTAATGAACTCAAGATTTGTGGATTCACCTGCATATCTCAATACACTTTCTCTCGACATGGAAGAAACGGAGATTGTGAGGATTACACTTTATTTTAGATAGTGTTCTTATAACCTTCAAAGGCATATGAAATAAAATGTATTTGAAATTTATGGTATCATCGAAGCAGAACCTTAGGAACTGAGTGTTTTTATCAATATCCAGAAAAAACGTCCACTTTGGTTGCACCGAAGCTAAATACCCATCGCTTATACAAAGGATTGATTACAAGAACTTGATTTTGATCGCTCAGTTTGTATGGCAGCAGCAGCGTGGTCCGATATCCGTGGTTCTGACTAATAATCAGCTTCTTGGGAATAAAATACGTATATAAATTTTCATGTCCATATCTTAAGAACTGAGGGATGCGTATATTTGTACATTGTACTGAGGGACGTATATACGGATATGAGATAAAAATACTGAGAGACTGGCTGAATCTATCGGGCTTTTGAGGTAATATTCTTTAATGATCATACTACTCAACTCATAATGCTCGACGCCACTACAATCGAACGACGCCACTACAATCGAAGAAAACTTTTAGCAAAACCTGCACATTCGAACTAACTGGGTACGTTTTTGGGGTTTTAGCAGCTTCCATTGAAATCATTGATTATCCATGTTTCATAACCATAAACCCATAATTCGTTACTTATTTGACGCTCTGGAACAGATCTGGGCCACCGCGGACTGAGTGCAACATCGTAGGCTCCGCAAGGAACAAAATTACTGTAAAATAATTACCAGAGAACAAAAAGGTAACCAGTTAGAAACCTACCGATTTTAAAATTGGTTCTCCCTACATCAAGCGCATCCTCCATGCGCGCTCATCTTCACTTTTTAGACTATTTGTAACTCCAACAGTTATCTGTTTGGCTCTCCATCATCCACTGGTTAGTTACAAACCACACATTTGTTTTTCTGAATTTTGCACTTTGCAATAAAATTTATCGCAACGGAAGTGCTTGAACTCAAGTAGGGTTTGCGTTGTTATCACATCACGACGCCTTGCTGTTTGGTATTTTTGCACTTTTTTGCACCCATGTCCGTTGCTGCTGGTCACCGGCTTCGTTAACGTGTGCCAAAAAAGTTTTGCTTCCAATCTGCTATTTGCTCAGTGATTGCTTAGTCGCTCTGTCCAGCTAACTGTACATTATATTCCAACAAATAATACAAAGCGACATTTATAATTCGACTGATATAGCCACATACTCGTGTCCCATCTTGCTGCACGTTTTCCTATGCTGCCATAAAAGCGCAAATATTTATTCTTCCACCAGTGGATTTTCGCTTTGATGACACTTTGGCAAAAGGACCCGCATTGTACGAGTATGGACCGATTGCTGTTGATTTTAATTAGTACTCTCAGTTTTGATGAACTAATTTTGGCAGGAATCTAGTGGTGGACGAAAATGTTAACGGTGAATTATTGCTTTTGCAGTGCAAAATGTCAATATTTGTTCTAATATGTGATCACTTTTGAAATTTCAAACATTCATACATATGTATGTACATATATATCCGCAACTCCATATTGGGTTTAAGAATTATGACCTTAGTTAAATGCAGCTCATGACTTTGAAAAAATTTCCAAATAAAAAGTAATGGTAGAAGAGAAAACCATGAACTTGTATAGCTGAATTACTTTTGGTTTCACTGTTAAAGGTGTTTTAGAGGTATGGCTATATTTAAAATAAGACACCGCGAAATAATAATTGATTTTACAAATGACAATTTTTTCGAGACTTAGTGCTTGAACAGAATCCCTTCGTAGGAGGTAGTTTCAAATTAAATGACTACAGTTCAGACTTGAAGGCCGAGATTGTTGACTCCTGGATTTCTGTTCTAATCAGCAAGTTCTACCTTCATATAGAAAGCAGGAAAGAAGAGAAGGATATAGAAGGAAGTACCGAAATGGCGAACGAGTTGGCCCACTTGGGATGCTGTTAAGAACACAATCCCTAAGCTGTACCATACCTTTCAGCTCCTTTAAGGGTGTTTAATGGAATCTCTAGAAAGACCACACTGCCAACATAAGGGCATACCATAAAGATACTTTTGGGGAAGTGTTGATGGTCACGCCAAAATATTTCTACTTCTAGACTGAAGTAACTTAGTAACACTGTAGAAGGTGATCACCTTTCCTATACATCCCACCTTTAGCAAATTGTGATACTTCATTCACTGGAATGCAGAACACGCGAGGAGGATGATGACACGCTGGAACATTTTCTTTGCGAATGCCTAGCCTTCAGCCAGATGAGGCGATATATATTTCTTCTATGAAATGATGTTACTATTGAAAACGCCCTATTTATAATTTTAAGCTTTTTGCTTTGTCTTTTTCAACGCAGAAATCAAATAAGGAAAAACTTAACGGAGAACTTAAGCTGTTCCCTTACTATACAAACTTCCAAAATTTAATATAAACTCAATTCAGAATATAAAACTTTTTCCAAAAATTCTTGAGATTTCATTAGCTTTTTTGAATATATTTTCGAGTTTCTGAATTAAATGGAGTGCATCTGTGGCATTAGCAGAGAATTTATTTTCTTAGCATTTCGAAGTTTTTTCGAAGAGAAAGCAACACCTTAAGCAAAGCAGGAAAAGCTATTTATATTCAATCAGCGCCTCAGTATTAATAATAATATCGGTATCTAACTTTGAAAACATTTACATATATTCATTGAAAGTATAATATGCTTTTCTTCTGAAAGATCGCTAGTTTAACGAAATATCTGATCGTTTGGTTCATGCAAATCTCCACCAAACCAAAAAGAAAGTTTTCTGAGCGCCATTCACTTGGAGCTTCAGCTCACGACTTCCCGTCTAAGACGTTTCGTAAAAAAACACCTTCAATGAAAAGGACAAACTTCTGTGATCTACTATTTCTTTTACAATTTTATGTAGTAAAGGAACTCATCCTGTTGTGATACTATGCCATCTCTAATAGCTTGCTTTGTACATATAAGGGCTAACGTGTACCACGCAGTTCGGTTTCTCGGCAAAGAAAAGAGTTCCCTCAGATATAGTGGCTCGGTAGAGTTCATCCATAATTTTTGCATATATCGTTATGAGGAGAAAGACAGATTTCATTGACACTACTTCGGTAAGAAGGTGCATTTTTACGACAGAATTCCTGAGAGGTAAGACATCTTCTATGGGCCAAAATACACGATTCTAATTATACTCTGGATTTTTAAAGCTTCTGCGAACGTTAAAATCTGGCCTCCAAACAGAAAACTGCAGTTCAATCCGTTAACTTTATTTCATTTCACTTAGTCTAGTTACAATATTTCGAGTGTGACGATTTGATCTCAGTTCTTTCTTAGTATTTTGAGTTCTAGTACTAATCTAGGTTCTACTCTAAAGCAAATTTCAGACTTACTGAAAATTTTTGAATGTAATTATTAGCTATTAGTTAGTCCATTTTACTTGCATGTACCTAGTTATTCTCCTCTATACGCTATACTGGTCTTCATTAGTGTAGAGATCTTATCTTTGATTCAATATGGTACTGTTATATATGACTATTTTACAGTTGTCTTTGCTTACATTGCCTAGTTTTCTGTTAGTTGCAAATCAGGCTTTCGTTTAACCCGTTAAGAAGGAGAATAAGTTCAAGCAAGTTCATGAATATGATAACTAGATACATAAATACCCATCATTGTATATACATATGTATGTTTTTATGTCTGTAAAAATCAATTTATATAATTACTATGCTTTTTTATGCTGAAACAACCGGCGCACTCATTATCTTTCATAGTCAGCAGTTATTGGTGAGCAATGCGTATGTAGAGCCAACCAAGCCAGTCAGACTGCCAATCGAACGACCCAGTTACATTTTGCTGAAATTATTATTATTGATATTATTGTTGTTATATGTTATTATCTAATGGTGTCACTTGTCACACCATCGGGCAAGTGAGTAAATGTGTAGCGAGCGCGTATTGCATTACAGTTGTGTGGTGAGTATAACATTTCAATTAAACAAAGTGACAGGAAATCCTTTCCATTCAAAAAAAAGAGTGAAAAAGTTGAAAAAAATACTGCATTGAGAAAAAGTAGTGGAAATAACTGAGCTGCAGTGAAGTGCAAAAATGCAAAACTCAATAGCACAAAGCAGTATTATATATGATGCCATACAGGGTGGTTCATTTATAAGTTTCATTCGAATAATTAACAAAAAAATTTGGAGTTCCTATAAAAGCAGAATGTCAGCTATAATGCTGGAAAAGAATATAAAATATAAGAAGCTATTGGACAAAACATAAGTTGAAAAATTTTATATTGAACTTTAGGATGATATCTAATAGTATAGTATATCGCGGCATAGAAAAAGTGTGAGGTTTGGATTTCAACTCCCACCTCTAAATAACTTCATTAGGTCAACTAGGCGATTAGATGGGAAGAATACAATTTTTCTTTTGGAAACTCGATTCTTTGCTATTACAACCCCAATATATGTGGTTAGTTGATATCGACCAGACGGATAAGAAACCTTTTCCAGACTTTGGGTTCAAAAAATTTATTGTGGGATGAACTAGTTGTCATACTACAAGCAACCGCCTAAAACGAAAGATCATTTAAGTCGATGATTTCTACTCGGTTAGAGAACAATCATGTAGCAACTCTCTTTAGTACCAATCACTGGTCAAAATTGCGTTTTCAACTTTTTTTAGTGAAATAGTTTCATTGGAAAATTTAGTCACATATTTAAAGTACTCTTAAACTCTCAGTCTCTGAGTATGGACTTTATCTACTTGCATTACTTTCAAGGATTCTGATATCTAGATGGCTTAGTTCGCTTTCCTAACATTGACATTGAGTTAAAGTGACGCTTCGCAACGAAATATATGTATTTCTTTTGAGTAAAGTCATTTGGAACAGCTCTAAAGCTAAAACTTGTGAGCCAAAACAAGTTGGTTAGGTGCAAGGCTTCAGCTAGACATTGTAAGCGAATAAAGCGTAAGATTTGAATAAGTCTACTAAGTTAAATATTTAGATGTTAAGCACGAAGACGTGTCAATATTTCAAGTCAGAAACGCAAACCTGAGCACTTTTGGAAACCGGAAGCCCTTAGTATTGAATACCACTACTATCACTACCTATTTTCTCATAAATTGGTTTGTAAGAGAGAAAGCTTTCATTGTCAAAATTATTATGAATTTAGCCATTGATAGAGAAAACTACCCCAGACGAAATTGTGAAGACTTCAGCCTTAGTCAGAGAGAAAGCTTTGCTGGCCTTTATTGCCATGACTTCATCCTCAGATTGAGTGGAAGCTGGCACCTGTGAAAATTGCTTACGACTAGAAAGAGAGCGAAAAAATAAGGCTTTCACAACAGAAACTATGCCGTTTTCTATCTCAGAAAAAGAGTGAGAGAAAGTGAGTGCTTTCACTACTGACAAATTAAAAGTAAACACTTTACAAACCACCCTGTAAACATAAATATATGGATGTATAGAAGTGTGTACAACAACGTAACTGTCACTTAATTAGACACACAACTCACTTGTCAAGCGTAAAAAATATGCAACCGCTTTGGATTTCTTCAGTTTCTTAACTCTGTGCCGTCGAAGAGTGGTGATCTTTTTGAGAGTTTGCATTGATCTTTCTACATCGCGGCGTTGATTGGTTGAATGAGTGCTTGGTTAGTCACTCCGTGTGTTGATTGCGTTCTTCAAGACATTCCATATTGTTGTCCCAACAGGCGCGTGCGCGTGTGTAAATTACATTAAACCAGTTTTGGGCATAATTGACGCCTATAAATGACAATTTGACACGCGGTGACAAAAAATAGAAGTCGGTCAAATAAATGCCAGCAAATGAATGACAGTTGCAGGAAAAAAGCACTAAATTCACACAAACATTTCCGCAAGAAGTTGCCATTTAATTAAAAAGAAGTGAAATCGCTTTATTTTCAGCTATTTTAATTATTTTATTAACTCGATATGCACTTCCTTTTTGGGGCTAATGGTTAAATCTAACTCAATCAAAACGCGAAAAAGTTGTATGCTAAAAGTAGATACGACAGTTCTCTCAATAGCTGACATCAACTGTTCAAAAGCGTTCCTTGTTGGTAGATAACTGCTGTCCAACAGCCAGATTCCCAGATAGAACCGCAAAGACCTTAGTTGATGGCTGTGATCAGATTAAGTGAAAAGTCGATCTTGTGGCCAAAACGTGTGCTATTAGTAATCTTTGTAGCACAGCTGTGCATTATGATGCCTAAAACTCCGAAGTATTGTGCATAAAGACTCTCAGAAGCAATACGGGGGCATTCCATCTGGTTCATCGAAACCTTTACTGCCGATGTATTTCTCCTTCAGTCTTGCAGAAACTGGACAATCGAATGGAAAGTGGTTGGTTGTTTCCACCTCACCCTCCTTCATACAACCTTTATGACAATTAGGGTCTTATAAGATTTTTAGTTTTACTTCATATAGTACTCGTATGCCTGTTGGTCAACGTTCAACAAAAACTCCTACGATTATAGCAGTAGAGCTCATACCTTGAATTCTGGGCCAGAATGTTGTAAACTTATTCAAATTTTTTTTCAACTTTTTCAGGGAAATAACTTATCACAGCCCTCTTAAACACTTAGTCTCCGAGTATGGATGCTTTCAAGGCATCCGATAACCAGATACCACAATTCGCTTTCCTAACATTGCTCTGTACATCGAGTTATGGAGGGTTTGCTGATTAATTCTCTTCTCTTTTGTTATTCGCCTTCTTTAATTCATTCTTTACCTAAATGTATAAGAAAAGGGAACCGTTTGGCTTTCCCTTTATAAATTAATTGAATGGTTACATTATCTAAGTATCCAATGTCCTCGCCTTACGATAAAGTTAACATAATTCTATACTAAAATTATCAACTGAAAATTAATGGGCTGAAAATAATTTATTTTTCGTAATTTTTTTATAATTTTGAAAAGAAACTACGAAGGATAGACTAAATATTATTACAATACTTTACTTATTCTTTATATGTATATCTTTATCTACCGTAATGGGCACCTGGTAGGCGTGGCAATAGATTTAAAAACAGTCGTCATCGGTACGAATTCGAATTCAATGTCAAATATTCTATATAATTTGAGGAGTATTTTATAACATTTTCTCATCGCATGATTGCCAACATTGCTCCAGATTTCCATATTTATAAAATAAGGAAGTATCCTTTCTTATCAGGGCACTTTTGATCTCCAAATAGCTGCAATAGGTTCAAGTAAAATAGTTCAAGCCCGAATCATGGCCACAGATATCATCGGAGAAATTTTCTTAAAACATGTGTATAAAAAATGGTTGTTTGTTCCGTATTTTAGGCATTAGAATTATTAGTGACGTAGGTTAGGATGTGTTGAGGTTGTTAAGATAAGATAAGAAATTAATTGAGGAATGCACTGCGACCTTGGGTTTTTTGTGCCCTCTCCTAACTCACAGGGCCTCTCTTAGCCCCAGAAAATTGATGAAGTCCAATAAACCGCTGGGTGCTATCGAGGCGATGTGATCCCTATCCGGAAACATGGTTCCAAGGGCCTTCGACCTGCGCCTACAGACTGCGATGCAGTCGATTAGCAGGTGCTCCGGGGGAGTTGAGGTTGTTACTGTGATCATAATAGTCAATAGTAAAAAGATGTAGGCCGGTTATTTTTACTTGTGGCCAAAAGTAGTTAGGTTGGAGCTTCTCTTACATATATTTATAAAGCCCGTTGCACATCTTTTGAGGTGATTTATTTCAATCTAATTTAAAAATATATGCAACAAATGACTTCCAGCATTTTTCGCATTTATTTAATGCATTTTAAGCACTATATTTCTCTAGTTCCTTGTAACTTTACTTAACTTTCTTATATACATATTTTCTTAAACACAAATAGGACAAACGCTTCTTGTATAGGTTTGAAACTTCATATAATAGATCACCTACTTCGTCACCAAAATACAGGTTTATAACAAAGTTCCATAAGTGCGGAAATCTTTCCTTTTATTAATCTTTAAGTGAGGGAGTACAGAAAGAGAGTTGTATAAAATTCTTGCTTTTACTGGTAGCCTGTTTCAATGCGGACTTACAGTCTGTCAAGCGAGAGCGTGCTCGTGTTAATTTGTAAAAAATTTTTATTTATTATATATGTATGAATGTTTCATAAAATTATTGTACACATTGCAAACAATGATGCCGGTCACCACCGGCGTCGATAAATGCCTGGAATCTCCGAGGCATGCTTTCTACTAATTTGACGGCGTATTCTAGTGGCAAGGGTCTCCAGGTCCGACGAATTTCGTAAGACAACTGCTTCAAAGAGTATGTGCGTCTTCCACGAAGCTTCTGTTTAATATATGCCCACACATTTTCAATAGAGGGTTTGCATCGGGCGACTGCGACGGCCAATCCAATGTAACGATGCCAGATTGAGTTTTCCACTGAGTACAGAGCTTGCTGCGGTGTTTAGGATCGTTGTCCTCCTGCAGAATCCAATCTTCATTTTTTCTGATGAACCATCGTTTGGCAGTAAAGCCTTTTTGTAAATTTTTATAATTTTCTCGGCATTTAGGTTGTCAGTAAAGAGGTACAAAGTGTCGAATCCCTGCTTTGAGAAGCTGCCCCAAAGGTGCACATTTATTCCATGTTTTACGGCCCGCTGAACAAGCCTATTGGTGGAAGTTGGCCAGGCTCGCGTGAGGACAGAACGAGTCCATATAGAACATTCATCAGTAAAAATGACATTTTCAAAATTTCTGTCAATATTCTCATGCGCTCAAGCGAGTTGCTTTGTCACAAGCTTTTCAGTCAACAGAGGCTTCTTCATTGTATTGCGCCATTTCAGATAGGATATACCTAAACCTTTTGCCATTAATTTTGCTTGTCCTTGCCACAGTGTTAAAGCAGGGTTCTCACCACACTCTTACTTGACGGACTGTAATGAGTGAAAGGACTACTTTTACTTTTACTCTCTCAAAGATATTATGATTCCTTTTCGCTTTTCAAATATTTAATTGAATCAACTTTAAGGTTCTGACCTATTTTTAAGTGTACCATATCTGTATTATTAAATAAATATAAATTGAAGCAATATATGTCATTTAAACGACATAGTCTGATTAATACTTATGAATACTTTTATTTACCTAACTATTCAGGTATTATGTAACCATAGGGAGTAAAAATAATTAGCGCAAGTGACGCAATCGCGTCGAAGGCATGCTATACACAGTTATTTGATATCAAAAGAGCTATCGAAAAACCGCAGCTTTGCTGACTTTTACACTGAATGAATTGAATAAAAGAAACGCGCCCGAAATAACAAAAAATAGTAAATATTTACTTGGCAATAATGTTGGGAAGTGACAGCGCAAATATAGATCAATCAGCAAAATTAATGAAAAGCGCTAAAAAAATTCACGTAGAAATGAAATTTGCGGCAAAATATGCAAAAGAATGTGAAAAAGTAGACAAATGGAACTGAAGGCATGCATAAATGTAAATAAATACTTTTATTATGACAGCGAAAAATGAACGACATAAAGGCGATTGCTGCAAAAAAATATGCCAATAAATAATAGGTGGGGGCATAGAGGTACATAACTCTGAAATGTAGATATATTGGTCAGCAAGTACTTATTATACATACAGTGGCTCACAGCTCATTTCGTGCAGCTGTAGAGTTATACTTTTGGCCTTTATAAAAAGAAATCTACTGATGATATGAAAAATAATTTTAATAAAAGTATTTTTTTATTTAAACAATAACTTAATTTTAATCTATTCGAGTGTTTGTGTTATTAGTTCAGTAAAAGTCCAATGTAAACGAAAAAACCAAGATGACATCTTATTTCGTGTACTGCCATTAGCTCAAGAAAAAAAAATATAAAACTGTTTGTTAATTCGTATGACTTACTTTTTTATAAAAAAGTGTCCAAAAAATAAGGTGACATTGTATTTATTTTGAAAATTCTTTATTTATTCTTCCAAATCAATTGCATCCCTTTCAAAGTAATCCCCTCCCGATGCAATACACTTATGCCAACGGATTTTTCAATCTTCGAAACACTGGTTGTAGTCACTTGCCGGGATGGCCTTCAGTTCCGTCTTCGCTGCTGCTTGAATCTCCTCTATTGTATAAAAACGGTGTCCCCGGAGCGGTCTTTTGTACTTGGTGAACAGCCAGAAGTCGCACGGCGCCAGATCATGTGAATACGGTGGTTGCGGAACGATATGGATTGTGTTTTTGGCGAAATGATCACGAATTACGAGGGCAGTATGGAAAGGTGCATTATCGTGGTGTAAAAACCACAATTACGGTCTCTTCAGGCGGATAGCGTTACGCAAACGACGCATAACGTTCAAATAATATTCCTTGTTGATTGTTTGCCCGGTTGGAAGGAATTAATAATGCACAACACCACGATAATCGAAGAAAACAGTCAACATGACCTTGATTTTTGAGCGACTTTGGCGCGATTTTTTTGGTCTCGGCTTCTCTTTTGGCACGATATTCGCTCGATTGTTCGGTTGTTTCGGGGTCATAAGCATAGATCCAAGTCTCATCGCCAGTTATGATGAGTTTCATGACACCCTCATTGTCTTAAAGTATCGTTTCACACACTTCAACGCGACGCCTTTTTTCCAAAAAATTCAATGTTTTCTGTACCAGTCGAGATTTGACGCGCTTGAGGCTCAAAATATCCTTCAAAATAGTATTGGCGGAGCCTTTCGATATACCAACTTCATCAGCAAGGTCACTAATTGTTAATCGACGTTTTTTCAACACCAAATCTTTGATTTGTTGAACGTGAGCTTCGTCGGTTGAGGTTGATGGTCGCCCTGGACGCTCTTCGTCTTCGACACGTTCACGGCCGGCTTGGAACTCACTATACCACTTGTAAACATTTTTTTTAGACATAGCCTCATCACCAAAGGGTTTCTGCACCATCCTTAACGTATCCGCAGCAGAAAATTGATTCCATAAAAAAAATTTTATGCAAATTCTTTGCTCAACAAATTTCGACATTGCAAAAAACGAAAAACTCACTTTTAGCAGCTCACAAAACGACACGTATCTCAAACACTAGTGAGATGAAATTTGACATAAATGTGACTGAAAGTACTACCAACCTAAAAAAAAAAATAATTCTCCAAATCTTTGCTACCTTATTTTTAGGGCACAATATTACATCATTAATGCGTTTTTTCATCGATGCCACAAGTTTGTGGGTAGTTTCCAGGAGAAACGTATGCCAATTCTCGACCAACGTAGTTTTTAATCTGCCTTTTCCGTATTGTCCACAAAATTTGAATGACATATGAGTCAGGAGATTGTGGAGATGTATTTATGAAGAAGCAGTCAGGTCAGTCACGATTATACAACCGCCGATTTGTCTTGTGGGTCATTCTTCTGGTAATATCAGAAACGATCGCGCAACAAATTTTTCTCTAGTATGTTTAAGTGTGCATGTTTGTCCATTGTGCCGTCATCAAAATTTATGTAATTTGCCAACTCCAGAACTAGCATTACAAGCCCAAACCATGACACTTTCTCCACCGTGTTTAATGGTTGCTTTCGAATTTTTATTCTGAAACTCAGTATTGGTTTTGGGCCATACATAATTCATACAATCCGAAACAACAATGTTGAATTTGGACTTATCGCCAAAAATGACATCTTCCAAAATTAATTTGGCTTCCTCCTGCGGTTTTAAGCACATTTAAGACAATTTTGTTTATCTTATCTTTTTTTTCAAAATAAACGGCTTTTTAGCGAGCTACTCGACCATTAAAGTCATGTTCTAGCAGCACATCATGCACGGTTGCGGCACACCATACCTTATCCATTTCTTTCTTAATCTCCTCCAGCTATTGGGAGCCGATATTTTTGGAATTTCCTTGATATTCCGAACGATTTTCCGTTTGTCAGCATTTGTGAAAATTTTATTTGGTGCATTTCTACCCTTATCTAACACGCTGTATGATGTGTTAAACTGTACTAGAACTCAGTTCTACTATCCTAGCTATATTTCACTGGCTTTGTCATTTTTAAAAATTAAAAATTTTATTTTTTTTTTGTTTTTGATGTGGACAAAAAAGACTACTTAAAAAATTAGATGCATCTGTTCATGCAGAATTTCTATTAAAACTAACTGTACGAAACAAGCTGTGAGCCACTGTCTATCATAAATACTATACATACTATATAACGGGTTGTCATAAAAGTCTTGCGGTATTTTTATTGAATCAATTCGTGTGGCATCCATACATCGAGGTCCTTAGTGACTCCAAGCTTCTTCAAATGGTTTATAACGGTTTGATGACTGCTATGCCGGTCTCTTTCGACCAATTCAGCGATTTTATCGCAATTTTCGACGACAGACCTTCCGGAGTATGGCGCATCTTCGACAACCTCTACACCAGAGCGAAAACATTAAAACCATCGTTGTGCGGTGGAAATGCAAACTGAATCGGGTTCATAAACTGCACAAATTTTATTGGCGGCTTGAGATGCATTTTTGCCTTTATCGTAGTAGTTCATGTTAGCGCATGAAATGAGCTTTCCAAAAAGGTATAGCATGACCCGATGCAACGAATAAAACTAGAACTAAGCGCTTTCAGCGCCAACTAGCGAAAATACCGCAATACTTGGTATATTTGGTAATCAAATAGCATTGTATGGTCATTATAAAAATTGTATGTAGATTCTTAGTCATAAATCCAAGATTTATTTTTAGCTATAGCTCAGAGCAGGGTTTCAGTTCTCTTGTCAAAAAAATTACATGGTATTGAGTTTAATTCGTCAACAGAGTAAGAGAGTATAGGGGTATTTGTATATAATGTATATAACGGGTGATTTTTTTGAGGTTAGGATTTTCATGCATTAGTATTTGACAGATTACGTGGGATTTCAGACATGGTGTCAAAGAGAAAGATGCTCAGTATGCTTTGACATTTCATCATGAATAGACTTACTAACGAGCAACGCTTGCAAATCATTGAATTTTATTACCAAAATCAGTGTTCGGTTCGAAATGTGTTTGTTTTGTGTGTTTGTGTGTTTGTTGTTCAGCGATGAGGCTCATTTCTGGTTGAATGGCTACGTAAATAAGCAAAATTGCCGCATTTGGGGTGAAGAGCAACCAGAAGCCGTTCAAGAACTGCCCATGCATCCCGAAAAATGCACTGTTTGGTGTGGTTTGTACGCTGGTGGAATCATTGGACCGTATTTTTTCAAAGATGCTGTTGGACGCAACGTTACGGTGAATGGCGATCGCTATCGTTCGATGCTAACAAACTTTTTGTTGCCAAAAATGGAAGAACTGAACTTGGTTGACATGTGGTTTCAACAAGATGGCGCTACATGCCACACAGCTCGCGATTCTATTGCCATTTTGAGGGAAAACTTCGGACAACAATTCATCTCAAGAAATGGACCCGTAAGTTGGCCACCAAGATCATGCGATTTAACGCCTTTAGACTATTTTTTGTGGGGCTACGTCAAGTCTAAAGTCTACAGAAATAAGCCAGCAACTATTCCAGCTTTGGAAGACAACATTTCCGAAGAAATTCGGGCTATTCCGGCCGAAATGCTCGAAAAAGTTGCCCAAAATTGGACTTTCCGAATGGACCACCTAAGACGCAGCCGCGGTCAACATTTAAATGAAATTATCTTCAAAAAGTAAATGTCATGAACCAATCTAACGTTTCAAATAAAGAACCGATGAGATTTTGCAAATTTTATGCGTTTTTTTTTTAAAAAAAGTTATCAAGCTCTTAAAAAATCACCCTTTATTAAAATTGTCTTCAATGCTATCAAGTACGAATGTTTCAAAGACAAATCAAAATATATAATTATTCTCTTGAAGTATTTTTTAAAATTAAGACTTAAAATAAATTAAAATAATTTATAGAAAACGAAAATAATGGGTTATATCAACGCTTTTAAGGCGAAAAACAGAACTTTTCCGCTAAGAAAGTATCATAACACTATTTTGCATACTTCAGAAGACATGTGACCTTATGATTGTACCACAAGTGCAGCCCGTTTGTTTGAGCACTGGCACAGATTGTTCTTTTCGCTGGAGAGTAACGCTTGACGAATCAAAGACAGTTAGTATTTACGTTTGGGCTGACAACTTCTTAGAAAATGTTGCTAAGCATTTTTCACCGATTTGAAAAAGTAATAAGGTTACCAATTTGCCTTCATAAGTACCTAATTTTCACAAGCAATTTTGTTCAAGTATACCAACAAGCTTCATCAGTCATAATTTTTTTTTACAATTTGACCACTAATGTTCTACTAAGCGTGCGAGTTCTCACAAGCGAGTTTAATTACTTCGACTATTTACTGGTAATTACAAACGATTACAACGGCATATTTGTTCTACAACTCGCTTTTAATTATTCTAAGCGAGTGTTAATAAATTAGTTTGTGACACGCTGTAATTATTGCTGTATCGATTACCAGTTCATTTGCATATTGAATCAATTAGGGACATATGGTTTTTGTTGAATTTTAGTTGTAAATGTCAATGCTGATTTAGAGAACTAGCTCTCATTTATGCGAGAGACGGCGTTGTCTAGTTTTGTCGGTGTGAGTCAGTACTGAAATCGAAAACAGGCTTAATGAATAAAATAAATATAACGGACAAGAATGGGCAGCCTTCGATTCGCCAAGCGTTGGAGAGTAGGCAACCGAACAAACTATGCGAGTTGCTCAAACAAACAGGCACCACAAGTGGTGTAGCTCTGCGCTAATTTGTCCTTTGGTGCGTGAATAATTGAGCTACAACTCTTTCTTGATAGGGAAATGCTCTTAAAAGTATTAAAAAATCTTTAGTGAATTTTGAAATATCGTAGTAATATTGTAATGTAAAGACTTATAAATCTTCAAAAATGACTTCAAAGCCACACGTTACGTGCTCTTCAAAAATATAATAGTCGAACATAGCTCCCAAACAATCGTAGAAAGATGGATCTGGCGGAATAGATAGACGATTCGTTATTTGGCAAAATGACTGACCATCGCTAGTGGTGACTCACAAGGTCCGATGTTAACCTTTGCATCGGACCATCTACTCGCAATTATCTCGTTCGAGACACATTCTGACTTTAAAGTGATGGCAACTGCTACCGCTCGCCAAAGTCCGGATGGAAGAATGGCGGAAATCTGCTTCAATTTCCCAGCCAACACAGCTGTTCTAGTAAAAATGCGCCATGCTGATTCTCTGATCTGATCAACACAAGCGGATGAAATGGGTGTAGTCTTGTAACTTCTCCACTGGTATGAGTAAACTCTGGTCTACTGTCAAGGCCTTAACCAATCCCAAGGGATATAATGACCGGATTGAAATCAAATCCATTTCTATGCCTTCTCGAACCCAATGACGTGTGCAAGCTCTTTTATCCAGCAGTTCACATTGCTCACTTCAAATACCAAAGCCGTTGGCTCCGAAAAATACGTAAATATTGCGCTCCACTCACTCTCACCGATAAGGAGGTTCAATGTGTCAGCAACATAGCAAAATCGTCTTAATCCGTTAGCTCAGACGGAATTTACATATCAATTCCAAAACAACCGACGGAAGTAAATTACCTAACCAAATTTATCAAATGAGTGGCTGCCCACTCTTTATAAATCCAAAGTGTAGAGAGTCGGGAGAGTGATCTTTTTAAAGTAAACAGAGAAACTCGCTAAACAAGATGAGTCTTATGGCCAAATAACTCTCCTTTCCCCAGTAGTGAAGGAACTTAAGGCCTTGTTACTCTCGTCGTTCATTCACCATCTGAGTACAGCAGACCTTCAAAATGACTTCCGGAAGTGCACAACACACCACAACACTTTGAGAAATACCCGCACTCCTACTCGTATTTCAAAAAACACTGCTGGAGAACATCAAACAACCTATATGTATGTATGTGTTCCCTCCAGAGTTGAAGAAGTGGACCATGAACTATCTAAGCGGTCGGCAATCAACCATAGGTGCTTCGATTAGGCTCCATCTTCCTAAAGAGAGGTTGAGCAGAGCTGAGAAGATACTAAGATATTTGATAGAACTATCACAGGGTAGATTAGCTCCAGTTCAGCGCTTAAGTTATAGTGTGAAGAAGGGATTGATATTTTAATATCAAACTAATAAGTATATCGAGGCGAGATATATAGAAGGAACGCCTTTGCTATGGAGGCTTCAATGAAGCCACTATTATTTCTTATTATCTCTGCGGTTAATAATTTAAACTGTTTATTTCACCGCTACTCTTTTCCCTTAGTATCTCGGTTTAATTTTGTAAACGTGATGTGCTTAACGGTACTTGATTTTACCGTTATAATGAGTATATACAGTTTATTAAAGCGCGTACTCTCGCTTCAAGGAAATCGCTTACTGCATTATTTAATTACCCATTTTCGTGCTCATATAATTACAATGTACTATGCACTCTCCATTAACCCGCTCGCAATTGACAAACTCTTGCGGTTATTAAAAAACAATTAACTACTGTAATTGAAACACTTTTCCGCCGCAAACTAATTAGCGGTTTGTAAAAATCGTTGTAAACTTTGAAAGTGCCATTCGACAAATACAAATTTATACCGCACCGAAAAT
This sequence comes from Bactrocera correcta, assembly GCA_027475135.1. Lineage (NCBI taxonomy): Eukaryota > Metazoa > Arthropoda > Insecta > Diptera > Tephritidae > Bactrocera > Bactrocera correcta. The sequence continues at coordinate 72,110,944 of CM050326.1, forward strand.
ACATACATACATACATACATACGAGTGCCGATGAGTATACAAAGTATCTTTATACACATTGCACATCGGGCATTAGATAACGGTGCAGTTGCATCGGCGTTGCGTCGTTTGCATTTAAAGAGCGCAGATCAACATTAAATCGGCCGTAAAATGCTTACGTAAATTTTGGTTAAAAAAATGTTTAATTAAATATCTGAAATTTTAAGACTTGTTGCAAAATTCAAAAGAATACTTGCTGTTCGGGCCTGACCATTTGAAAAAAAAGCACAAAAACAAAAAAAAAAAACAGAAATAATGAGCAAATACAAATTTTTATAACTATATATTTTGATATAATTTTCTATTAATTTTATCTTGTCCTTTTTAAGAGAAGATATATAAAAAAATGGTGTGCTTGAGTTTACAACAAATTTTATGAGAGAAAATATTTTTTGTATAAATTTTGTGCAATTAAACTTCTTATACTCTTGCTACTTGCAAAAATCAAAGTCCGAAAAATTATTTAAGGAGTAAAACCAATCATATAGAGTAAAATCAGACGGATGTTCGGAAATCCTGATATTAGTTATGTGAAGGCTAGGTCAAATTTTCTCTCAAATTTATCTATTTCAGGCAAAAAGATACACTGTTATGAGTAAAACACGCTCTCTTATTTTCATTCGGTTTACTCATATATTGGACGATATATGAGTTCTAAAGTCACCTCGAATTTCGAAAATCTTTATATTAAGTATATGGGGGCTAAGGGAAGTATTTCACCCATTTTTGACATACACACATTGTACGAGAACGATTATCCCTTAAATTCAATTATACATTGTGTCCAAAAAATAATAAATATAAAACATTTGAATTTAAACTGCACGCGACGAAGGATTTGTAGAATTATTATTTTTTATTTAGGTTGGTAGTAGTGTCAGTCACATTTATGTCAAATTTCTTGTCAAAATATTCATTAGTGTTTGAAAATACGTGCCGCTTCGTGAGCTGCTAAAAGTGAGTTTTTCGTTTTTTGCGATGTCGAAATTTGTTGAGCAAAGAATTTGCATTAAATTTTGTTTACGGAATCAATTTTCTGCTGCAGATATGTTGAAGATGATGCAGAAAGCCTTTGGTGATGAGGCTATGTCTAAAAAAAATGTTTACAAGTGGTATAGTGAGTTCCAAGCCGGCCGTGAACGTGTCGAAGACGAAGAGCGTACAGGGCGACCATCAACCTCAACCGACGAAGCTCACGTTCAACAAATCAAAGATTTGGTGTTGAAAAACCGTCGATTAACAATTGTAGACCTTGTTGATGAAGTTGGCATATCGAAAGGCTCAGCCAATACCATCTTAAAGGATGCTTTGGACCTCAAGCGCGTCAAATCTTGACTGTACTGAAAACATTGAATTTTTTTGGAAAAAAGGCGTCGCGTTGAAGTGTGTGAAACGATGCTTTACAACTACCAGGATGTCATGAAAAGCAATATAACTAGCGATAAGGCTTGGATCTATGCTTACGACCCCGAAACAACCGATCAATCGAGCGAATATCGTGCCAAAAGAGAGCCGAGACCAAAGAAATCGCGACAAAGTCGCTCAAAAATCAAGGTCATGTTGACTGTTTTCTTCTATTATCGTGGTGTTGTGCATTATGAATTCCTTCCAACCGGTTAAAAAGTCAACAAGAAATATTATTTGAACGCTATGCGTCCTTTGCGTAACGCTATCCGCCTGAAAAGGAAGGAATTGTGGAAAGACAATTCTTGGTTTTTACACCACGATAATGCACCATCCCATACTGCCCTCGTAATTCGATACCACCGTATTCAACTGATCTGGCGCCGTGCGACTTCTGGCTGTTCACCAAGCTCAAAAGACCGCTCCGGGGACACCGTTTTTATACGTTAGAGGAGATTCAAGCCACAGCGAAGACGGCACTGAAGATCATCCCGGAAAGTGAGTACAGCCAGTGTTTCGAAGATTGGAAAATCCGTTGGCATAAGTGCATTGCATCGGGAGGGGATTACTTTGAAGGGGATCAAATTTATTTGGAAGAATAAATAAAGAATTTTTAAAATAAATACAATGTCACCTTATTTTTTGGACACAGTAGTATGTCTCACACATTGACCGACATATTCGATCAAAAGTCCACTATAGGTACGGGGGTCTAAATATTCGGTACCTAGGGGCTTAAACAGTTTTAATTGAATTAGAACAATTTTTGATCATAATGTGGTACACACTAAAGACATTATTAGTGCAAAATTGTATTCCATTATTCCAATTCATTAATAATTTGAGTACTGAAAAGTGAACGAAACAAGGAATCTTTAAAATTGTGGTTTATGGGAAGTATGCGTGGTTGTTGTCCGATGTCATCCATTTTTACAATGTGACATAAGAATGTTATGTATTCATTTTTGTCGAAATCGGTTGGTTGGGTGACGAGATACGGAATTTCACCAAAAAGTGGGCGGTGTCACTCCCATCGTCCAATTTTCACAGCAGCTCCCAAAGAGCCTTCTGCCACCTCGGTAGTAAAATTTAATATCTCTGGCATGCTTAGTTTTTAACAGTACCGTTATATGGGGAGTGAGCCGCATTATCCTCCGCTTTAACCATTTGCACACTGTCGGTAGAAGTTCTTATAAGATTTGTACTCAGCATTAAGTGGCTTAGGAGACATGTACATACATTAAACTTGTTAGAGAGCTTGACTACGCCCACTTTTTTAACATTTTTCTTCCACATGTGCCTCTTGCTTTGGTCTGAGATTCGGAAAGCGTCTCGGCTGTCTGATTTTGCTGAAAAGTCATCATCTCCCGCTCCATTACCCAGTTTTCACCTATCGTATAGAGATCATATTAGCGTGTTTGACTCCCCCCCATATCCCACGCTTCTCTAGAAGTGAAGACAATATAGGGGACCGAATATAAGTTTAATTCTAAGGGATTTCAGACATCTGTGATATTGGATGGAAGCGAGGATACCTCAGTCTAGGTCTACAAGTACTCTATTCTTAAGCCCTAACCAATAATATAGTACTACTTACATATAAGTCCCGTCCCACAATACGATGTGGCTGATGCTTATGACATATGACATACCCCGCCAGTCAACGCACAAACACAAACACTCTTGATTTCCAAAATGTACATAGTATACAGATAAGTATGTAGTAACAGCGTGCAACATGTGACTTTTGATAGCTTGCGTTGCACAAATATTTACGGTACATAGTTGGAGCACACAACACACGTCCAGATGCATAGCCAAATACACAGGCAATCAACAGACGAATGTACGCGTCGTAGCAAAGAACTTAAACGCGCATGCGCACAGATAAATTCAAACTAAGTGCCGCACAAGTAATTGTATGTTGTATGTATTGGTCATATGCATAATGTATGCCAACGGCAGTCTGTCATTGTAAACACAAATAAAAATCGCTCCTACAAAATTGTCAATGCAAATGCGCTTTGTCGCGGCAACACATCATTATGTCTGCATACTTACATACTATGTGGCACATTGTAAGTGCAGTGGTTATAAGCACAACTAGAGGGTGCATCGTGTTGACCGCTACACTCAAAGCAGAACTAACGACGCGGTTATTATGGCCAATGATATCGATGTCAACGGCATACGCTAGCATTATTTTCCGCAGTAATTAATTGAAGAGTCTCCTTGAAGAGCCTCGCTTGATGTCGTACGGCTCAAAGAGGTCCTTTGCGATTCTGATGTAGCTTTTGGTGTTGGTCAACGTTAACTTACTACTACTTGGTCGTATTAGCTTTGTGGGGATACCAACATCAGACATAGTGGCGTAATGGCAGCTCCTTTTCGTACTGTCGAAAGCAGCTTTAAATTCGACGAAGAAACTGGAGACTTCACCATTATTTCAGTATGCCCTGGGCATCATTCACTAGATCACCTCTGCGGGTTCTTGAAACCTTCCGTTAGTTGCCGCATTTCTTCGTAGAATTTTCGAGCAGTACTTCTGTCAGCCAACTTGTAAAGCTCTTTAAGATGGAGGCAGTTCTCATAGGTGCGCTCCAAGCGCTCTTAGAAGACATTTGTACTCACTTGGCCCTTCCCTTCTGTCGAAGCGTGGGCGATATTTTGAAGACCTTCGCTTTTGTGTGGATTGTGGCTAGACGCTCCTTCACGGGGTAAATGCCAGGACTTGACGACGGGGTCTCTCTCCCTCCACAAACTCCACGCCGAATTTGCGCTATTTTATATAGCCACAAGGACCTACTCGTATCAGTCCTTGTCTCGTTCATCGCACTCCTTGGACTGCGGACAACTCTGGGGAGGGGTGTTTCGCCTTCTCACTTTAGCTCGCTTTTAAACGGATGGTTTTTGGCCACCCAGAGGCAACTTGGTCTAAGACGGAAGTCGTGAGCTGCTTGAGCCATATGTATAAGAATTGTTTCTGGCCGCTCCCAAGTGAATGGCGCTCAGAGAACTTTCCTCCCTTGCGTGATCTATTACTGTATAATATGCTTCTTCAGATTGGATATAGAAAACACACAAAAGTAGCTAATTGGGATCTTAGAACAAAGCCAAATCAGACATAAACGTCATTTTACAAACTTTTTCTATAAACAACTGGCAGCGAAGTCAGATCATAGACTGTGGTCGTTTTTAATAAAAGCATCCTAAGGTATGTGGTAAGTTCTCATTCCTTCCTAATTCCAGCGATTTTAGAAAATCTATGGAACTAAACTTAAATTCGGACTTCAATACTACTTTCTCCTCCAGAGAAGAGTGGAAAGGAGACGTAGGGATAAGCATCTACATATATGGATGGGTCGAACGTAGATAATCGAGTCGTAGCAGTGTATGCCAAGCAGAAATCACAGCAACTAAAGAAAATCTTCTTGTTCTGACAAAGAGTGTGCTCATAACAAGGAAGATATTTATACTATATATAGAATGTAGTATATATCATTACCTAAACAGTTTTGAAATCACAAAAGGCTCTTAGGTTCATAGTGACATCCCTGGTAAGTGTGAAACAGATAAACTGGTCAGAATAGGCATCATCCTACTATTAGCAGTGAAAGACTTGACTACTTGAAGATATTTAATTAATAAACATGTTATAGATTTAGCTTGCACAGCAATCTGTGGAAAAAGGCTTAAGGCCCTGGATTCCGTTTATATCAGCAGGGATCACATCACCTCTCTAGAGCCCGGCAAACTACTGGAACTGTTCAGGCTGCTGGGGCTCTGGGAGGTCATGTGATATAGGAGAGGGCACAATAGATCCTAGGTCGCGGTGCAATTAAAACTATTCTTTTCTATTCTATATATTTAGCTGAGGCTCTGTAGAGCCAATCCGAGACTTGTTCAATAGGCATGCAAACGTGCCATGAGTTGAATATGGACCGCATATGCCGACAATTTTACCATTCAAAAGGAACGACAGAACTCTAGTAGGATGGATTAGAAGTCACTATATGATTGGACTGGAAACGACACACCATATTGTAGAAGCTAAAGAGGAGTAGAAGAAGTAAGAGACTATAAAACACCTTCTCTACGTATGCAATGCTTTATGTAGGGAAATAATGAGGTGGCCGAGAGTGTCTTGATTAAGTTTCGAAAGTTACACAGCTAAAATTATTATTGATGAATTCCATCAGAAGCACGCGGTGTTTCAAACAGGGAATTTTAGTCTCGGTGGTTTCACAATGGGTCTCATAGGTGCGTCATCAGATACTCACTCTACCTACCTCTCTACCTATTTGTGACAATCTTCTTAATTTATACCAGTTGTTTGGTTGTTTCTGAAATCTGACGGATATCGGGTCTACACAACTCGAGTCAAGCACAGACATCTTAAAAGATGACTACTGCTCATGAATCTAATAACGGAACTCCATCTGGTATCGAAAAGAACCAAAACTAGTCTAAGCTTGGCCAGATATTACTAGATTAATCTAACCTAACCTTAGTCTATATAGTTACCATAAAGAAATGAAGGTGGCCAAGAACAACATATTAAAATTAAAAATAAATAAAAAAAATTGAAAATTAAAAACAAAAATAATTTCTAAAAGGAAAAGTCTGTGAACCAAATTTCCAAGCAGTAATTAAAATTCTTTGATTTTTTTTTTTAATTCCAACGGAATTTCAAAAAGCTCACCATGTACCGCTTAACATATGGCATGACAAAATGATACATACATATATCAATGGAGAGAGGAGGGATGCCGGAAAAAGAGAAAGGGAATTTCAAGGTCACAGGTTTACCACAAGTGAAGCAATAAAATCAGTCTCATTACTTAATTGTCAAACTTCGTAAATATTCTAATTCCTGGAGGTTGATGATGATATGAAGGCTAACTGTATTTTTTGAATCCTCAATTTCTCGAAAAAATAATTGAAATACACTAAAAACTGCATCTAAGACTAGAGATTAGACTCACTCTTAAGCAATGGATTTCATCATTGGTTTGAGATAATATTTAAATTTTTCGAGAGCTTTAAGCTTTAAGTTCTTATATTCAACCACACGATATTTTTGATATAAAATATATTAGTCCAGCTTCTGCTTACATTTCGTGCCTTCTCGAGCCATCCTTTATCCAAATTCACAGTTGAAAGGCAATGCAAATTGCCTTAGCACAAAAGCTCTTGGCTTATAACCGCTCTCAACTGTCATATCGACAAACACAAGCATTCGCCTGCACTCGCTTTCGATACGCGATATGACAAATGCATCTCTGACTTTTGCCAGGCCAATGCAACATGTTGTTGTTGTAGCGCAACATGCCACGGTAGACTGTATGATTTACTTGCCTTCTCGCCACATTTATATAATGGACTTGTGTTTATGCCTTATGTGGTGTTGTTGTTGTTGTTGTCTAATTTTAAACCGTTGTTTACCTGCTTATTTGTGTCACTTACAACTGTCAATTAGTGTCAAACTTTAATTTTTATTGTCATCGCATTGACAAGTCAGCCGCCAAGTTAGCGCACAGATACTCGTATTCATTTATCTATTGACTATTTGTTGCTTTATTGTGAGCAAAAACAAGTCTACAAATATATCTCGTTGGTGGCAAAACATTTGTACACAGTGATTGCTTGCTGCCACAAAGCAACCTGTTGCCGCAACAGCGCCTTTGTCGGTTAGTGTGTAACGTGCAACACTTTCGATTTGTCATTCCCAGCCTGCAGCTCATTTGCCATTCGCCATTGTTGTTGTATATATATTGTTTGTTGCATATATATGTTAAATATATATATATCTACACAAGCATTGTTTGGGGAATGGCTTTTGGTCGCGTTCGCAGAAAAAGTGGCGCAATATCGATGCAAAATAAAGTGTTGCAGCTGCAAATGTCGTATGTTGCAACACGAGTGCGCTCAAAGTGAGAGCTAAAAGGTATTGTTGTTTAAAAACTCATTACTGTATTGTTCCTTTATGGTCGACGATTTATTTTCCTATAATAGTCAAGCAGCTGAGCTATGAAGACCTCAGGGACCAGAAAATTGCACTTTTCGGAGAAAAAGTACAATAAATGTTTAAATGACTTTGCGCTCATCAAAAGTTTTCTTTAATAAATTGATTGTTTTGTTGCAACCAAAGGACGTCCACGTCAACCTCCTACAATTTAGTCACGAAAAAGCCAATAATCATGGCTCTATAGTTTTCAACATTGACTGTAGTATTATGGTCGGCTTCGTTTTGGAAAATATAGAGGCCAACGATCCTCTTTGCCCAAAAAGCACATAAAACAGTGACTTTTAGACGATGTAACAGCCTCTCAACAATGCCTTGTGATTTATCATCACTCCAAATGCTACAATTTTGTTTATTAACGTATACATTCAACTAACAGTGAGCTTCATCGCTGAACAAAAATATCTTTTGATAGTCGAGAGCGGTGACCACTTCGTTTCGAACCCATTCACCGAACGTTACTCGCGATTGATGGTTGTTCGACTTCAAGTTTTCCACAAGTTAGATTTAGTAAATCCGCAAACCAAGTTCCTTGCGCAAAATCTACCATGAAGTGAATGGGCAGAGCTCCAATTCAGTCGTCTCTTTTTAATAAAGTCTTCGGTACGTACTGTATGGCGTCTCTGATTAAGCGCATTCTTCACCAGAGACCGTGGTGCATAACCGATCCGCGGTTGCTCACATTACTGATTCCTTTGAGCGATTATGTCGACCGAATACTTAGCACTGCGCGCAATACGTCACGCGAACAAAACCATTACTTTAGTAATAATTTGCACTTTTGTTCATTAGGCAAGCGTTTTTGTTCATTATGAAATCGCGAACCAAATTAATTGTAACTCAAGTAACAGTTGTTAAAAAGTCCAAATTCCTCACTGAAAACTACAAAGAGCCTGGTATAAAAGAGAAACATATGTTTAGAACAAATTCAATGTTCCTTCCAGATCCTGTAGCTTTTAGCTGTAAATGAGAATCTGATTTTTTTATATAACGAGCTTCAATTTCTTCACTCTGTGGTGGTTGCAACCATAACTGCATCCTATTATCTTTAAATCATGTGCTTAAATGCCTCACCTTCCTCTTTACTGATGTAAATACATCTTTCTTCTCTTTCCTATTTGGCGCCAATTCGAGATACCTAGTGCAGTCTTCCGCTTCCTCTGCTTCCACCGGCGTGTACTGAATTTAAAACCTTTAAAGCTGGAGGGTTTTCTTTCATCCGAACAACATAATATAGCTCCCACAGCCGCTGTCTCTTGATTCGCTGAACTATCTATCCTACAAAGAACCATAAATCTTTCGCAAAACCTTTCTCTCGCTCCTAAGGTCGACTCATCAGATGCTGTCATCGTCTATGCCTCTGCACCATAAGGCAAGACGAAAATGATGAGGGACTTGTAGAGTTTGGTCTTTGTTTGTCAAGAGAGGACCTAACTTTTTAATTGCCTACTCAGCCCAAACAATCACCTATTGGCATGAGTGATTCTGCGTAGGATTTCAAGGCTGACGTCGTTGGTGGTGTTGATGCTGCTTCCAAGGTAGACGAAATTATCTACGACTTCCAAGTTATGACTGTCAACACTGACTTGGGAGCCAAGTCGTGAATGCTATGACTGTTTGCTTGATGACAGGAAATATTTTGTCTCGCCCTCGTTCACAATCAGATCCAAGCGCTTCGATTCCTTATTCAGGCTGAAGAAAGCAGAACTAACAGTGCGGTTGTTGACGCTAATGATATCAATATCATCGGCGAACGCCAGCAGCTGTACACTAATATATAGCTCTGCAGCTAGAATTATTATTTTCTCCATCATTAAGTTGAAAAAGTCACATGATGAAAGGACTCCCCTCTTGTCTGAAACCTCGTTTAGTATCGAGCGACTCGGAAAAGTTCTTAGCGTTTCTGAACGAGTTTTTAGTGTTGCCCAACGTCAGCTTACACAGCGTTAAAGAGCTTTGTGGCTATGGCCAGCCGAATCGAAAAAACTAGTTTAAGCTTTAGAACTTTCTTATTGGCGATTCGGTGCAGACTTATAACTAAGAACTTATAATAAAAACTAACCTTTGTGAAGGTATTTCGATATTTCTTTTATTTTTCAATATGCTTGTGGAGACGACCTCTTATAGATTTACGCACAGCAGTTGGATTAATGAGTTAGTTCGAACTTTTTTAAACCGATCATCTACTGAAAGTGTCTTATAATGAGATGACCGGCAAAAATAACGTTATTAACAAGTAAGTGGGGCAAAATTCGAGTGTAAACGAACATTTCATACCCTTGCAACATGCAAGGACTACAGCCGGGGTAAAACCTTCAAGAACATAAGGTCTGTTAGCTAATCGAATCTAGATCAATATTCATTCTAATTCTAAGCATAAAGGTTTCCTACCACCATGTGTGTAAATGTCAAGATTTGGAGTCGATCAAGGAGAGCACTTGAGCAAGTTCTCTTTAATAAAAGAGAATCTGACATTAACGAGACGTCCACTGGTAGCCGGAATTTAAGCTCAAAAAACTTGTCCCATCCTATTTATAAATATTCGTTAGGGAATGCGATATATAACACGAAACAGCTGATAAGTCTCACACACAAATTAAATCAATATCAATATTATTAAAGACCACTTATAATAATTTTTGAAACACTCGACTCTGAAGACAAAAAATTATTAGTTTCAGGGTCAGTTTTTGGCAAGGTCTATGAGAAATATGTACATTAACAGTTTAGGGTTAAGCTTGACCGTTTGAAGTTATCGATTTTCAAGAATTTTTAATCAAATATCAATACATATCATCACAAAACCTACCATATCAGTTCATAAGGATATTTTATTCTCACGTCATTAGCTATACTTTTTGAGTTAAAATTCCAGCAATTTTTCTGTCGTTCTTTTTTACCAGACAGTTATGCCGTCATCACCGCATTCCACGAGCATCACTTTTGCTTTGCACACCCAACTTTTGCATTTGCTGGGAACACACTCGGCGCTTTATTGTTTGCTTTTTGAGTTAGAGCACTACTTGCAACTTTAATATTTCCGAAGGTTACACCCAGCAATTCACCAACTGTCACTTTAACAATGCCACACCCGACCACTCAACCAGACTTCGCAAGCACTGTCACTGTCAACTGATTTAGCACTGTGGCAGCCCATTAGCTGCACCGCAATAATGCAAAATGGGAATTTTATTGTTACAACGACTTGAACTATTTTAATGGGATGCATAAGTAAATGAGAGTGTGTTCTAACTTTTCATAGCAAAACTTCAGCTGTTTTTGTGGCAACGCTAGTTTGGGGGTTTAATGAGCGTAAAATTACAAATTTGAGCAAGGGTTGCCACCGCGCGTTTTCGCTTTTAATGAAGAAGGTTAAATTGTGGCCGCTAACTACTCATTAAAAACCAGTGTGGTTCGATTGTAAGGGGGCTAAAGCATAATTTAATACCGAGTGGTGTTAGATGGTCGATGTGTGCAAGTATTCTTCAACGGAGGCTGGTATATTGTCTTAAACTTGAGTTCCTACGACGGAAGAGAAACGGCACAACCTATCATAGTCGGGGCCGATAAAAGTTATTCGACCTGTTTTGTTGCGAATTTGCGAACAGTCTCACATATAAACAGGCAGGCTTTCAGTTTAACTCTTTCATTGTTAGCAAATATCTCCGTTGTTATGCGAACTTAAATTATTAACGAGAAAAAATATTGAAAATTATGCACTAAACTATAGCTCAGCTCGGGAATTGGGTCCTCGCCAAAATCGCCTAAGTGTCCTTTGCTTATACATTCAATTGGTTTGAGAAATGGTCATGCAGCTTTCCTGATTTTTTTTTTTTTTTATATACATAATATAGTCTTCAATTGCATTGACTTACTGCTGCTCAGGCTCTTGATATACTAAACTTAGTGCGCTTCCCTTCTCACCGACTATTTTATTCACAACGATTTCCATGGTCTTTCAAGTCGTAATCTCGCAAATGTGGTAGACTAGAAGGAAGTATTGATATGACAACTAGAAAGAATCACTTCAGACTTCCAGGCATTTCCGATAACTAGTAAACTGCTAGCTTTTTTTTAGTCTTAACATATGGATGACACACATCCTGGCTCTGGGCACGCTGACTAAGTGCCGAAACTAGCCAAGCATTGTATGAAATTATTAGCAAAAACAATAAGTTGATACATTATCCGATTCGCTTGGGTGTCTGGTCATAGCGGAATCGCTGGAAGCTGCAAAGCTGATGAGCTAACAAGAAAAGGCAGCCTTTACCTGCTCACCTCGGAATGGGAACGAGTAGGACCTTGGTTGTCAACTTGCTTTTTTGTACTGGACGTATAGACCACGCGTGTGCTCGACGGCCAGCTTCTGCGCGACTACGAGATCTTCTGCCCAAGAGTAGTACTCGTAAGAGCTCAATAGGCATTCATGCTGTGAGGCTAAATATACAGAATTAGAAGGAAGTAATAAGATGGAAATTTCGGAAATTTTCTCCTTCATTGTCCAGCTTTAGCAGTACTGAGGTTAAAACATCTCAACAGTCATACCTTCGACGAAACAGAACACATTACCGAAACTGACTTTAGCTGCCTCAACAAATTTGTGTCGGCTCAAAGCGTTTCGCCGATTTATGAGAGACTTAGTGCTCAATATTATAGGTGTTCTAAGTGCCCCAGTTATAAACTGTCCAGTGAGAACCTAACCTATGTGAAGGAAAAATTTGCGATTCATGTGCTAAGAACTCTGTGGGTTACATGAGGTGTTCTGATTAAGAATTTGAGTTCGAAAATTTTCATTTTAGAAAATGGTTGTTTGATCTTACTCGCCTTGACTACAACACAAAACCTACTCCATTATTCTTGGGTATAAGCGTTGGAAAGTATGGTTAACTGAAGAAGTACTAGGTCTATGACATTATCCTATAAGCAGGTCTAACAAAAGATGCTGTGCGGTTAAGCCTATGGGTAGGGTGGGCCATATAAAATTTTAAATTCGAAGATAGAGCGCCAAAGATTGAGTGTAGCGTTTGCTGTATGGCACGTAGCGCCGTTCTGCTGGAACCAAATGTTGTCCAAGTCTTCGTCTTCAATTTGCTTGAACAAAAATTCGGTTAACTTTGCACGATATCGCTCATTGATGGTTGTGGCGGTTCCTTCTTCATTTTCGAAGAAAAATGGGCCGATGATTCCACCAGACCAAAATCCGGACCATAAAGTGATTCGTGCTGGATGCATTAGCTTCTCGACGATTACGTGCGGGTTTTCTGTGCCCAAAATGCGACAATACTGCTTGTTAACCTAAAATCGAGGTGGGAATGAACCTCGTCGGAAAAGATGATTTTTAAGTAAAATTGACCATCCTTTGTGTTTTTTTTTTCAATATTTCCCAGTTTTCTTCTAGTGAATAGCGACCCATTTCGTAAATTTTAGACTTTTTACTGAATATCTGTCACTTTCCGAATGGTATTTGACGTTTCTAATGTCGAAATATAGATAATTTAAATTTAAAACGTTAGATGACCCACCGTTTATATATGTACGTAAACGAAGAGTGTTGCTTGACGACCTCTTGTATTACATTAGTGTTTGTTACGGACCAAAGGGTTATCTATTCTTTAGAAACCGTACCACACCTTCTGACTCAACTCATCAGTTGACTGAAAGCGTCCCCGGCTTTCAAGCAATGTTTAATCGACTTCGAGTGTCTGGTCGACTGTCGTAATTAAAGTGATTTCTACAAAAGGCCTTTTGCGCATGGAAATGACTCTTTCTGGTTATAAAATAGCACGGTTAACAGAAAATCTTAACTTATTAAGTTGATACGAGTAGTGGAAACCGAGCTTCTTTGTCTAAAAACCTTCTTCTCACATTTGGCTAAACCTCTTCAATTCCTCATCATGTCTTATAAAGATTAGCACGATGCAAAAAATATAATCCAATTGACTTAAGATGCCTACCACTCACTACCTTTACCATTCACAAAAAAATTGATCACTCGCCAGAATTAACTACTCAGACAGCCGAGACAAGCTTGCTTTATTTAATCGCACTCATTTGGCAGCAACAACAAAAGTAAACAAACAAACAAACGGTTTGGCGGCCGAGAGTAAACGCATTGCGAGATCAAGCATCAATTACAAAACCTTGTAGGCAGGCGCTGCAAATGTCCAATTCGAATGCAATACGGTGCAGTTGAGGCTAACCACGAGCGCATAAATACTGCACGCATGCGTCTAGGCCCGCAGGCAGCGCCTTCCAAGCAGCCGACAGTGGTACATTAGCCCTATAGAAACCATTTCTAATCTACAAATCTGGCGTTGTATTTGTAGCTGTGTGATTGTGAGCGTTCACCCGTTGTGGTGCCACCAAAAATATGGGCAATTACTTGAGTAATTATACTCCCTGCCGTACAATTACGATAAGTGAAAAATTATACGATTGTAACGGTGCTATTGGTCGGCTGCAGTAATGGTGATCAATGAGTATTTTTCGATACAGGGTAGTTCACACGAAACATTAGACACCTACTCCTTATCGATAACAGACCCTTTCTTCACACAACAGCTTAAAAGTAATCACATCCTAAGTGATCCAATACAAAGTTGTGTTAGCTACAGTAGAATTAGTTCTCCGATGTAATCTTTCACAAGCAAACCATAGATGCCTCAAGCGTGTCAACCTCGTCAAAAAATTTAATACGGATCCAAGCTCGTTGATTCATTAAAAGGGAGCTCTCAGCCAAGACTGTTTTCTTCTTTTCATTGGGGGTGTTTTTAATGTGGCGGGTCCCCAATCCTGCGCATAACCCATGGAACGGATGTTTCGCCTTTTCACATTAGCTTGTCTTCAAACAGATGGTTTTTGGCTACCCAGAGGATACTTGGTCTAAGACCATATATATAAAGGAATAGTTTCTGACCACTCTCAAGTGAATGGCGATCTGAGAACTTTCGAAACTTGCATGAACTAACTCCATTCTTCGCGACTTGGCTCCTATGTCACTGTTGACAGTCATAACTTCGAAGTCGTAGATAATTTCGTCTATCTTTAAACCAGCATTAACACCGACAACAACGTCTGCTTCGAAATCCAACGCAAAATAACCCTTGCCAACTTCGGACTGACTTGACATGCATCGAATACTCTCAAAGATGGAGTGCTTTCATCCATTCGAACGAAATGTCCATAAATCTTGGGCAGAAATTTTCTTTCGAAAGCTCATCACGCCGACTTATCAGATGCTGTCATCGTCCATGCCTCTGCACCATTTAACGGGTGATTTTTTAAGAGCTTGATAACTTTTTTAAAAAAAAAAACGCATAAAATTTGCAAAATCTCATCGGTTCTTTATTTGAAACGTTAGATTGGTTCATGACATTTACTTTTTGAAGATAATTTCATTTAAATGTTGACCGCGGCTGCGTCTTAGGTGGTGCATTCGGAAAGTCCAATTTTGGGCAACTTTTTCGAGCATTTCGGCCGGAATAGCCCGAATTTCTTCGGAAATGTTGTCTTCCAAAGCTGGAATAGTTGCTGGCTTATTTCTGTAGACTTTAGACTTGACGTAGCCCCACAAAAAATAGTCTAAAGGCGTTAAATCGCATGATCTTGGTGGCCAACTTACGGGTCCATTTCTTGAGATGAATTGTTGTCCGAAGTTTTCCCTCAAAATGGCCATAGAATCGCGAGCTGTGTGGCATGTAGCGCCATCTTGTTGAAACCACATGTCAACCAAGTTCAGTTCTTCCATTTTTGGCAACAAAAAGTTTGTTAGCATCGAACGATAGCGATCGCCATTCACCGTAACGTTGCGTCCAACAGCATCTTTGAAAAAATACGGTCCAATGATTCCACCAGCGTACAAACCACACCAAACAGTGCATTTTTCGGGATGCATGGGCAGTTCTTGAACGGCTTCTGGTTGCTCTTCACCCCAAATGCGGCAATTTTGCTTATTTACGTAGCCATTCAACCAGAAATGAGCCTCATCGCTCATCGGACACGGACGCGAAACACATTTCGAACCGAACACTGATTTTGGTAATAAAATTCAATGATTTGCAAGCGTTGCTCGTTAGTAAGTCTATTCATGATGAAATGTCAAAGCATACTGAGCATCTTTCTCTTTGACACCATGTCTGACATCCCACGTGATCTGTCAAATACTACTGCATGAAAATCCTAACCTCAAAAAAATCACCCTTTAGAAGGAGAAGGGTGATCAGAGACCCGTAGAGTTCGGTCTTTGTTTGTCGAGAGTGGAAATATACACTGTCAAAAGTATTTTATACTTCCAAGAACCGAAAATGGGCCGAGAACTGTACTTTACCTACAAAAATAAGGTTCGAGCCGCCATAAGATGTTATTTCGGGATGGTTGCGAGTAAAAGCATTTAATTGGTTAGCTCTGGTCTATCTTAGACCTATGTCAGCGCCAACCTTGTGAAAATGGGGTTATTCCACGACGGATCATGAGAAGAGAGGTGAGAGATGGGGCTTATATGGATATGTTAAATCTCATGTCATTCGAATGAATTCAAGTTACATGAGTAATCAATCCGCTGGTATTTGTCGAATAAGAAAGAGGACGAGGCTGTTGAAAACGTTAACGCAACCTCTATTAGGTTGCTTTCCGGATTTTTCTTCTACCATTCAGCCGCCTAGTTCAATACTTACCGCGCCTTATAAATCAACGTGTACTCCTACCACCCATTATAGCTGCTTGTGACTCTAACTTACAGTAATTAATGCCTGCTCTCGAGTCCACGCAAGCCTGTCGATCGCTTACAATCTACACGTCGATCAGCAGCTATAGTTTTTGTGTTTTTGCGCTGCACTCGGTAGTTGTTCGGTGGTCTGCGGTCGCTGGCGTTAGCGCGCACTCGTGTGGTTACCGATTCGTTTATCAATCAATTAAAAACGATTTATGAACACGTTCGGCATGTGGCGCATAGTCTTTGAGTGGCAACTGTAATAAAATACGCAAAGTGCGCATGCGCATGCGCCACCGCAACGGCAAGCGCGCGCATGTCAAGAATGTGCGGTCATTTGCCAGCTGCTGCCGAACGAAAATAATTTCTTCAATTTTTTGCTTTGCAGCGCTGTAATGCCGCACAGTAGTATGGCAACATGATTTTGCCATTTTGCCACTACAACACCATGCTACAGCTGTGGGGTATGTTGTTGCTTGCATTGTGGTTGAGTTGTTGGTAATCCAATACCACTTGATGTGTGGCTTTGCAGTTTTGCAGGCTTTGTGGGTTACTGGTTTAATGATACCTTACGGTACTGTTATATGCAACATGGATTTCCTGCATAACTCAATGTTGTTGGAAGTTCGATAATTTTGCGGTGTATTGAATTGCAACAACAACATAATTGAAATGGTTGCACTTGGTGGAGTGGCGTCATAAAGGAAGTGCTGTTGTTGTTGTGAAAAGTGTGTCAATTACACGACGTCTGATTAATGACACACGTGACATGAGTCAATGCTGACTTGTGGTGACTTGAAGTGACACGCGTAGTGTTTCTTTGACTGCGTCTGATATTTTTGGCATGCCCAATTGATTAATTAAGTTTTTCTTGTGTATCGATATCCGTTATTACATTACTAGCTTCTTTTCGACTGTGACTCACTTTGTCAAGACAATATGACATACCTGGATTGAAAAGTACTCAGATTGAAATGAACTTTGTGTTTGAACGATGTTTGACTTCTCAGGTTAAATAAGTCCCCAATCGAGCCTATGGCAGTTATTTGCTGTATGGTAGTAACCCAATTTGAACGTCATCAAAAGGAGGGTCTCTCACCGAGGCTGTCTTCTTCATATCCTTGGAGCTGTTTTTTACGTACTGGGTCCCAAACCCTGCGCACAAGCTTGAGGAGGGTTGTTTCGCCTTCTCACTTTAACTCGCCTTCAAACGGCCTGAGACCGGAAGTTGTGAGCTGCTTGATTCGTATGTAAAAGAATCGTCTCTGACCATTCCAAATGAATGGCGCTCAGAGAACTTTCGTATGACTCCATACTCTGGCCGCTACGCCAAAGAAGAAGAAGAAGTGGTCCAGTTTAGTTAAAAATCTTCAAATCTATTCAGATTGTCTCAAATTGTACAAATTTTGCAATACTAACACGCATAACGGTATGCTATTGCTTAAAAAGGATCTATATAGTATTCATAATATTTTATGATTTTTGCTTAGTCCTTCTAGGGCGATATTAACTAAAATGAATCTCCCCTTTGGCTATTGCTCCTTATGAACCCATCTTCTGTGCATGGCTGGGATCAATATTGATTTTAGAGCTTATTTTATTGATTTTTATAATAGTATTGCCCACAGTAAAAGCGGGTAGACTGCAATGTTCGAAATCCTAAAAGAAATTGTGAAGAAAAATAATTTAACCAAGATTCCGGATCCGTTTTGTTTACGTAAACGGGACTGAGCTTTCGAAGACGACAACTTCTGGAAATAATTTTCTTGACAGACTGAATTGGTGCTTAGTTAGGAATTGGCCGGTTCACATCATGTGTTTGTCCGGATCAATCTGTCGACTCGAAATATTGTAGACGTTTTCCTCCTAAAAAAGTATTAGCGGCTGGTGTTCTCTGATATATCTATGCGTTCTAGAAAAAAAGACTGTTTTGAAATTGTCCATAATTTTCTGTGAAAAATTGTTTTCGTTCAAAGGATATATCCTCAATTAAGTTTAGAACAGACAGACCGCTCAAATAGTAGTCCCTACTGTTAGGCATTTAGAAGCTTCAAAGCAATGTGTCTTAGAAGGGGACAGTGAAATTTTCTTTCAGAAGTTGTAAAAATTTCGAAGTCTTCTTGTAATTGTAAGACCACACCTTATGGCAGTTCTAAACGAAAATGTCGAGCAAAGTGTGATCTCAAATATCTCTTGACCAATGCAAAAGCATAAAAAATTCACAAAAAAATTTGTTTTGCTATAGGTATCTAAACTCGTATACCATATACCTTATATCATATACCATATACCTTATACCATATACCTTATACCATATACCTTATACTACCTTATTCCATAGTACCGTATATGTAAAGGTGATACATCCGATGAAGTGAAGAAAAAACACAGAAACTTCAAACTTAATTTCCTTACAGGAAAAAGTCTAATGGTGTAATATCACACGATTTTGGTGGACATTTAAGCGGCGCAAAAATTATCTGCTCACCGAAACGTTCTCTTAATAAATCCGTTGTTTGATACGATGTGTGGGAAGTGACGCCGTCTTGTTGAAAGAAAATGTCGGCGAAATCACGATCTCCATTGACAGTTACCGTTCACTGGCATCATTTTTGAAGAAATATTGACCAATGACCACAATAAACTGTTGTTTTCTCTAAATTAAATGACAGCTCTCGGATCCTTTCAGATTGTTCTTCGTCCTAAATGCGGCAATTTTATTTGTTTATTATCCATTGAGTCAGAAATAAGCCTCATCGCTCGAGTAGCTTCAGTTCTTGTAAAAGTTTTATTTTGCACGTTTCCAACTCAAGATCTGTAAGCAAACTGCGCAGAGTCGTTCCATACTTCAGTCCGAGCTGCAGCAATCTAAGTGTGGTGTTCGACAATCCGACTCCGACCACAAACTATCGTCCCGTGTATTCAAATCGAGACTTAAAAACGGTCAATCATCTTTAGATATCAAGACAGAAATATTGCTTTAAATATACACTACTGTCTGCTAGTTTTACCTTGTGTGCTGGAAGATGGTATGCCGCCCATTCAACAGAGTGTTGTTAAAGTGTTTTTATCGTGTCTTCTAAAACATTCTTCTAGTACACTTTTACTACAGTTTTAGTTTTATTTTTCTCGAAGTGAAGAAGTGCTACAGAAGTCCAAACTATTACCAGCAACTGGATGGTGACCGCGGAGAAGCCGATGGAGCCTACTTTACAGCAAATAAGTTGTCAGAACATTATGGACGCTAATGTAGAGATCATCTTGAACAAGTCTTGGCATCGGACTGGTCGATATCTTCATTTCTCTTGACATAATTTTCCGCTTTCTGAAGCGATTTATTGAAATGAGCTCGTGAACAGATTTTATGAATGAATTGGTTTGAACTGCGCGAGTAGTCTCATTCTGAGAAGGCTCATATATGTTAGCTTTATTTGTGTGTTTTCCACACTTCTGTGAAGCCATCCTCACTCCTTTGTTAATAAGCAAAAACAAAAGCTAAACTTATTATTAAACACCGTGTCAAGAAAGTATCGGAAATTCTTCATTTAGATCTCGCTTACTCGTATATGAAAGACAGGTAAATTTTTTTCCTAGGTTTATACAACTGTTCTTGATTATGATATCAAAAATAAACACTACTTACAAATTATAACGAAAAATAACGACACTCTTCTGAAAATATGCTCTCATCGTATACATTTTACACTTGGTACAGAATTTATGGCCAGTCTAAGTAATTATACTCTGTATATGTATGAACTAGTTAATCCCTGAGTTTTTAAGATATAGCTTTGAAATTTTGCAAACGTCATTTTCTCTTCAAGAAGCTTCTCATTTGTCGGAACGACCGATATCGGAACACTATAACATATAGCTGTCATACAAACTGATGATCGGAATCAAGTTCTTGTATGGACAACTTTCACATTTGACAAGATATATTCACAAAATTTGGTATATATTATTTCCTAAGGCAACAATGTAATCTCCGAAGAAATTGTTCAGATCGGTTAACTATAACATATAGCTGCCATACAAACTGAACACATAGTTACTAACAGAAATTCACCTGTGAAGGGTATTTAGCTTCGGTGCAACCGAAGTAAACGTTTTTTCTTTTCTGGTTTTTTTTTTTTAATTATTTGAAAGATATATTCAAATGGTCTCTAAAATCTAGTTTTTTCGATTATTCAAGCATTCTACCACAGCCGTGTTTCAAACCTATAGTGCATCAAGTGATACCATACTCTGCAACACCTTTCGTACTGGAACTGTTTTAAGCATTAAATAATTACAACCATTCACTTTCCATTTCCACCAAACACCACACATTTCAATTTAACAACTTTCACAAATTAGCCTTAGCACAACACAACGGTTTAAATTAATAGCGTTAGTGACTTGTGTTTACATTAATTAGCCGGGAAAATATGTTTGCATACAAACACACGCACATGACAGTGAGATATAAAGCAATAGCAGCAATTGTAATAATAACAATAACAAAAACAATAGCGATAACAGTAAACCAAATAATAATCAAGCGTTGAAAGGGCAAACGCTGTCAGCGAAGCGTCTTCAGGCGAGGCGACGACGAAAACAGACAACTGCTTGCATGTGTGTTTGTTTGTTTGCGTGCTCTCCGAAAAGTGGCAAATAAATTAATTATGTTAATTTGTTTACTTGGCTTAAGCGCTAAGCCAAAAGGGATGAGTGGGTTACAGTTAACCGAGTCTTTGTGTGCAAATAAATTTCGAAGCACCTGTGGAAAAGCCAATTAATGCAGCACAATGCGCTACAACAACAACAAAAGGCGCGAGCAGTCATGTAACTGTATTAATAATTGCGTCAAAACGCGCGCGCGCGCAACAGCAACAACAATAATAATGTGCGTTACAACAAATACTTGCGCAAAATTTATTAATTACGTATACGCAGCGTCGCACTCGCAGCTCATTCGCGGTCTTAAACGTATATACATCGCCGTTATAGTTCAACAACCCGCAACTGACGCACTCAAAGTCAGCAAAGCGTATTAAATCGCTGCTGGCAGCCTTTAAGCTGCAAATTTCCGCTGACATCTTAATTTTGTTATCCCTTTCAGACTCTCTTTCCTTACTTAAAGTTCTAGTTGTCTAACTAAAAGTATGACTTTGTTGTGACAAACTCTTCAACTTGTCTTTAAGCAGAGTTGCTGTCAATTTCGTGTGGCACTGACGATAGACAGTTTGCCACAAAACAAACAGTTAATGGCACTCCGCCTGACTTGGTTGGTGACACTTTGTCTGGCTTGAGTGGCAATGATGTTACTAAACATAGCTAGATGAGTGTCTTATTCTATGAGTGGAAACTGAAATGACAAGAGCGGTGATAGGAGGTAACTAAAATGTTATCATCTCATAATAACTTACTGAAATTTTGTTGGAAAACACTATCACGTAGTCTCTTCATAAGTCGTAACCCATTTTTCGACTTTTATGTTCTTAATATAATGACAGATAGTAGAAGAAAGAGCGAGAGATTGAGTGATTGAAAGGTACAGCAAAATACAAAGACACTTAGATAGGTAAAAAGGAAAACAGATAGAGGTGAAGAGACAGAAAACACAAACAAAGAGAGAGAGAGAGAAATAGAGACAGATAGAGACAGATAGAGATAAAAAGTCAAAAAGGAGAAAGGAAGTACTACTAAACTCTTTTGCCAACCATCATTTATACAAACAAAAGTATTTGTTATTATAGAATGTGTTGACTAGTAGTCACGAAAATTAAAAAAAAAAAATGTTATTTCCAAAGTTATAGTTGTTTGTGTTGACCCAGTTTCAAAAAAAAGGTACTTGCGGTGATAACCACAAGTCCCTGGATACTCATCTAAAATCAATTGGACAAAAGAAAATTAGTTTTATAAATAGACAAACTCGGGCCCGATCGAAGGTTTTTTTTGTTTTCAAAAATTAACAAAATGGCGGCCTCTGGAAATTTTTTTCTAAATTTTTGGGAACAAATCAATAGTTAATTAGTCTTAAGAAATCGAAATTTTTGAAAAAATAAAAATCCTTCCATCAGACCTGAGTTTCTTATGTATTCTAAAAGCTGTATAAATTTCACTAAAATCTACTGAGTGGTTTTCGAGTTACAGTTGTCACATAGCTTTGAGAAAAACGCGTTTAAAGTTTCACACTAGCGCTTTGAAGTGCCCGAGCTCTCTTTGTTATTTGTCGAATAACTCAAAAACTAATTATCGGATCAACGTGAAATATAATATATTCAATATATCAGATAATATATTTAAGATATCACACTTAAAGAAAATGCAAAAAAAGTAAATTTTTTTTGAAATTCTGACTACCCATAACCCCTTAAGGAAACATTATATAATAGTTTAAAGAATTTTAGGCGGAAATTTTCATAACTACCTTCAAAATATAAAAAAAATAATCGTATTACCGATAAAAAGAATTTTAAAATACTAATCTCTGTATACAATAGGTCAATACAATAAGTCAATTGGAGTATTTCTGTAGCATTCGTACATATGCCAGCCCGTAATTTTTGAGGTCTATATGCTATACTATTTCGACATGAACCAGAATAAAACTTCACATAAATTTTGTGTTGCCTTTATAGTAATTTTTGAATTAATAGGTGACTATTAAAGTTTTTTTTAAAGTTTTAGAAATATTCTACTTGTATTTAAATCTGGCAGAGTAACTCCCATCTGGGCGTCGGGATCTCATACGCCGACGTACTCTAACATAACATTATTTGTTCGAAGCGTGCTTATGAATTAACAAGTGAGTAACTTCATTATTCTGTCTTTGAGATCGAAAGAGGTCCGCGGTTACCTAGATAGATAGACGGAGAAAGAGAGATAGACAGATATGGAGATAAATTGAGATAAATAGGAAGAAAATAATAAAAGCTATCTTGATGATGCAGTTGGGTTAATACAAGGCTTTTTATTACGCTTCCTGGTTCCACTTCTTTCGTAGAATGCTATAATATCCTCCAGCAATTATGTAGGTCTAACCAGTTCAGGAAAGTGTAAATGAACTCGTTTAATTCTCCTCGTGATTGCTGTATAGATTGGGCAGTTATCGCATAATAGAAAATATCCGTTGTTATTGTTGTTACTGCGCCAACAAAATTCCTAACAAGTAGTTTTGAGGAATGTCGACTAGACAGTCCTTCGTCGGTTAAATATTGGGATTCGTTCCAATAACTTAGCCATAATACAGATGATCAATTATCAATTTTTCGGACTGGTCAGAACTGTCCTCATATGAATAATCTAGCGTTGCCTTGTGGCATGGAATTTCCAGTTTTTTGAAATATAACTTACCGGTATGGCCCAGACAAGAGCTTATTCCTTTACACTCTGATAAGATTGGTTTCTAAAACATTCAAGAGGGTAGTATTAAGTTTTGTTCGAAAAACATAAGTCAGTTCGGGGCCAAATAAATCATAATACATATCGATAAATCCAGTCATATATCGGTACCTTAAACCTAATAAATTTATAATTGAATTGAAGTGAAAATAAGAAAAGAAGGAGCAAAAGTCACAGAAATAAGGCACGGTAAGTTGTCAATTATTTCGACTGACAATGTTTCTACGAATTTTTCAACTTAGTACCTAATACTCAAATATGACAAGTCTGGTCAATGATGTTGCTCTCCTGAAATCATCAAATCTACCCAACTAACATACTTTAACACCATTGTCTTCTTATTTCACTCACTTGCGTTTATTTTCATTTACTTATACTCTTTGCTTTATGCAGACGTCAAATTTGCTATGCAGTTTGTTATTACGTTTGCTTCGACCAGCACATTTTCCCCTTGCCTCATCCGCATAACTAACATTGTTATTATGGTATTATACACAACATATTTTGCTCCAAAATTCTGCAGTTTTGCCAGCATTTCTGACATTTTCGCACACTAAAGTCGATATCAACATCCTCATAGAAAGACATGGCATGGTACTTCAGAGCTCATAAGGCTTAGTATATGCAATCATACAGACGTTATTTATATATTATGAGGGAATATGTTGAAAGGACACACATTTGTAAATTAGTGTGTGTTTATTTATGAGTTAGATAATGTGTTGATGGTAATGAAAATTTGCGAAATGTGCAATCTACTTAGGCATACTCGTATTGCGTAAAATAGAAATATAGTATGTGTGCAGTTATAAAAAGTGCTATTTTCATATGTGAGTTGAATTGACATTCCTATAAGCATATAGAGGGCAACATTTCATAGTATAGTTCAACCACTAGTAAGCAGTAGGATAACATTATGAAATCACTTAAAATTTTGGAATTGTTATTTTGAAAAAACCACTTTATTGTGAAAATAATTTAAGATGTGTAAGGCAACCAGTGAGTGTAATAAAATCGTAGAAAATTTAACTCATGTGAGTCGTTCACTGCGAGGCACCTCTGTTCATGATTTCTATTCTGTCAAATAAGTACCCAGAAATTCTCATTTTAAATTTTCCCGCTGAGAATATTTCCAAAGTGTATTCAACAAAGTGAACTAAGTATTTGACTTACGCTTATTTGACAATAAAATAGTAAACAATTCATGTATTTGTTTATATTAACCCGTGCGTTTTTTTTTTTTTTTTTTGATCATGAACAATATGAAGCCACTTGCTTTACGTACATATATATGATAAATGTAAACGTAATAGAAATAGAGACAACCAATTTATTTGTTCTCAACGTTATAATGAATTCCACAACAGAAACTCCTTACCACAAAAATTACAGCACAGCATGTATAGGTTCCGATCAGTTGTTAAAATTTTCGCGCAAACAAGTTTGTCTTGAGACCTAATCAATAGTAAAAACGTAAAATTTCTATTTATCAAAATAATACTTTTTTCTTGAAGATTGGGAAGTAAGTTTAATGAGGGTACTGCATCGGGGCTTAGTCGTCTTCTTTTAAGGGGAGATTCTTTTATTCCCTCCGCTTTAAAATGTAGCCCACATATTCTCGACGACAAACTGAGTTGTACGCCACATACTTTTTCCCATTCCTTCCGTTGCGATTTGTCAGTTGGAGCACAAAACATTGGTAAGTTGCTTCCATGAGTTGTTTTGCATAGGCAAAAAGTATTCGGCATTTTATTCAGTTATTTAAAAAAATATTGTTTTTCGTTTTGAAATTTGCTTACTTTTGAATTTTCAAATTTGAATTTTTGAATAAATGTAAGGGTTAAGTCAATGACAACATTTATGTCAAATAAGCGTAAAGAAAAATTAAATGTCATATACTTAGTTCACTTTGTTGAATACACTTTGAATATTTCAACAAATTTTTTTCCCAGGTTGGCACAACAGTCAGCTACTATTCTGTCAATATTTATTGCTATGTGTCATTTAGTTTCTTTACGGCTTCATTAGAAACAAATCAAGTTCTGTATGCGTTGCGATTTTTACTAAGGACAAAAATAATGAACAAAGAAAAAAAATTTTGTGTTTTAAACAAAATTTATTGTGCCAAGACGTTAGAAATGTTGAAAAAAACTTTGGTGATTCAACCATGTCGAAAACTCAAGTTTACGCTTGATATAAATAGTTCAAAGAAGGGCAAGAAGAAATGAACGATTTGCCACGTTAAGGACAGCCTTCGACCTCTTTAACTGAAGAAAACGTCGAAAAAACTCGAAAAAACTGAAGAAAACGTCGAAAATCGTCATTGTAGTTTGCGACAGATAGCCCAAATAATGGACAGGTCGCATGAGACCGCTCGTCATATTCTGGTTGATGTTTTGGGTATGCGGAAAGTCGCAGCGCGATTGGTGCCAAAAGATCTGAATTTTCTTCGAAAATTTAATCGTAGCAAGTTGACTGAAGACATGCTTGTAAACTCCGATTCAACGTTCATCGAACGCATCATAACTGGTGGCGAGATATGGGTTTTCGAGTAGATGATTTTCATGCAAACAAGTCAACACACATCGGAACGGCGCGACAAAAATGAGCATTGCTGACATCCAAACTAAGTCGCAAAGAGAACTGAAAGTCATCCCGGAATATAGCTTTAAAAGGTGTTTCGCATTATTTTTTGAAGGGGATATAATAAATTTAGCTGATTGATAAGTTGTTTGTGTTTTATTTCAAATTTCCGGGTATCTTTGACACAATAAACTAAAGAATATTGTGGACTAATGGCAATATATTACGGGATCAAAAACTCTCATAAATTTTCACAAATCTACTCATTACATCTTAGATGAGTCCTAAAAATGCAGTTATTAGAACTCTACTGATCATAGCTTATACTTCACTTTATGGAACAAAACCAAATTTTATGGAACAAAACCAAACCAATCAAAATGTTCGAAAGTTGTTGATAGAACTAAAGCTTTATAGCTTCCACAACCCCCCCGACACTTTGTATCCCGTTAAACGTTCACATACTCAAATGTTTACCAATAGAGGTGCTGATAACTGTTCTCAGTAACTAATGTGTGTTAGTGCTACTGAAATAACTAAAATATATACTACTGAATTAACTAATTAGACTATTGTGCATGGAACTTACAACACCACTTGAACAGTTGCAGCTGCTTCTATTTTCGTCATTGTAAACATGAGACTTCTCTGTTGTTATTTAATTTTTCTACGTTTCTAAGTACTTTCATAAGTAACAAAAATAGTATATGCTAAAGCTAAAGAAAAGAT
Source organism: Bactrocera correcta (assembly GCA_027475135.1). NCBI lineage: Eukaryota > Metazoa > Arthropoda > Insecta > Diptera > Tephritidae > Bactrocera > Bactrocera correcta. The sequence continues at coordinate 72,137,820 of CM050326.1, forward strand.
AAAAATAGAGTGTTTCAGTTGTTCATAAAATAGCCTTGTCAGTTGTCATGACTCGGTTAGTCAGTTAGTTAAAGCAGTTAATAGAGTTGAAGTGAATTTAGGTATACTTGATTATTACGCAAAGTTAAATTTAGTGAGATTCATAACGATGTTCAAAAAATATTTGAAAGTATTTGTTCTTGTACCCCTTTGATGCGGAATTCTACAAGTATTTATCGATTAAACTAGCCATCTTGAGATAAATGTCTAACTAACCTATCTTCTTTATAAGCATTAATGCAATTTTTGACTTTAAAGTGACCGATTGTACGCTTCAAAGGGTTACAGTGGAGACATTTTAGCGATGCTCGAGAAAAGAAGCAACTGGATTTATTTCCAAAACTAATTGTATAGTATATGCTAAGGAATCCTAACTACCAATAGAGGTTTTATTGGAAAAACGACCTTTTCTCTCCTTTTGGAGTGGAGGAATCAATAATTGTTTTTTCTTACTATACGAGGTTTGACAATTAAGTAATCAGACTGATTTCATTACCGCGCTTGTGGTAAACCTGTGACCTTGAAATTATTTTTCTCTTTTTTCGGCATCTCTCCCCTCTCCATTGATGTATGTACCATCGCTCTAGCTTGTTTAGTTCGCCTGCTGCTTCAAGTTGAGTAGACGTGTGTTTGTAGTACGCGTCACGAAAATGGAAAAACGAAATCTAGAGCAAAGCGTCGGGGTTAAATTTTGCGCCAGATTGGGCGAAACAGCTTCGGAAACGTATGCTAAAATGTCTGGTGATAGTGCTCTTAGTCGTGCCCAGGTGTTTCGATGGCAGGATGGCCCGAAAAAAGCTTGCATAAGCAAATCGAAGGTGAAAACGATGATTATTGCCTTTTTTTAATAGCCGTGGAACCGTCCGCAAAGAATTCGTTCCACCGGGGAAATTTGTGAATCAAGTCTACTATTGCCAGGTACTCGAAAGATTGCAGGGTACGCCCAGACATCGCTCGTAACTAGATCCTTCATCACGACAACGCGCCGTGCCACACCGCCCTCAGCGTGTCCCACTATTTGGCCTCTAAATGGATCGCCGTGCTGCAACAGCCGCCTTATCCGCCCGACATGTCACCCTGTGACCTTTTTTTTGTTTCCTAAAATAAAATGGGTGGTCAAAGGAATCCATTTTGAGTCGATTACGGACATCCAGGCGGCCGTGACGAGGATACTCGCGGACATCCCAGTCGAAGCGTTCCAGAAATGTTACGAAGCATGGAAAACTCGCTGGAATCGCTGTATAACTGTCCAAGGGGACTACTTTAAAGGGGATGGCAGAATTGTAGAATAATTTTCAAATATACGGTTTTTATGGAATCAGTCTCATTACTTAATTGTCATACCTCGTATTACGGATCTTCGTTATGTTTTCTAAAATCAATTTGAAATCAGAAACATACGAAGTAGCTCCTTCAAATGTTTAGAAGTTAAATTTGTTTTTTTTTTTTTGTTTTAAGTTTCCCAGCCATTGACAGCTATCACCTGGTTGTTAAGTCATATCTAACAATGCTTTCTTTACAATTCCGACATCAACATTATTTAAAATGTATAGAGAGGGAGGGTTTGAAGGTTTGAGAAGAAGTGGTAATTTCTGAAAATTTCAATATTTTGTTAGATCATCTTTGCAATCTGAACTACAAGGTCTGTCGCAAGAGAAACAGTACTGTTAAAAAAAAAACAACAAAAAATTTTATTTTTTAAAAGTTATATTTTTTTTATTAAAAGTAGTTTCCTTGTGCTTCGATACAGCATTTGGCCCGGTCACTTAGCATTCCAAATGAGTGTTTAAGGACATTTTTCGGAATGCTCATGAAAATATCGGTCGTCGCCTTTTGGATAGCTGAAATGTGCTGAAACCAGTGTCCTTTCATGGGCAAGTGAAGTTTTCCAATTTGGTAAAAATCACAGCGTGCCAGAACAGGTGTGTACGATGAGTGATAAATGATTAATACGGAGGTTTTTGTCACAAAATCAGTGACAAGCGTCGACCGATGACACGGCGGTATTATGGTCGAGCACGACGAATGCGTGACAAAAGACGCTTCATAACACCAAGGCAAAACACAGTATTAATCGTTTGGCCAGGTGAGATGAACTCTAGGTGTACAATACCCTCGGAATCGTAAAAACAAATCAGCTTTGTCTTTATTTTTGACTTCTGAAGACAACATTTTTTCGATGACTTTTGATCGTCACAGAGGTCCTTACGACCTCCTTGGAATCGCTTAAACCACTCATGTGCATTACTACGGGATAGGCACTGATCACAATAAACTTTTTTTTATCATTTTAAATGTTTCAGTAAACGTTCTCCCAAGTTTAAAACAAAATTTAATATTTGCTCTTTGCATTTTACGACCGATGACCAAAAGCTGCTGTCACTTTTTGATCGATAACATCGATTGTAGCTTTCCAATTGTCCTAAAATTTTTACGAAATGTCAACAAGAGCTCAAACTTTTTATTTCATATACCCACCAATAGTAGGCGCCACCAGAAACAGTTATATTTAAAAAGTTCTGTTTCTTTTGGGACAGACCTTGTATGAGACTATCTCTATAAAAAATAAACGAATCTTTGATAATTAATGCAAAAGTGTTGCTAGCTGTATTAAATATTAAGAAACTATAATTTTCGACGTTTTAATAAATTTATTGTTTCATAATTTGGTATTTTAATGCTCAAGAATGCAAAATTTCTATCCCAGGATAATCTTTTCTTACTAATAACCATCATTTGCACTTCAAAGCTTTTATTCTACCAAAAGTAAGGGCGACTAAGCTACAAAAACTACCACCCACAATTAAATAATATCCCCAAGATTAAATTATTTATGAGCTAAGATAACTTTCTACTACATACAAAGCTAGCTCCAACAGATAACATAATCTGGTATTTAGTAGTTCAAAACAGTTATAAACATAGAAAGGTGAATGAAATTCTACAAATTCTCCAACAATTGAAGCTCAAGCAAAGAAAGACTAGAGTAATAACATACACTCGTACATAAGCATACTTGTATGAGAAAACACACGAAAGCGAAAGCGAAAGCGTGTTGAAAGCAGACAAACAGTAGAATTTTACCACGCTTGGGGGAAGCAAACGAAATCTGTGGCAGCAGTGGAGGTAGCAACATACTGAAGTGGCAACTACACATAACCGTTAGTCGGAAGCCGGTAGAAAAAATGCTTTTGATTTATGGTGAACAATTAATTTTTTGTCTCGCAACTAAATGAGTGTGGCTGTGGCATGCAATACATGCAATGCATGCTTAGAGAGACCCCGCTCGTAACCATGGCAAACAAAGCAGACAACAACAAACCGAAAATAAACGCATGTCGCGTGCTGTAGTAGTTGAAGAATGGTCTTAGGAATGCCATTTATGCCGGCCGGTGCTCACCGCGGCTTACATTCATACTGCTAGGGGTTGAGTGCGTAGACATTTTGTGGTGGGGAAGACATACTATGCGCATATGAGTGTGTGATGCTATGTCAAAGCTTTGTTTTGCCTTGTTTTCTATGCTACACGGTAGTATGTGCGTTAAGCTGTGTTATGCGTTGCCAAGTTATGTTGAGTAGTGGTATGTTATGTTGCGCTATGCTGTGTTATGTTATGTTATGCTATGTTATGTGCTATTCTTTGTTATGTTGTGTTAAGTTAAGTTATGTACATACGTTATGTTAAGTTAAGTTAAGTTTGTTACGTCAGCTATACTATATAATGTTATGGTACTCGTATGTGATGTTAAATTATGTTACGCTTTGCTATTTTTTCGTTATGTTGTAATATTTTATGTTATGTTATGTACAGTTAAGTTATATTATTTCAAGTTATGTTATGTTTCATTCATTATGTGGGTATTCTACTCTAGAAATCAAATTTTTGCAGTTTTTTTAATTTTATTAAAAAAAAAAATATATTTTTACTCTTCATTTTAAAAAAAAAAAAAAAATATTTTTACTCTTCATTTTTTTTTTTTTTTGATATCTTAAGAATACAGAAAACAAATATTAAAAATTAAAATAATTAGGAGGGGGAGGGGGCGACAGGTGTAAAAAAAAAAATGGCGCATCTTGGTGACATTGATCCTGACTCTCCTGGTGGTCTGAAAAAAAAAAATCAAAAGAAATTCATAATCAGTAAGGATGCTGTTATAGTCCGGTAACACGAAAAACAATTTTTTTGAAAAATGGCGACTGCCTGAAAATAAAAATCATTTTTGACGCTTTTTTTGAAATAATTCAATATTTGCTGAAGAATACAACAAAAAAAAAATACATTTGTTAAACATTTGTATAATAAGAATCACCTTCCTATTAGCCTACTAAACTAACTTAACGTACCTATGAGTCTGTACATCTTAGTATATGTTAATAATTATGACCTCCGGAGCTTGAAACATTTGTGGTATTCAGGTGGGCAGCTGTTTTGGAGCATTTCTAATATTTATTCATCAGCTGCCGATATAAGTAAATAAATTAGTTACCAAAATGTGATGGCTTCATAAATAAATGTTGCAATTCCTCAGCAAGTTTAGCATATCTCAATCATTACAAATCTTTCAATTCTCATAATCTTAAAATTTGATATTTTTTTCCAAAATAGCGCAATAAAAAATTAGAAAAATTTCAATAACTATGCCCCATTATTTAATAAACACCCTGTATCTGACTCGCAGCACGTCTACTCGCTAAAACTTCTGCTGCTGCATTAGTTCCGCTTAAGTTTGTTGCCACGTTGGCTCACCTGTTGGCACACTGTTGGTCACTAAAGGTGCTCTCTTGAAATATTCCACTAACTTTTTGTTGTTGCTTTCACGTTCCCTGTTATTATTAGTGTTTTTGTTGTTGCCAGCGCACTTGTTATGATTTATATCGGTTTTATTAAATGTTTTCACAGTCACTTTTGGTGTACAAGCCACCACCACTAAAGACTTTAATGCTAGCGGCCACAGGAGTTGGTGCCTCAGAGCTGCGATCAAATAAATTTTACCTTTATGTGTTGCAGGTGGGTGATTATGTATGTGTTTCAGGTATATCATACATATAATGTCCAGCGCTAAGTTGCGTGCTGTCTTGCACGAGATTTTAATTTGAAGAGACTCATAGCAAATAATTGAGATGCCAGTGTTGCGTGCCCTTCTGTAAGCTTAAATTAATGTTGGCTTGTATTAAAGAAACTACTTTGTTGTAATTTATGTTTAAATTTTCATAAAAAGTGCTGTTATAGCATATTTTGTGCTTTATATTGTACTCAATTGAATTTCCGCAGCATTTCCAGTACATTAAATAATTTTAGATTGCGCATACGACATGGTGTACCACGCGAACACTTCAGTATAGAGGATAAACATTACAGAAATTGCGTTTTTCTGAGAGTTGACGTTACGTTGAAGAAAAAAATATATAAAAATTAAAAAAAATATATACAGAACAACAACAATTAAAAATATTTTAGCTATAGCTTCCCCTCTTATCAACTGGTAAGCATTTCTCTACTTAAAAATATTAAAAAAAAACTCCTAATTGCAAGGCAATGTTGCATTCCCCACCATTTACGTTGTCTCATTCCGCTCTATAAGATATATACTGCGTAAAAAAACAACAAACAGCGCCACTTTAATTTGCATATTTGTCTGTCTAGCCAAGCGTGACCTTAACTCTTCACCGCTCATACCGACACATGTTGCAAGTTCGCAATTTCCTGTGACAGTGTGACAAAAAAAAATTATAGCCAACCTTTTTTGCCATAAAAAAAAAACACACTCACACAATCTGGACTTAAGCTCTTCTATTGTACACCACTCTTAAGCGCACAAGCGTGGCAAATTAGCAGCATAATGAAAATTTGCACAATGACCAGCATTTAGTGTGGAATTTTTGGACAATTTGCAGCTTGGCTGGTGGGTGTGGGTAAATATTGTGGGGAGACAAAAAAAAGATATAGCTTATAAGGTGGACATAAGTAAGCCAAGGGGAAAAGCTTATCAAATATGAGTAGACGAATCATGGATTTGTTTGCACTACAGTGCTTTTCTCTATTCTGTAGTTCTTGCGCTATGCATACAAGTATGTGTAAAACTTGTCAAAACTCTTACTAATTAATGTGTATTCATTAGTATTTTAATGTAAAGTTATGCGTTCATAAATTAGTTAAATAACTTTTCGTTGAAGATAATATAATATATTTAGTGATGTACTACTCTGTCCAAAAAATAACGTGAATTTGAATTTAAACTGCGCGCGGCGAAGGATTTGAAGAATTATTTTTTTTTTTAGGTTGGTAGTACCGTCAGTCACATTTATGTCAAATTTCATGTCAAAATATTCATTAGTGTTTGAGATGAGTGCCATTTTGTGAGCTGCTAAAAGTGAGTTTTTCGTTTTTTGCGATGTCGAAATTTGTTAAGTAATGAATTTGCATTAAATTTTGTTTACGGAAACAATTTTCTGCTGCGGATACGTTGAGGATGATGCAGAAAGCCTTTGGTGATGAGGCTATGTCTAAAAAAAATGTTTACAAGTGGTATAGTGAGTTCCAAGCCGGCCGTGAAGGTGTCAAAGACGAAGAGCGTCCAGGGCGACCATCAACCTCAACCGATGAAGCTCACGCTCAACAAATCAAAGATTTGGTGTTGAAAAACAGTCGATTAACAATTAGAGACCTTGCTGATGAAGTTCGCATTTCGAAAAGCTCAGCCAATACATTTTTGAAGGATGTTTTGGGCCTCAGGCGCGTCAAATCTCGACTGGTACCGAAAACATTGAATTTTCTGGAAAAAAGGCGTCGCGTTGAAGTGTGTAAAACGATGCTTTCCGACTGCCAGGATGTCATGAAATGCATTATAACTGGCTATGAGACTTGTATCTATGCTTACGACTCCGAAACAACTGATCAATCGAGCGAATATCGTGCCAAAAGAGAGCCGAGACCAAAAAAATCGCGCCAAAGTCGCTAAAAAATCAAGGTCATGTTGACTGTTTTCTTCGATTATCGTGGTGTTGTGCGTTATGAATTTTGGCTTAATTTTAAGGGGATGAAATTGATTTGGAAGAATAAATAAAGAATTTTCAAAATAAATACAATGTCATCTTATTTTTTGGGCACAGTAGTACTTAATTTCATTTTTATTTGTACCTTTTTTATGGTAATCTGTGGTAGTCTCGTAGTGCAAAAATCACTCCACCTTAGTCCCAATACTAAAAAATAAAATAAATATATTTGATCGTCTTGTCAGGTCGGTTCTTTTGGAATAATAAGTGCTTAAGCCACTTGTCAAAGTTCTGTGGAGATTCTATTATTATTTGGTCAAAGACCCTGTAAAATTCCCCAAACTGAATTTGCGAACAAAAAAAAAATAAACTAAATTTCACGCTATACCTCTCTGTCTTTTAGGCTTTTATTTCCAATTCTTTATCTCATTTAATTTATATTAGTTCCAATAATTTCTAAATACTAATAGTTTTTGTTAACTGATGAATCCTCTATATTCCTGAACTAAATGGAATCCTATTTATGGTTTTTAATAATTATCGTCGCCTATTCAAAATATTTTCATCCAAACTTATTTATTATATCGTGTGGTGAACATTTGATCTGTATACATATGTATAAACTCACACATTCAATACAGTAAACAATAAAGTGATTTTTTTCTAATGAAGAAAATAATAAAGGACATTCCTATTTTCAACGCCAATGGCCACTGCTTCGTTATGGGAGCTGTGCGTCTGTATAAAACTTTCTCTATCTAAACCTATTTACTAAGACCATAGTTCTAGTTTTGTCATATTTTGGCAATATCTGCTTCGCTATATTGCGTTCGCCTATAGATTTCCATCTGCTCTGAGCTATTTGCTAAAATTGTGTACTGAGCACCCTCTTGTTCCTAGCATGCACGGTATTATCTCTGCCACGGATTTTTCTAGAGAGTCTGACTTGGCCAAATCGTCTGATTTTTCATTACCGAAAAAGTTCCTATGGTAGCTTTCTGTTTTCTACTGTAGTTATTCAGTAGGACACCACCGATCATCTCTAAGTATATCTTGTGCGTCCATCATCACATATTTATTTATAATTTCTTTTCAATGGTGGTCGCAAGATTAGTGTTTTGTTTGTAATTATTTGATCTAATGACGACCGTAGACATTTACATGACTACATTCGCTTTTAGGCCTTAGTCCAAGTTGAGCTTTCTCTTGTATGTGTAACACGCCATACCTGTATCAGTTTTTTTAATCCGCTTATCAATATTTATCTTATAGTTCTGATATCGATCTCAACCCCTAGATAATTTTCTCTGGGTGGAAAGAAATGTCATTGAGGTATATATTTTGTTCGTGAATAGCCTTAGTTTCGCCTTACTATGGTTAACCACTAGGCCATGGTTGGCTGTCCATAGTTGTAACCTTCATAAAGCTCTCTTTATAATCTCACTGATTGTGGAAGGAAGCAGCTCTGATACAATTAATATTATAAATGCCTAAAAATTAAACTCATGGACGAAGGCGCACTGCAGAATTAACCCATTTTCATTAGGCAGGAGCATCCGTGACGATCTTAAATTTATCAGTTAATATTAAAACTATAAGTAGACGTTTGGCGCAAAAAAATTATTTTCAAAAAGAAATACTTGGAAACCTGCACACAATTTGCAAAAATGCATGGCTACAGGCCCGTGCCTAAATAAATGGCGAAATATGCTGTGGTCAGACAAATCCAAAATTTTTTTTATTACAAGCTTTTGGAACTTTGTCCGGCGTTCACATAACTCAGAATATAATACTCGATTTACAATAAAACTCGTTAAACACAGAGACGCCAAAATGTTGTTTTTCTCATAGTGTTTTTGGTTCAATTGACTTCAGAGGTTAGGGACAGATAGAATTTTCAAAAAATATTTTTTTTTGCACTTTTTTTTACATTTTACGTTGATCTGATAATAATTTTTTGAGTTATTTGACAAATAACACAGAGGGCTCGAGCACTTCAAAGCGCTAGTGTGAAACTTTAAACGCCTTTTTCTCAAAACTATGTTTTTTGAACTGGTGACAACTGTAACTCGAAAACCGCTCAGTAGATTTTAATGAAATTTATACAGCTTTTAGAATATAGTACATAATGAACTCAGGCTTGATCTAAGGATTTTATTTCTTCAAAAATTTCGATTTTTTAAGACCAATTGATCCAATTAACTGTTGATTTTTTCCCAAAAATTTAGAAAAAAATTTCCTGTCGCCGCCAAATTAACAAATTTTTGGAAAAAAAGGTCTTTCGATCAGGCCCAGGATTATCTATTCATAAAACTAATTTTTTTTTGTCCGATAGATTTTAGCTGAATCTCCAAAGACTTACTTACTTTTACGTTTTTTTTTGGAACTGGATCAACATAAACAACAATAACTTTGGAAATTAAATTCTTTTTTTTTTTTAAAAAATTTCGTGACTTCAAGACAACACATTTTATAATAATGCCATATTACTACTTTTGTAAAATAACACGATTTAATAGCAAAAAAATACCGGAAATTCTCATTTTTCCGTGCCTCTGACTACCCCTAACCCTCTAAGGCATCATGGATCAAAGGACACATGTCAAAATATTAAATGAGGTAATGTCACTATGTATCTCACGGAATATGCCATTGATATGGGTATATCAACAGGACAATGACCCTAAACATACTACCAAGTGCGCGAATGAATGGTTTAGGATCAACGGGGTTGAGGTTATGCGGTGACTTGCTCAGTCTCTAGACGCTAACCCAACAGAAATGGTAAATCTGTGGACAGATAATAAAAAAAGAGTAGCTGAAGAGAAACCAAGCAATACGAGTGATTTATGGCAGGTAGTGAAAGAGGCTTGGAAAGCAATATCAACAAAACGTTGCCAGAATTTCATAGACTCCATGCCTCAAAGATGTGATGCTTTTTTAAAAATCCGAAATTGTTCAACGAAATATTAATTAGTTCATTATTTTGTGAAACTTTGGAAAAATTATAAGTTAATATTTTAGAACGGTCTCGTAATACATAAAATACGAAAAATAAAATACACATTTTTATGTGTTTTTTAGTTTATTTGATATAGACTGCGATATAGGTTTTGGTTATATTTAATTGAAATATATTAAAAGTGAAAATATTACAATAAACTATCATCGATACGGAATAAAAAACGTTTACAAAATTTTGCTTATTAAGTTTTATTTTCAAATACTTGCTTCAAAGAAAAATTGAGGTGCTGCCATTAATATCAATTTGAAATAGATTTTTTATTCATATGCTGAAGTATTCTTATATATACATATGAAATCATAGCACAACGATATCGCAGCATAGACTTATTAAATATCAATAACTTGAATAATTTGCGAACAATGCCAAATCATGCAAAGAAAAAATCAAACAAACAACAGAACAAGTTAAGTGCAAATCAACGGTGACAAAAAGACCGCTAATATTTCCAGACAAATTGAACTAAATTGCCACAATTAGCACTAGCGCGCTTTTTTCCTCCGAGCAACTAGGCATAGTGATTTTGAATTGAATGAATTGAGTACATTTCGATTAAAATTGTCAATCGTTAATCAATGCGAAAGGCCGCATGGAGAACATGAGGAGCAAAAGAAGACCGGCAAGTGTGTTGTGTGGAAAAAAGTGAAGGTTGATGAAAGCGAGACGCTTACTGCGCGCCTGTTGCGGGTACAGCTCAATTGTGAGGAAACGAAAAGCTTTGCAGCAGCAATCAGCGTTAAGTGAAAATCGAACACTTATATATCGAAATTGCAGCCGAACTCGAGCTACGGCGTGTCTGGACAAATTGAGGCCTCAGTCAACACTAACTGTCATTTAAGTGACATGCAAATGGACACATCAAGCAATTAGTAGCACGACAGTCGATCAGCGCTTGAAGAACGGTCGTTACACAAAAAATAAAAAATTAAATAAAAATAAAATAATAAATAAATTAAAAGGCGCGCCTGCTACTTTATTTATTTAATTTCGATTTTTTAAATATATTCATATAACATTTGCCAATTTGAATGCAAATTTTGGCGCAAACACACTGCTTTCCAGCGGCTCAAAATATGCATTATGACAATTGAATTATTTACAACTTCCTGCGTCAGCGCGGCAGCTGCGCCGCCATACTAATTTATTTTTTACAATGCGCAATTTGCAATAAAAATGTGCGATTTCAAACACTTTTGCGCGATTTTGTGCAGCTTTGGGTTTTTCACCACATTTTTTTGTGTTATTTTTTAGTTGCTTACTCTTTTGTTGTTCTTGCTATGTGTATTTTGCGCAGCACTTCAATACGCCTCCGCGCATGCGCAGCGCTATCGTTGCAATAATCGCTCACTCATTCACACGCGCATGCGCTCGTACACTGTTGCCTTTGCATTTACGCTTTGCCGCCGAGTTCAATGTACGCGTACGCGCCTACCTTCAGCTCCAACGGCGGCAGCCCTGCGCGCACCTGCCCATTGGCGCAATGTACGACGTCATACTGTTCCGCTGCCCGCGGCGTCGCTTCACCGCAAAAATACAGGCAGTTAGTCAGTCGTGCCAACGCATGCACTGTTGGCAGCCGGCTGCCGGTCGCCGCGTTGAGTTGAGGTCGTTAAACACGTTGCCAGCATCTAAGCGCTCCACTCCACGTCCCGTTCGATCGTTATCTACCACCGTGCATGTGACTACACCACTCAACCGCTCAGCACAACCGTTCCGCGCCGCGTACTGCCAGGTCGTGCTGCACTTCCCTTTATCTGTCTGTTGGCGTGGCAGCGCTGATACTCATAAAAAATGTTCTATGTGTACTTTTGCGCACAGTTCACTTGGTCGTTGATCTTTAGCGCGTTGATCGCGAGTCTGCCTGTGTAACGTCGCTCGCGTCCCTTGCGCCCAGTGCTGTGTCTAGGCAGCTTGCCCGAAGTGTTGCAAATCCCACTATGGCTGCTACGCCCATTAGTTTCAATGTTGTTGTTGGCTTAGAAATTGCATATTTACCTCTATTCGTCTTTGGATCCACTCAAAGTTTATGACTTTTTAATTTATGCATTCGCGCGGTGTGGGTCTTTTGTATGATTGCTTTTCTACTTTTATTTTTTCGAAAAAGTCATATACCTCATTAAAGCTACGAAGCCATAAATTCATGATCTGTTTTTCAATAGTCATTTGCTGCTAGCTTCCTCTTCATTTAAGCCATCAAATGTCTTCTCTTATGACGCAATAAATATGAGGAACTTACGACGACATTGCGTTCGTTAAATACGTACTCGAACGTCATGATACAGTTATGGATAATTTGTCTAATGATAATACCGTCTTGCAGATCAGTACGCGCTAAAAGCTGTCTCTTTGGTAGGAAGAGCTTCGCAGTTCCTGAAATTTATTGTAGCCGATATGGTTTCCCACTTTTCTTTCTATGACTTTGGCGCCAATTGGAAACTCCAACTGTAGCCATGTCCTTCTTCAACTGGTCTTTCTAACGTAATGGATGTCTTCTTCTTCTTCTGCTTCCAGGGCGGGTACTGCGGTGAGTACTGTCAGAGTTGGGGTGTCTTTATCCATTCAGACGATATGATATAGCCAGCGTAGCTGTTTCTTAATTTGCTGAATTATGTCAATGTCGTCATATATCTCATCATTGCAACGACTGCGGTATTTGCCGCTGCAAACGCGCAAAGAACCATAAATCTTCCGCAGAACGTTTCTTTCGAATACTCGTAATGCCGACTCATCGGTTGTTGTCATCGTCCATGCCTCTGCACTATATGCTAGATAGGACTTTACTTTTCAGTCAGATGTAGCACATGTTGGTAAGAGTTATTCTGCGTTGGATTTCGAGTCTAACGTTGATGTTGATGCTGGTTCCAAGGTAGACAAAATTATTTACGACTTGGAAGTTATAACTGTCAACAGAGATGTGGTAGGCAGGTCGCGAGTGCGACGACTGTTGGTTTGATGACAGCAGATATTTCGTTTTGCTCTCGTTCACCACCATACCCAATTGCTTTGCTTCCTTATCCAGTCTGAAGAAAGCGAAACTAACGGCTCGTTTGTGGACGCCAATGATATTAATATCACCGGTATATGCCATCAGCTGTACACTCTTATAGAACATTGTACATTTTCTGTTCAGCTCTGCAGCACGAATTATTTTCTCCAGGATGGAAGCCATCACACGATATATATGCATTTTAATTTTTCGTTCTCAGCGGAGTTTAACTGGATGGTTTAGATGTTTATATTCAAAAGATATTCAAAAGGGATCTTTACATTACGAGTATTTCTTCCTAGTTATACTTAATAGTGGTACCTCGAAAAACCTTATGGTAGGTCCATGACCGACTGAGACTTAAGCAGCTAAATTCAACTATTTTGTAATGACAGAAAACTCCTAAAATGTAATATATTTATTGACAAAGTGTCTTCAACACAACACAAAGCAGCTTATAGGACTGATTTCTACATTCTAATGTCTTAAGCCATCTACGATGATAGGTAATTTATCAGTCGAAGAAGAAAAGGTTCTAAGTCACTATCCCTAACTTACATATATACTATACATATAATCACGAACTTAATCCATTGGATGAGCTCAAACAAATTTCTCTCTCCTCTCGAAGATGAAAACTGTACTCAATAATTATAAATTTGAGATTTCTTTCTCCGAAATAAGCTCACTTTTATCTTTTTACCGTTTCAACCTGCTTAAACTCCTTGCGAAATATAAATTTTAATTTCATTTAACATACTCGTACATTAAGCTCTAAAGTAGACAGTGTGATAGCGAGAACGAATTGGCGTAGAATAAAAATAGAAGTGAAACTCGAAATGCAGTGGCGATAAGCTGCGAGTGCGACAGCTGCCGACTAATCTTACTGATCCTGTAGAGAGATAATGAAGAATTGTTAATGGCAAGCTATGAGGCAGTGCGAAATGCCAAAGTGGCGGTAATATCACTCAAGCCGCGTTTCGAATGTGTGGCTGAAATGCATACAAGTGTGGCTTAATTGAAATCGAGCATTGACCGGCGTAAGTTGGGTGACCAGATGAATATAAAATACTTAGTTTAAGAAATGAGTCAGTCAAAGAAGAAGTGATGAATAATTTTTTATGAAAGTAGTAAGCATTACAAATATATAATTAAAGTATATATACAAGTATACATGACTACTAATTATCATTTAATCATATATAGCTTGAAAAGTTTTTTTCTTTTTTAAGATGGCTCTATAATCGAATTCGTAAATTTTCAAGTTAGATGTAAGTTTTAAAAGACAAAAGGCAATTTATTCGTGAAATATATCATTTTCACGAAGAACAAACCACATTTTTTTAAAAGAGATCTACTTTCGGGAATGTATCAACTCGGTTGCTAATTTTCATTTCGAAAGTACGGACTTCAGTACTTGAAGTTATAACTATCCAATGAATATCTGTTTAACACTTTTAATTGTTCAATAAACTCGTCAACCAGTTATATAATAAATAGAGAGATATCCGACTGCTCAGTAAGGTTTATGTGAGATATACTAATATATAAGACCATTACTAACTTAAAGAGTCATTCACGAAGAACTTTGTTTTATTGAAATTGAATTTTTATACACCGGTTATTGGGAAAAAATTTCAAATATTAAAATTTACCCTCTGTTTAAAATATAATGAAAACTAAGCGGATTAAATGTTGCAGTAGAAGATCGTGAGAGATTTGTTGGCAGAATAAAAAATAGAGAAACATGACTTATGTTATTTTAAGGAAGCAATACCGTCAGTCTGGTACTGCAGTATGATGTGATCTTCAAATTAATTGTCATTCTGAGACATTTTTAGGAAATCACAGAGAAATTTAAAGAAATCAAGAGACAGTAAAAGCTCGACAGTGTTTTTGGTACGGTCAGAGAATGGCCTGATATTAAAAATATATTTTTCTAATGATGCTTATGATGCTTGGCCCTTGACTATAAATAATTTTGACTTGAAAATTCATTAATTTTTCTCGGCGTTGTATTTAAAGGTTATCGAAACAAATATTTGTGAAAATTGCGCCAAGCTGCGTGAGAAAGAGTTTATTAAGAGGCATGATTGCCAATAGCGTACTTACTTAGCGTGAGTAGTCTCTGGGGACTATAAAATAGACACGATGACATTGATAAAAGAGAAGTAACTTAAAAATAATACGTATAATGGGGTGTTATACCCTCAAATGAGACCAGGAAATAGTTCTATCAATCTTGAGAAGTAAAGTGTGAATCCACTTTAGAAGTATTCAAATCTGCAATGTCCAAAATAGGTATGCATACATACAACTAAAACTCAAATATTTACCACAAGTCTCTTGCTTAAATGTTTATCACGGGTATGAACTGGTTTTTCATAAACAATTTTCTACCTTTCCCAAATGAGGCTTAAAATCCCTAATGAGATTTCAATGCTTGTTCTAATCACTTAATTTTAATATCCCTGTGGGTTTTATTCTCTTAAATTTTCTTTAAATATGAGCCTCTTTTATAATATAGAATTTTAAAACTATTTAACTTTCTTTCGTTCTAAGATTCTAAAAAATTAGTGAACGACTTACCAAAAAACAATATTTTTTATATATAACATTTTTCGTAGAATGGCAACTCTACAAGCAAAAACTGTATTTCAATATTATTATCTTTATTGTTTTGAATTCAGAAAAATCTATTTGAAAGTTAAAATGGAAACTTAATAAGATCAAGTATTAAATTTTTCGTGGACTGGCAACTCTGTTAGAAAAATTGTTTTTTTTTTCAATATTTTTTTTTTTTTTTAGTTAAAAAAATGTATTTCAACTTGTTGGTTTTTTTAGAAACTTAATAAGTTAAGAGGTTTATAATCGTATCGTATATTAAGGGAATTTTGCAAAACTTTTAGTTTTCAGAAAATTTTTATTTTTTTTTATTTATTTTATTTTTTATTTATTTTATTTTTTATTTATTTTAATTTAAAACTAAAATAACTGGTTACTGAAATAGTTCAATAACTATTTAAAACATAAATTCGGTTTACTTTACCACAGATGCTGTCGTAGCCTGGCAACTCTGCCAGATACATTTTTTTATTTTTAAATTAAAAATATTATGGTTTGCAAACTGGCAACTCTGCTAGAACATATTTTTGCAACCAATTGCTACAGCATTTTATAGTTCTGTTCAGCTAAACAAAAACTACCTAAAACTAATCGAGATAGATATAGAACTATATATATATAATCTATTAGCTGATCGCTAATATAATACTATAAAAACTTCTACCGACAATGTGAACATTTTTGAAATCGGATGAAAACTCCGTTTGCTCCCCATATAACGGTGTTGTTAAAAACTATTGAAAAAGCAATAAATCAATAACTAAAGACGCCGGATACATTAAATTTTACCTCCGAGGTAGTGTGAAATCCCATATTTCGTGACCCGAACAACCGATTTCAACAAAATATAGTATGTGGCATTATTTTTATATTCCTACTGTGAAAATGAACGAAATCGGACGACAACCACGCCTACTTTCCATGTAGCACAATTTTAAATTCCACTTGATTCGTCCAGTTTCCAGTACATAAATCGAGAAGCCATTAATATGATGAGATAAAATTTCACATGAATACTGTCTTTAGTGTGTGTAACCATTTTACCAAAAAATTTTTAAATCTAATAATAAAAACAAAAAAAAAAAATGGGTTTAATCGGACCAATACTTCGAATATTAAGATTTTCGAACTTTCGGGTGACTTTGTACGGCATATAACGACCAATATGTGAGTTATCCCAATGAAAGTAAGAGAGCGTATTTTGCACATAACAGTGTATGGTTTGCCTAAAATAGATAAATTTGAGCGAAAACTTGGTCTAACCCTTATATAACTAATATCAGGTTTTTAGAACTAATAAATACATTTTTCAGTTTATTTAATAAATTTTACTTATAAACTTTTCGTAGGCTGGCAACACTGACAGAACTCCTTTTTTATTTTAAAATTTAAAATAATATAATGTTTCAATTTAAAATAAAAATTTTAATAAATTTGTTTTTTCTCAGTCTGGCAACTCTGTGAGAATATTTTTTTTTTGTTTTAAAATTAATTATTAGTAATTATAATTATTAAACATATAATAATAAACGATAGATTTATTCAAATAATTTTTTTTAAAAACTTTTCGAGTCTGGCAACTCTGGCAGAAACTATTTTTTTATTTTAAAATTAATTAATAATAATTATAATTATTAAACATATATATAAACAATAAATGTATTCAAATAATTTTTTTTTTAACTTTTGGAGTCTGGCAACTCTTCGAGAACAAGTCTGTTATTTTAAAACTAAAAAAAAAAATAGTAAAGTAATATCTATGTCAATTTATTTAATATATTTTACTTAAAAACTTTTCATAGTCTGGCAACTTGCTAAAACAAATGCGTTATTTTAGAACTAAAAACAATTGAAAAAAAAATTTCTTTTTAATATTAACTTCATAAAATGTGAATTTTCGCAGTCTGGCAACATCGCCATCGCCACTAGCAGCCATTGACATGAGTAGGCAGTAGCTGCGGCAGCTGTCACTTCGCTGTGCATGTAGGCTGCCAGTGTGCGAATTTATGCGATTTTGATAAAATTTAACAAACATGGATTTAGGCCAAGTTAGTTAGCGCCAAACGAATTTAAGCCGCACACAAATATGTATACGCAAATAATAAATACAAATGCAATTAAAAATTAATAATTTACGCTTTCACACCTCATGCGGACAGCTGGCGCATTTACATAAGCGGCAACAAGATTTAGTTATAACGGTTTGTAGATATGTATGAGAGTGTGAGTGTATATATGATTTTTTCGTGTGTGAGTGTGCGTATTACACCTGCCACCAATTGCGTACGCTGATAAATGCGTCCACCACTGGACGTTGCAAGCAACCGCCAGCAGAAAAGTGTCAAGCCGTATGCGCCACCATTCCACACTTCGCTGCTCGTAAGTTGCAAATAAATGCGACGCATAAATAATGACGTGAAAGCCAAAAATAAAAACAAAAGCAATACACACAGTGCGCCTGTGTATGAGTTTGTGTGAAAACAACAAGTTGCCGACAAGAATCACTTAGCCTTTTCACTGTTGCAAAGTGTTTTGTTAAGCGTACTTTGGCAAAGTTTTTATGTAACAGTAAAAGTTTTATGCACTACCTGCCCCAAACAGCGCACTACCCTCCCCTCTATACCACTCTAACGAGGAAGGCGCTCGAGCTCGTTGCTCTCTCGTGTACTTCTAGTTAAATGCGTCTCAAGCGGCTGCCAAGGTAATGAATGCCTTTTGAAATTGAAAATTTCAACGCGTCATGCATCCCGCGCCCACCCCTGGCGCTGCTGGTATGCACTTTTTTCGCTGTCAGTGTATAAATATGAAAATTGTCACATTTAATATGCATTCCTTGGTAAAGATGCGTTCACCAGAATTTCATTACCTTCACTGTTGGGTTGTTTTGGTTTTTAGTTTATACTTTGATGGCTTTCAATGTGTCTTCTGCCGGTCATTTACATACTTTACTCATTCTTTGTGCGTTTTTGGTACTTTTTTATTCACCAGCTTTATTTTGCACTTGGGAAATTTTGTTGCTTGCGTCGCGTAAAACTGACCAACAGCGTGTAAATGAGTTTATAGAGTTCTCTTCCGCTTTTCGGGTTCCTACTTCGACGCTTAATGCTAAATATTTGAATATCCTTTAGTATTTTAAGGAAGTTCACTGAAGTATTTGAAGTACTCGTATAGAAGTTCTAAGAGTATATTTATATATTCGAGAATGATTAATCATAGTTGAATTATAGTTTTTGTAAGAAAAGAGATGATATTAAGGAAAAAATACTATAGACTATACACTCATTTAACACTTCGACTATATTAACGAGTGATCCAAGTAGAGCTATTTCAAGAAGATCCGACATTTTCGAGTAAAATTCTGTTCCGCGATAAGGCCCATTTTTGACTCAATAGGTATGTAAACAAAATTGCCGCTTTTGCCACGACGATCAACCTGAAGAGATTCAAGATCTCCCATTTCATCGAGATCTGTTATTGCGCCATTATAACCGACTATTTGATGCCTGAAATTGAAGCTTGTGATCTCGGCAACATTTGGTTTCAACAAGGCGGCGCCACTTCCCACACATCGCATCAATCAATGTACTTATTGAGAGAACACTTCGGTGAGCAGTTAATTGCGCATTTTGGGCCGTTTGAATGGCCACTAAGATCGTGTGATATCACACAGTAAGACTTTTTCCTGTGAGGTTATGCGTAAAGTCTAAAGTCTATGCGGACAATTCCGCTTTGTTTCAGGTCTTGGAGCAAAACATGAAATGTGTCATTTTCCGTGCCAGTTTCCAGTCGAAATGCTCAAACGAGTGATTAAAAATTGAACTCTACGGATGAACCATCTGAGACGTAGCTGTCGTTAACATTCCAAAGAGATAATCTTCAAAAAATAATTGCTAATAAATATTCTTTCGAATGATAATAAACATTCCCCATTAAATTTGAAGTTTCTGCATTTTTACTTTAAAAAGAAGGGAACCTCGAAGTGGATTTAGTAGTTTTTAACTGTGATATGGGGAGTGAAAGGGTTTATCATCCGATTTCAAACATTTCGACACTGTTAGCGTCCACTGTTTTCATCGTAATCGGTACTCATTTTGCCTCGTTCAAACTTACCAAACGATTTTTTAGCGGTTGATTTCTCTGGTTATTATTAGTAGTACCATCTATGTATCTTTTGCTTTTTTGGAACTAGACTTTGGCTTGGCTTCCAGTCAGTGTCTGCCGTAACCGCAACAACTATGGTATCTATTATCCGTCGACATCATCAATAGGGTTCAGCGGGAGATTTTGCCTTCCTAGAAAGGTTGAGACTAACATTTTTTTATATACAGTTTAAGCTAAAACTTCTTTGTGTGCTGAAGTAATCTTATACCGCTAAAACTAATTTAGGTTAAGTGTATAGCTAAATAGCCTGAAAGCTTCCTCAATCACAGTATCTCATTAGATCTTGTAGCTGTTAATGTGCTTGAGACGAAATTAATCGTTTAGTCCGGATCTTAATACTGGACTAAAATCTTTGTCATATGCAGGACTGAATAGTAGGGAGTTTTGATGATGCATACTATGTATATGTAGTTTCCAGAGAGACAACTTTTCTAAACACAAGAATTTTGCAATCTGAGGTCTCAGTTACATTACTAAATATACGTCAAACTAACGATGCTAAAAACCCGAGTAAGATTTATAAAAAGGAATCTTAGTTCATCAGAGAAAGCCGAAGATTGTTTTCTGAAACTTAGTTGCTACTAATACATATCTGACTGAAATCTGACAACTGATATCTCATAGAACATGTACAAAATACCAGTTGCTTGCATGAGAAAAGATAATCGCTGCATCTATTCCGCTTGCGATTCATACTACATAGTTACAAGCCAGACTATGACTTCACGGTTGATTACACGGCAGGGGTGTTTTCTATGCACACGTCGCACAGTATATGGGAATACTTTACCACAAAATCGTAAATCCAAAACGAGTAGCCCTAATTCCATTAATTCTGTGGCGTGTCGGTATGCAATTTAGGTATAAATGCATAATAATTCCAGCGCGCTGGAATGCGGACGGGCGAAATGATTTGCGATTGTGCCGGAATGGCCAATTGACTGATAGAATGACACTTTTGCGTATTTTATCGTCGTCAATGCAGGCGCGCGACAGCCATATGTGGAGTTCTGTAGAATTAGAGTGACACAAAGGCAATAGCTTTAGATAGGCAGCGCTTGACTGCCTGAGGTAGTGACGGGCAAAATAAATGCAATAATGAAACTATTAAACGGACAACGAACTCACTGAGGCCACTGAGGTGACGAACAAATTGCTGCTGTTGGTCATATGGGTATTGCGTGAGGCTATGCAACGCTGTGGAGAGTGAGCAAGTCGGTATTTATTATAACTAGTTGTAGGGTTGTTTATACAGTTAATTGATTAAATAATGGATTGAAATTAAGGTTTCGGTATCCAGGATTTGAGAATAATTAAATATTCGTGGGATTGAAAACCGGTCTATATCGTAAATTTGAGATTCATTTTATTGCTTGCTCTCTAAAATAATCCATACACACTAATATCCAAATAAAAACCTCAATCTTCGACCCATAATGATATGTGACTTAATCCCGAGATATTCACAAAATTAAAATACTGGGTTCTTACAGTTAACGACTTTTTGTCGTTACTTCAAGCGAGTCATGTATGAAACTGAAATCAAGATTTCTTTGCAGAACAGTTAATCATATATATTTCAAACGACAACACCATGCTTTAAAAATGTACTGCTCTCTCCTGGTTTGAACTTAGCACCTATGAGAGCTACCTCCGCCACGATGTCAAAATTGTACTTGACGATTTTGACGCCAGGGTGACCAAAGAAGGTATCTTTGGCATAGCGGTCGATAAATTCAATCTCCATGATGAAACATTCCTAAATGGGTTGAGGCTGATCGACTTTGCCGGTGCCCGTAATATGATTATCACAGTACTACGAGTATAATCCAGTAAAGGAAAATATATTAAGCTACCTGGCTGTCTTCCGACCGAAAAGTCTCCAACAAACACCGATTCTAAAATTGTTGTGCGTCACTCATAAAATCTTCCAGAATAACCATTTTTTAACGGAAATAGATGCTTTAATTGATTTGTAATAAACCTAGTTATATACATATGTTATGAAGGTTTTCCCCAATCAACGATTAAACCCAAATCTTAATATTTCCTAAATAAAGAGCATCAGGATCTGATGTATGATGATAAAGAAAATACACAACAGTAGTCTCAGTATGATACTTTCAGGACCACCAAAATTCGTGAATCTCGAACGTAACATTATATTTCTCTCCTCGGAAGTGGGCAAAATACTCAGGATTTGGTAAGACATGGCTACTGAAAGTGAGAAATGTTTTCTCTTTTCCAACATAAAAGGTGCGTTCCAAAGTAAACAAGACTTAAAAAAAAAACAGAAAAAATGTTTTTTGGCAAAACCAATTTATTTTATTGGAAATAGTCTCCTCTGCTTCAATACAGCTTTTTGCACGGTCCAACAGCATGTCAAAGGAGTGTTTTAGCTCGTTGGGCGGTATGACCGCCAGTATGCCGGTGCAAGCCTTTTGAATGGTCTCTACGTCTGCATAACACTTTTCTTTCCTGGGCAATTGCATTTTTTCGAACAGGAAGAAGTTGCACGGTGCCATATCAGGTGAATACGGGGAGTAGTTAATTGTTAAAATTGTGACTTTTGGTCAAATAATCGGTTAAGAAGGTATTCTAGTCTAGAAATTTAAAAAAGTCGATTTTTTTTTTTTATTTTCAAAGTTTAACTATTCAGGAATATGTGTACAAGAGAATTTTTCAAAATTATTTGCGGAGATATAGGCATTTTTCTGACCCAGCATCCAAACTGGTTCGGCCGGAATGCGAAACTTTAAACGCGTTTTTCTCAAAACTGACTTTTTCGGAACGATACCCACGACTTCTCAGGTTCTACTGGACCGATTTACTTGAAATTTTTATAGAGTCTTCTTTATAGGCTTGTCTATGGTTGGAACTAGCCCCATCCCCAAATTTTTATTTTTATTAGTTTAAAAAAATTCGAAATAGTCGGAAAAAGTGATTCAAAAAAACTTTTTTTTTTTTTAGGCAGTCCCCATTTTGTGAAAATTTTTTTTCCCACTTTTCCGTAGTTCCGGCCATTGCAACATTATTCTAGATTAATAATCTTTTTTTCTTTTTGGTTTCAGCTAACTAGGAGGGTTGAAATCATGGGTATGGTCACGTGAAAATTTTTAGAGGCCCCCCACTTCGCCAGCTCATAATTTTTGAACTTTTTTACTATTTATAGTTTTTAATTTTTTTCTCTACTCTTCTAAAATTAACAAATAACTAATCAAAAAATGGATAGTAAAAATATTAATTGCCTTTTTTACGACACTTTAAAAATTACCTGAAATCCATGCTTCTAGACTAGAATACCCCCTTAATGATGTCCTTCGAATGTTGGATTCTGAGCAATTTTTGGTCGTCAGTCAATTGTTGCGGAACAAACTGTGCACACACTTTTCGTAAGCCCAAATTTTCGGTCAAAATGCGATAAATCGCTGTTTTGGAGATTTGCAATTTCATTTCTATTAATTTCAGTGATGATTTGGGCTGATTTTTGACGAATAATGAAAATTACTATTTTTAGCTGACATAATTTTTCGAACTGATTTTCAAAATCACATTAACCTATACCAAAAAGTAGTTTACGCTAACATATTTTTATCTTAAATAAAACTATTTTTGGTATCTAAAATATTTGCATAACCTCAAAATGCACAAAATAAAAATTAAATTAATTTCGTTTGCTCTTCTTCTTTCAGCTATGCAAAGGATAATGACATGCCAAGGTGAGTCAATTTATTTATTATTTAAATTGCGATATTTTTACGCCGAACTTTCGTACCGTGACACAAATCAAATGTCCTAAACTTTATTTTCGACACCGAGCACAAACAACTCGTCGCAAATTTTATTCGTTTGACACTTGTTTGTTACTCTGTTTTTGTACTTTCACTGTTATTTGCCTAACTTGCTCAAACTCTCCCCCGCGCTCTGACAATTTATTTAACGGAAATGAAATGAAAAATGAATTTGGGTCAAATGTCATGCGAAATTGCCAACTAGCCTTTACAAAGAGGAGGTGTATATATATGTGAGAGCACATAGGAGTATGTTTGTAACTCTCACTACTAAGCAGCTTAAGCCACCAGCAAATAAACCCAAATTGCATATAAAACCCTTTATGGCGCATTACTCAGTAAACCCTTGCTTATTTAGGGGCTACTGCTGCCTTAAATAATAGTAAAGTAGGCCAAGAGCTCTCGTAACAAGGAACGTATATTTCTATTTAAAGCACAATGTAGTATTTTTTATTTCTCATTTCTTGCATTTTTATCACCATTGCTACCTAGTCCGTTAAAGCCCTTCGCTTCTTAATTTTTGTCCAACAAATGTCTCGCCTTCAGTGGTTATCTGACTTATTTCGTTTCGGCTTTTTCAATTTCGTATTCCCTCGCTGCTTTCAACCATGCGCCAACCGACAACAGTAATTTGTTTCCCTTTCCGTTTCGACCATCAACTTTATGTTCACAACTTCCTCTTACATTTTTTATCATTTGCCCAGCAACCTACATCAAAAAATATCCAGAAATCTGCGAAGCCGCAAGTAAAAAGTGAAATATGTGCAAGATTTACTGTTTACCGCGCTTATCCAGCGCCGTTTTGTGGGCCTGCTGCAACCCTGTACCATTTGGGGTTGAGTAATGGATTAGATTCTTGATTATCGATAGTGTCCATGCGTTGCCGCCCGTGCTCTTACTGTAGAGTCGCCCTTTCTCAACCATTTCCACAACACTTTCTCTGTCACGCTAACAATTTATACCCCGTTCCGCTCTGTTTGCCTCCAAAAATCTCCGGATTTGAACGTCGAGTCCATTAACTCCGCAAGTGTTTGTTCGGCTGCTGTGTCATGGCTTACCTGCCACACGCCTCTCTGGCCATTAGAGCCGCACCAGGCTGAGCTTCTTGCACACGTTTTTTCCTCCTCTTGTTTTTTTTGTTGCATCTTTCGTTGTAACATTTTGTTTGTTGTTGTCAGTTTGGTGTTTAAACATTGTTTAACATGCATTTTAATGTGACCCTTGTGGGCTCATAAAATCGGTGTGAGTTACCCATTTGCCGACTTTTCACGTGCCAAAGTCATATGTCCGCCCGGTGGACTATGGCTTGGGCAGGTAGATCAATTGATTTTTACCTTTTTCTCTTTTGGATTCGATTTTATCGTTCAATGACATTGGCAAAATGTTGTTGAAATAATAGAGTCCGTTGTGGTTTGGGTTTTCCTGGGGGTTGCCACACGCAATGCAGCTGGCGTACGCGTTGAGCAAGCGGTTATGTGGATAAAAATGTAAGCAATAGTTGCGTGGCGGGGTGTGAGTAATGCAATGTCGAAATTCAATAAAATTCTATGAGTAAATTTCGATGTCTGATCTCTACGGCATAATTTAAAGGTGCATTAAAGTTATGTTGTTGAGTTGCTACACTTATAAAAGGAGCTGTAAAAATAATAAAGCCATATTTAGACTGTGGTAAGTAGAACGTAGGATTTGCGCTGTAGATTTTTTATATAATATTGGTGTATAATAATAATCCTTTTTAACAATAATATGAATTCCAAATATAAGCAAAATGATTATTATAATAAAAATCTTTTTAAGATGAAACCGAATCCGTTGACAGCAAATATGATGCTTAGTGATTAAATATAAAATAAAAAAAGTCACGAAAGAAATAGGAAATAGAATAGAATAGGAAATCCGACACTCAAAGTATCATTACCTTTCTCGATATTATTTTCCAACTGAAGGTATTCAGCGACTGAATCGATTCTTAAAGTAACTGCGTTAAAAAGTAGTAGTGGATGTCTGCGATCCGTAAAATGTGCTATGGGATTCGGTATCTTCTCGAAGCCTATAGTACTTAAAATGTTGCTGGGTTGCCTACCATTGTTCGTAATTCCTTTTCCGCAGCATTTTCGGTGAAAAGTGGTTGGTTCATTCGATCTCGTAGCGATCTGTTGCTGATTTTATATATCCTTCAACAGTTAAGCGAGGTCGCATTTTAACCCAAGCAAAACTTTAGCACCTTACTATTTCATCTCATACTTCTGACTACACCTTTGGCTAGAGAAGGTTTCCCATAACCCACCAGTCTTATGAAGAAGTATCTTGCGGAGGTAATAATTTTGTATCACCCGAGGGCTGCTATATGTATGTACATATTTCTGACCTAATAATGAAAATAGCAATATTTATCAACGAAAATGGTTCTATTGTTTTTCAAAATATTCTCCATCAAAATTTATACAAATTTGCATGCGCTCAAACCAATTTTCGAAGCACTTTTTCCACTCCGATTGAGACACTTCCAAAACATGGTTTTTGAATTCTTCAACAGCATCTTCTGGTGACGAAAATCGTTGACCACGCGTTATTGTCTTGATGTGTGGGAATAAAACGAATTCATTGGGTACCAAGTCAGGGCTGTACGGCGGATGACCCATCAATTCGACGTTTTGGCCGGTCAAAAAGCGCTGGTTTGAGCCGATGTGTGAGAGCTCGCATTGTCATGGTGCACAATGATTCGTCTTCTCTTGTTCGTTTTTCGAATTTCTCCGAAGACTTCAGGCAAACAAATGATGGTGTACCACTCAGAATTGACCGTCCTACGTTGCTCAAGCGGAACAGTCGCCACATGACCTGTTTTGCCGAAGAAACAGGCGATCATTTGCTTCGAAGTGCTTCTTCCACGAACAACTTTTGTTGGATTTGGCTCGTCTTGGAAGACCCACATGGTCGATTGCTGTTTTGTTTCGGGCTCATACGCATTGATCCATGATTCGTCATGCCTGTGACGATCTTATAAACGCATTTTGAAGCACCGCGATCGTATTTTTTCAGCATTTCTGTATACCAATCCACACGAGCCTTTTTTTGAACGATTGTCAAATTGTGCCGGATCCAACAAGAACAAACCTTTTTTACGGCCAAGTGTTCATGCAATATCGAATATATGCTGGTGGGAGAAATGCATAGGCATGCCTCTATCTGAAGGTTCATATGTTACATGACGGTCTTGCATTATCAGTTCACGTACGGCATCGATGTTTTCTGGCACAACGGCTGTTTTTGGATGGAATTCGTCTTTAAGCGAGCGTCGGCCACGATTGAATCCGTTGTACCAGTTTTTCACAGTGCTATAGGATGGTGCTTCATAGCCATATAAAGATTTTAGTTCATCGATGCACTCTTGTCGTGATAATCCACGTCGAAAGTTGTGAAAAATGTTCGCACGAAAATGTTCACTAGTTAATTCCATTTTTGGGCCGAGATGAATTTTTTAATTCCCTGTAAATAAAACAATTCACGATTAAATGACAAAACGTTCTGAGTGATGTTATGCTAAAAAATGTCAAACTTTCCAATGGAAATGTCAGATTCCACCTGGCAACACTTAGTGTTGCCTAGGCCAGAAATATACAAAGCAGCTCTCAATATGATACACTGAAATTCGCTTCAAGCGCAGATAGCATAAAAGATGACTACTCCTCATGGACTTCATAAAAGAGCTCCATCTAATATCGCAAAGAACCAAAACTGGTTTACGCGTGACCAAGCAGACTAACCTAACTTAACCTATTATTATTTAACTATATAGGATACAATAGGCATCAGATTTTTTACTAAAGAAACTAGTTTTGGGTTTAGTTTTTGTTTCTTTCTAACATACAATTGAATATTTGATAAATGTTGTGAAATGGTCTGCAACAGTCTTCGATAATATTACACCGGTCTAAATTTTATATAATACTCGTAGTACCATTGCTTTAGTTTCGAAAACGAACTAGTTATTATTTGCACGATAGATGGCGCTGAGCTCGATCTAGTTACAAACATTTTGATTTCAAGACGATTTGGTGCGTTTCACACTTCTACTAACAACACTTCTGGGGTTGGCAATGAAAGACTTCAAATATTTTCATTCAGTAGTCTTTTTAATTGGAAGACTAAATAGTTCTAAAATACCATACGAATCCCAAAAGAGTTGATTACTTCAAGTCCTATGTGTCTTCTCGATGACTTGGAGAAAATTTTTGCAACATTTATAGTACTTGTAGGAAGTGGAGTCTTTTGTCTGGAGCTCTTCATCAACTCTAATTTCAGGCTACCAAACAATTGCAACGTCCTTAAAGCGTAGCTGAAAGCCATCCAGGTAGCAATACATGTACTGATCCCAAGTGCAGCTTCGTTCAAGGAGGTTGTCCTCCACTCCGTTAACCGAGTGCCTGTACTGACTTTTACCTCACTGACTGCGCTTTCAAAAATGGTCAAGGCGTGCATGACGTCATTACCAAAAGCTACATACATGTTTTTTCTCAACATTATCGCAAGGAAACTGCCAATCTGATGAACTCACTAGAGCAGATACCCTTACAACAATTTCGTGCGATTGGAAGCCTTCGTTCTAGCGTTGAACCGATGGATCTGCAGTGAGCTCGGCACTGATTAGTAATCAGAACTTGGGCGATTATGAAATCCTTCTGGCCCAAAGTTAACCATAAGAGCTCCTCTTGATCTACTTGTTTTCAAAGACAACTTCGCCACAGGTAGCAAGTGTTCTGACTGGACACTATCCAATTGGTTCACACGCTTTATAGAGGAAGATGAGTGGAAAACATCTTGTTACTTTCTCCTTGCTTTTCCGGCTTTTGCCAGACTGAAATTCTGACAGGACACTGTCCTTTGGGTTCACACACGGTGCGTCTAGCAATTTCTCGGATACCCTTTACCAAAGCTGTATAAAGGAAGGCAAGTTGTAACACATTTCGTCGATCTGAGAGGATCGGTCCAAGTGAGATACGCGTATTTTGGTTCAAGCCTGCGATCTAATCTAACCTAACTTAGTATTAGTCGCAGAGTAATATCCAAACTGTCTACTTTCATTAACTCACTCGTTTATCGTTACACTCATTTCTTATTGGTATTTATTTAGTTCCTCTTCTTTTTCATAATATTTCTTGATTATGGAATTTAAACCCTTGCCCAAGTTATTTACCCCGGTACCATGTGAAATTATTTCGCCAACACAATTGCGCCCAAGCAAGGTAATCTTAACAAGTTAAGCCGACAAAAAATTAAAAATAAAGACATGCACTTGTAAGACCTAAATTACCGAAACAGTCAGACAAAACAAGCATTTCAATAAAACAAATCATAAAATGTGCTCTCCCAGCGAAATGACACAACAAGGCACGCTAATAGACATAAGTTTACAACCAGGCCAAACGAGGGTTGTAATGGAACCCTTACAGCGCAACCTTACCAAGCAACGCTTGAAAACTAGTGAACCAGTGCCAGTTGTGTGGCATACCTTAAGGCGTTAGAACACTTTTTCCACCATTCCCCAGGCGCTTTGCGTATCTTAAACTTTCGACATGTACAGAACTTGTACAGGTGTTTTCACGCGCATTTACGAGGTAAAGTGTTTTAAACGACTACTTTTGAAGTGCACGACGGCGAAAAAAACGACGGCAAACAAACGAAATGTATTTAAGCCTGCCAAAGACGCGGAAGTGTTGTGGGCGTAAATTATGCATACCACTAAAGCCGACTGCGCTAAAAGTGCTAACGACTGCCGTTGAAGACTACGTAGAATGAAGCGCGTTGCATACGTTACGGGGCATATACAGTTTTTCATATTTCGCGGCGACGTGGCTGCGTGCGGCTAGAAGGCAAATATACAATTTATATATACGTATAAGTTCCAAGCATGTCTAGCGCGAGTTTACTTACCGTTATGTTCGCATATGATTGTTAGGAAGTGCTTCCGTGGCACTTGCGTTCCGCCTGCCATTTTTGCGGTTTACCTGCGTCAGTAAGATTTATAGACCTCCTGCATATTTGTATTTATTTTCCGGCTATGTTTGAATTTTTTTATTATTATTCCTTTTTATTATTGTTTGTATTATTTTTTTTTTCTTCATTCTTAAAATTTACTTTCCCGCTTAGCATATTTTTAGGCTTTCATGCTTGACTGCAAATTTCTAACATAACATTTGTTGCTAAAATATATATTTATATACACTTTTATTTCATATACTCTACATTTTATGCCACACTCTACTCCTTTCAACATTTATGTCAACTCTTCAGCAGCGCGGTGCTTTATATTTCACTCGAAATCGCGCCACAAGTGCACGAGCACTTTACTGCATGTGGAGTGTTGCTGCTGCACATTTGTTGCACTACAATATTCTGAACATTTATGCTCATATGTGTCGTAAATCATACGCGAAGTGGCGTCTTTGTGAGTGGTGTATGCAAATGTGCTCCAATATTATGATTATGCAACATGCTGCTGCAATAAACTGTTTCCCTTCATCCACCTTGTTCAACTCCAACGGCAGTAGATTGAGATTTTTCTAACTTTATTGGACGCTTTAATACTCTTGTCATGTTTGCAATCATTTTTAAAGTACCTAAACCTTTACTTCCACTAACCTTAGATACTAGACTGTAGGCTTAAAAAGCTCGCTGATGGGAACTTGCTGAAGTACCGAAAAACAAGATACAATGCAATCATCCCGCTAAAAAAAGTCAAAATATTATCCATGGCTCCACTCTTATGGCAGGGCAGCGTTACTAGCCTTCAGCTCACTAACCATGCGTTCAAGGCTGATTAAGTAGTGTCTCAACACGTTATCAGTAACATCGAGTCACTTTTTGATAACACTATTATGAGTGCCAGACCAAAACTGAATCGCAGCTAACTGCGACTGTGCTGGAAGAGGAAAGAAACTCTGGCCCCGCTTTTATTAGAAAGAGATTGAATCAGGGCTTCACTCTGATCTGGGTTTCGCGAGAGCTGCGGCAGCGCAGGGTTTTCATCGTTTCTTGCGTTGTCTTAACATGCTTTTGACTCAAGATCGATCGTAAGGGAGAGTTAGCTCTTTGTGCTCAATAAGGCTAGTTATCGGAGAATCTAGCAATAAGAATTCCATCCGACTTTTGCGCTATCAGTGTCCCCACTCGATGGTTGACAATCGAACCTTACATACATCTTCCATAAGGTCACATATATTACAGTATAGGAATTTGGAGTATAATTATTATAGCGGTTTAATTATTATGCCCGGGTTTTTAAAGCTCAAACTCAACTCATGTTCAGTTTGTTTTAACTAATTTTGTGTCATCGCAAAAGTCACAGATTTGGATAGATTAGCTAGCGATCTCAAATAATCTTCATATCACAAGTGTTCAAGTAAAATCTTACTGAAGACGTACATAAAATTTTTACAATCGGATATATCTTAGACAATTATCATCAGGCATCAGGGATTATCAAGATATTTAATTTCTAACCGATTGAAAATTTTCAAAAGTAGAAAGCTGCAATGATTCCAAAATGTCTTATACGAGGTATGACAATTAAGTAATGAGACTGATTCCATAAAAACCGTATATTTGAAAATTATTCTACAACTCTGCCATCCCCTTCAAAGTAGTTCCCTTGGGCAGCTGTGCAACGAATCCAGCGCGTTTTCCATGCTTCGTAACATTTCTGGAACGCTTCGATTGGGATGTCCGCGAATACCCTCATCACGGCTGCCTGGATTTTCGTAATCGACTCAAAATGGGTTCCTTTGACCACCGATTTTGTTTTAGGATACAAAAAAATGTCACAGGGTGACACATCGGGCGAATAAGGCGGCTGTTGCAACACGGCCAAATACTGGGGCACGCTGAGGGCGGTGTGGCACGGCGCGTTGTTGTGATGAAGGATCCAGTTACGAGCGATGTCTGGGCGCACCCTCTTGACTCGTTTTCGCAATCTTTCGCGTACTTGGCAATAGTAGACTTGATTCACAGTTTTCCCCGGAGGAACGAATTTTTTGTGGATGATGCCATGCCTCGTCTTCCATGCTTTCTCGCCCCTCCTTAAACTCTTTGTGTCATCGAAACAGCAGGGCACGACTAAGAGCACTATCACCATACATTTTTACAATTTTAGCGTACGTTTCTGAAGCTGTTTCGCCCAATCTTTCGCAAAATTTAATCGCGACGCGTTGCTCTTGATTTCGTTTTTCCATTTTCGTGACGCGCACTACAAACACACGTCTACTCAACTTGATGCTGCAGGCGAACTAAACAAGCTAGAGCGATGGTACATAAATCAATGGAGATGGGAGGGATGCCGGAAAAGAGAAAGGGAATTTCAAGGTCACAGGTTTATCTCAAGCGCGGCAATAAAATCAGTCTCATTACTTTATTGTCAAACCTTGTAGAGTTGTAATGGCAGAGCACATTATATGGCTGGTTATGATTTGATGATGTGATGATGGTGATATTAAGTCATGTGGTAGCATATCAAATGATGTGAAATAAGACACTAATGCACTAACTTTTATCAGAATAATAGTTAAATGTTCACATTCATATTAATTTATTCCGAGAAAAGTTCACATGATGTGATATGACTTGATAAGCATGACGGGATAATGTGATGTAATATTCTTTACAGTTTTCAGCGGTTTAAGTTGATATGGTATAGTTTCATTTGATTTAATATTGAGTAAATCACATGTTAATTTTTATATAATATCATATTTGTGCATCATGATATTTGCCCTAGTAGAAGATATGTGATATATTCAGTTGACATATTGATTTAAAATAAAGTGATTGCAGTTGATTTTAGCTACGATGCTGCATTTGCGAATGCTTCGTGTGATATTAAAATATAAGACTTTTACAAAAGGTCACACAGAGAGTTAGTATGATATATGTGATGTAAAAGAAGATATGTAGTAATGAGAGCTAATAACAATTTGTGTCATTACGATAATGATTCCCTAGTATGTGATGTGATGAACTTAGCATTGTTACTATATAACAGTATCACTTATTGACATGAAGAGTGCTCACCATATGATGCAATGCGTCTGACTTAATAGAGTTGATATGTGATGTGAGCTGACATGTTTTCTTAAGATTTATTGTAATGCAAGTGACTTAATATAATAGGTGTGGTTATATAATATTGTAATTTATTTAAGCGTGATGGATTTTTATGACCTGAGTAGCATTATTAATATAATGTATGAGATATCAGGTGATGTGATGTCAGTGTGATGTGATACATTTCAATAAATATGGTTGCTGTGCGGAAAAGCAATGGTTTATCATTTGATGCCATAATGCATGTGA
This sequence comes from Bactrocera correcta, assembly GCA_027475135.1. NCBI lineage: Eukaryota > Metazoa > Arthropoda > Insecta > Diptera > Tephritidae > Bactrocera > Bactrocera correcta. The sequence goes on from CM050326.1 coordinate 72,170,785, forward strand.
CTTAATATCATTGATGTGATGTCATACGATGTTGTATGTAATATTTAATGGAATTTATATTAACGGAACGGGGTTTTATGACCTTAACGACAATATATATAAATATAAGTGTTGTGATAAGGAAATGTAATGTTATGAGTTGATGATGTGATGTGAAATGCTAATCTCATATGACTATTCCTAGAATTGGTAATCTTTTATCAGGTGACATCACACGTAATAAGTTTGTAAAGTGACTTAGCGAATATTATTCGAGTTTTTCGATGCAATTTCTTAAGTTGACTCATAAGCTCCTTCCATATAATTTCATATAATTATTACAATGACAGGTGATACTTCATCATGTGATATGATATGATCCACTTATCATATAATGCGACTTGTCGAATAATTTTAGTTCTTCTGAGGGGAATATCAACTTTTCAATGCACTTTCTCTTGATTACAGCAACATTATACATATAATGTAGCGATCAATTCATGTCAAGACTTGTTGGACTGATCTGATGTAGTGATATAACAGACATGCTTTATAGTACATAATACATATGTTAACATAAACTTTCGACACCTTTTTATATTAAATTTTAATCGTTTTACAACAAAATATACACTCGATATTTTAACAAAAACCGTTAGCTACCGTTCAGTTTTGTATGTCATATGTATTCATGCTTGAAAAATTCACTTGCCGCAGCCAGCACGTTCCATACTTTGGCTGTCATATTGCAAATTATTTTTAGTATATATGGCAATACCAGCTCAATATTAGCCTTAGGGAAAAACGCAAGTTTTCTGCGAGTTTTATTGCGCTTGTCAAAGTAGTTTCACACGCCAGCTTTTTGCATTGCTTTTTATATACGAGCATTTCTTCTCTTCTTTGTCCATAACTGTTTCTCCTTCCTACTGCTCGATAAGTTTTCGAGCTTAGCATTGTTGTTTTGTATATTTCCACGTCAGTGTTGTTCTTAACCATTATATTTCAATTTGCTGGCATACATACTTCTTACTTCGCTTCGGCTATCCGTCCTTCAAGTCTCATAGAAGTTGATGGAAGTTTTTGCCACTCTTCGCTTCCTTTCATAGCAAGAAAGCACCTGCTCCTTCTCATCAGCAGCTGTAGCTACACTCTACTACTTGCTTTACTTTTATTAACACTTTTCCTCTATTCTCCTCAAGTCATTGTTACTTTCTTTATATAATACGTGTACTTGCAGATAAAATGCTACATTTCACTTCCGTTTCCGTTGGAGCACACAAACAGGTGCGCGTAAATCAATCTGTATGCTGGTGTCAGAGACTCTGTGATGTGTGTAGTTTTTGTATTGTCTGCGAAACTAGAACGTGCTGAGCACTTTCACAAGGGAACTGTGTAATTTCCTGCAACTGCTCTTGCTCTCCATCTGCCGCCGATTTTTTCACTCCTCTCCACCTGCAATTGAATTGCTTTCGTTGCGCTTCAAAGCTGTTTTGAGTGATTGAGTTTCGAATGAAAAATTGCTGATAAACTTTATATTTATTTCGAATATATTATATGCTAGTGGGCATACATATTTATATGTATGTAAGCACTTTGGATATTAGAAAAGTTTCTTTGAGAAAAATATAACCCTTTAGGTTAGTGCTATATGACACACTACTTCTTGGAGTTGACAAATAAAGCTAAAAAAAGGATTTGTCATTTAAAAACACCTTTTGCTAGAAATTTTAAAACTTTGACTTAGATGGATCATATGGACCATAGCATATGTGCTAACTTTCTCGGCGCTCTTTTCGTTCAAAAAAATATTTATGTTTAAAAATACTAAGATATTTTAGTTATCCAACGAATATGTCAGACCCATCTTGACTCTTAACGAAAAGTCGTCTAATAACAGAAAAAATGTAGAGAGTAGTTGTAACCTGCTGAGCATCAACATCGTAAGCCACTGCTTAACTGGTTCTAATGCGGCATCAATTATTTTCCAGCAAACATAGGAGTTCTTGACTATTCAATCAAATGCATTTCAAGTTACCCCTCAAATCCTCAAAGTAGTTCGCAAAAAAACTTTCGCTATATTATAAAGAGTTTGTCTAAACCTTCTTCTTCTCTGGCATTACAACCGTGGACCGGTCTGGGCCGAGAATACAAAACTTTGTCAATTGCATCTTTCCTTTATCGGGTCACGTCTCAAGTGCAGACATGTTCTAATACACTTGCTCCTCCTATTGGCTGCGTGGTCGGCCTTGCTTCCGTTGTTCCGATTCGCTTGGTCTCGAATCGATGGTCATTTTTCTGGAACATCCTCTTCCATAGGTACGACATGGCGCATTTCTTGGAGCTCCTATAATTCGTCGCTTCATCTTCTTCGATACTCATCGCTTACGCGGATGGCTCCAAAAACTTTGCAGAGCAGAGTTCCCTGTAATTATCTATGTATCTGCGCCGTAATAAAGGACGGGAATGATGTGTAACTTATAGATTGTAAGTTTTTTTCGTCGAGATCCCTCATCTTCTCAATTGCTAGCCGATCCCTAAGCAGCACCTGCTGGCAAGATTGATTCTGCGCTTGATCTCGGGACTTAGATTATTTATGCAATTTATGCAGGTTCCGAAATAAACATAGTCCTTCACTGTTTCAAATTTATAGCTCCCAACAACATGACTAAATTTAAGACCTCGTCTGGAACCGCTCGGAGAAGTCCTCTCCGAGTTTAACGGAGTTCAACGTTATTCTGTATAACCGTATGAATTTTTCAGAGATGCCAAATTAGACATGTTGTCGAATATGCATCTCCTGTCAGTTCCGGCGAATGCAGAGCAACGTCGAATGTGTTTTACGTGACTACTAACCTCACGATGCTTTAAAGTACATAGATCAAAACAAATACTTTAAAGCACATAGATCAAAGCAATGCCTTTATCCACACTAGTGCAACCATTATGCCACCTTGGTCCGGATCGAGGACGTCCTAAAACTTTTATCGTGCTGTGAGTCCGGTACCCGGCCGCAATGCGATTCCACACTGAACTAAAATTTTCAATTCTACCGCAGCCACCACGAATCTTCCCAAAAGATCAAAACCAGTGAGCAGATTGGAGCGAGCTCCAAAGGCTTACTGGACTCCGTGGTACCAGATTTAAGTATCCGGCCAGACCTTGTAGCTTTTTTACTCCCAGTTGAAAATAAAATATATTTATTACACTATGCACTATAAAATCAGGGCGGAAAAAAAAAACCATCTTTTAACTTCAATAATTTTATTGCTCTCTCACACTACCGCTTTCCTCTTACTCCTAATATTGCTAGAAAAGTAAACAAAATAAAATAAATCAGCAGCCATTTACTTAATGAAATGGAAACCTCAAAAAGCACTTGCCGTCGCACAATCAATGGGTTGATGCAAAAGGGTTGCATGAAATATTTGCATAAAAAACGCGTGAAATGTAAATGACGATAGAATTTTTAATCCATAAAAATTTTCTATAGACTATTTGAATAGTGCGAAGAAATTTGGGACGCAACGAGCGATTCTATGGCATTACCAAACCTTTCTTTTATGCGTAAATGTATGTATGTTTATATGTTTGATATATATTTATGCGCATAAAACTATGCAACACTTTTTAACATTGTAAATTGCCGCAAATGCCATTCATAAAGCGCACATACATACACACATATTCGCTGAATAGCGGCATATTAACATCCACAATCCTAATTCATTGCCGTTAAATGTGTGCGCCTAAATGTATGCAAAGAAAAATATTGCAATTTATGCAAACGCATTGCCAGTCAAGAAGCAACAGTAAGATAAGTGTGAGGATGTGTGTGTGTATATGTCACAGCATTTAAATGCGGGGTGGTAGCCGCTTAGTCGCACAGTGGGATATTTATAAAAAAAAAATTAATTATGGAAATTTTATTTTCTTATTTAAATTTTATTTTTTTATTTCAGTGCAATGAGATATTTAATTAAAAATAAAATTTAATAGAAATTATGTATTATATAATATAGTAAATTTTATAAATAAAAAAATAAGTTTAATTTTGAATTGTAGACTTTGATATCTTTTAGAAAAAAATGAATTTATTGTAAATTCGAGAGTAATTTCGGTTTCAATAGCTTTAAGATTTCTAAAATTTTGTTTGAACAAACAAAGCACAAAATGTTTCTTAAGTTAGTTTTTTATAATATTATTTCTAATAATTTGTTTGAGGCTAGGCTTACGTGTATGTACTCAATAATAAGTTCTTATTTTTTTTATTCGTTTTTAATAATTACTAGTATGAAAATTATATTATAAAATATTTCAGTTACAATGGCTTTAAGATCAAAAAACAAACGTTTGTTTTTGTATAAAATTTAAAAAAAAAATTAAGACTGGTTAAACTATTTTTTATATTTAATTTATAATATTATCATATAAATTAGCACGAAATTTCCTAACCCCACATTCAGTGTCGCCTTTTTTCGTTATTTATAGAGCTTTATAACATATTTATATAATTTCTTATAATTTGTTGAGCTTTATTGAGACTAGGTTTCTATTAACATGGAACAATTCCGTTAAATTTATAAATATTATTTTATAAAAAAAATCATTCGACAAAACTCCGGAAACATTTGTGTAACTTTACGAATTTCAATTTTAGTTTACTCAGTTTTTGAGGTTATGTATGAATTTTAGTTGTCTGCTTGAAAAGGAACCAGTACTTATTTTTCGTTTTTTTTTTTATATTACTATTATTTTATTTTATTTTATTTTATTTTATTTTATTTTATTTTATTTTATTTTATTTTATTTTATTTTATTTTATTTTATTTTATTTTATTTTATTTTATTTTATTTTATTTTATTTTATTTTATTTTATTTTATTTTATTTTATTTTATTTTATTTTATTCATTCATTTTTTTTTTTTTTTTTAATAATCTTATTCAGTTTTATTTTTATTTTTTAATTTTTATAAATTCTTTTTGTTTCTTCTGGCTTTTTTTAAAGCTCTACTGCCACTGCCCTTCAATTTTTTTCCAACTATGTATCTATTTGTATCACCGTGCATCAACGGAGTGTATTGGCATTTTGCTGCTGTCGAAATGTGATAATTTTTCACTGTTGGCATTTGTGTTTGTCACACTCAAACACCCCTCCTTCCTATATTCTCCACACAATTTTTTCAACTTTTTTATGCCATAATTTTTCCTTCCTTTTGTTTTCCATTTGATTTTCCATGATTTTCCATGCTCTGGCTTTATTTGCTTTATGAATTTCACACTTTGTTTGCTTTGTGTCGACGAAGTGATTGCCAAGCAAAAGGGCGCAAGTCGAAATAAAAAAGCAAATAATATTAAATATTATGCCACAAGTATGCAAAGCAGCTGCTTGGATTGTTTGAGCAGTGCCCACCAACTGGTTTTTTTATGGCCAACCGCCTTCGTTCTTTTTATATTTTCTTACTTTTTTATTCACGCGTAGTACTCTTGATTGCCTTATCCTTTTATTTTACATTGTCGTTCACTACTTGTGGTGTCGTCTCAATTGTGACATTTGTGATGCTTCATTTACGCACATTTTCAGTCACATTTTCACTTTCATTTTGATTGTTTGGTCGCCCATTGCCTGTCTGCGGGTATAAAGACGTCTGTCGGCATGATCCTTCGTTATGAAAATTGCTGGCAAATGCCGTTGGTATTCCGGGAATGGGCAGTTTTGAGTTTAGGCACGCGTCACCAGCATTTATATGTAACGGTTAATAGTTAGGTCTCCAATTTCAATGGCACTTCAAGTGCGCAATAAGGAAGGAAAGTGTGAAAATTGTCGGAAATACATATATGTATTTTGCTTTTATTTCACATATTTTTGGCGAGATTTTCTGTGAAAAGCGCTTGAATATTATGTCATTGTTTAATGCAAAGTGAGCTTTTCCTCTACTCTACCCTATCTAGTATCTTTACTTAAAGGTCTCAATGATTCTTATTCTAAATTCTCCACTTCATTATTATTTAGTAGGCTGAGTTAAAGGTGACACTCTTATCAGTATTTGGTTTTGTTTTAGTTATGAAAAATGAGTGATCAAAGTTAGCTCTTTTATTATGATGTCTTATATTCAGCATATTTTTCCTCCAACGTACCTATTAGTCTCTCTTGGATATACCTGGAGCCTCGAATATACCTAAGGCTTTCATATAAAGTTTTTCTTAAAGCTTTCGATTACACTATTTCAAAGAAAACAATACCTTCTCGGATTTCATGAGTTAGTTTAGTCAAGAGGATAGCTCAGAAATCAGCTCGGTTATCAACAACAACTTTTCTTTTTAACAAAAAACTAGTAATCAATCTCTAGTTCTATGAGCATTTTTTCGCATTGGTAACCATATCATATAATGGTAAGACCCTTCTCTTGAATTCTCTAACGGTTACGCTTATTTTCGACTAAGCTTTAAGCCGACAAAGCGGTGACCAGTGAAGTAGCAAGACATAAGATCCCTTCTTGAGCTTATACAAAATCAATTTCAGTCTTCCAAGAAACCATCACAAATCGGTAAAGAAGATCCATCAATTGATATAATTTTATATGTAATATATTATATAATGAACCACACCTTCTCAGGTCAACATCTTCAATTTTTTAACGATTCAGCTGAATACTTGTAGATAGATTAATGCCCGGTTTCACAGTCCATGCTTAAGTTGTGCCTTAATAAAATCTTAGCTAAGCATTGTTGCAAACTGAGTAGTCGTTTGCGTTTCACAGTCAATGCTTAATTTCTATAAAATTTTATTATGATATATGGCATCGTTATGGGCAACATATGTTTTACAAATGTCATTCATAAAAATATGTTTGAAATATTTAAATTATAACGACAATACATAAATTTGCGAGGAAAATTATATCAAAAATTGATGAAAACAACAAAAGAACCCCAAATTTCGTCATTAGCGAGTCGGAGCACCTATGGGAACTGAAGGAAAAGTATAAGCTGTTATTGAGTGCAAGCGAACGGACACTTGCCCTACGCTACGCAAGATGTCGCTGAAAATTCAAAGCAAATTCAAAACAAAAATCAGCTGTTATTTAAGCATTGCTTAAGCCTCCCATTTTCAGTGCTTAAGCATATCCTAATTATGAACTGTAAAACACTATTTTCCTGTTTTATCTTAAGCACAACATAAGTATGGACTGTGAAACCGGGCATAAGAATATCAGTGGATTCGATATTATCAAAGGCTAGTTACTACAGAAAACCTCAGATAAAAAGTATTCCGAAAGCCTTTGGCATGGTATGGCAAATTCCTTTTCTCTATATGTATGTTGCCCTCAAATCGGATATTATAAATTTTTGCTACGAAAACGATTATCAAGAAAAGGAATATTTTTTTACCCGACAGTCTCAACAAGTTTAACAGGATAATACTGACGACAGTCTTCCAGGTGTTCTCTTAAATCTCATCATCTTCGAAAATAGCGAAGGAATAGCCGAATAGTTAGAAGCCTCCTTCTAATTATAATTATTCCCTTTGGTCCGGCGCCACCCTTTCAGTATTTTTTCAAAGCCAAGGTTAATGTGGTATAACAGCAAGCACGGCATTTCATTGTTTTAAGACAATAAGAATATAATGGTTTGTCAAAAAAGTCATGCGGTATTTTTATTGAATTAATTCGTGTGGCACCCATACATCGAGCTTCTTCGTGACTCCAAGCTTCTTCAAATGGTTTATAACGGTTTGATACTACTATGCCGGTCTCTTTCGACCAATTCAGCGATTTTATCGCAATTTTTGACGACAGACCTTCCGGAGCGTGGCGCATCTTCGACACCTCTACACCAGAACGAAATCTCTGAAACCATCGTTGTGCGGTGGAAATAGAAACTGTATCGGGACCATAAACTGCACAAATTTAATGGCGACTTTAGATGCATTTTTGACTTTATCGTAGTAGTACTGTAAAATATGCCGTATTTTCTCTTTATTTTGCTCCATGTTTGCGACGCTATAACTCACGAACGACAATCAATCAAACACGTGTTAGCGCGTCAAATGAGCTTTCCAAAAAGGTATAGCATGACCCGATGCGACGAATAAAACTAGAACTACGCGCTTTCAACGCCAACTAGCGAAAATACCGCAAGACTTTTTTGACAACCCAATATAAGTATACTATATAATGATTTTAGAGCTTAGGATGGATGGAACCGAAATTCCTTTCCTTTAGAACTTTCGTCTGATTTCAAACGTACTCTGTTAACCTTTCGTTTATTTCTTAATGCAACGCGAATTATTCGAGAGCGAGTTTGTTCGCTCAAAGGTATGCTAAGACCAATTTCTTTGGTATTTCTTTTACGATTTAAATTCCTTTGACCCCACGTTGTTTTGGCACTCATCAGTCAGACTTAATTTAAACCTTAAAATTTTTAAGAGTACGGAACTAAATGTCAATCTTAAACAAATACTTGTCGACTTAATGTCAAAAAATCTCAGTTGTTCAGCGCAAAATACCTCTAAATTATTTTCGAAAGCTTTCTGTGAAATTAGAGACCTATTACTTTCATAAGGTATTAGGAAGGGAAATAAAGGGAAAGTATAAAAATTGATTATCAAGAGGCATTTTTTTCCCTTGTCTTGGTTCACCTCAATGATTATTGTACCGCATCTCGGAGTTCCTATGCTAGAGAGAATTCACTGAGAGCAAGTTTTTTAAAGTCCGTTGAACCTGGAACTCCAGAAGAGTCATTGCATCAATAATGATACACATACGGGCCAGCCAGCTCATGTTTTTGGGCCATTGGAGCCAGACTCCGGCTCGGGGGATCAAATGGTGAAATCCCATACTCACCCAGGAATTAAAGGGTGAAATAAGAACAGCTGCGGGCTACTTATGTAGTAATCAATGCGCATAAGGAAACTTCAAACGAAATTACTACAATTCAGTCTTTCAAATCGAAATTGTAGGCGTAACAAAATGTGTCAAATGGGCTTCTGCTCTAACGAACAAGTCCATATACATACCTTCTAGTGGGTAACCAAGCGGCAATTAAGGTTATCTGTAAGGCCAATACTAAATTTTACTGTACGGAATCAGGCAATATGTTGACTCTCTCAGTAGGTAAAGCGGTTAATACCATCTGGGTTCCCAGTCCTCAGTTAATATAATCTGGTTTGCGAGTCATATCGAGCAGTCCAATCCCCTCAAAGGAAGCTGGAAACTATTTCTCAAGTCTGTTATAGACCACTCAGTTCCTTCACGGTTTTTTTATAGCAATGATCGCTATAGGAACAACTCGAGTGTTAGAACACCAGCAACACGGGGCATACCACATTGTTACCTTGGGGTAGTGTTAATGGTGGAAAGACCAAACTTCAAAGCAAAAGCTTCAAAAGGGTCATCACAAGGCATCTACTCTTAAAATCTTATCATGAATTGGAAAAGTGAATTCGCTGGAATGCAGAGCATTTGCGAAATTACATCCTTCAGCCGGATGAAACGGCCTATATTCTACGGATTCCAATGCTCCAACTTAAGAGTCATTGGGTAGTTGGGGTGGAAAATAATTAGGTATTTGCCAAATTCACTAAGTAGTTGTAGGCTGAACTTGGTTGGTTACCGCCCGAGATAGCCTAAGTGCTTCCGATTGCGGTCTGGCACTCACGCGCCTCTCTTTTCAAGTAACCAACCAACCAAAAGCATATTTTTTGAATCTTTCGATAGAATTTTAAATATTTCAATTGTCAGTGTTTTCCACAATTGCTCTCAGTCACCAAAGCAGTGGAAGTTCACAAATTTTTTTTCGCTAATTTTAAATTTAAATTATTTACAGATCTTATTTATCTATATTTTTTTATTATCGCATTAAATATGCAAAATAAACTGGATTAGGTATGTATAAAAAATACTATACGCCTACCACTCTACCCTAAACTCTCCCATGGTGATAGTGAACAATCATGTTCACCACATAACAATGCCAATTATGTGCCCAATTGACTGTCAAATTGACCGTAAACATATTTAGACATTTTATTATATTTTCTACAATAAAAAACTAGCCAAATCATACAACCAGATTTACAAAAAAAAAAACATGCTCCCAACAACAAAAGTATTGAGCTAGACAAATATTAGCTAAACCCATGAACGTTTGTAGCACTGTCAATGTACTGCTATGTAAATAAAAGGTAGTCTCGCATGTGTGTGTGTGGGCGCACAAATTTCCTAAAAGTTTTTGTTGTCATTGAACTACATAAAATTGAAGTTTCAAATCAATTTCGAAGCTCACTAAACTTTTGACAAAGCGAAAATGTTCACTTCACTCCAGTCATGTGTGTTTGCGCACATTAAGGGGCGTAACAGCTGTTGAGTTCGCATAGCAAACGGGAAAAAGGAAAAATAACTAAAAGTGGTAAGAGGCAAGTGAAAGCGCTGGATTGGGCACTTTTCCTCGGGCAAATTAGACGCATAAAATATTAGAAAATGAAAGCAAATTTGTGCACCTTTTTTGACACTAAAATTTGACGAAAGTGTTTTTTCATTTTAACTCGGGCAGCACTTGCACTAATGCGGCAATTTTATGGTTATTACGCACGCTCTGGAAAATGTGTGGCCAGACGTAAGTGAAATAAATTTTTTGCTGTGGAAATTTTTACTTAAAATTTGCTGGTCATGAATTATAACCGTTATTAGGAAAATTGCTTCGAAACTCACTCAAGTGCTTTTAAGCTAATTTTGAAGTGAGCTGTGAGCCACTTTAGTCATTAACATAAACGCGACTTCTCTCACTGGATGAAAGCTTAGTAGCAATAAGGGTATTTCTTGAAAGTTTGCACCTGTTTAATTTTTTCGTTGATATTGGTTGCAAGCTTAGAAACAATATACATAAATACTTTTTATGAATTGCCACCTGTTTAATTTTTTTTACGAGATTAAGTAAATATTGGACGAATATAAGATAAAGTTGCCACCTTTTTCTTAATTTTTAATATTTGTTTAATGATTACAATATTGCTATCAAATTAAAGCAATTAAAAAACCTAATGTTTGCCAATACATTTTCAGGAGAGTTGCCACCTGTTAAAGTTTTTCTAATGAAATTAAATAATTTTTGAGTTATTAAACATATTCTTACTGGTTGTAAGCTTAGAAGCAATATTAGTTTTTTTGAGGAGTTGCCACCTGTTCAATTTTTTCTAATGAAATTAAATAATTTTTGAGTTATTAAACATATTCTTACTGGTTGTAAGCTTAGAAGCAATATTATTATTTTTTTTTTGAGGAGTTGCCACCTGTTTAATTTTTTATTATGAAACTAAATAAGTATCGAGTTATTGAACATATTCTCACTGGTTGTAAGCTTAGAAGTTATAAAAATATTTTTAAGGAGTTGCCACCTATTTAATTTTTTTTAATAAATTGAATAATTTTTGAACGAAAGGAAGATGCATGCAATATTTTAATACACGATGCGCCCTCATACGTTATACAACTTGAAAGATTGCCACCTGTTTCCGAAAATGTTAATGATTTTTTCCTAAGTTAAATTAATGATTGCAATATTGCTATCAAATTAAAGTATTAAAAAACTAATATTTGCTATTGTATTATATAGGAGAGTTGCCATCTGAATAAATTTTTTAAGTATTTTTGTTTTTTTTTTTTAATAGAAACCTTGTCTCATTTAAAAATGGTTAGATTGGTATAATTTTAATGATTTACTAGAATGAAAATCAAAGGTTGCCACCTATTTTAAATTTTTTATTTTTAAGTAAAACTGAGCAAATTATTAAATTTGTATAAAATTTTAACTCTACAATACTAGATAAAAAATTAAAAAAATATTCCTTAAATATTTGACTCATATTGGTATATTTTCAGACGTGTTGCCACCTATTTAGCGAGTACAAACTGCAAGATTGTTAGTTTTTACCTCCACCGAGTATAACCCTAAACTTCCTCGCCCATATGTACGAAATCAAAGTGAATTTAAGTTCAGTCAACTTATAACGTCGTTATGAAGATCAAAAAATTGACTGCTTTAGCGTTTCTCCCAGCTTTTTCTATACTTACTCAGTCTACAGCTTCATAAATATGTATGTATGTAGAAATATACCTCCTTCCACCCAAAGAGATTAAACTTAATTTGATCTGCCATATTCCCCATGCATTAGTTGCCAAGTTTCTGGAATGAAACTTTCTTTGCTATCACTACCACAACTATTAAAACAACAATAGAAACAACATGCAACAATTGAAGTTCATATAAAAGTTTTTCACTAATTAAGTAATTGCTTTTTGCTGCACACACACCAACAAAAACCACATACATACATATGTGCCGCACAGAGTCTTAGCATACTTATCGCGTTGCCTTTAATCAAGTCACAATGGCTTGGTCTTACGCAGATAAGCCTCCCCCTCAACGCACAAACGTCTGCCACTATCAACTCAGCCGAGCTGTCCGTCCGCTGCGTGCTAATCGATTTGGAAAGCGCTAAGTAGGAAACACCATACCTAAATCGCTTCACCCACACCACTTCGCGCAGCCTCTAGCAGTTGCCACATATTTTATCTGCACAACTTCCCGCTCTTCGCGTCTCCGCTTAAAGTTCCATGCACACGTCTTGCCAACTTTTCTCATTTTTCCGCATTTTTAGTCGAAAATGCCTTCGCCGTTCGCCCGCGTATAGTTTGCAAGAGCAAAAGTTAAATTGATACTTAAATATTGATGATTGGAAAAGCACGAACGAGAATGCTGCAGCCTTCAAGTGCAAACAACAATAAATTCAAAGTGTTTACGGCTGTTCTAACCTAGTTTTATTGCCGATTCTCGGGCTGTTGGCGTTTGGAGCAGAGAAATTTTGTTCCTTATTACTTTTTTCAGTTTATTTGCTTTTCGTATTTATTTTTTTTTTTTTTTTTTTATTATTATTATTTTTTTTTTTTGTGCTCACTTGAGCTTAAGTGATGATTCACTGTCACTGTGGGTAAGGGCATGGATAAACTAATTTTAGAGATGGGATGGAGTATTTTCTTATAAAGATAAAGTGGCTAAAGTTTGCATAGGAACCGCTTATTTTCTTAAAGAGCCTAATAAGGCTTAAATTAGAAACGTACATGGTAGGCTGAACGGGAAATGAGAAGTGATCATATCTCGAAAAATTAATGTTAGGTTAGATTTGGCCATAAATAAAGACTAAATATAAGCTCATTATAATTCCATCATTATTCTAAGAATAGTATTCGTAAAGCATGAATGAGACAGCATATCACCCCGAAGAGCCAAAAAACCTCATTAGCAGACAGATCTCTTTTGCAGAGACGCACTACTAGATGATGCAAATGATACATTTTTTAAGTTCCACTGATGGAAAAAGCACGAAGAAATTATTAAACAAGATTGGCAACTCAATGTGGAAAATTTAGTGGAGAAAAATGATGACTGGCAATGAGAAAGGGCAGCAAATTCTCTCACTAAAAAATATAGATGCCGATTTTCTGACCCCATAAAAATCATTGACGCTGCCTACAAAATTGTACGCATTCTTCGACGCACGGAGAGTACCTGTAGAAACTGGCCTGCAATAAATCTACGAGTATCTTGAAAACCTTGCCCTGAAGTAATGCGAGGGGTCCCGATTTAATTCATATTATAACTGAAAGGAGAAGCGTAAACTACTAGCCTTCTTCAATCTCTTTTATTTGGTACCCATATTATATTTTTTGAATCAGTAGCTTACTAATAAAATAGCAAGCTTTCTGACTTATAGGTATGCTTCTCAGACATATGTACATATTTATCAACGAAAATGGCTTTTTTTTCGTTGGATTTGGCTCGTCTTGGAAGACCCACACGGTCGATTGCTGTTTTGTTTCGGGCTTATACGCATAGATCCACGATTCGTTACCTGTGACGATCTTATGTATAAACGTCTTTTGAAGCACCGCGATCGTATTTTTTCAGCATTTCTTTACACCAATCTACACGAGCCTTTGTTTGAGCGATTGTCAAATTGTGCGAGATCCAACGAGAACAAACCTTTTTTACGGCCAGGTGTTTATGCAATATCGATTGTATGCTGGTGGGAGAAATGCATAGGCATGCCTCTATCTGAAGGTATGTTACATGACGGTCTTGCATTATCAGTTCACGTACGGCGTCGATGTTTTCTGGCACAACGGCTGTTTTTAGACGACCTTCACGGAATTCGTCTTTGAGCGAGCGTCGGCCACGATTGAATTCATTGTAACAGTTTTTCACAGTAGTATAGGATGGTGCTTCATAGCCATATAAAGATTTTAGTTCATCGATGCACTCTTGTCGTGATAATCCACGTCGAAAGTTGTGAAAAATGATCGCACGAAAATGTTCACGAGTTAATTCCATTTTTTGGCCGAGATGAATTTTTTAATTCCCTGTAAATAAAACAATTCACGATTAAATGACAAAACGTTCTGAGTGTTTTTATGCTAAAAAATGTCAAACTTTCCAATGGAAATGGCATTCTAAGCTGCCAATAACTAAAATAACCTAACCAAGCATTTTACTTAAAAACATATGTATTTCAACTGAAGGTCGTCGCTAGTGTTTTTATATATTATAAACTCTTTTTCTTCTTTACTGGCGTAGACAACGCGCCCATTGTTTCTTCTTTTCCCAATGTGGCGCCAATTTGTGATTCCAAATACTTGTCCACCTGGTCTTTCAAACGGAGTGGAGGTCTTCCTCTTCATCTGTTTCCCCCGGCGCGTACTGCGTCGAATACTTCCAGAGCTGGAGTGTATTTTTCCATTCGGACGACATAACCTAGCCAGCGTAGCCGTTGTCTTTTAATTCTCTGAACTATGTCATTGTCGTCGTATATCTCATACAGCTCATCACTCCCTTGAATGTGATATTCGCTGTGGCCAACACGTAGAGTAATAATAATACTTTCGCAGAACCTTTCTCTCAAAAACTCGTATCCTCGACACATCAGATGTTGTCATCGTCCATGCCTTTGCGCCATATTGCAGGACGGTAATAATCAGTGACTTAGAGTCAGTGACGTGGGAGCATAGTCGCGAGTGCGACGACTGTTTGTCTATTGACAGGAGATATTTCGTCTTGCCCTCGCTCACTACCCGACCCATTTACTTCCATTCTTTATACATTCTGGAAAAAGCAGAACTTACGGAAGGGTTGCTGATCCAAATGATATCAATATTATCGCCTGCACACTCTTATAGAAGATGGTACCTTCTCTGTTTAGTTCTGCAGCTCGAACTATTTTCTCCAGAAGCAGGTTGGAAAAGTCGCACGAAAGTGAGTCACCTTATCTGAAATCTCGTTTTGTATCGAACGGCTCGGAGAGGTACTTCCCGATCCTTATGGAGCTTTTGGCATCGCTCAACGTCAGTTTACACAGCCACATTAGTTTTACGGGGATACCAAATCCCATCATAGCGGCAAAGAAACAGCTTCTTTTTGTGTTTTGTAATTATTATTTATTTAATTATTATTTATAAAGGGTGGCCCATTCCGAGGTTATCTACTTTTTTGAAGAAAAAACACAGAAATTTCAAATTCATTCTTTGGCATTTATTTTTTGAAGACTATCTCTTTGAAATGTTGGCCGCGGCTACGTCAAATATGAGCATAAATGTGTTGCCTGAGGCGAGTGGAAAGCCATGTTAAACCATCTGGATCAAAAACTTTTACTATCTCTCTGAACTTAGTTTTAAAACTCTTATTAAAAAATATTTTCGGCATAGCCAGTTCTAATCAGAGATAGACTAAGAGATAAACCCGAGCTAAAGTACGAATCTATTGTCAGTTCGCAAGCAATCCTTGTAATGACTACTACAAAATGTTATTGATCTTTTCAAAGTACCGAAACAAGTAAATGAGGTTGCCATTGAATTCAATAATAAGAATTCTCTGAAACAATTTTTTACAATCATCAATAAAGTTCCAAAATCCACGCAGATTTGTGTTGTCTGCACGCCATCATTTACCGCGGAATTTTCAATTTAACGCAAACTTATCACATTTGTAAGCAAATTTTTCTTGCAGCACACAGACACTACCAACAAATAGTATGAGTACCAAGTACAAGTAGTCTACTATTGTAAAATGGCAAGAGAAAATTTGATTTCCCATCACGTGCGCAAGTATGGCAAATGTTTTCCCGCAATGCTTACATGTTGCAACAATAAATAAAGAGCAAAAAGCAGCAAAATGCTGGTAAATTTACAAATTTCAACGGTAAATACACAAATATAAAAAGTGGAAACATATTCTATACATATTTTTAACTGTACAGCATGTGCATCCTGACGGCTATCGGTTACAGGTGAGCCACGAGCAGTGCAAAAAATGCGAAAGAAGGCAAGCAGACATATGTAAATTTCGTAAACTCGTACCGCTAGGTATCCGTAATAAATTTTGACAGCCCACAGCTACGTGTTTGCCACTGTTAATGTAGTGTGTGTGTGTGTTTTTTGTTTTGTAGGCATTTTGAAATCATTTTGAAAAACTTTTTTACCTAGTTGAGTCAGGCACACACTACTCAATAAATAAATATACCTACTATCCACTTAAAAATGAAAGCACATCTCTTTCGAGTTTATGAATAATTCAGTCACCGACCTATTGCCTGCCCACCTTTTTCAGTCTCACATAAGAAAGCATATGTTTTATACTTCAGTTATATTTTCCAACACACATAACGTTTCTTAATACTTTCCATTTGAATCTGCTGTGTTTTCTTTGCTTCCTTGCGGCTTTAAATGTATTTCAACTCAACTCTCTCTCTCCTCTCTCCAATAATTATCGCTTGTCTGCTTTTAGGCGCACTTTCCTGTGAATTATTGTTATTCTTCCCAGTTAGTGCCATCAAAGTAAGCCGCATAAGCATAAATTTTTGCACTCACCATTAGCAGCGCATAGAATTTGCAAAGTTTTTCCCAGTTATACTTTGCTAAATGTTGTTTAAGCCACTCGATTATGCACCCCAGAGGTAGGCAATGTTTTTAAATTCTCAAATTTTAAGCCGCTTAAAATTGTTTGGACAAATATTTTTTCGCGCACTAATGGCATTTAATGGCGTGTGCAAAAATGTGGAAGAATAATTTCTTTTTTATTTCTACTCAGACATAAATCTTTTTTTATATAAAATAGAGTGTTTCTTAATGGACTTCTCTTATGCTTTTTTAAATTGCTCTGAATTCTTTCAAAGGCGTATGGTAAAATACGCAGTTATTTGTATTTCAAGAGTTTAAATATTCAGTATTTCTGTTTTCGAATACAATTTCTTTTGTGCTAACAGCAAATAAGCTAAAGGTTCAATCTTCGAAACTTCAATTGCCAGACGATTTTTAGGTTCGATACTGAGTAGATTCTGCAAAAAACAGGCAACTATAGTATGTACAGTTTTATGAAGAGTTATAACTAGTTGTTTCAGTTATAACTTTCCCAAACCATAGTTACACCAATGGTTTATTCGTCTGGTTGAGAATGTTGGAAAAGTCTACGCTTGCTAAGAAGCTTAAACGAGCGTTCAAAGAGCGCCTATTCTAGACATTTTTTATGCATTACGGATTACACCAAACATAAAACTTAATGCCTTTTTGCAAATAGCACGCGTAGACATTGCCGGCATGTGCATTGATTCGAAGTGTGCTCTAAGTGAGCGTTTTAATAGATGGGTCAAAACTATGAGATAAGATTGAAGGGAGATTTTCTGGATGGTGTTCTCCGTCAATCTTAACTTTAGACTACTGGACCACTGTATTGTTTCTCATGCAGAAGTGGCTGCTTTTAATATGACGGTAGACGTATTGCTACAAAGTGCAGCCTTTTTCAGGGAGGTGAGCATTCACTCCGAGAACAGAGCAACAATACTAGAGCTGAGCTCGCTAACTGTTGGCCCAAAGCTAGTCAAGCAGTATCTGCCGTCACTAGAAAAAGCATCAAGCTACTTAATCATCAGACTCGTTTGGGGGCTTGATTTATGGAGGAGGATCAGTTAAATACTTTCAGGCACCTTCTACACCATTAAATGGAGGATGAAACAGAAGACTTAGCCAAAACTGCCATCAACAAACTAGTGATCTATTATATCGGAATTTTAGGTAACACAACGTAACGACGTTCTAAGTTGTCCAACTGCAATAATGTAAAATGTATTTTGTGACTTCGAAAATATAATCATATTTATCTTAGAAAATGATAGAACTTGAGCACTTCGCTCTTAAATCGCTAGAAATTTTAAAGCGGTCAAGAGGAACTGGATATAAGTGCCATCGACTGCCGACATTCTGACTTCAAGAGGACACATCAAATATTCTTTCAAATCAGCGGCTGAGTATTCTGATTCGCTTATATCAACGTCTTTCTCCAACTTTAAGCCAAAGTTTTTTTTCGAGTTACAGCTACATCCTTCATTTTATTTTCACAGAGTCTGCAATAACAAACAAGACTTTACTCCGTGTCCAAACCCTGTTTCGAGTAAATTCATTTCACTTTCCTCTCCTCCAGATCATTTCAGCACTCAAAAACTCGAGCTAAAATACGATTTCTAAGCAGCTTTGGCTATTACGACCATTTTTTTGTGACCATTAAACGGAAATATTGGATAGTCGAAAGCGTCTTTTCGTATTTCTACTTCAACTTGTTTTTTTTTATATGTATTTATAATGAACTTTAATGCACCAAACAATTTGGTTTTGGTCGACCGCTTTTTGTCAATTTTCCACTAGAGACATTATTTCATCAGTGTACAACTTTTCTGGTTCCTCGGCGAAAAACTGCGACAATTAATTTTCACGGGATTCTCTTAAAGCCAACCTTACTCCATTTAGGAAGTTCTGCATTGACCGAAAGAAATGGTAGTCCATGGTGCAAGATCAGGGTTATATGTCCCAGCCAAGCTCTCTCAGTTATTGCCGAGTCATCAAAGACGTGTATGGTCTAGCGTTGTCCTACTGGAAGACGAAGGCCTTTCTGTTGATCAGTTCTGGCCGTTTTTTCGATTGCGTGCTTCAATATCATCAGTTGTTGACAGCAAAATGTGGAATCAATTGTTCGATCAGGCTGGAGCAGCTATTAGTGGATGATTCCAATCCGACCACACATTCAGCATAACCTTTCGAGGCGTCAAGTTGACAAATATTATTATATGTGCGCCCTGCGATTCATGTCTTGCAGTTGATAAACAATTATAGTATTTATTAATATTGAACAGTTTCCAACCCTCTTCGGAATCATGAAAATCTGTTTTTAGTCAATTATGGTATGAGTTCTTAAATCTACCAGATCATCTGTAAATAAAATGGAGATTTTAGGCAGTTAGGTTTTATAACGTCTATGACGGATTTATGAGAATTTCATGATTATTATTGTCTTACTCACTCTAGGAATATATACCTATTAAGTGTCTATATAAAAACCACTATGGCAGTGGGGGTGACTGGTACTCTAGTGTTGTCTCTCCAGATTTTCATTTCTCCACATTAACATTTACGAACTACTCACAAATCCACCTTCCCGTCTACATGAGTAGCTTAAACTCTAAGCAAGTAAAAAGTGAAAAAAGTTTAAATTCCGAACATAAACCCCTTCAGAACTTACGCACAGCTTTTTCTTCACACATTCATTGAAAAAGCGATTAAAAGCATTAAAGTCGTGTAAGCCTACGGCAAAACTGCAAAGAACCATTATGCTAGTTTTAAAGGAAGTTATCGTATCCTCCGCCTCGAGCGCAATTGGGGTGGCAGCGCTCAGACAAACTGCAGCTGTTGTCAAACCTCAAACTCCACGACCGAAGCACTTGAGTGCGCTGGAATTAGAAGAGGGTACCGCTACGAGTGCTATGCGCAGGAAGAGGGGGTGAGACATGTGGAAAAAATGTACGCAATAAAATTTGTATTGCCGATAACGCAATGGTCGGCAACGGTCGCTGTTGCTGGGCTTATGTAAATAGAGAGCATTTCGGCAGGTTTGGTGGGTAGTAGCGGTGCACAGGACAGTCGATAAGGTCAGCCGCTGGAGCATGGGTGCATTAAATCTTATATTTTCAATTAAAAATGGGAAATTGAACATGCCGCAGCAAGAACAGCAACACAGCAGACTCCGGCGAGAAAGTTGTGGACTCCGAAAGGGCATTATGCGTAGAGTCTTTCTTGTTTGTAGATGTGTTTGTCTGTATGTTTGAACAAAATCACGAAGCTCTTTTTATATCGAACTGCATTTTTGGAATTTTCTCAAAAAAATATTTATGTTTTTTTTTTTGTGTAGATTTTCAATATATTCTGTAGGAAATCAAGCAGTCTGCAGTTTTGGCCTCGCATGTACCGTTATTTTTTTCGAAAATTATCATAGTGACCCTTGGGCAGTTGCAAAATAATTTCTTTTTGTTGTTGTTGCCATTGCTTTTTGTTCACTTTCACTACCAAATTGCATGTAAATAAAAATGCCATTGCATTGTGCCTCGGGGCTTGAGTGCAGAGATTTTCAAACGCTTCCCTCATTGAAGCCTGCAGTTTGTTGTTGTCTGTCCAAACACTCAAGGGCGGCACAGGCACACACTCTTATCGCATAGATAGAGCGGAAATTTAATATTGTTAGCCATAAATATCAGCCGCGCGACAATAATGCCAGAGTGCTGCAGCAAGGCTAAGTAGGTGGAGCGCCAAACCGGCTGGGGTATTCGGTAGTAAAAAAACGGAATTTGAGAGAGTCGTGTGGCGGACGATGTAGACATTTTTGCATTAATATTGATAGTATTTACAAATAGTAAACCGATAAAGTATTCCATCATTTATTTCAACTTTAGACAAACACTGTAGAGGGAACTCTCATTTCTGCGATGGGCCTAACATAAGCGTGTTGAGATATTCTAAGATAACATCAAACATTTCTTCTTTTCACACTCCGTGGTCATCTATTTAACGGTCTGGGAAGTAAACTATCAACCTCGCAGAGAATGGTGTTCGATTTATAGATTAGGAACTCGTTATGTAGGATTTTAGTTTATTAAAGTTTACATCTAGATCATAACTTTGTTATTCCCATGACAACCAGTTCTTCTATGTCCAAATCGACCTTGTTTTTTTTTTTTTCTTGGGCAAGTGCTATCTTCCTGATCATCTAACTTTACTTGGATTTGGGTTAATGTTAAATTATCCTATACTGAGCCGTAAAGACTCTCGACGACCAAAAACCAAACTCTATAAGTCGCTCATAATTCCCGTCCTGCTATATGGTGCAGAGGCTTGGACGATGACAACAACCGATGAGTCGACCTTAAGAGTTTTCGAGAGAAAGGTTCTGCGAAAGATTAACGGTCCATTGCGCATTGGCCACGGCGAGTATCGCATTCGTTGGAACGATGAGCTGTACGAGATGTACGACGACATTGACATAAGTAGTTCAGCGAATTAAAAGACAGCGGCTACGCTGGCTAGGTCATGTTGCCCGGATGGACGAAAACACTCCAGCTCTGAAAGTATTCGACGCAGTACCCGCCGCGGGAAGCAGAGAAAGAGGAAGACCTCCACTCCGTTGGAAGGACTAAGTGGAGAAGGACCTGGCTTCGCTTGGGATATCCAGTTCTCGCCACGTAGCAAAAAGAAGAAACGACCGGCACGCTGTTGTTGACTCGGCTATAAACGCGTAAGCGGTGTCAACGCCAATCAAGAAGAAGAGAAGAGCCGTAAAGACATTTAAAAAATATATTATATTCGTACTTTCGGCCAACTACTTATATTTTGGCAGTAAAATGTTGAGCTCCACTATAGATCAGCATCCTATTTCAAATACTAAATTTCCAAGGCGTTTCATTGTGTCTTCTTAAATCAAATAGGTAGCTGTAAGTTGGAAGCACTTGAGAGGTTTCGTAGACAAAGTTCGGTACTCAGTTTCCCGGACAGGTAGTCGCCTTATATGGTAGCTCCTGCTACGGGGCCAAAACGAGAGTTCAGACCAGAGGAAGTCATCTTCACTAATATATACCTACCATCACCTTAATGATGACAGAAGGTACACAGACTCTGAGGCTCTGGGAGGGCTTTCAAGTGTGGGAGGCAGCATTAGCATTAATCTATAAGTCATTTCTGCAGAGTGTCACCCCTGAAAAAATACTTCGACCACCAACTCAGTGATAAACCAATCCACCTATTAATCCCACTTGGCCGTATAAAATTCTGAATATCGATCCTTACTTACCCGGATGTAAGAAAATTTGTAGAGACAATATAACAACGAATTTTTGTTGAATTTGCTTTTGAAAATACCTCAAGAAAATAAGGAGTAAATTAAATAATTCTTTAAAAGAAATATTTTGAAGCCTTTTTCCCATTGTAAGTTGAAGCTTCAATATAATGTAGAATTTTTAATTTTCTTTCCTTTCAAAATATAATTTCTTAGTGAGCCAGTTTTCAACATTGCAACACTATGAAGGGGTATTGTAAGGAAAATAGAACATAGTAATAATGTAGGGGTCCTTCCTTAATATCCCACCCTCAAAAAATTGAAAAAATGGGTTCGGCGGAATGCAGAGCATGCGCGGAGGATGATAAGACACTGGAGCATTATTTTTAAGAATGCCTAATCTTCAGCCAGCTATACGAAGACGGGATATATTCCAAGGTTCCTAAGACTCCAAATTAAGAGGACAACAAGGGGATGGAAAAAATTAACTATTTTATCAAATTCACTGAGTTGCTGAAGGCTTAACCATTCTGTACTTTAAGGTTCTCACTTCGAGGCTGATCTTTTATCTAATACTTTTAACGCTACTAAAATTCGAAATGGAATCATTACTATACTCAACCTTCCTCTGCGAACTCTTTCACTTACTACTTTCTACACCACTTTGCATAGTCCTAGCCTGCATTGAAATATTGCACTCGAGTTGCGAGTGCTTGCACAGCTCCTCAATGTAATTTCAAGAGTTCTACTCCTCATCAAGAATACCACACGGCACAACACAATATGCCACATCAAATATTGTGGCAACATATCACATGGCAAGACATAGAGACAGCTTGTTGGCGTGAGGGTGGTACCTCGTTCCAGCAAGCATAGGTATGAGGGGCTTTCATGCGTAACGGTACATTTGATACGTGGAACATCATTAATAACGTAACCAATAAATATTCGTATGAGCTTTTGCCTGATGTTGCACGTAATTACGACTAAGCGTTCGGTGAGCATGTATGGAAGGGTGGCAAATGGAAATTTCGAGGGGAGTCGGTATAAGAAAGAGTGGGTATGAGTGAACGGAGAGTCGCAGCAAGTGGTTGTTGGAGTTCGTAGTATATTGTACTTATATGTAGATATGTATGTGAGGCTGGAAATAAATACATAAACCACCCACAAACATTTGATATTTGCAATCTGTTCGTCGATTTGTAAAAGTTGCACTCAGTAGCCTGATATGATATGAGATAGCGAGCAATGAAGGCGCCCCTTTAACTTTGAGTGGCAGTTAAAGCGTGTGGGTGTTAGCTTGGGCTTTAGTGGTTTGCTGGCGTACGTGTCTCCATTACAATATTAACGGTTTTATGATATGCACTAATATCTATACATATGTATGTATGTGCAGGGATTTGTTTGTGCCAATACTCATCATTATGATTGTACTTGTTGTACTTACAAGTCATAATTCAAATGCTTACAAATGACAGGACATGCAGTGCCTCATTAACACATTTCGATTGTGTGGCTGCAGCGTTTTAGTGCTTAATTGTGGCGTTGGTGGCATATCATGGACCATCATTAGTGCAGCAGGATACTCGTATTACTCGAAGGTGATGAGTTGCATTAAATACCGTTTAGTGGATTGCGGGGGAGCGGATGGAGCAATTGAAACTGCAATTTGCGATTAGAACTTTAATTTAAGATGTGTTATTGTTGGTGCAATTTTGTAAAATAATCTTTCAAAAAAGTTTAATACTTTTCTCTACTTTTTTTTCGTCTCTTTCAAACAATAACTTTCTTAAATGTTCTAGCAAACTACCGAGGCTTTTGTAATCTTTGAAAAATTCAATTAGATTTACAAAGTAATTCAAATTTAGCATTCTTTTGGTGAATTTTTATTTATGTAAAATATGTGGGACTATCTTTGAGGTTAATGTCATGATTTGCAGAAAAGACTCTTTTTCGTTTAACAAAAGCAGTCGTCTTCACTCTACATAAATTGGTTATATCGAAAAATTATAGAAAAGGGTCTAAATCTGCTAATCTTTAGTAAACTGCCACTAAGTCAAAACTGTTGAATCTGTGTAAATTCAAATGCTTATTTGAATCGTTTATCGAAAAATAGTTCTTAGTTCGAAATAGTTTCGAATATTGAACTTTTCTTTAAGGCAACCAATATTTTTTTTTAATAAAATCTCGCGCTAACCCAGAAAAATCTAAACGATATTCTGTTACATAATATACCATTCGCAGTTTGGGTTATCATTTTGTTACTTTCTAAAAGAGTCTCGAGTTTTGCTCATTTTCATACTTTCCCATCCCTGGTGACTGCCTCCTTATAGACGAATGGCGGTAAATTTTGCTGCCGTGGTGCAATCATCCTTTTCAACGGACGGTTTTATCGGTTTTGACCTTAGCTTAGCTCCGCCTCGTCATTTTTTTAAGTTTTTATTTTCGTTTATACTCATGTTTCTAAAAGGATCCAAGCCGATATTCCCCAACCGGACTGGTAGTCGCCATATATGGTGCCAAGGTCGACCCTGTTTCGGGTACAAGGCGAGTGTTGACGCACGTTGTTATGAGATAGTGTGTTTAAAGCTGACCCGAAGAAGTCATCTCAACCTACATACACCTACCTACAAACTTAGTAGAAAAAGCACGGGATGAATCATGCCAGGGTTTTAATGGAGGTAGCCTTGATATTAACGCATCAACCATTTCTGCAGAGTGTCACTCTGCATACTCAGTTGAATGAATACCACCAGTCCAGGGTTCAACCACTCCATCTTTTAATCTTTCTTGTCCATCTCATTTTTTATCTTTACTTATCTGATTGTGAGAAAATTTATAGGGACCATATATCATCGTAGTTCAGTTGAATCTGGTTTTGAAAATACCTCAACTCTTTTCTTTCAAAACCATAGCTTGGTCGGTATCTAGATATATATAGTATGTAAGTTGTAGTAATATTTTGTTCAAAAATACACACATTTATGTGGAAAAATATCAGCTTTGTGCATGATGATTGGGATTATTGTCCAACTTTGTTCACCAATTTGTCCTCAAAATCTGGTGTATTAAAACAGTTCTTTTTCTGTCGCAAATATAATAAAGAACTTTTCCATTTTTTATATAAAAGTTGCTATTTGAAGATTTTTAAGATCTTTTCAGTACTCAATAATTTCTTTTAGATTTGTAGTATTGGCGTGCTGTGGGTATTGAGATTTTGGAAGTAGTTTTTACGCAGTGTATTTACTTTAAAAGTAAATCTCTTACTATTTTTGGTAACCATATCAAAATTTCAAAGTTTCAAGACCGGAGCATACTCTTGTAGAACCCCCCAAGGTGATCTAGCCACCGATGCCCAGAGCATACTTAAATTATGGAGGGAACACTTCTCCAGCCTGCTGAATGGCAGTGAACGCACAACAGCAGGAGAAAGCGAACCCGATACCCCAATCGATGCCGATGGAGCAGACGTTCCATTTCCCGACCATGAAGAAGTTCGAATAGCAATTGCCCGCCTGAAAAACAGCAAAGCGGCAGGGGCCGATGGATTGCCGGCCGAGCTATTCAAACACGGCGGCGAAGAGCTGATAAGGTGCATGCATCAGCTTCTTTGCAAAATATGGTCGGACGAAAGTATGCCCAACGATTGGAATTTAAGTGTGCTATGCCCAATCCACAAAAAAGGAGACCCAACAATCTGCGCCAACTACCGTGGGATTAGCCTCCTCAACATCGCATATAAGGTTCTGTCGAGCGTATTGTGTGAAAGATTAAAGCCCACCGTCAACAAACTGATTGGACCTTATCAGTGTGGCTTTAGACCTGGTAAATCAACAACCGACCAGATATTCACGATGCGCCAAATCTTGGAAAAGACCCGTGAAAGGAGAATCGACACACACCACCTCTTCGTCGATTTCAAAGCTGCTTTCGACAGCACGAAAAGGAGCTGCATTTGTGCCGCGATGTCTGAATTTGGTATCCCCGCAAAACTAATACGGCTGTGTAAGCTGACGTTGAGCAACACGAAAAGCTCCGTCAGAATCGGGAAGGACCTCTCCGAGCCGTTCGATACCAAACAAGGTTTCAGACAAGGCGATTCCCTATCGTGCGACTTTTTCAACCTGCTTCTGGAGAAAATAGTTCGAGCTGCAGAACTCAACAGAGAAGGTACCATCTTCTATAAGAGTGTACAACTGCTGGCGTATGCCGATGATATTGATATCATCGGCCTCAACACCCGCACCGTTAGTTCTGCTTTCTCCAGACTGGACAAGGAAGCAAAAGAAATGGGTCTGGCAGTGAACGAGGGCAAGACGAAATATCTCCTGTCATCGAACAAACAGTCGTCGCACTCGCGACTTGGCACTCACGTCACTGTTGACAGTCATAACTTTGAAGTTGTAGATAATTTCGTCTATCTTGGAACCAGCGTAAACACCACCAACAATGTCAGCCTAGAAATCCAACGCAGGATAACTCTTGCCAAAAGGTGTTACTTCGGACTAAGTAGGAAATTGAGAAGCAAAGTCCTCTCTCGACAAACAAAACTCTATAAGTCGCTCATAATTCCCGTCCTGCTATATGGTGCAGAGGCTTGGACCATGTCAACAACGGATGAGTCGACGTTGCGAGTTTTCGAGAGAAAGGTTCTGCGAAAGATTTATGGTCCTTTGCGCATTGGCCACGGCGAATATCGCATTCGATGGAACGATGAGCTGTACGAGATATACGACGACATTGACATAGTTCAGCGAATTAAAAGACAGCGGTTCCGCTGGCTAGGTCATGTTGTCCGGATGAACGAAAATACTCCAGCTCTGAAAGTATTCGACGCAGTACCCGTCGCGGGAAGCAGAGGAAGAGAAAGACCTCCACTCCGTTGGAAGGACCAAGTGGAGAAGGACCTGGCCTCGCTTGGAATATCCAATTGGCGCCACGTAGCGAAGAGAAGAAACGACTGGCGCGCTGTTGTTGACTTGGCTATAATCGCGTAAGCGGCGTCTACGCCAGTAAAGAAGAAAAAGATATCAAAATTACAATTTAAGTAAATTTTTTTTGCAATTTAATATTTTATTTTATAAAAGAAAAAAACCTCTCTTCTCGGTAGTCAGCACAACAGTTGAAGAATTCATCTAAAAAAAGTAATTAATTCTGTCTGTGAGCAGATACATAAGTATAGGTCGTAAATAATCGCAGAATTTGGCAAAGTTGAAAGCAAAACATTAAAATTTCAGGTCTAATTTTTATCATAAATTGTCTTGAAGAAATTAGATGTAATCGAAGAAGAATTCCCTCGGTAAATCAGAAGGTCCTCCTATTTAGAAGAACTGTGAAAATTTTCAATAATATCAGTTCACCAGTTTCTGAGAAATCTTGAACTTTGAGAACTTTAGAAAAATATGCTAGACATATTTCATTGATTTCTCATCTTCTCATTGATCACCCTTGATTCTTCTAAATTTCAAAACCCGCATAACCCCTTGAACTTGACGGCCGCAGAAAACTGTTTTTCAACCAATTACCAACAGTGTTTAAAAACAACCGAAATTAAAAAATTTTTATCAGGCACTAGTAAATTTGCTTGTTTTCAAAATGAAGTTAATTTGGTTTCCTTAACATCTACCGAACGGGTTTTGAGCTGTTGTGGTCACCAGTTCAAAACATATAAAGGTGATCCATATCGAGGTTCGCTACGTTTTTTTAAAAAAAGAAAAGCTTTAAATTGAAGGGGTAATGTTTATTATCATTCGAAGGAAGATTCTTTTGCAATTATTGTTTGAAAATTCTCTTTTTCAAATGTTGGCCGCGGCTACGTCTCTTATGGTCTATCCGTTGATAAACTTTTCGATGACTCGTTCGAAGATTTCGAATGGTAAGTGGCGCATAACACGCGTGATGATTTGCTCCAAAGCCTAAATCGAAGCGAGATTGTCTGCATAGACTTTAGATTATACATATCCCCACAGGAAAAAGTTTAACGGTGTGATATCATACGATCTTAGTAGTAATCGAACGGCCAATACTTGAAATTATCTGCTCACCAAAGGTGTTCTTTCAATAAGTCCTTTGACTTATGCGATGTGTGGGGAGTGACGCTATCTTTTTAAAAACCCAAAAATGTGGCCGAGATCACGAGCTTCAATCTCAGGCATCAAATAGTCGGTTATCATGGCGCGATTGACGTCACGATTGGTCACGTTCTCACCGGCATCTTTTTTGAAGAAATATTGACCGATGATTCCATCCAACTACAAACCACACCAAACTGTTGTTTTTTCTGGATGAAATCTCTGAATCTCTTCAGGTTGCTCTTCGTCCCAAATGTTTTTTTTTTACATATAAATTGCGCCAGAAATGGACCTCATCGCTGAACAAAATTTGGCTCGAAAACGTAGAATTATTTTGGAACTTTTCAAGATACCATAAAGCGAAGCAATGTCACTTGGGAAGATCGAGTGGCTTGATTTCTTGCACAAGATGTAATATATACGGTTTCTTTCCAGAACTTGAATTTTCATAATAAAATCGTACGATTTGTAAACGTTGTTCAGGCGAAAGTCTTTACACAAAAAAATGTCAAACAATACTGAACAAAAATAAAATGACAGCTTTACACGACTCAAGCGTGATCTATTGAAAAAAGGCTTTTGAAGACGTGACCTCTAATTGAATCGTTAGTTTTGAGAAAACCCCATTTGAAGTTTTCTAGGTTTCAGAGCGCCCGGAAACCTTCTGTTAATTATCAAATAACTCGAAAAGCATTTAAAGCAGAGAAATTGGATTTTCAGATAATATTTCTAAGTTATTGCGCTTTAAGAAATTATAAAATAAACTTTTGACTTCCTCTAAACGCTGAAGCGAAATGAGTTATGTTACATATTGATGTCAGTTTTGAATAAAATTTTATTTGAAATTATTTAAAACAAGTACGAGTATATCGACCGGTTGAGGTTTTGTAACGTATTTTCTAGTTTTTCCTGACCACTTGCCAATTTTTCGCCACTCATACAATTTTTTATCTCATTAACCTGGTCGCCTTGCAATTAATTTTTCTCGCACTATAATTACGCAAACTTTCACCACTTAGTGGGCAGACTTTAATTGCTAGGTGATAGTATTTTCATTATAGTTATTTTGAAAATAATATTGCAGCAAGACGGCTAAAGGCACTTGAGGCAGTTGCAGCGCGCCGGCATGCTCCCATACACAATCTGGTCACTTGCGCGCTCGCACGCTGGCTGGACCGCGGCAGACAGACCCACAAGCGGCGCTGGGTAATTGCGCGTGCAGCGACGTGCTGAACACTATAAAGTATCTTGTAGATACATTAATTGCTGCAACAAACGAGAAATGCATTTTCATGATTTTCCGCAACTTAAAAAACAGCAGTACAACAACAACGGCGCTTTACAAGATTTCACAGCGCTTTTGCATGAGTTTTGCGAAGGCAAAAAATGTGCAACAGCATTTTTTAAATATTTGCTTTTATTGCTATTTCATTCTTTGTTGTTGTTGTTACTGCCAATCGCAGCACTAAATTAAATTTCTTTAATGAACAACGCGACTGCGAGCCGTTGTTTGGAAATTTCGTATTGTCCGACAAATTGTGTAAATTGTGCGGCGCACCCGGAAATTCGCTTTGGTCAAGTTGCATGCAACAAACGGAAAATGCGCAAACAAAGATGCACAAGCGAAGCGCTAGTAACGCAGCTGTTCGCGTGGTAAGCGCTTGGCGTGTTTCAGCGCGCGTTCTGTTCAAAGACAGCCGCTGTTTGCTGTTGCTAAATTTTTGTGTTGTTGTAGCTTCTAACTTAAAAAAAAAAACTTAAGATAAAGTAGCGAAATCGCGTTGGAAGCAGTGCAATGCTAGCCGGTGCAGCAAACCATTCAAGCGCAACAAATCACTGAAATGCCGCCGCGCAGAACAAATACAAAAACAACTGTTTGCGTTACGCTCGACTATTTTCTTCATTCTTTGTTGTTTGAAGTATTTTCGTATTTATTTATTTATTTGTGTTTTAGTTGTTTATGCTCTCTACGGCTTCCACTGCATACTGCGCATATTTGTAGAATTGTGGGTTAATGTGTCTGCTAAAAGCGTCGTTGCCGTCGCGGCAATGTGGCAACACTCGAGCGTGTCTACAAACGCTTTGCTATGCCGCTTTGCGCTCCATAACACACTGCTCTACTCGGTTCGAGTTGTTTTTAGCCAAGTATTCTGTGCAACATAGGGTTGATAGAAGTTTTTCTGAAAATCAGCAGAAGAGAATGCCTACGGCAATCTTACTGGCTGTCCTTAAAAAAAGAATTTCCATATTATTTTGTAGCCATACATAATTAAGTATGTATACAATATCATATCTAACCGCTGGAAGTATCAGTAAAACCTTGATGTCACAATTCCACAGAGCGAAACGTGTGCATATCTGATTAGTCGATATTAATCAATACGAAGTCCTCTCGGGTCTGCAGTAGACGCGATTGCCGAAAAAAGTCTTACAAAGACAGGATTATGAACAACATCAGCGGCTTGACCACTGTATATTGCCTACTAGACGGTATTTGGCTATTTATTTCGGCTTTTGGCGACTCTGTGCCAAGACTTTGAGCTCAACAGTCCAAGCTTAGTTTGAACATGCGTTTTATCAATGCTTTAAGCCTTTCGAAACTTGTAGTGCATTTTTTACTAAGTACTTTGAATGACATTCGACGGACAGCGTGAAGACTGAGAAAATAATCTCAGTACTGTGAAACCTTCGAGCTCCACTATTTAACCACTCAGTCATCAGTTAAAAAAAAAATTGAGTACTGTGAAGACTTTGAGCTGTACTACTTAGCACCTCAGGACCCCACGGTATGATACACTGGATGAGGTATCGATAGTGAGACCGCAGTAACTGTTAAAATTGGCGTCAAGCGCGGGTATCCTAAAGGATGACTCCTTCCCTTTCGCCTAGCAACTGAAGTCCATCTGGTATCGGAAAGGACCAAAACTGGTCTATGCGTAGCTTTTTGGCCGACCAGATTAACCTAACCTTACCTAACCTAACATCTCAGGTAATCAACCTGGCTAAATAATCTTAACACAGTTTCGAACGCTACATCGCTTTTCACTTTTGTGTCCATCAAACCATAATCGAACTTTTGTGCACCAAGTTCCATTATGGATCCCCTCGACGATGCCACTTAACCGTAATTGATCTGTGAGTTAATGATCTAAAATTTTTTTGAGAGTGACATAAGTACTGGTGCATGCCCTCAATTCGTAGTCCTTATTTCCTTTTCCCTGGTCGTCATCAAAGGGGGAGTCACTCATCCGAGGCTGGTTGTTATTATTCATTGGGGGTGTTGTTTTACGTGGCGGATTTCAAATCCAGCGTACAACCCTATGTAGGGGATATTTCGCCTTCTCACTTTAGCTCGTCTTCAAACGGATGTTCTTAGGCTACCCAGAGGATATTTGGTCAAAGACCGGAAGTCGTAAGCTGCTTTAGTCATATGTAAAAGAATCGTTTCTGGCCACTCCCAATTGAATGGCGATCAGAGAACTTTCCTCACTTGCGTGAACTTCTACACATGACTCCATCCTCCAATTAAGAAGAAGACAAAGGTACTGACTGGATTGAAAATTTATTTAAAAAATTTATCTTAAGGCCAGAGTTCATTAAACAGCTTTGAATATAAAGCATCCATCTTACTTACGATTCGTCGTTTTTTAAGAAAATCGAGATTTATGAACTACATTATATGAAACAACTATAGTTTTGATCTTGCTATCAAACTATCATAGAATAATCTTGTTGTATCGGCTTCGAAAATGATGCATTAAATTTTTCTGAAATTACAATACCTTTAATCCGGGCGGTTCGAGCCTTAAGAAGAGCTAGTTTGGAAACCACCTTTGGCGTAAGGCTTCGGAACTCGAATTTTCTTAACTTTCTCTAAACTTACTGCTTAGAAAAACGTATATCCTGAGTTTACTTATACTTTTCTTTTCACAAAAAGGCTCACAAAATCATCAAGCACTTTTTTATACCAATTACGAGTTGAAAAAATGCATAAGATGAAAATCCGGGTCCCTTCTGGTTGCGTATACCCGATTGTCGTGGTAATAAACTCTCGAAGCTCTCTCTAAGTTGGTTTACCTGTAGCGTTTTGTGTTCAATCTGATGAATGGTTTGAATTGCAGTTCACAGTTTTAGCCGCCGTTCTTTTGAGCGAGAATTTTTTTTTAGTCTGAATGAAGTTATGGAGTCTTCATAGGTAGAATCTCGTTTCTTGGAGAAGCTATTAGCAGTGTTATATTCAAAATCATTGGTATGCGATACCTCAAAGTGCACTGGATCAGTAAATTGTCGTTTGCGTACAAACCTTAACCCACCTTTCTGATTTGCTTCAATCTAACTTATTGCCTTACTAATATTAGTTTTTTGTTCACTCCTAATTTGCTGTTAAGCACATTTCTACCGTTTGCTGTTGGCGTCTGTTTGCTTTCATTTTTGGTTACCATTACAAATTAATAGCTTTTTTACGTGCTAATATTCCATTGTTATAAATGGTTGTTATTAATCGCTAAAGCAAAGTTAAGAGTGATTAAATCAACAATATTTTTTATTGCAAAAGTGATAAGTGCCAACTTGGTTCAAGAAGCTGCTCATTTGTCGGAACTGCCGATATCGGACCACTTTAACATATAGCTACCATACAAACTTAACGATCGGAATCAAGAAATTGTTCAGATCGGCTTACTATAGCATATAGCTGCTATACAAACTTAACGATCGGAATCTAGTGCTGGTATGGAAGACTTTTGCATTTGATAAGATATATTCACGAAATTTGGTATAGATTATTTTCTAAGGCAACAATGTAATCTCCGAAAAAATGTTCAGATCGGATTACTGTTGCATATAGCTTCCATACAAACTGAACAATCGGAGATATATTCTACAAATTCGTCGTGGGAGATCTGAGAGTTATAATCTTAGCTGGTTCAATAGTTAGTGGAGTAAATGTGGATACTTTGTATAAGATTTTGTAGGGTTGGTATTCTTCAATTAGTGTATAGTGGTTTAAACTATGTTAACTGTAGGTAAGCCTCTAAGTATGGATAAAGCGACTGCTGTCATTGTTGTAACGATTGTCTAATCCCGCTTTGATGATAAGTTTCAGGTTGTTTGTCAAGGGAGTTGTCTAACTAAAGGTACAGTAAATGTGCTGTTTCGAGGTGTGTTGGACCATTGGAAGAGAAGTTTTAGATGTGTGGTATTTGTTGGGCGTACAAAAAGGTGGTTATGTTGTTTATTATAATACTCTGAGCGTTTTGAGCCTAATCTGTCGAGGCGGCTAATATCGATTCCGTCCGGTCAATACAGCTGCCGCGACAAAGAATAAAACTCAAGAATAATTCTTTTAACATAAGCCTGATGAAACTTTTACTAAATAAGTTCTAAATAGTCTAGTTAGGAGGCTATACGGAAATCGAAACATTATAGAATTTACAAGGAATGATTTTGAATAACAAAATACCATAACCAAACAGCTTGAAAGGTTTCAAGGACAAACCAAAAGACGCTCAAGCAAGCTTGATGTTAAAAATTATCTAAATATTCAAATTAGCCCACCTTGTCAGACTAAGTATGGCAAATGAGTGCCAACATAATCCATTTCAAAATTCGCGATACTTTTTGTGCAAAGCTCGTAGACAAACTGGCAAGAGGCTGGGCCATCTAAGGTTTTAAATTTGAATTATCTATATTTCGACATTGGAAACGTCAAATACCATTCGGAAAGGGACAGATATTCAGTAAAAACTCTAAAATTTACGAAATGGGTCGCTATAAACTAGAAAAAACTGGGAAATATTGAAAACTTTTTTCCAAAGTGGTGAGTCAAGTGAATAGTAAATTTTACCGAAAAATCATCTTTTCGGACGAGGCTCATTTCCAACTCGATGGTTACGTTAACAAGCAGAATTGCCGCATTTGGGGCACAGAAAACCGGCACGTAATCGTCGAGGAGCCAATACACCCAGCAGGAATCACTGTATAGTGCGGATTTTGGTCTGGTGTAATCATCGGCCCATTTTTCTTCGAAAATGAAGAAGGAACCATCGTAACCATCAATGGTGAGGGTTTTTCTTCAAGCAAATTGAAGAGGAAGACTTGGACAACATTTGGTTCCAGCAGGACGGCGCTATGTGCCATACAGCAAATGCTACACTCAATCTTTTACGCACCATCTTCGAATTTAAAATTTTATATGACCCACCCGTTATCTCTGCTACTTTGTCCGCTCTTCGAACAGGAATGCCATGGAATGTGTACATATCATATATTCAATATTAATATGATTAAACATCTTTGTGAACTAATGCGTTGTAATCTGGTGCCGTTCAAATCGCCCCACTCTAGCTTAATACCACCAAAAACTATGCTTTTTCCACTAACTTCCAAAGCCAGTTTTCACATTTCTCTAATTTCAGTAAATCATTTGATGATTAATTACACACTTTTCACCACCTAACGTTAATAGATTTGATCATTTTCGCTAATCCACTGATAAACAGGCAGCCGATATCCGCCACAAGTGTCCGTTGCAACAAGCTTTGGCCAGTCGGCGCAGTCATTGCACTCTAAATGGCAGCGTTTTCATTTCATGTTCAACGAAATGGCGATTTTCCACGGCCACTTGGATCAGGTGTATGCGGCGAATTTATTTGTGGAGGGCGGCGGTTGTTGGTGGCAACACTTTCTCCTTTTCTGCTGCGCGTTGCCGCTACCAACTATCGACTGCGCGCATAAATTGTGTGTTTACTGTTATTATACCCTGAACAGTCTGAACTTGTCTGTACGAGTAATATTCCTTATTGACCGTTCTTCCCTGTGGCAAGAACTCATGATGCACCACGCCCCTGCAATCGAAGAAAACTGTCAGTTACGATTCGCGATACTTTTTGAACACACCTCCTATTTTAAATATCTAGCAAAGTTTGAAAAACGCACAAAGCAAATTCGGAGAGACTATAAAATATATAAACAAATAATGATGAGTCAATTTAGCGAGGTCCGTCTGTCCCCCTGTATATATGCGAATTTACAGAGAGAACGATCTGAAATTTTGCACACGTTTCTTTCTCACCAAGAAATGCCTATTAGTTGGAACGGCTGATATCGGACTACTATAACATATAGCTGCTATTGATCGGTATTAAGTGCTTTTAAGGAAAACTTTTCATTTTGCCGAAATATCTTCAGAAATGGTTATTGTCTAAAGCCATGGGGTAATCTCGCAAGAAATAGTTGAAATCGGATTACCATAGCATATAGCTGTCGTACAAAATGAACGTTCTGACCTTTCAAGACCTTGTATTGGAAACTTTTTTTTATTTGGCAAGTGATCTTAACGCAATTTAGCCTGGGATATTGTATAAAGCAATGGTGTAATCTTCCAAGAAATGATTCAAATCGGATCACCATAATATATAGCTGCTATATAAACTGAAAAGTCGGAACCAACACCTTGTATAAGAAGCTTTTTTACTAGGCGATCACCAGTCTAACGAAAATTGGCCTGAGTTATTGTACAAACCAATGGGGTAATCTCCCATGAAATGATTCCGATCGGATCACCATAATATATAGTTGTCATACAAACTGAAAAGTCGGAACCAAGACCTTGTGATGGAAACTTTTTTATTATGCGATCACCAGCCTAACGAAAATTGGCCTGGGTTATAATATAAGGCAATGGGGTAATCTCGCAAAACGAGGTCTAGATCGGATCACCATAATATATAGCTGTCATACAAACTGAAAAGTCGGAACCAAGACCTTGTGAGAGAAACTTTTTTATTAGCCGCGTCATCTTCACAGAATTTGGTATGGATAAATTTTAGATCGTTTTTGTTATATTGGAAAAAAAATTTTCAAATCGGACTGCAACAGCATCAGTTTCCTATATAAAAATATTTTTATTGAGAAGGGTATTACGGCTTCGGTGCAGCCGAAGTTAACATTTTTCTTGTTATACCCTGAACAGGGTATATTAAGTTTATCACGAAGTTTGTAACACCCAGAAGGAAGCGTCGGAGACCCTATAAAATATATATAAATGATCAGTATGTTGAGCTGAGTAGATTTACGAACTTGTCCCTCAGTTTTTAAGATATCGTTTTGAAATTTTACAAACGTCATTTTCTCTTCAAAAAGCTGCTCATTTGTCGGAACTGCCGATATCGGACTACTATAAGATGTAGCTGCCATACAAACTGAAAGATCAGAATCAAGTTCTTGTATGGAAAACTTCTGCATTTGACAAGATATATTCGCGAAATTTGGTAAAGATTTGGTATTATTCTAAGATAATAATGTAATCTCCGAAGAAATTGTTCAGATCGGCTTGCTATAGCATAGAGCTGCCATACAAAATGAACGATCGAAATCAAAGACTTGTATGGAAAACTTTCGCATTTGACGTGGTATCTTCACGAAATTTGACATGGATTACTGCTTAGGGTAATAACATAACCTCCGAAAAAATTGTTCAGATCGATCGGATTACTATAACATATAGCTTTCATACGAACTGGAAACTTATTTACTAAAAGAAATGTACCTGTGAAGGGTATTACGGCTTCGGTGCAGCCGAAGTTAACATTTTTTCTTGCTTTTTAATTTTATTTGCATTGCTGGTTGACATTACTTTTATTTATAATTTCGCTGCTCTGGCGTGCGCTTTAGTTGCCGGGTTATTGCATTTAATGAAGTGGCCGCAAGTGGCAGCTATGACCAAATGCAGTCAGACAAGCAAATGGACGGACGTGTAGTCAGCGCTGTCAGCTTGCCATCGCATGTTGTTGCAGATAAACAGTATTTTCTTTATGTTGTTGTTGTAAGCTGTGCAGCGGTGCGTACAATGTTTGCTTGCCACATGTTTATTTCCAGCCAACTGTCGGTGCAGTGGTTGTGGTTGCTGTCACCTTGTGTGCCACTACTTGACTTGGTAAGAGTTGCTGCTTGTTGTTGCTATTTATCTCTTCTTACTTTCAACTGCTGAGCACATGTTGTTGTCGTCAGTTGTTGCCACATGCAACATGTCGCCGCTGCCTTGCCACACTGACATTGCGTATTTAGCGGATTTTCATTGCATTATGCTTATTACGAATGCTGCTGTTGTTTTTGTTGTTGTTATTTGTTGTTTTTGTTGGCATTTGCGTTGCCCGCAGTGATTTCTATGAATGCTTGTTTTTTGCTCTCTTCTGTCTCTTTGTTACCTCAAGCGCTGTTCAGGTTTTTATTCGCTAACAACATTATTGTGGCTGCTGTGGTTGTTGCCCTGCGGTGTTGTTGTCATTGCCAGGAAATTACACACGACTATTACGGAATGCTGCGTCTGCTGGCTCAGTGGGCCGAAACATTTTCGCAATTAAATTCGTTTTTGTGCTGCTCTTCATAAGAATTGCAAATTATTACAAAATTGTGCAGGAGATGACGGCGCGGTTTTCATTGCGCCGAAACCGGAAGTTCAGTGAGAGCGAAAACTAGAAGTTGTTTTTGCGGAGTTAAGAGTTGATTATTTGCTGTATATGATTGCTGTTCATAGGTTTTTATATATTTATTGGGTCCACAACTCTAGTCATGTGGTTTGCCATAAGTTGAAGAGAGAGAGTGTGTCACTAGATTATTACTTCATTGTTCTAATATTCCGAAGATGCATTGGAAATATTATGTTTTTGGACGCCACTAAACTTTACTCAAATAAGTCCAGCTTTGTACGCGAGAAAGTGTTTTTGCGGCGCTTCTGCTTCGTTCCTTTTAAATGAAGAAACCCTTAACCGAAAGTAATTATATTTTGGCGCAAGTTTATGGTGAACATTATCTAACTGAGGAAAAGTGCCGAAAACTGTTTTCACGATTTAAAATTTGAGATTTTTAGGTTAAAGACGAAAACCCTTCTGATTAGCCAAAAAAGTTTAACTTTGAGAAACTGAAAGCATTACTCAATGAAGATTGCTTCCAAACTCAATAAGAGCTTGCAGAACCTTTGTGAGTCACTCATCCAGCATTTTCAAAAAGTTTAAAAACAGCCGAATACACTCAAAAATAAGAAACTTGATCGCCATATGCATTGAAGCCAAGAGACATTGAAAAGCGATTTTACTTATCAGAAATGCTGCTTGAGCACTACAAAGAAGTTTTTTTTACAGCGGCTTGTAACAAGTGATCAAAAATGAAGCCAAAACGAGAACCCTAAACGCAAAAAATCGTACATATATGAACCCAACCAAACTAAATCAACGGCAAAGACGAATAATTAAGACATCCAGGTAATGCTTAATATTTGGTTGGATCAGAAAGTCATGCATGGACGGACAAACCGATAGATACCTCAATTTTTACACAAGTTACAGCTTGCGCGGACTGGCAGACGAACGGACAAACAGATAGTCAACCGGGTTTCAACTTTTCTCGTCATCCTGATCATTTATACTTGTATACGTACAACCTTTAGGTAAACAGAACTATTATACTCTAAGCAACAGTATGTGAAAGTATACAAATTAAAGGAAATATAGTTTACGGGCGACCTGTGGTCAAAAAGAGGAAGAGAAGAGGCGTGGCTTAACTCGATTTCTGGCAAAACTATGGCACTATAGAAAAAAATTTAATCGCAAAGTTGTAGGTTATGGATAAATCTACAATTTTTGTATGCACCCCTATTTTACGTAACTTCAAAATTTAGGTGAAAAATTCAAATAACCAAATTTTTCGTTTTTTTTATTTTTCTCATAGAAATCTTTTTTCTTTCACGAAATTTGGTTAAACTTACTTTTTAATGGCCCAAATATATTGTATTTTTCTTACATTATAAAATTAATTTTTTCGTTTTAGTTTGACTACAAAACTAAAAAACCCTAATGTTCAATTAAAAATTCTCTTGTTAAAATTTGAGATTTTTTTAAAGAGCCAGTAAGAAAGCCTTATGTTTGTTGAAATCTCTGGTGAATAGTGAATATGCTAAATTTACTCAGAAAATGAAGAAAACAGCTAATTGAACTATCAGAACAAAATAGTGTGCTATTAAAGTTATGGACTTATCGTGCTCCTAGCATTGAAAAATTATGACTACCAGTTAATGGGATAATTCAACAGGGCAACGGTTCAAAACACAAATCTAAAATTGTTAGTGAGTGGCTGTAATATTGAACACCCAAAATCTCTGGCCCACCCTCCTCCAAACCTAGACCTCAATTCTATCGATCATAGGTCATGACCGAGAAATCAGATAGAGAATTATTTCAAAAAGAGGGGCGCCCGAAAAGAGGCCTTGATTGAAAAATAGAGCAAAATGCTTCCAGAATTTCCAAAACCAACTTGGAGAATCCATGTCGGGAAGATTATGTGAGTTTCTGAAATCCAAAGGAAATCTCTATCTATACTACATAAGGAGTTAGAAAAACTTCTTCTGATTATAAAATAAATAATTTTATACAAAATCCTTGAAGAAGATTTTCCTATGTACATACATATGTATGTATGTATACACCTAATAAATATTAAAATCATTACATATTTCCAACTTACATAGGTTCCTGAAATAAGAAAATAACGATTTACCTCGCACTACAGGCGTCTTTTTTTTCTATGTAGTTGTATACACATGTATATATGTAGATGTGTGCATATGTAAATATTTACATACCTAAGTTCTTATGTCATTTGCGAAATAGGCCATCTCAGCCACTCAAAAACATAAATTCCGCATTGCATTAGCACTTCACAAGTGATAAAAATATCTGCAAAGCAATAACTAAACGCACACACACTTAAGTATGTATGTAGATATCTATGCATGTGTGGAGATTCGGTTGCAATCATGCATATAGAATAAGACGCAGAAGAGTTAAAAGAAGCGTTACAAGAAGAGGTGAGTGAAGAAAATGTATACGAAGAACGTCAAGATAGCACTTGAAGCGTACCAAACGGTAGACCAACAAGTTGCAAATAAGAAATTTGTACATACTTACTTGTGCACAAGTATATGCATATGTAATATTTACTTATAATAAAATATGTTACCAGAGAGAGGAAGAATTAAAAATTATGCTAATTTTAAAGGCAGATATTCATCTTTATGCTTTCTTTCTTATAACCCACTGTTTTTAAGTGTTTCAGCTCAGGTAGAAAGGAAGAATTCCAATAAGAAATCGCTGTTGTCAGAAATAGCAATATATGTACATATGTACATATGTATGTTTCATTTACATTATGAACTAAGCATAAAAGTTTCGGTCCTGAAATTATGCCATTCTCACATATTCTTCGTAAATAATTTGAAGAAGCCTATTTGACTACGTTACCATCCAAAACAAATTTAATTTACATTACCCTGTCAAGAAAGTATCGGGAATTCTTCAATTCCCACTATTATCTCCCGCTTATATATTACGAGGGCTGCTATATATATTTCTGGACTAATAATGAAAATAGCCATATTTATCAACGAAAATTTTTTTTTTTCGGTGATTTTGGCTCGTCCACACCACACGGTCGATTGCTGTTTTGTTTCGGGCTCATACGCATAGATCCATGATTAGTCACCTGTGACGATCTTATAAACGTCTTTCAAAGCACCGCGATCGTATTTTTTCAGCATTTCTTTACAGCAATCCACACGAGCCTTTTTTTGAGCGATTGTCAAATTGTGCGGGATCCAACGAGAACAAAACAAAGTATCGAATGTATGCTGGTGGGAGAAATGCATAGGCATGCCCCTATCTGAAGGTATGTTACATGACGGTCTTGCATTATCAGTTCACGTACGGCGTCGATGTTTTCTGGCACAATGGCTATTTTTGGACGACCTTCACGGAATTCGTCTTTGAGCGGGCGTCGGCCACGATTGAATTCGTTGTACCAGTTTTTCACAGTGCTAGAGGATGGTGCTTCATAGCCATACAAAGATTTTAGTTCATCGATGCACTCTTGTCGTGATAATCCACGTCGAAAGTTGTGAAAAATGATCACACGAAAATGTTCACGAGTTAATTCCATTTTTTGGCCGAGATGAATTTTTTAATTCTCTGTAAATAAAACAATTCACGATTAAATGACAAAACGTTCTGAGTGATGTTATGCTAAAAAATGTCAAACTTTCCAATGGAAATGTCAGATTGCACCTGGCAACACTTAGTGTTGCCTAGTCCAGAAATATATATAGCAACCCATGTAATTAAGGACAGTAAAAAAATTTACCTGTCTTCCAAATAAGCTTGAGATTTAAATAAAGAATTCTCGATACTTTCTGGACAGGGTGAATGTAAGACTGTAACTTTCTTCACCATTCCTTAAACCAGAAACCTATTAGAACTCGCTGGATCTACATATGTGACCTGGTCTACGAAAAGGGAGCTAACGTGCGAAAACTAGTTTTCTGGGAAACAGCTGTTAAAAGCTGTCAGCATCTCATCTTCATCCGAATCAACTAAAAAGTGAAAATTGATTTTTTGACACCTAAGCCCCCTTTCCGTAGACTAGGTCACATATATGTTATATACACTTGGTACTCTTTATAAGAGCTAAGGAAAGCATTCCGCCTACAGTGTCGATGATTCGAGAAGTAAACTTTCACGAAATTTACCTTACTCTTTAATTCCTGGTGATCTAAACATGTCGTTCTGAAGAAGAAATAAAACGCATATAATTTAATATATGAAAAATAATTTAGCATAGATAAGGGTTTAGTATAATATTTAAAAATGACTTCAGGCAAGTGACTGTCACGACCAGCTCGAATAAATTTCAGCCGAGAAGCCCTATTTTCGACCACATTTTGCAGCAAGTAGTGCTGTCTAGTTGAAAGCAAAGGTCACCCGCATCAATATCCTGCAATTCCAGCACGAAAAACTCACTAATCATGACTCTAAAACGTTCCCCATTGACTATAAAATTACGGCCAATGATTCCCACTGCTAATAGAACACAGCATATGACGTCTTAACAATGGCTTGCGGATTATCATGACTGCATAACATATGTATAAGTCATAAGGGTTCAAAACCTATGGGTAAAATCTGAGGGTAGTATGACTTATTTCCGACCGACTTCGAAGTAGTTAAATTAATGTTTATATGATGGAAGAGGCATTGTGAGCGTTGGGGATCTCTGTTCTCTCTCTCTCTCTTGAAGTACGTTTTCTTTCAGTTTAACAATCGAACAATCTTCACTGCCGCCTTTTTCAGACTCAATTATTACACCTGATTTGAAGATTTGTCTTAATGTATCAAATTCTGATACACATTCGAGGAAGACGTTTCTAACTATTATAAAGTCAACCAAGAACTCTACAAAGCCTGAAATTTTATTTAATCGACACAGAGACTTATTCACTTCTAGAGATAGAGATCAGTATGAACTACTCATAAAACAAAAAACCTATTTGAAAGAAACTAAGTACACTAGATAGAAAAAGTCTCCGCTCATGGTGCAGAAAATATACTTTCGCGAAATAATACCAGCCGAAATCATACCCAAAACAAACATTTGACTAACATGACTTGTTGACAGGAATACCTTAATTGCATGCAAAATTTTTTTGTACTTGGGCTTGCCGGTGCCAAGTTAACGGCACTTTTCCCGTTAGTCTTG
The DNA here is from genome assembly GCA_027475135.1 of Bactrocera correcta. Classification (NCBI taxonomy): domain Eukaryota; kingdom Metazoa; phylum Arthropoda; class Insecta; order Diptera; family Tephritidae; genus Bactrocera; species Bactrocera correcta. Next base: position 72,213,607 of record CM050326.1, read on the forward strand.
AACAAAACAAACAGAAAAAGTGTCCGCTCATCGCATATATTTTAGTTTATTCTTACTTTAGCGCCGCGAAGATAGGAGTTTTGACTAATTTTCGTTTAGAAAAACGAAAAGTTCGCAATTTAAAGTTTAGAAGTTTCATTAAACGCTGAGATTTTTTAAAATATTTAGCTTTACTCAAAATGAATAAGAAAGGAAGAGAAATTAGCGTTGACGAGCGAAAAATTATTTTAAAATTGAGAGAAAGTGGCAAAACATTTCGCGAAATTGGCTCAATGATTGAAAGGAACGAGTCGTCTGTTAGATACGTTTGTAAGTCATTTAAAACAACGGGAGTTATTACGTCAAAACCTCGGTCAGGCCGCCCAAAGAACAGATCGTGAAACGCGCAAAGTCATATCATTGGTGAAGAAAAATCCACGCATTACAGCTTTACAGATAGCAAAAAATGTCAAGGAACAGTTCCAAAAACAAATTTGCAACGATACCGCAAGAAAAATCTTAAAAAGGGCTGGCTTCAAAAGTCGCGTTGCACGGAAGAAACCATTTGTTTCATTAAAAAACCGGATGAAGCGTTTAGCGTTCGCGAATGCGCATATAAATAAACCTCCATCGTTTTGGGAATCGGTATTATGGTCTGACGAAACGAAATACTGCATATTTGGGATCAAAGGAAGGCAGTTGGTATGGAGAAAAACGGGTACAGCGTTAGAAGCCCGCAATCTCTCTTCAACAGTAAAGCATGGTGGCGGAGGAGTACTACTATGGGGGTGTATGTCGGCAAGCGGAGTAGGAGGAATCGAGTTTATTGATGGTATAATGAATAAATTTGATTACTTAAATATATTGAAGAGGCAAATGAAACAAAGTGCTGAGAAATTGGAGTTGGTTAATGAGTATCATTTCCAACATGACAATGACCCTAAGCACACCGCCGACGTTGTTCGCCTTTGGCTTCTATACAATGCGCCAAAATTACTTCATATACCCCCACAATCACCAGATCTCAATCCAATTGAGCATCTGTGGGCACTTTTGGAGCGTAGAATCCGCACTCGTACAATTACCAGTAAACAGATGCTTAAAGCAGTTATTTTGGAAGAATGGGCGAAAATATCTTCTGAAGAAACAAGGAAGCTCGTTAATTCTATGCCCAACCGACTTTCAGAAGTCTTAAAGCGACGTGGATATCCCACAAGCTATTGAATTTTGTTACTTCGTTTAAATGTTCAGCTTTTAATTTAATGAGCGGAGACTTTTTATGTTCTTAGTTTAAGTATTGAAGTAAACTAAGTAAATTTCTTTTCCTTATTCGACACGTAGGATATAATTTAAGCTACTTTTGTATCGCATAAAATGTATATTTTAATAAAGTAAGGTATTTTTGTAATTTGAATCGATTTTGCAGATTTTATTTAACTTAAGAACAGGTTACGGTTGATGAGCGGAGACTTTTTCTACCTAGTGTATATGAGATGAAGAGTTTTTCCGGTGACCATTTATGGGGTATTCACAAAACCCCTCATATCCAATGAACTTAGTGTTTTGCTGAAGATCGCAACATTTTTTGCTTTATGTGTCTCTCCAACCGCTCCAATTTGCATATGTCAGGCACTGCTATTCGCACCGGTGAATTTGTGCACGAACGGTAAATTCGTGTACTCACCGTCAGCGAACAGCAACAGCAACTAAAAAAACAACAAAAGCAACTTAAATAACAACAACAACACCAACTATAAAGATCAAAACAACAGCCATAATAAACTTGAGTCATGCAGACGACAACAAAATCGGAAAACAGCAACAAAGACGAACGCGGACACACCGCGCAAAGCGTCATATAATGCCATACAAAAGCAGAAGCAACAAAAACATATAGCAACACGCGGCTAGGGCGCACAAGACAGACAACAACGCAAACGAGAAGACGATTCTGCTTTGGCATTGTCGTCGTTGTTGGACACCGATAGCGATCTTTTGGGGGTTGGAGACGATGGCAGCGCCGCCACCGTTGGACAACTCACTGCGAGCACAACCAAGCGATGCACGAAAATCCACTCACTGGATCGCGACGCCGAGCGGCCAGCGAAGCAGCCAGCCAGCCAAGTAAACACGCGACTCAGCGCTCAGTTAGTTGTCGAGATACTTTCATAGCGAACGAATGCGCAGTAGCGAAGAACGCGTTGCTCGCCGCGCGATCTAAAACAAATTACGAGCAAAACATAGCATAGCAATAAATTCAACAACAACAATAACGAAAGTAATGCGAAAATAAACGAGTAAACGGCCTGCGGGAAGAATAAGTGCGCAACGGCAGCAACAACAACACGAGTGTTAGTGTCGAAGAAAATTCTTTGCTGTGAAAATTATCGTGTATAAATAAATACATAAATATATAGTATGTGAGTATATTTGTAAGTGAAAAGTTGAAGTGCAACCAGAAGTTGGAAAATATACAACAAGTGCTGCTGCATGTGTTGCAAGTGCAAGCGGGGGGTGTGTGCTCATGGTTGGTTGGGTGAAAGAAGTTGGTGGCTGCTGACGGGATTTGTGTCAGCTTGAACTTGGTGAATGTTGTCGTTGCTGCTGCTGTTGTTTTTATTATTATTGTCGCACTATCGTAATTCACGGTTCAGTTGTTTTCGTAGCTGATATTCGCACGTTCTTTGTTTGTGTTTTTGTTGCTGGCTTTATATGCCGCTCAAGCGACGGTCAGCAAGGCGACAGCGCTTGGCAAACCAATTCCGGCTTTAAAGTGAATCATAGTGAATTTAAGTGGAATTCGGTGATGCGCTTGTAGCAATGGCAACAACAACAATGGGAAATGTTAAAACCACAATAGTTCGGAAGCAAAGTGGAGATGAATGAAATAAAAAATGAAAAATAAAAAATTTTTAACTTAAAAAAATTTAAAATTAATAAAAATTTAAAACTAAACAAAAATGATTAATTTACATTAAAAAAAATTCAGGAAATAAGTGTAAAGTAATAATGCATATATATATATATATATATTTTTTTTTTAATTATAAGAAAAGAAATACAAAATACAGAGAAAAAATAAAAATTAATTTAATTAATTAAAATACAAGTGAAAGAGAAATAAAATATAAAAAATTCAAAATTAAGCAAAATTATAGAAAAAATTAAAAAAATTTAATTTAATAATAAATTGCATTAATTAAAATACAAGTAAATGAGTATAATTAAAAAATTAATAACAAATTAAAAACATTCAAAATTAAGAAAAAAAGATTAAGTAAAACTATTAAAAAACTATACAAAAATAAAAAAATCATATTTAAAAAAATTAAAATTAAAAAAATTAATTAAATTAATTAAATGAGTAATTGACTATAATTAAAATATTAATAAAAAACTAAAAATATTACATATTAAGAAGAAAAGATATTCAAAATTAAAACCTCTAAATTAAGAAAAAATAAATAAATAATTAAAGTTAATTAAAAATTAAAATTAAGCAAAAGTATTTTTAAATAAAAAGTTGAAAAATGTGTTCCAAAGTATAATAAAAATAGTTTTTAAATTATAGAAAATAAAAATTAACAACAATGTAAATAAAGTCAATATTAAAAAATAAATTTAAATCAAAAAAAAAATATTTTATTGAATACAATACAAGTAAAAAATAAAAATATATTTAATTATAACTTAAAAAAAATTTAGAATTAAAGAAAGAACTTTAACAACTTTTTTTATAAAATTAAGAGAAGCATAAATATATTTAAATAAAAAACAGATACACACACATACATGCATACATATGTATATATAGTATGTACATATTTAAAACATCATTTGTATACATATGTTTATGTATATATTTTTTTATATACTTACCTCAAGAATTTAGAAAGGTGTTTGCCAGCAAAAGTCTTACCAAATTTTTTCTTGCTCACAAAAGTCATTAACTTTTACGATCGGCTGGTGTTCTTGCAACACAAGCCAACATGAATAACAACAAAAATGACCGCGCAAAAACTAAAATTCATTATCAAAGCCAAATACATGCAAACAAACATGATTACACACTCATATGCACATATGTATGTATGTTTGTGCGAAAGAAAGCCGAATTACTCATAAGAAAACATAAAATACATATAAACACGCAAATATAAATACGTACATACATACATTATACGTACATATGTATGTATATGCATATAGGCATGTATGTATACATACTTAGGCTTACGTGAGTCTACGAAATTTATTTTAATAATTTGCGTATTAGTCAAGTGTGGATAGTCAACTATTGTGTTGTTTTTGTACTCTGTTGGGTTCCTTGTTTATTTATAAATGTTTAGTTGATGAAAAGCTATTTCTGTTTCAAAATTTAATTGAATAAAAAAAACATGTACATGCGATACATTTGTTCAAAATCGCGCTGCAAAGTGTTTGTTTTTGTTTTCAATCAGAATTTGTGTTACAGTTTCTTTATAATCGAAGGCAAATGTGTTTGGGCAGCCAGTGCATTAAATATATATGTAGGAGCTTAAAATCTAATGAAAAAACGACAAAATCAGAAAAAACAAAAAAAAACCAAAAAAAGCTAAACAAAATTTAACCGAACTTCAAAATTTAATATATGTATGTACATATTTTTTTCGTTGAAACGAGAAATTATTTGGATTGGAAACAATAAACTAGAATTGAAATTTAAATTTTAAAAATTAAAAAAATTAAAGACAAAAGAAATTAAAAAAACTTTCATTTAAAAAAAAATTTAATTTGATTTTTAATTAATAGTTAATTCAAAATAAGTGAAAGAATATAATTAAAAAAAAATTATTACTAATTTAAAAATAATAAAAATTATGAATTTTTTTTTTATATGGGGGTGGATAATGCTACTTGCAGGTCACGAAAAACTAAAAAAAATAATAAAACAAAGGCATAATAAAAACTTAAAAGCATGCAAAAAAATTACATTAAAAAATAATAAAGAGTGGATATTAATGATTAACAAATTTTAAATATTTTAAAAGAAATACAAATAAAAATCACTAGAAAATAAAATGAAAAAATTAAAAAAAAATTTAAAAAATTAACAAAAAAAATTAAGTTAATTAGTTATCATAAAAAATAATAATAAAAACGAAATAGGTAGCTGTATTGGAAATAATAAATTAGAAATTATGTTTAATTTTTAATTTCAAAATACGAATTACAAATCGAAAATTTTGTTTTTAATACAAATTTTTTTTTTTCATAATTAATTTTACAGTTTTTTCCAATCAGTTCTGATATATGTAAAAAATAAATATGTTTCGTAAATTGTTTTTTAAATGGGTTAAAAGAAATAATGTTTAATGTATGTAATGTGTTTTGTATGTATGTATGTAAAGAAAAAATTTCTCAATCAAACATAATTAAAGAAATTTAAATAAAAATTATTAATTGAAAAATGATATAAAAAATTGAAAATTCACTAAATAACCAGGAAATAATAAAATAAAAAAAACATAAAAATTAAATTTTATAAAATTTTAAATTAATCAAATCTAATGTTATAAAATGTAATGAAAATTAAATTAATTTAAAATAAAAAATGAAAATTAATTAGAAATTTATAAATTTAATTAATATGATTTTTATATGCTTTAATTGCAATTTTTTTATATATGTATATATGTATTGTATTTATTTTCATTTTAATTTATTTCATTAATTGTAGCTGATAATTTTTTTTTTTATTTACAAATTAAATAAAAAATTATTAATTATTTATTTAATTTACAAATTATATAAAAAATTATGATTTGAATAAAAACCTAAAAACATAATTAAATTAAATAGAAAATTATATCAAAAAGTTAAAAATTAAATTAATAATATAAAACTTGAAATTTATTTCAATGAAAATTAGTAAAATTTAGAATTAGTTATAGTGAAATGTATAAAATATAATAAAAGTTAAACTAATATAAACTTAAAGTTATTTAAAGAATACTAAATATTAAAATATATAAAAAATTTAATTTACAACTAAAAATTATAAATTTAATTTTTATGAATTTAAACTAATTTAAATTAAAATCTATTTAAAGATAATAAAAAATTAATATATAATAAAAATTAAATTAATAATTAAAAATTACTTATACAATTAAACACCATAAATTTAATTTATTATTAAATTATTTTAATTTAATTTTTATTTTTTTAATATTATTTTTTTTTAATTTTTATTCCAATATATTTTTTTCATTAATTTTAAGTTTCTATTAAAGAGAAAAAATATTAATATTTTATGACTAAAGCTTTGTTATTAATTTCCCTAAAATCATATTATTGTAAAATTTAATTTTGGTTTTAAATATTTTATTTGACTACTAGTTTTTTTATCCCTTTATTTTTTTTCTTTAAATTTAATGTAATTTTTGTTTAATAATTTTAAATATTTTTTTTTTAATTAAAATATGATATTTAAAACAAAACAGATATTTTCATAAAATTTTTGATTTATTTTATTTTATTAAAAAATGGTAGAATTAATTTACTTTCTTTTAAAAAATTTAATAAAATTTTAAAATATTGAAATAAAAATTTATTAAAAAACTGTATTTGATTTTCTTTGTACAATGTATTACCAATAAACATTAAATTTAAAAATATTTATAACATTGAAAAAATTAAATATAAAATAGTTAAGATGAAAAAAATATTAAATTTCAACTTTGACGCTAAAAATATAAATATAAAAATTAATAGTGATTATATATTTTAGCAAAATAATTTACCATTTATTGTACCGTTGAAATTTTCACCTCCTTGAATTTAAACGAAATGATTGTAACACACAAAGGAAATGAGTCCGCAAAAGTCACAAAGTGAAAAAGCAACAAAAGTGTCTGCGAAACCAAGACGAAAATTGCTTTTAATCAAATCGAAATTGAAATGAATTTGTCAAGCTCACGTTCCAAATGCACTTTTCGACTTACAACTACAACAGCATAGCATATTGCATTGATACGGTTTTTGGTGATGCCAGTGAGTTAACGAGTTTAAGTGCTTCAAATACATACATAAGTGCCTTTATGTTATATACATTCATATTATATATGAATATGTATTTGTGTATTCATATTAATGTCAAAAGAGAGTATATGCTTAATATATTATATACATATAATAGTTGTATATGGTACACAGATATACATATATGTATATATTAGTGAATACATGCAAGTGCAACCCCATTTTTCGTCTTCAGATTGTGATTGCATATGTGAGCTTATGTATCTGACGATCTTATTGTGCTTTAATTTATTAATTCATCCAAATATACCGGTGATTTACACATATACTTGCATATGTATAAACAAATATATATGTACATACATATACGAGTATGTATTTTCTTTGCGTATGTACATATATTGTGTGCTCTATTTCCGTCTTAAATCGGTCGAATCATTAACGCCGTTAAAAAGTTGTTATTGTTGCTTCCAACAAATTAAGAAAGCAAAATAAAATAAAAAAATTTAAAAAAAATTTTTGAAAATATTAAAAAAAAAAATTTAAATAAAAAAATTTGCGACCCTCATAAAGCTCGCGGTTCACCCCTTTGAAGTAGCAGTGTGCGACTCTCTTGAAAAAATAAAATAAAAAAATCTCAGTGCTGTGTTTGAAACCGTAACCCACACTTCTCAATATCACTCGTTTGTTATTGTTTTCTTTTTCGGTTTTTAATGTGTTTCCTTTTTTTTGTTGTATTCAAGTAAGTCGCCAAAATTTTAGTGTTTAAACAACAAACACTTTATTCAACAAAGGAAACGGTTGTTCTTGTCTGTGCTCCAAGTGTTTTAGTGTTTGTGTGTTGGTGTTCCATATTTTTTGCAGTGTTTTTTTTTGGTTTAGTGGTTTATGGAAGTTTATAAAATGATGATGACGACCACAAGCCTCGGAAGGAATTTCTTTGAAAAAATCTTCAGTTTCCGGTATGTGTTTATTGTTTTGTTTTGTATTAAGAAATGCAAATATTTAGCTTTGTATATAATTCGCACTAATAAATATTATTTATTGTCTTTCTAAGATGTCAAAATATCAGAAACTTCTCTGCTACATTCATATCCTTATTGCTGCAATCATTAGTTGTATAAATTTTACAGTATTGAAACTTTTGAAGAGGTGGTATCTCTTCTAGCAGGTGTATCCCATCCTCCTTAATTTGATTCTTGCCCATCCCAGTTGAGTAATTAGCGAGCCCCTAGCAGGCCAGTTCGTCTGCTTTTTCATGTCCCTCTATTTTTAAGTACATATATGACCGAGTACCCATAGAATGTTAACCGAGTTACGGAGAGTCTAGTATTGCCTGCTTTCATAATCTAGCGCAGTAATATTAACGTATAACCGCTTGGCTATTCAGTAGAAGGTTTGTGGACTTGATGGTTAAAGCCGAGGCCCACTAGGCACCTTCCATTACGCCCACAATCTTAGCCTGAAAGACTAAAATGTAGTCATATAATTAAACTATATCTTCTGTGTAAGAATTACTATAAAAAAGGCCCGCTCTTTTTCCTATTTCACCCATACTTCCTCATGGATCTCGCTACCTCTGTCGCATTTGCATTTCGCATTGCCATTCTAACCCAAGTTCATTAACAAGGTCTAGTAGGATACCTTGCCCGTAATGACGCAGCGTCTAATTCTAACGACCGAAAATCGTGAGCATTACATAATACTACCTCACTTGAATATGGATGAACCATATTGAGCATAACCTCCAGAGTCTTTGTTGAGGTAGTTTTCATTACATGTGTAATCCGTCAGCAGGCAGGTCAATTGTACCTATTTTAGAGATATAATGGGACACTTTTTCGATAATGCTATCCATCATACCACCGTACCATATGTTAGTATGTAGCGGATGATAATTGTGTAGAGCCAATAGACCATATGGGGTCGTAAACCCCACTTTGGGGCAATGGCTATTATTTGTGTGAAAATCACTTGAAAATCCATGCATTTTGCATCTCATTGGAAAGTAATTCTGTGAATCGCTAAATCGTTTTGAGAGCTAAATATCGAGTTATTATAGACGTATGTTCATACATATGTATATGTATATACGTATGTACCGTCCGTCAATTTTTTTCGGTATTAGTTTATTTGTCAGTAATATAAAATTTATTATATATTTCTCTGGACACAAGCATTTGAGTGATAAGAACTGTTTAAGAAAAGCACGATACTTGGCAGTGTTCCTTAGAAATAATAAATAATTACACATTAAAAGCCAAGACTCAATCTAATTTTTAACTTATAAAATACATATTTACTTAGACGAGTACATACTAACATACAAAGAACTCTTAGCATTACACATTACTTTACTTTATACAAACAAATGTGAAAGAAATTGCTCTCGTTGAGTAATCCAGTCAACAAGTGTTTGATATTGAAACAAAGAAATAAAACCGCAACTTTTTAGAGATAAAACGGAATTACAAATGCATACATACATACATATTTTGTTATATACATACGTATGTGGTTATATAATATGTAAAGAAGTACCGCGCAGAGATAAATTTGAAGGTTAGTGGAGCAAACATGATTTAAAGCGTTTATGTATGTGTTCATGCACATTCGAGAAGTCAACTATGGGATCCCGAATTTTTAATCCTGAAAATTTCGGGATTTTGAATTGTTAAAAACTAATTTTGAAGAGTATTGAAACAAATGTAATTTAAATTTTTATACTTATGCAAATACTATATACTTGCATATGTATGTATTTACTTATGCAAATATTTATAAATCATGGAATTCCAGTATACGTTATGATTCCTGAACATTTTAGGGTTTATAAATTTTGATATACATACGTACTTGAGGATTAGTATAACAAACCTAATTTGAACTTAGTACACATAAAAATTAAATTAGAGATGTTAGTTTCGGCATTTTAATATTTTCAACCCACAAAATTTTTGAATTTATTGGCAGACTTTTAATTATGTGCTACATACATATGTAAGTTAATGCAAAAAGTTTGTTTTAAAATTTGTAAATAAGCATATGTACATATAAATGCTTTCAATGTGATATGTTTTGTACTAGAAATTTCGGGACCATTTCGGGATTTGTGCCTTTTTACAAGATAATGAGTTAAGGCGTTTATAAATGTACATATGTACATATGTATAGAGATGGGTATTTCGGGATCCCGATATTTTAGTGCCCGAAAACTTCGGGTTCATAAAATTAGAAATATCTTGTCCAAGTCCGCCACATTTTCAGTACCGAAAAATTCGGGATTATTTCGGGATTTCTAAATTGTTACAAGATAAATTTGAAGCTTAATTAAAGAAGTATGTTTTAAAATATACATACATACATGTATACGAATTATCAAATTTTGAACCTGAAAATTTCGGCATTATTTCGGGATTTGCGACTTGTTACGAGATAAATTTAAAGCTAAATATTCTGATACTTTCAAGTCAGTCAGGTCAGTGAGAAAATCCATTTTTAAGTGGGTATAGGTATGTACATATGTATGTCCATGCAAATGAAATAGTTCATTGCATCCTGATATTTTAAGTCCCGAAATTTTCGGGATTATTTTAGAATTTGCAACTTGTTAACAGATAATTTTCAAACTTGGTGGCACAAATATGATTTGAAGTGATCATATACAAATTCATATCAATTAAATATGTGGATTCCGGCTTTCCGCTTTTTTTCTTGGGAAAATTTCGGGATTTTTCAATTGTTTCAAGATAAATTGAAAGGTTATTGGAAATATATTTTTTTAAAGTGGGCATATGCACATGCTGATGAAATAGATTGATAGCATCTTGATATTTTAAGTCCCGAAATTTTCGGGATTATTTCGGGATTTGCAAATTGTTGCCAAACATTTGAAATGAAAATAGAAATTTAACTTAAATTTCTTACAAAAGTCGTTACTCAAATTATGAACCGTCTTATTTAGTGTTTCATAGTGTAAAATACATAAGACCTTACCAAATGTTTGGGGTTTATACGAAAATTATATTTTAGCACTTATTATAAGCAATCTACAAGTTTTTATTTTAAAACTGTTTGTAGTCTGGAATGTGAAGCTGCTAAGGTTGCGCTTTCTGAAAATAATCAAAAGACTTTCTTTTTCGAATTGTTTTGAAGAATGGTTTTTGGTTGTAACGAAGCCATCAAATTATTACAAAAACAAACTCTTGCAGTGAAATAAAATTGTAAAAAATGCATACGAGATTTCAAATCATGTTTATTTATATATACATATGTGTGTAAGATAGGCAAAAATAACAAACAATTGTCAATTGCGTGTCGGCCGCATGTCTTCCATTGGACATACGAAGCGATGCAACAGTCATATGGGTGCATGTGGGGCATATAAATTGAAAGGAAAATGCATAGAGAGGCTCATATCATACATATACCATATATATACAGAGTTGTATTTGTACTTATGTATAAGTATATTCAGAGTTGCATATGTACATACATAAATACAGGGTTATGTGAATGGGATAAATAATAAACAATAGTAAAAATCACCGTACAAATGAAGTTGTGTCAGTCGCTGTTTTTGTTGCTGCAATTATTCAACATCCCTCGAGTTGCATGTGTGGAGCGGCACAACATACGGTCACTACCGTGCAGTGGCGAGCATCTTGAGTGAGGTGGAGTCGTAATGGTTGACTGCTAGCTGTCGGTGGGTGCTGTTGTTGTCATTGAAACTGTGTCATGCATAAACTTACATACGAACATTTGTATTTCAAATCGATGCCACATGTATTGTACCTACATATGTACACATATTTATGTGTGCTTCTAATATTATTCCATTGTTTATTTGTTCAACACCGTTTGCTAATTGTTGATGCATTTCCCACCAATCAAATATTTAAAAAAAATATTTTGTTGCACGGTGTAAATTCACACACATAAGTCACTACAGTCGCCAACTAATTGGCTGGTGACGTTTTGACGTTTCGCAACAAATTGCCGCTCAATTTACGTACTTGGTGTTTATAATTAGACGCATGTTACGTCACAGTGGCCAAACACGAAGTCACATATGCGGCGTAAACCGACAGCTTGCTATAAACAACACACCAAGCCTACATAAGCAGCATGTGTGTGTGTAGTTGTAAGTAAGTGGCAATTTGTATGGAAACTAGGCCTCACAACAACCCAATCTCAACTTGTGAAGCAAACTTCATAATGTCAATTATGTGTGCGTAGTTTGGACTAAGCGCATTCCTGAAGTCATAATGATTGAGTATTAAAGGGTTTGTTTCAAAGAAAGCCTTAAGAAACAATAAATATTTATAACTAAAAATTATCTTTGTTAAGTGTTTAGATCAACTTTTCTATTAATTTGCGTTACTCAGCTTACTAACCTCCAAAATACCCACAAGAAAAGTCTAACGGTACAAAACTTGAAGTTATCTGCTCATCGAAGTGTTCTCTCAATAAATCCATTGATTGATGCGATGTGTGGGAGATGGCGTCGTCTTGTTGAAACCAAATGTCGCCGAGAGCACAAGCTTCTATTTCTGGCATAAAATATTTGGTTATCATGGTGCGGAAATGTTTACGTTCTCAACGAGAATTTTTCTTGTACATACCCATTCAGCCATAAATGTGCCTCATTGCTGAACAAAATTGGCTCGAAAAAGTCGGATCTTCTTAGAACTTTTGAAGATCCTATAAATCGAAGCGATGTCACTTGGGAAGATCGGGCTGTTTCAGTTTCTGCACAAGCAGTATTTTGTACGCTTTTCATTTAGGATGTCGACATAAAATGCGCCAAGTATTTCCATACGTCAGTCTGAGTTGCAGCGAACGGCACCGAATCGACTGTCCACTGTCTTCGTGTACACTCTCAGCTATGGCTGCTATATAAGTATTCTTCAATGCGTGCTGGACGTGGTCTCATCGATCGAATATTATTCAGTAATTAACGCCGGTTCTTAAGATAGGTGTTGGTCTTGCGAATGATACAATATTGACTATAAGTTGGACGAAGCGCGCGAAACACATTCTTCACAAAACGTGAATTTTCGTAATAAAGTTGGACGATTTTTAAACGTTGTTCAGGCGTTCAAGTGTTTGCATAACGAAATGCCAAACAATATTGCGAGGTGTGACAATTAAGTAATGGGACTGATTTTTTTGCCGCGCTTGTGGTAAACCAAACTCCAAAGCTCACAATGGTTGTCTCCGCGCGCCCCCCGCCCGTAAAAAGCTCGCATGAGCAAGTCGAAGGTGAAAAGGATGATTATTGCCTTTTTTGATAGTCGTGGAACCGTCCACAAAGAATTCGTTCCAGCGGGGAAAACTGCGAATTAAGTCTATTATTGCCAAGTACTCGAAAGATTGCGAAAACGAGTCAACAGGGTGCGCCCAGACATCGCTCGTAACTAGATCCTTCATCACGACAACGCGCCGTGCCACACCGCCCTCAGCGTGTCCCAGTATTTGGCCGTGTTGCAACAGCCGCGTTATTCGCCCGACATGTCACCCTGTGACTTTTTTTTTGTTTCCTAAAACAAAATCAGTGGTCAAAAGAATCCATTTTAAGTCGATTACGGACATCCAGGCGGCCGTGACGAGGGTACTTGCGGACATCACAGTCGAAGGGTTCCAGAAATGTTACGAAGCATAGAAAACTCGCTGGACTCGCTGTATAACTGCCCAAGGGGACTACTTTAAAGGGGATGGCAGAGTTGTAGAATAATTTTCAAATATACTGTTTTTATGGAATCAGTCTCACTACTTAATTGTGATACCTCGTATAATAACATGCCTCACGCGTGATCTGTCAAAATCAGGCTAATGAAAAAAGTACCTTTATTTGGATCACTTTTTAGTTACATGCGTAGTGTCATATCATATTTATCTACAGTTCTGTACGTAATATTAAGCTTTCCTTCATTTTGGAAAGATTCAATATTATATTCGTTCAATTTGTTTTAAAAATTTTGACATGTTTATTTGAAGTTCCAAATTTTATTAGCGCTTAATGTTGACTCCATCACATATGACATGATTATAAATAAAATCCACCAGCTGGTAGCGTAAAAATCTGGATTTTAACAGAAAGGGAAAAATACATTCACTATTTTAGGGTTCTTTGTTTATATTAAGCTTCAGTTTCGGAGTAAAAATTTTAAGAGGAACGAATTAAGATCGAATGATTCGTAATATGCTGAAATGCTGCAAGATTGACGGTAAGAAGATAAAACAAGTAAGACAAAAATAAGGGAAGTGCTAAGTACGTGTGTAACCGAAGATTTTATACTCCTGCAACTTGCAATGATCAAAGACCGGGAAATTTCTTCAGGTGCTGATAAATCTTTTTGTTAATTATTTTATTTATTTTTGCCAATAACACATACCAAAAAATGTTTCCTGGGTTTCTTAAAGTACCTGGAGTAAAGTCATCCCTATATTCGAAAATATAGTTAAATGGGACACATTGACCAATATTTTCGGTAATTAGTCAACTAAAGGTACTGGGGTCCAAATATTCGGTACCTATGGCTGAACAAGTTTTGTTGGATTTGAGCAATTTTTTTAGTTGCTGGATTGAAAACATATTCTAACAAAATAAAAAAATATTTCTCTATGTCTTTTACTTTTTTATATCTCGTATTTCTCCATATCGCATTTTTGGCAATAAAAATATTTTTAGTCACAAATTTCCGCATTCCGCCTCCATTCCACAGCCGCATTAAGTGTCTAATTAACATGACTGCGAATTCACCCGCAAAGTCAACTTATGCCACACACTTGCTTTTAATTCTATTTATATATTTTTTCAATTTATGCGAATGCATTTTCACGTACCGTGCCTACTTTCTCGAAATCTTCTGCGTTTCTCGCCAAAACGTTTATAAAAAGACAATCTTTGCAAGTGTTGTTGGGGGGAGGGCATTAGACAAGAAGATATTACCGAGCAATTAGCTCAAGGAAAATTTATAGCCCACACCTGGAAACTAACAAATCGGGGAAAACTCAACTACTCATAGAAAAAAGGAACGACTGGGTGGTTATAAGTGTAATGGTTCATAATCAGACAAAATACTCCCTGTTGTCTACAAAAACCGGGGTATATGCATGATTTATTACTATATTAGCTTCCAATGTGGAACAAGAAATTTGGACTAGATCTAAAATATTAATGTACTGTATGCCAAAAGTTTCTTCATGAAACCTCGTTGAAGGTATCTTAAAATTCACTCTTCTAAGATTTGTTTGTTACTTGAAATCGATTAAAAATAAACTCCTGAATACTGGAACTCACAGAACTCACACAGAACTTATCTCTATCTCTTTACATACATATATGGTATGATGGTTTCTGGTTCTTTTATAAGAACTTAAAAATACGCTTTTCATATTCGTAACTGCAGAAAATTGTTTATTACTTGCGAGAGATAAAGTTGGCTTCCAATGTAAACTAAAACTCTCCACCGAACTATGATCCCTTATGGTCCACATTAAGCAGGTTCATTCACAGGCTGTTATGAAAAGTTCTGTCATCACTAACCCTATGAGTCGGCGAACCAATTTCTGGGCTATGAATAAGAATCAAGAGACCAAAAAACTCTCCAAAGGTGAGTCGAAGCAATGTCAAATCAAACTTTAAATGATAAGTTGTAAGGAAGCTGAAGCTTTGGCACTATTCAGTGAGGAATTTGTAGTCCCTTTGCAAGCTGTTACCCAGCTGCCCAGTAATATTTTCAGAGACCAGCTTTATAATACTTACGGTGATACTTCGGGTATTAATCTTCGAAATAGTTTTAAGAAGTGGGTTTCAAGTGTCAGTAAACACGTGAGATACATAAATTTTGGAAATTTAATGAATCTATCTACCAAAATGGATTGATATTTGTACCTTTCAGTCTCACTTCTTTCCTCACAGAAGCAGAATGTCTACAGGCATTGACTCTGTTTCGTAATAGTTTTGGAACCTTCTTTCCGACATAACGTTACTTAGTAGTCCTTATTTTCCAGTAATGCCGTAACACTACAGCGGTATTGTCTGCTCTTAAATCTTAGTAACTTCAAGAATATGAGATTTACTTCGTTACCACAATGACTTACAAGACTGTGCTTCTTTTAAAAGGATTATAATAATATACCAGTACTCATAGTACATGTCTTTACACCTTTAGTTAACTGGTTTTTTGGCAGAAACGGTGTCCATTTTCGGATCGCTGATTTTCTGATTTCAAAAATTCTTAAATGTTTAGCGAACCTCTGGAAGCTTTTAGGGCGTAATCGGCTTAACGGAGTATTTTAAAAACAGTCTAGAGAATCGACACAATGTGGAGCAACTGAATTTTCTCAAAAGATTTTTATGTATGTCATACATATACATATCTATGTATGTGTTAACTTTGGGAATATCCAAAGGGAGAAAATAAAAGAAATAGAACAAGTAACAGCAATTGAAGCTTACAGAAGGTAAGAGTGTATTCAGAACATGACTGGAAACCTAGAATCATAGTCACACGTAGTATATATTTATATATTCATAGGTACATATAAGATATCTTTCATAGTTAGATACATATATTCATTTCTGCAAATATATTTTTCACATGTTTGCATTCATATCTATTCGCAATCAGTTGCTGTAAGATCATTTCCTGCTGCCAAGTGGCAAACAACTACACATTGTCGGCTGCCGCCTGCTTGCCAGCCTGTTGCATGCAACACAATGTGCCACTCATATGTAACAATTGCCACGCATGTAGTCGCATTGGCAAGTGTATTTCTGCGAAACGGATTGGTGGCGCGCTGCGTCTGGAATGACAACAAGCTGCCACACGCGGAAAGCAGTGTTGCAGCCAATGCACAGTGCGACACAAAGTGTGGCAGCAACACGATTTGGCACTTTGCTAACTTGCCACATCGGTTATGCTGCATGCGCGCCAACTCGGTTGTGTTAATTCTCGTGTTATTTTTACTTCGTCGCTGACATAGAATTACTTGGCAAGCGCCGCAACGCAGTCCACAGCACGGTTTCCGACAGTGATAGCGCAGCTCGCAGACAGATAGACAGTTTGCTTGCAGCAAAATGTGACAGCGCCGTTATATGCGGTACATTTGTGCATTTCAAAAATGCTTAAAATGTTATGAAAGTAATTACCGATGCGAAAACTTCTATAAATTGCTCAATTCAGCATTAAGTTTTAATAATTTCTTTATACAAATTACAAAAAATTCAGTATTTCTCTGAATTTGTTTGCCGCTCATTAAATACTTACTTTGATTCCTCTGCCGTCGCATTGCAGTGGTTAGAGGTGTGCGCTGCCTCTCCGTAGGACCTGCTTTCGATCCAATTTCCCATACAATATTCAAAAGATGTTGGTAGCTCGCTTTTAGAAGCAGTAACGCCATGTTTGCTCTCTTTGTTATTATTTCTTTTGGAAAATTTTCCCGGTTGTTTCATTAGTTCATTCATAGATAAGGCTAATATTATTCTCTTCTTTGATAATTTCTGGCTCGTTTAGAGTCTCTATCTTTACAATAAGTATTTGCAATGGACTGAGTTGTAGATAGTTTCAGAAGATCTCTCTTATCTCTGTAACCTCTCCTTTTTAGTCAATGCAAACAACAGCCACGGCGCTATGGCGGTTTTGTTTACTTTTTGAATTTTTTAATTCGTAATATCTTTTGAATGGAAAGTCCAATTTAAAAACTATTTTATAGGTAGGTAGTTAAATGGTTTTGACCATAAAATAATTTATTTGGATAAGGATTAATATAAACACATAAATAGCATGGTTTGAATTTGGTTAGCATTTTCATTAATGTTTAAAAGAAAAAAAGTTGTTGTAGTGACATAACCACAATAGTTGGACATATGCTACCGCGCAGTTTTTGTAGACATTATGATGTTCTTCAATATTGTTGTACATCATTTTGTTCTATCGTTAATAGTTTCGGCAGCGCATTCGACGAAAGACATTTTAAGACTCATTTTTCTACTCCTTCGGTTACATTGTTCAAATTTTACAAAAGATCCCTAATTTTTTTCAAAATTAAATGTAGTCTGTGTCAAATTTAAAGATTGTAGCATTCTATTGGTGGTAGAATTTTGTAAATCGGTCCAGTACATTTTGAGCCTATTCATTACAAACATACAAACATACAAACATAGGTACAAATCTTTCCTCTTTATAATATTAGTATAGATTAAAATGAAAAAAGTGGTTGTAGTGACATAACTACTTTTTGAGCCTATTTATTACAAACATACAAACATACAAAAATAGGTACAAATCTTTCCTCTTTATAATATTAGTATAGATTAAAATGAAAAAAGTGGTTGTAGTGACATAACTACAATAGTTGGACATATGCTACCGCGGAGTTTTTTGTAGACATTATGACGTTCTACAATATTGTTGTACATCATTTTATTCTATCGCTAACAGTTTCGGCAGCGCATTCGACGAAAGACATTTTAAGACTCATTTTTCTACTCCTTCGGTTACATTGTTCAAATTTTACCAAGGATACCTAATTTTTTTTTTAATGAAATGTAGCCTATGTCAAATTGGAAGAATGTAGCATTCTATTGGTGAAAGAATTTTTTAAATCGGCCCAGTACTTTTTGAGCCTAATCATTACAAACATACAAAAATAGGTACAAATCTTTCCTCTTTATAATATTAGTATAGATGACCTTTTTCCTTAATCCATTATAAATGCCCGACCTCATTAAGGGATCCATTTCAAATCTCAAAATACTTTAGAAAGTAATAAGTGTTATACTTTAATTGGATGAGGAAAATACGACAATTTGAGCACATAATACCAGACAGCTATCAAACTGCGGCATATGTATACATACAACCGTAAAAATTCATTCCATCATGTATCATTTTGAATTTATAATACTCATAAGACTTTTATGGATATGGAATCGAACCCACGTTGAGTCGAAATTATTCAACGAGATACTGTCAAAAAGTTTTATAAGAATTCGATGTAAAGAATGATCCATTTCGAGGTTCTTTACTTAAAAAAAAAAGGAAGGAAGGAAAGAAACTTTTTTTATTATCATTCGAAAGGACACACTTTGGCACTCACTTTTTAAAGATTAACACTTTCAAATGTTGGCCGCTTGTACGTCTCAACTGCTAACTGACGAATGACAAGCGTGACGTTTTAATTCTATGTCTGAATTGAAGCGGATTTGCCCGCATAGACTTTAGACTTTACATATTCCCACTGGGAAAAGCGTGTGTTATATTACACGATCTTGGTAGCCAATCAACCGGCCCAAGACGTGGAAATATCAGCTCACCGAAGTATGCTCTCAATAAATCCATTGATTGATGCGATGTGCCGTCTTGTTGAAACCTAATGTCGTGAAATCACGAGCTTCGATTTCAGGCACCATATAGTCGGTTATGATGGCGCGATAATGATAGTTATTGACGGTTATGTTCTCACCGGCATCATTTATGAAGAAATATGAATTGATGAATCCGCGGCTCTTCAATCTCATGAGGTTACTTTTCAACTCAAAGGTGGTTTGGTTAGTAACACATCCATTGAGTTTTGTCTCATCGCTGAACCAAATTTGGCTCGAAAACATCGGATCTTCTTGGATTTTTTCGAGAGCCCATAGAGCGAAGCAGTGTCACTTGGGAAGATCGAGCGGCTTCAGTTCTTGAACAAGCTGTATTTGCACCCTTTCAAACTGTCAAAAAAAGTTATTGAAAAAGTACCTGTACTTGGATCACCCGTTATGTCGCGTTTAGTTCTTTTGATCGCCAGTTTAGACGCAGATGATAATTTGAGAAAAAATGTTTTTCAAAAGTTTAATGTTGTAGCATAATTAGATGCATTATATTCAAAGCCCCGTCCAAAAGTTACTATTAATCAAAAAAGCTTAAATATGTCATTTTGAAAACGTAAAGATACATATCAGAACATATCGATCGAAAACTAGGGCGATCGAGACATAAAATTGAGTTTTATCACACGGTAGAGATATAGGTCTGATCCTGGTACATCAGATCAAAATAACCACTTTAGTTTAATTCGATTCAAGCTTTCTAACAAATAGCCGTAGATAACATATACATACATATGTATGTCGCATATACATATGTACATATATTTATGACTTTAAGCATATTTAGCAATTTAAAGTTGAAATTCGAAAGTGAATGGCGATTCTTGCCGATATCCTCTGCGGTGAATATATTTAGAAGCATGTATGTATGTATGTATATGTGAATGTGAAAGCGAAATTACCCTATGCATGATTATGTTAATAAACGAGTAAAAGTAAATAAAAATCGAATTTCATCCTTTCACCTCGCAATCTACTTGGCTATTAGGAGTGGCCTGTCATGAAAAACAACAACAACACAAACAATAATAATATTGATAATTCAAAGTTTGTTGTTGTTGCAACTTTGTTAAAACTTTTCGCAATTCATTAATCCTTGCCATAAATGCAGCACACTTTCTTGCAAACGCAACGGATATATGCACTTACCGTTATATCCGTCGGAAAAGCATAGACACTGTTATAGCTAGAGGGCACCCGGCGAAGGCTGCTGGTGGGAACGCAGCGCATTATTGAGAGTTGAGTTTGCTCATAAATAAATTTGTTCGTGTTGACGATATGTATGTATGTACATACATATGTATGTATAGTATATATATGTACATACATAGATATATATGTATGTTTGTTAATATAAGTATGTTTATAGATGTGGATGTATGTAAACCGCTCATAAACTTTTGCCTTGCAAAATTTTAATTTCAATAATGAATTTCACTAAGAGTTTTCCAGTACGCACTCGACGCTGTGTAGCTAAACCGCAACAACAACAAATGCAAAGTATTTCACAAATTGTTCAAAATGATTATTTCTTGCTGTTGTTGGTATGAAGGTGAATGAGTACGTGTGTGTTTGTTGTAAAAGCAATGAAATGGAGCAACAAATGAAAATTATGAACAACAACAACAATAAAATGATACGACAACAACAAAGAATAATATAATACCAACAACAACAACAACGACAAAACAGCGACACAAAAAATACAAATATCTTATAAGTAATGACAACAACAACAAAAAATAACAGAAAACAACAACAAAAACAGCAACAACAATAATAACAACCAAACCAAAAACGACAACAATAGCAACAAATGTTTTATAACTTTTCATAACAAAAACAGTAACGACAGAAATTGCTACAACAACAACAACAGCCAAATTCATAACAACAATTGCAATTATTATACAACTTTTATTTCTTTTTTTCCCCTTTCTAAATATTTTCTATTTTGCTCTTTGTTTCACTTTGCTTTTCATACTCTTTCATATTTACTTTGTGTTCATTCTTACTACTTTTTCGTGCAACGAATTTCACTCATTGTTATTGTTGTTTCTGAGACGATTATGCACGCACAAAAGTTCATGTGAATTACAATTCAGTAATTATGAAAATGTTGATGGTTTTGCTCGTGCAGGAAGTGAATGGATGCTGTAATGCCTTCACTGCCGTTGCTACTTACTTACTTTCCTGTTGTTGTAGTTGTTGTTTCTCGGTTAAATGGGGTCGCATTCATGCGAAATGTCGTTTTCATGTTCTGGCAACTCTTTGAAGAGGCGTAGAGGCAAGGTAAATGAGTGTAGTATTGTTGTTGTTGCATCGTTGCCAACTGTAACAACTTCCGTTGTTCGGTGTTGACCGAGCGGTGTGGCAGTGGCAGTGCTAAATGTTAATGTCTTTGCCCTTAATGTGTTGCTGGGAGACATAAAGAATAAGAAAATAACCATTTAAAATGCAAATAAGGAAGAACAAGCGCCAAGTTTCTCTAATCCCACAGAATGAATGTCGAATTAAAAGACAGGAAGGAATTTACTCAAGGAATATTTATTTAATTTTCTTTCAAAAAATTTCAATTAGTAAATGTTAAATTTTATCAAATCCATTTTTATTTTTTTCGATCACTTTGAGGTCTAACTTTGCTGATTCGATGCTTGATTTGAGTTTTCTTGATTGAAGTTTTCGCAAGAATATATCACTCGAGGTTTCTAACCTTTGTTATATCTCGCTCGGTAACAATTTTTCTGAAGAAAGAAGTTAAAATGATCTCTTGCATGGTAAATGTTAAAGGTTAAAATTAATAAAATTACTTTTAATGTTTAAGATCTCTAGGAGTACATTAGGATCGTAAGCAACTGGGCTGCTGAAAATGGAGAGACTATTGAGCTTCTACCATCGACATGTGGAATGCGTATTCGGCCTGCTGACAGAGTTGAGTACCTACCGATCAACCTAGACGGAAAGCTCTCGTGAAATCCTGATATCGAGAAAAGAGCAAGGAAAGCATAGGTTGGCCTGCACTGTTACACTGCAACCTAGTCTTTAGATTCTTCTCACTAAAAATAGTGCCATAGTTAAGCCTATAATATTCCACGGAATTTTTTTATGGTGGTAGACGCTGCAAAAGGCTCAGTTCGCAGGTTACTCTGGAATCTTCGCATACTTTGATATCGTTATAAAAATAATTGTATTACCAGGATACCGAGTCTACCCGTGGTCCTCATTTCTCTGCTCCCATACCTTCGGGTGAGTTATGGGTGAGAAGCACTCGCTGGAGTAGGGCGGCGATGAGCTTTTTTACGTTTGGATCAAAGCTTACGGGGCGTGTTGGTTGTTGTTGTTGTAACGAGTACCTAATCCCCGTTAGGATGGTAAAAGCTAGATAAGTTGTCATCAACGTCATCCAACGGTACGCTCAGGAAACGTGCTGTTTCCACGGGGTCGGACCAAAGGGAGAAGGTTGACAGAAGTGGCGAGTTGGTGAAAAAGTACACTCAAACTTAATCATCCTGACCACTGCAGCGCCTTCCAAGCGGCAGTGAATACCATAAAGCTAGCAGGTCATTCAGTGTGGCGAGTAGCCATTTCGATAGTGGGACAGCGGCATCAGCGTTGAGCTCTCTAGCTGTGCTCTCTAAACTAATAAATGGATATGTGACTAAACTGAATTGGTTGCCTAACCACACGGTATTGCAGGAAAGTACAAGGCTGATTAGCTTGCTAGGATAGGTACTTCAGTCACAATAACTGCCGAATAGGAACCGAGTATGAGTTCCGTAGGCTTCTTGTGTTACTGGACTGTTGGGCTTCAGACCAGCTCAGCAAGCGTTAGGCAAATCGCAAAAGGTAAACTATTGCTCTAAGCATAAAGGATCTTTCATTGGTTGTAGGAGTTCTAACTGAACACTGTTCGATCGGACTTCAAGCGGTAAGATGGAACATTTTACCTTATGATTTAGCTAAGTAAGCGGTTTGCTGAATATCCCGAGTATGTCAAATCAAGACTACCCTTTCTGTTGATGTCATACTTAAAATGGCAGAGATCTTTCAATGAGATTTAAAACATTATGAAACAGACATTTTGAGTTAAATTTGAGAGCTTTTTCAGCAGTATTTGCCTTTTTTCCTGCAAACCGTTCGTTTATTTCCAAATACTTTATAAGAATATTAAAAACACACTTTATTATGAAAACATAAGCACACAAACTAGATCTACCGCAGAAGGCCAGGCAAGAAAAAGTAGAAATATTTTCATAAAAACCCACTTTGAGCTTTCAACGAATCAACACCAAAAAATGGCATAATTTATATTTATTATCAGCTACATTTATTTATATGTATGTATGTATATAATAAGTACATATTTGTGTGTATGTGTTCGAAAGCGCAAATAACGATTTTCAATTGTTTTACAAAACAATTCAATTGAAATTCAATGTGAAGAATGAGCACGCTGGTATGGCAATATTTCTACAACTTCATATAAACACACTGTGTTAGGGTGGTACTTCAAAGTAAACAGCCAATTTGTATATTCGCTTATACCGATGAAAAATATATTTTAACGGCTTCATATGTCTAAATTTAAGTAATCTTATATATTTAATTTTTTTAAGAACCACCCTAATCTTCTAATTTTTTTTTTAATTTTAATTTCTTTAGAAAGTTAAAATGTTAAGGACCACCTTAATGAATTTTTTTTATTAAATTTGTAATAAAACACATTTCAAGATCTTTATCCAAACAAACCTCAACCATTTGCCAATGCGAAACACTAACATTGTTGTTGCTTCTTAAGTCAAACTATACTTAGACCACCTAAACGGCCTCCGATTAATCTAAATATTTTTAATTGATATATAGAATGTATGAAATAATTTAAACGAATATAATCTTGTTATAGGAATATGCGTAAAAAAAATTGTATATTAATTTTCAAAGGGCCACCCTAATGCGCGATTCATTAGTGAATTTATCATTAGAAAAAATATACACAAACAAAAAAGGCTTCCACATCAAACATTTGCCAATTCAACACTACAATTGCTATTGCTTGTTGCCTTTGTTGTTGTAATTTTAAACATTTGTGTATGCAAAGCATTTCCCAGCTGGTGCCACTTGGCGTATGAGCAATTTACACTGTTTTATATGAGTGCATGCATGTATATGTGTAAACAAAGCAATTTCAGTGGAACTCAATTGCGTCGTGTCGTACACACGAGCATGATTCAGCGCCACGAGCCATATGAGTATGCGTGCGTGTGTGTGTGTGGATGCTGAGAATATTCTAGCCGTACTTTGCACTCTGTGTGCGCCGTTTAATTGTTGATAATAATTAAAAGCTGCGAAATGTGCCGTTGCATGTCTAGTTGTTGTTAATGGCACTAAAGTTGTTGTTGTTATAATTATTATGCTGTTGTAGCACACTTTGTTGCTGCTGACAGGCAATGAATTGCTGACTGACGGTCTCTTTGCTTAGCAGTAAGTCAAGTCAAGTGTGTTTTTTGTTGTTCTTTATATTTTGGTTTATTTTTTTGTTGCATTTGTGAATTTATGAATTTATCCTTTGGGTGCAATAAAGTAATAAAATGTGCAATAAAGCAAATGAGCTGGCAAAAAGTCGTTTGTAACTCACAGCAGCTGATGATGAGCGCAGGCAAGTAAAAAAAAAAAACAACAAAAACAATAACGGAATAATTGTCCCGACTTGCAAAAAATCAACTTTGTTTTTGTTATTGTTTTAATTTTCACATTTTATTCAACGGAATTACTTAATTACCCTGCAAATTGTATTTTCTTCATAGACATAACCTCATTTGCGCCATAATTTTTTTGCCTGCATGAATTTCTTTTGCACAAAGAATTATTTTATTATAATAAAACTTTTTTGTTCAAAAAACCTCCATTCCTTGCATTTCGTGCCCTCTCGGTCTCAAATAGGAAAGTTTATACAAATCAAAATTGCTCGCCTGCGGCCGGAGTTGTGCTCGCTTACGCTACTTCTCCCATACTTCAGGCCTGCCCTGCCCTACACACACTTTTCTACCACTCTCACTCTACTTTAAACAACTTCGTAATTATTTTCGTTGTTGTTTACTGTTTTTGTAAACTTTTTTGTTATTGCCGCCCAAAATTACCTACGGCGAAATGCGCACTGCGCGTAGAAGTGGTCTCTTTGGGCTTATGGAAAGAGCAACGGATGCAGGAGCCGGCCCAATTCGGTAGTTAGCTGGCCATAAGGAAGCTCAAAATTAAAATTGAAGACAAGTAAAAGCTGAAATTCTCCGCTCCGTAGAACTGTATTCAATTATATCGAAAGAGCTTTCATATTTTTATATATGTAAATATAAAAAAAAGTATAATCACACACCGGATTTCAATAGTATAAAGTTCCCAGATTACTATTCCATCAGTACACATTGTTATTGTAGCGCCCGAATTCTGCCGAGTTGACAGCCCTTGACTGGATAAAAAATCTGGGTCCGTTCCGGTTACGTAGACCGACTGTCGTGGGAACGGCAGTTTAGACCAAAGACAGTATAAAAATAATAATTTATCCTTAGGCCACGTAGAAAGTATTCAAAAAAATGATGTATTAGGTCTCGTAAAAAAATCTATTATTTTTTCCAATAAATGACCTCGCTATCTCATGTTCTATATGGTAAGTCCGCTTATCGAAAATATCGATAAGGTAATGGAAATCGCTCAATCTGACCAGCATATACATAAGCTCCGATCGAGAGCTAAACATGGCATGCGAAACCATTTGTTAGCAAATAACTAACTGCTGTAAATAAGAGTAGCTCGATGAATGGGTCTCACACGAGTTAACTCAAAAAATCCCATAGACTACATTTCTATCGTAATCGTTGTAGAATCAAACTGGAACCCTTACTGAAGTAAATGGAAAAGTGAGATAACTTATAAACTCAAGAAGATTTTGCTGTATGTTTGGTGAGATTGACAGGGAATTATCTATTCCCCAGCTCCTCCCCTAGTACTGGACCGTCTGAAATTAGCACCGAGAAGTGGCCGGCTATGTCCAATAGAAAAAAGTCGTGTTCCATCAGGAGAACACCAGGTATATTCAAACACAGCTTGTTTGATCTTATTCCACGTTTTTGACTCATTGAGAGCTATAAGCTGATTGCTCCCATAGTGGGGTTTGGCTGTTATTGTTGTACGAGTAAAGGTACCAGTGGGCCCATTAAATGGGCTGTTTTGGTGGGGTCGAACCAAAGAGAAAAGGTTATGAACTGAGTGGGCTTAGAGGGGCTTGCAAAAAGGTGATTCGAGTACTTTGCACACATGACATATATTTTTATGTCGTGGCCTATTCTGGATAAACAGTAGTTAAACCTGTTACATCAACAAATTTCCGCTAGGGTCACTTAGTTTAACGCGACAACTCGACATCACGGTCTACGTTTGTTTGTGCTTAGACTGGGAAGGAGTCGATGGAAGTGCTAATAACTCCGCTAAGAACGGTGCTCACTACATAACTGAAGTTACTTGAGTCCGAAATCACAATCAGTTTGCAATTGGAGAGGAATGTATTATGCTCTTCAACCGGAAATATTCAGGCCCCACTAAGCAGGTGTTTGACCGGGGACATTTAGAGACATCCTGTGTTATATTCGGAAATGCGGTATTCTGACTAATTTTCTTCAGCTGGATTCTCCTTCATTCAAACCAGTAAAGTTTCTTTCTCCTCACCTCAAATGCTGCTGGCTAACGACCTGAGAATCTTCTTGTGGTCTTTTATTTTTATACTGATCTCTAACATGTACGAAGAGAAGAAGTACAGACCATCAAACGTAATTTGCAAAGTTTTGAGGTGTTTCGCCGTCGTGATATTAATGTCATCTTCAAAAATATTGAGGTCTAATCTGTATGAATTAGCAGTGAAAAGTTTTATGCTCCTTGCAGTACAACTGAGAGTAAGGTCCACGAGATAGGCTTTTATTTTCCAACACATATCCTCGGCTCCAGTGCCCGACGTCATTATTGTGCAATCCTCAGCATACGAGATAGTGAAAATTATTTCTGGTGAAGGAAGAAGTTTCGAGATGTAGAAATTAAACAGTGGCTGGACGTTGTCCTCGTCCTGCTGAACCACCTTTTTAATTCATCCGCACTTTGACATCGAAGTAGTATCGACCACCGCTCAGATCATGGTTCATCTCTTCAGCTCTTATGAAAGAGTGGATTTTTCAGTGTCTTATAATAGCGTAGTGTAATTTTCAAAGTCGGAAGCTTGTGACTAGACCAACGTTACTATGATAGTCCTCTTCAAGGCTGGTTTTAGATGAATGCATGAGTTATCAAAAATTTCTTCACTTATATCCATTCCGAGCTCCATGTCTTTTAATATACAAAATTTCTGCAAGCGAAGTGTAGTAATTTACTGCAAAGCTATCTCAAACGATCTTCAGAAAGGTTTTATTTCATTTTCTAGTTCAATTTTTGAGCTCGTTTTTGTCTCTAAACAAAATGGAATTAACAAAACGATTGCTCTATAATAAAGTCAGTGAAAAATCATTCAGAATTGAATCTTCATCATCATAGCTAAGATTTTGGCTTTATAATATATGTAGTTCTCTATGAGCTTTAGCCTGTCGCTGCTTTTCTGACATGTTATTTTCAACAAATGAGCTGTCGGAACAATGTCGTCTAGGCTGATTTTTCCTACAGTAATTCGAGTCGCCTTTTTAATCCCTTTCGATGATTGGCTGTTAGGGTTTTCCCGCCCATACACGGCCGTCTTGAGGACTGTTTATGAATTGCCCAGTATTAAAAATAAAATCGACAACAGTGCAACAAAGATTTCTAGTTTATCAGGCAGTCTAATAAATAACAATGTTCACTCCGATTTAGTGACCTTTCGACAGTTTTGAACAGCTCGATTAGAAGACCATCGACTTACTATTCGAGAATAATCTTCATAATTTCAGTGCTACCTGTTATAACTTATCTGCGATTTACGAAAACTTGGAAAGTGGTGAATCGAACAAACAACTGGCATAAATTAGCAAACCAAATTATGGTTGCCACAGCACCGCTATTACACGCCACTCCATTAACACTCTTTCCACAGAACCGCTGCAACAGAAGTTCATTGTTACAGTTGCAAATGACTTTACAATAACAACAAGTTATCTGTTGCTAGTCTGCTGGAACGCAAGTCATTATGAGCGGTCAGCTGGCTATTGTAGCCACTGCGGATACAGTTAGCTATTTGCAATTGCGCTGCCTATTGGTTTAATGCATTCATTGCAATTTTGTGCGCCTCTTCCGCAAAGCGGCAATGAGCCAACAATAAATTTTAGTGCGTTAGCAGCACTTTAATCGGTCGGTTGCATGTGGCAAGCGATTATTTATTGGAATTTTAAGTGCAGCTCATATATTTGGCATGTGGTGCATGCCCCCAGTAGGTAGTGTTGGCGTGCATAAAAGCAAAAACAAACAAAAAATAGCAAAATTCTTGTACAAAAGCAATAAATACAGAGTTAGTGGAATTTGCAATGAATTGCCGGTAATGTTGCATACCACAAAAATGCGCACAAATGCAGCATTGCCAAAGCGACTGTTGCATGCCACAACTGTGACTGTCTATTTTAAGCTCTACTCAAGCGCAGCATGTCGAAAGTCGCAGCGTAATGACAGCAAGAGCAACAACTACAACACTCACACACAATTGCATGCCACAATTACAAACATCAGCAATCAATTGTGAATGATTTAAATGGCATTTGACTTGAGCGCTCCGTGTCACAGCCCCTCCTCAGACGCCCACACACTCGCCGCACAAATTACAGCGACAACTTCAGCAAGTTGCCACCAGCGCTTCGCTGCACAAATCATGTGTGCTATGCACAGTGCCACATCGGCGCAGCGCTAAATACTCGAACGGCATTAATGAATATTCACATAAATACATTCCAATCTGTGGTTGTTGATTGTGGAGCAAAAACAAAAAACGAAAATCTTTCACAGTACACAAGTGGTTCGTGCGTTGAGTGCGTTGCATAGTGGGCCATTTTGTGACATTTTTATTTAGTTAAAAAAAAATTATAAAAAAACCTAAAATATTTAATTATTCATCAATTTATATTTGGT